>OY728167.1:553889421-554520787 GCA_963277665.1 Viscum album | reverse complement strand
GTCTACTTAGGGAAAACTAAATATAAGATTAGAAATAAATGCATATTTTTAGATTAATGGTATTAATTTCTTGTTATAAATTTATTTTTAACTTTTAGTAATCATATTATTACCTTAAATTATTATTCAACACCAATGCAATATTTATTAAATTAGATGAATAATAAAATAAATGATTTTAGACATATTAAAAGTGATATAATTTGAGTGATTTATTATTTTACATGAATATTATAGTTTATTATGACAAAATAATGTTATTTTGTATTACTATATTCAAAATAAATAATATTCATTATGTCTTATAAGTCAAATTTAATGAATAGTGTCAATATTTGAATTAATGGTAATTTATCAAAATAATATTTTATTAAATTATTTATAAATAATTATAAAAAGAAATACGACAAGGGTGTAACATATGTTCTATAACATAAAAACATTTCCATTTATGTTTTAATATTTAAATTATATGTAAAATTATAACCCTGTAATAATATATTAAAACGATCAATGATAAAATAGGTTAACTAAGGGGTCAAAAAATGATAATAATTAAAACACCACTTATACAGATAAAAAATTTATTTCACGATGTGATATTAATAACATATTATGTTAGGTTCAAATATAGAACCTTTTAGTGGAATTTGGGGTATATAGTGACTTTATTATAATTTATTCTTTTAGGAAATTTCAAAAGTTTCCTCACCTAAATTATAATCGGATACCCCTTCCTTCACTTTTTATTCCAATTTTAGAGACCGAGTTTTACCATGACATGAAGATTGTTCTTATAAACATAATTATAATTTTTTTGAGTTGGTTTCAAACCCAAAATTCCAACCCTAGGTTCCATAATAATGGATGTGAATTAGATCTCTCGAAAAGTGGTAATCGTCTAACCCATCCTTTTTCATTTTTTTCAACATCTTCTAAATTTATAATATTTTTGATAAAATAAAATTTTATTTTCTTAAATACAACTAAATTTTTTATGGTTTTGAAATAACCATTATCCAACCTCTTTCCCATCAAATGGGATGTGAATGTATCACTTTTTCATACGTATGGATTATTGTCTGCACGTTGAGATACAATTCATTTTTGATGAACATATTTTAAGGATTGGTATTATGATTGATTTAAAGGTTTTATATGATATTTATGATATAATTAAAATATTATTATAATAATAAAACATCTACCTTATTACCTTAGAATCATTTAGAAAATCATAATGTCACTTATGTGTATGTGTACACTACTGCCTCAATGAAGGGGCATGATTTATTTTTCATTTTATCTTGAAATTAATGGAAATAAAAATATATTTAATGAAAATATATTTTATCTATTATATAAAAATGATTCTTTATAAGTGACATATTATTTACTTTTCATTCATTCCATATGTTAAAAATGGAAGCAATGTTCATGCGTACGTACAACCTAACATCTCCAGGAAAGGTGAAATTCATTTTTTGTTATCTACATTTTCTGAATTAATATAAATAAATATATATTTAATATATAGGATATTTATATCAGTTTTATAATTTTTTAGAATAACTTCCCATGATAAATGTATATGGACTGAAACTACCGAACTAAATCCTATATGAATATGAAAGAGTTATTACCCGTAATAGTGATTTTAACAACACATTGTTTATAAATGGATGGAAAATATTATAATTAAAACATATATGGAATGAAATATAAAATTAAGGTTCTCTAATATATGTATAACATGTATATTTTTATAATACAGTAGTTTCAAAAACATATGAAGAATGTCATACCAGAGGTAACAGTTTATTTCGCAAACTCCTAACTATTTTAGACTATGTGTTTTTAAGTCTAACCTGGTGGTATTATTTGATATTTATATACTAAATACAATATTATTTCTTATATTTTTGTTATTCATGGATTTTATCAAGTAAAATAATAGTTTTACTCTCTTTGGTACTTATAATTATTGAGAACATGCTTTTAATAAAAGACGATTTTATTTCTCTCTTCAATCAAGAACCCTTTTTCTTCCATATCCATATTTTATAAAAATATTTTAATTAATGATTACAACCATCTAAAAGGATTTAATGAATACATTTTACTAATTTTTTACTTTTTAAAAAAATATTTATTTATGTAATCTTCTTTATTATTATCTAAACGATGTACTTTTAACCTTTTCACAGAATTTTGAGAGAAATATTTCGTTAACTTTTATACCAAATAATGAATTTCCCATTATCATTAAAAATAATTAATTTAAAGTTTAATTTATATTTTTAATTTATAATTTTCAGAGAAAATATTTTTCTTAGTATGTTTTTAATATTTTATACTTTAAATCATAGTTATCTAAATGAAAATTGTATTCTCCTCATGAAATTTTCTCGTCATATATTTAAAGTATTTTAATCTATGTCAACATAATATGTTGAATAATATGACAATGATATAAAATAATAATATTAACCAACATATTTCTCTAGACGGTTTATGATGTATTTTGGTGGGGATGTACTATTTTGATACCATTCTCCATATTAGACTTGATGGTTTATGATTATTTATATTAATTAGGGAAATAATTAACATTTACTATGAACGTTTTTTAGTAAGATTTATCACATTGATTATATTTATTCCCTTTAATATGAGTAATTAATTTGACATAGTATGTGATGGTTAGGGCCTACTATAGCCCCATGATTAATTCATTAGTATGATGAGATAAACTATCTTGGGTATTGGGAAGAGGCGTTACCCCTTTATATAGGTTTTTTAGCATGAGGACTTGAATATATGTCTATGATGTCTTTAATTATGAATTTAATCATTTTGAGATTATTTATTGTTGTCAATGATATTATTTTAGTAGTTATGAATCTATATATAATTTTCAAGATTGTGTGAGTATTTTTATGGAATTAATTGATGAATATATATTCCTTAAATATTATTATTCATGCTCAAGGTATTGATTAAATGGTATGTGTTTTCAGAAATTTAATATTCCATAATGATTATTACATATTTATTTGTATTATCTTTCATCGTATGAATACCCATACATGGACTTTGAACTGAACCATTCTTATGATTCCTTTCCCCCTGATGTGAGGAAATGTTTTTTTATTGATACATATGGATACTAAAAAAGAAATAATGGTATACAAAAATAAAATAGTAAATTGAATTGAATTTTTTAATTTTTAATATAGATTCATTTAGGTAACCAGTTTTCAAAAACTACAAAATTATTTGGTAATTTAGAATGGGATTCCATGTATCTAGTGAAAATGTAACAAATCAACCACTAACTCTTGTATACATGGGTAAGGGTCCTTTCATATAGTTTCTACAATAAATATTTTATTGATAGTATCTTTTCAAACTCACAAGGATGCATGTAGAGGATTCATATCTTTATCTCATTTCCCATATCTAGTAATATAATTTATTCATTAATAAAATTTATTATGAAGAAAATAAAATGATTAATTGTATTCCAATGGTTTATGATTAATCAAACTTTATAATATTTTTTTGAAGGTGGAATAGATAAAAAAATTATCTAGGGTAATGTGTTTATCCATCTATTTATTATAATATCTGGGAAGATTTTCTCACCACCAATTAGTGGAATATTTTTATAAATAGTTTTCTATTCAATAGAAAATTCTCCAAACAAAGAGAATAAAAAATATCATGTGGAATCAAGTGTTTAATTTTTGAATAATCCTAAGAAATAATATTTATTTCCTAACACAAAATAGTCTCAATTTACTTTTTTGATACTCTTCAGATAATATAGTTTGTAATAGTCTAGTGATAACATGTTATGAATTATGAAGGTAAAATATATCAATTAAAATATTATACTGTCAAAAATTCATCTTCACTTAATATACTTATGTGTTTAGATTATGTGATGGAAAAGAAGAAATCAAAGGATAAATTAATATTTTTACCATGATAATGTGAATAAAATTATTTCCTAAAAGAATGATTAAATAGTAAATTAAAGAGTGAATATGACATTATCCTATTTGAGTTTATGATGTTATGGTAAATAATAATGTAAATTGTTTCATTATTTTTTGAAAAAAAATGATGGAATAGGTCCCACAAATGAATGTATTAAACAAGAATTTAGTTATAAGTTTACAACATAAGTGGAGATCATAACTTTTGATGTTTTGGAGTTAGGAATATTTAATGTGTCTGAGGAGATGGAAATTGGGAATTTGAATAATAAATATCACCACTATTATAACTTGATTTATTTATAAATGTTACTCACTAAATAGTTTAGTATGAGGGTTTTATCAGATGTTCACATAGTGATGCAACATGACATACATATTAATTTAATTAGTTAATAGAACACAAAATTTTTGAATAAACATAATGATGATATGAAAACCTATCATATTTGATATTGTAGATAGTTTATTATTATGGGGTTTCTTAAGTATTCATAAAAGAGTTATAAGAGATTTAAATATTCAGTATAAAAATAAATATCCATTTTATAATTACTTAATGTTTGTCTGATATATTTATATTTAGATATACATTTCATGATGTGTAATGATAATTTTCCTCTAAATGTATGGTTTTGTGTTATCTTTAACTGATCATCATTGTATAGTATAATTTGTTATAATGAAATGTTATGGTTATAATTAGTAGGATTATTTTATGAGATATGGAATAATGTCAAGAGGCATGAAATGATTTTTGTTTGATGGATACCCGACTATGTATATCAAATAGATTGTCATACACTCCATATTTGGTATATTTGGGATAAAAGGGTCAAATTTTGTCCCTAATACATGAGTATGGAGAGATACCTAGCATGATGACCATCATATTTTGATATATTTCTTCCAAAACCTATTACAACATAGTTAATTAGGGATGGTTGGGTAAAATATAGATCATGTCATCAATTGGAGCTCGACTAATATTGGATTCGTCCTCTCATATAACAATTATGTCATCAAGTCCATTAATTGTTATAAACTAGAGAGTGTGTGACCATAACAAGATAGGATATATGATTCTATTATCTATATGAATGATGGGAATGTTTTGTAGTTAGAAATAATGATGAATTAAAAGTGATGTATGAAATGACTTGGTAATTATATACTCATTGATTAAAGAACATATTTGTCAGATATATGGGATTGAAATTCATAGTGACCTATGGGGATTTTATTTCCTAGAAAATGGGAATGTATGACATTGCATGAAAGCATGATAAGCGACAAGTGGAAATTGGTATAGAGGATCATTTATTTGATGGTAATCACAGTGAATCCATTTAAATATATATTAATAGTTTATCTTTTCTAGATTATTATCTTTGCATAAATTTTGGATATGATGATTCATAATTTTTTTATCATTGTAAATTCTCAAGGATTTACATTTTATTTTTTAGTGACTAAGGATTTATTCTAACATAGAGACAAACTCTAAATGTGTTTTTCTATTTATCAAAATGAGTTTTAGATGGGTAATTAGAAGTTATTAAATAAGAAGTGATATGAGGTGAAGTTATAGATTGATTTTTGTAAATTAATGACCCGACTCAATATGAGTTGTTACCAAACTAGCTCACCATGTGGCATCTGGAATGCCTCCCCAAATGGAAAAGGTGTCTGACTGACAGTGAGGGTCCAAACAGGTACTATGGGGAGACTATACCCCTAAATCAAAGTTCCCACTAAAGAATATATATCTACCTAACATATATATCAGATTATACATTATAAATAAAGAACCTGAAAATGTTTTAGTAGAAAAAAGGATGACATTCATGCATAGAATACAAATCAACCAAAGGGATGAATAAATATACAAGATAATAGTGAAATAAAATACAAAAAATGTAATGTATTTCTGATCCATACCCCATCTTGATCTCTAGCCCAAATCAACTTATATTTCTCGATCTTGCATCCCATGTCTAGACCCATCCTATGGTTTCCAATATGTGATAATATAATTAGTTACCTTAGTATAATATCGACATGAGAAGGGTGTGAGTACAAAACTCTGTATGGAACCACCAACATTGTCACGCACATACCAAAAAAATAGTGATATGTATACATGAAATTATCTAAATAATTATTGAAATATTGAAATAAATAAATATACAACCACAAAAGATCCTCAATACCTTGATCTTGATTGACTATACATTCTTTTGACAGTTAAATAGTGTCTCTAAGAAGATAACATGATCATCCCAATGAAATAATTTGAATACACCAACCCCTATGAGATTATCCTTGTAATTACATGATATCGTGAATAACTGTTGATTCCTAGGGGTTTACCTTGGATTTTTTATGTAATCAATCATTACTGTAACACATAATGGAATAGCTGCTTACGTTTAAATTAATGATGCAAAATTATAGAACCCAATGGAATAACCGATTTTCATCTAAGTAATAATGAAATAATGTTGAATGCAAGGGAATTACACAATGAATTTTATGTAATTAGTAAATATTACCGAACCCAAGCGAATCTCCAAATAAATACCATGTCATGAGGAAATACTATCAATTCCTAGTAGAATGATCCTCGGATGTCAATTAATCATGAAAAACTACATAACCCAAAGAATGATAACCCCATAATTATAAAATATTATCTGTAACCATCGAACCCAATGGGTATCATGCAAATAATTAAAAAATATTTTTCTTAACTATTGAACCTAATAAAGATCACCAATGTAAATCAAAAATAAGAATAATTAAGATGATTCGTAGGGGTTTGACCCATGTAAATTAATATAACACTAGGAATACAAGCAAGGAAAATGGTATCTTAGTAAAACCAAGTGTATTGGGAATCCTCTGAAACACATCTCAGAGCTAAGGTCAGCCTATGAAGATTGTGATATAAAGTCATCACCACCCATTTTCCATACATACCATCTCAGGGGTAATCATCTCATAGTGGCCCCCACTAGGGTCCCATGGGAGAAATAATAGTTTGTACACCCCATGTACCTATTATAACACATTATCTCCAATTTGTTTAACACATGTCACTCAAGGTTAATATGTCTGTTAGTCTCATAAGGACCATAATGTGGACCCATTGGACTCTTTAGAAAATTTACATGGTCACAAGACCTAAGAGACAACACAAATACCATCTACAATCCCAAATCATTTATAGGTCAGTCCTCTTATCCAAACTAACCATCTATCTCATTAAAGTCTACCCACCTAGGTCACTATTCCTTAGTAGGGAGGGAACACCCCATGGTTAAATCATAAGGAATAATATAATACTCACGGTCTTGCGCATTGATGACTGAGGCAACAAAACTAGTTACCAAGTACAATCAGGGCCATGGTACTTTTCTTTATTGATATAAATTTAATTTAACATAAAATAATTTACATAACATAAAAGTACTATTTGTCTTGTTTTGTGTAAGAAAACATATCCCATTCCATGTAAAATTAGTTATAATCCACTTTTTTATGTACTAAGGAAAACCAACCTCAAAAAATTTTATATTTCCCTTTAATCTCCTTTTGGGAAACTAACTACCCATGATCTTCCATGTATTTCTCAAGACTTTAGTACAACCCAACGTCCTCCTTAAGCCATACATTCCATATAATAAATTATAAAAAATTATAAAAAATTAATTAATTTAATCCAAAGAGTCATAATCATTGAAAAACTGAGTTAACACTGTCACATCGTTGGAACCTAAACCAACTACACCTATAGGATTAAAAACACACCCTAAAGACGATAATGAGAAAAGCCCTTTCATTTTATGCCTAGTTGTTTGTACAAAATCATTTATTTTAACCGAAAAGATTATAAAATCCACCATGGGTAAATACCTAAACAAAACAGACAATGGTATTATGTACATGACATCTCAGAGTTCCCTCTAGAAAGACTACACAAAATCACTATACAAAAACGATGATTCAATCATGAAATAATGGAATTAAAACTAAAACCATATATATAAATTACCAAGTCCTCAAAATAAATTAGAATAAAGAGGGGTGGTATTTTCGTACTTGATATAATGAATGAAAAACACCAAGGAACACTGTAAATCAAGAGAGAAGAATATAGGGGGATGCAAAATTCATTCTCCCGTCACATGCATGGTCCTTCTATCCCAAACAAGGGGAGTCCCCCCTTTTCTGATTAAAAAATCATAATAGCCCATCAAAAAATGGACCTATAGTTTATGCATTTCCCAACCATGTTAAGGGGAATTCCCCTATCCCAGAACACTTATGGTGTGACCCATTTGGTCCTAATTTAAATTTTAAACTAATATAATTTTATAGAAAATCAACCATAGGTCCATTCTCTGGGACTGTCTAAAACTCTTATGTTATCACACAATCCTTGACCTCTATTCGAAAACGCAATTTTAGGAAATTATAATTATGGGAAATATTGTCCATGTGCATTTTCTCATAATGAACAATCCACCAAAATGTTAATTAAAATTTATCATTCGTTTCATAGCTGATCCAGACATGTGGTCTTACAATCTCCAGACAATTGATCTTCTTATCCCAATGATGTATTGCTAACTATGAAACTTTCAAACCAGACCTAATCGAGTACAAAAAATATGATCATACCAATGTTCTTGACCACCCAAATTATGAATTTGATTCTATTGTGGAACTATAAATACAAGGTGCAATATCCATCAAAACGGAATACATTGCTCTCTATCAATATCTAGTCCTCTAGACGGTGTTTCACAATACCCATCTGTCATGGGAAAACCTTATATTATGAACAACCTCATAACCTAGCTTATGGTTATCCCAAAATAAGACGTAGATCCAAATAGTTAATTTCAACCAACTATGCTCACCACCATTAGAATCTCATACTGAAACACTCCTATAGCGTTCCAACGATCCACTAAAAACATACCATATGGTGTTCCAAACAAGGTTTCCTTCTCACTATATCTAATCTCATGCATAACACCAGTGATACCACCTCAATCTGACTATAATAATCATTATTTTTCACTCATTATGACACCCCAAAATAAATTACATCCTCTAAACTAGTATTTCAATGAATGACCCCAACATACATGATCCTTCACGCACACCGAGCTATAATATAATGCCTCCATTATTTCCAAAATTTTCACCCAAAAAAGGAAGCCTCATTACATTTCATCACAAGATTAACCACTTATACCATCAGATACAATTGTGTTTAACCCCTTAAATCACATGAAGAAATAGGTTCACCACAGAAACATGTCCCAAATCATTACACACACCACAAATAACCCTGAATTCACATCTATATAACCTCAATGTTAATGTCGACATGATTAATTCATATATCAATCCATCAGAATAATGAATATGTTATTTACCAAGGAAAAATATAACATCAATTCTTAGCACACACGTGATCCCACGAGATGGCTCAACCATTCATTGACTAATCACCCCACATCTATGAACATTCTAAAATGATGGTCATTCACCCATTAATGATAGAATTCTCCCCACCATAGGTGTATTATTATCATTTCACAAATAACCCGAACACATATCTTTAATTTCCCACACCCTATCCATCATTGAATATAACATCTGGTGTGTCCTAGCTCGTTCAAAACCAGGTTCGTACAAGGAAAAATATTTAAATTAGTATTCCAGGATCATGGGAACAATGTAATTCTGTGTCCTTAAAAACCCATTAACAATGAGGGTCAATCCCAAAAACTAGTCTGTGGCTGAACATTATTAGGTTTAATCAAAATGGAATGTTTTCATATCCTATGGGGTTGAACTCACCCTCATGTAAATACCTAATAATGGTCACTTAATGGATTTTATATTTCATCATACTCAATACAAGTCCAATGTTCCCTCTATAATAGAGGGATATTTCTCATTATCACTAATAACTAGGAAACCAATATTGAACTCATTTATAAATAATTTATGTGAATATAACCCAGAAAAAATATCATTTATTCAGTTAACCCTTACCTTTCACATGGGTTTTCTCCTATTACAAACTCAAAAGTGTTGTGTGTATCAAATTCATGTTTCCTTGACCTCATCTAAAATAAAAATGTGTACACTCTTATACCACCTGATCACTTTACCTAAATCAATATCCCATGATTCCCATCCCTTAAAAACGTTGATCAAGAAATAAAAAGAGTAACGATGTTTACATAATGTTCAATATCATAAATCTAGAAGAACCCTCAAATTATCTTACAAAAAATGGGAATAACACCTATTACAGGATTAAACACATTCTTGTCCACTATCCACTGTTTTCAAAAAACCATATGCTCCCACCTATGCTTGAAAAATACTCAAAAAGGACATCCATAGTCAATGGGTCTATGTTCTCATCAAATCATTCCCTTGAAAACTAGCTATAATAGTAAAATCATAAGCACATAGGGGTTTTTTTTGAAAATATTACAGGGCATCCAACATTCCCATTTTCTCAGAACACTTTAAGGGTGATAAAATTCTATGGACAACCCCTTTTACTGGTTTCTAATGTAAAATACTAGAAAAAAACTCACATAAAATCATGATACATATCGAAGGGCCTCTCAGTCTCCCACCTAGTTCAAAATATTGGCCTCTCAGTAAACATGAACAATTTGGAATCAACCAAACTCTCATGTCAAAAAAAACAAGAAAATATCTAAAATGCGAATACATCGACTATATGGTCTCATACCAAAATATATATTAGGAACCTCATTCCAAGACGTCATTTTACTATGGAATTAATACTCATGGATCATATACATATAAAGCTTATTCCTCTATAATAACACCATCATCGCCCAATATTTTTACAAATAGTGAGATTATCAAAACAATGTGTATAAATGAATCATAAAAATGAGGTTCGATTAGATATAAATATGGGTAGTGGTTGCATCATACCATAAGACTTTTTCCTCCCATCCTTTAATTGTTGACATACCAGGCACTTTGATGTATATTCAGAAATCTCACTTTTCATATTATCCAACCAAAAGTTTTCTCAGAGATCTCGATACATCATTGTGCTACCAGGATGTATAGAGAAATTAATGCTATGAGCATCATCCAACAATTCTCTCTTTAGCTCAGGAATAGCGGGAACACAAAGCCTCTTCCCGAATTTTAAAAGACCATCTTCATATGAGAAGTCAGTCACCTTCGGATAAGTTATTGCATTAATTTTCATTTGAAAATCCTCGTCATCAGCCTGAGAACATTCTATCCTCTCTAGTAAAGAAGGTTGGCCAACCATTTGGAAAAGTAGCGAAGTGATAACTTCCTTAATAATTCCCATATCCATATTTACTAGATCCACGAACATATGATCCATTTCAAATCTCATCCTATTCAAAATTCCATGTTCCATTCTACTCAATGCATCTGCTACCTTATTTTCTTTCCCCGGGTGGTATTGTATTGTCCAATTGTAATCTTTGAGTACCTCAATCCACCTCCTTTGTCACATGATGAGTACATTCTGTGATAATATATACTTCAAACTCTTATGATATGTATATATCTCACATTTTTCATTGTAGAGGTAAGGTATACAAAACTTCAGAGCAATGATTACCGCTGTCAACTCAAGATCACGAGGTGGATAGTTTTGTTCATGAATTTTTAGCTTCCTAGATTCATAGACAATCACTCGATCATTCTGTATAAGGAAAAAACCAAGTACTTTTTTCATTCATCACTATAGATCACAAACCCATCATTCTCTGATAGTAGGGTTAGGATCAGATCATTCACTAACCTTCTCATCAATTCATCAAAACATTCTTCACATTACTTTTTCCATACAAGCATAACTCCATTTCGTGTGACCTTGGTCATTGGTTTTGATAAACATGCAAGGTTCTGAACGAAACGTCGATACTAACCTGATAAACCAATAAAACTACGTACCTTAGTTACGTTCGTTGGTGTAGCCCATTCTTTCACTGCCTTTGTATTCGTAGGATCTACAGATATTCCATTCTTAGAGACAATGTGGCCCAGAATGGAAACTGATTGGATCCAGAATTCACAATTTCTGAATTTACCATATAATTCATTTCATCGCAAAGTCATCAGAAAGGTTCCCAAGTGATTTTCATTATCTACATATCTATTAGAGTAATCTAGGATATAATCGATAAACACCACTACGAAGTCATCAATATATTCCATTAAGACTCTGTTGATGAGATCCATGAAAACAGATGATGCATTGGTTAGTCCAAAAGGCATTACTGTGAGCTCATAATGCCCGTACCTACTTCGGAATTTTGTTTTTGGAATGTCTTCTTTCCCCAAAAGCAACTGATGATATCCAGATCGAAGATCAATCTTCAAAAAATATTGGGCTCCATGAATTTGATCGAATAAATCATCAATTCGTGGTAGAGGATACATATTATTTATTTTAATGACATTGATTTCTCTATAATCAATGCATAGCCTCATGGATCCATATTTCTTCTTGACAAAGAGGACAGGGGCTCCCCATGGAGAAAAACTAGGTCGAATAAATCCTTAATCACTCAATTCCTCAAGTTGTTTCTTCAGTTCCACTAACTCCACAATGGCCATTCTATAAGGGTCTTTGATATGGTCTTTGAACTAGGATTTATGTCAATGAAAAACTTGATTTCCCACTCTGGAGAATGTCTAGGTAAATCCTCTGTAAAGAAATAAATGTATTATTGAACATTAGGTACATCTTCAATTAGAACATTATTTTCCTCACCCATAGTTATTTCATTCTCATCCTCCCTGATAATTGAATTTAGTTGAGCTATTGAGGGTGGATCTAGATAACAATTAGGTGGTGACGTTTCTTCTCTAAAGATAAGGCACTTCTTATCATCATCGATAATTGTAACCTCCTTCTTCTTACAATAAATTTTCGCATCATAGCCATAAAGCCAATCCATTATAAAGATTATATCAAACTCAATCATGGGTATAAAAATGAGCTCTGCAGATAATGAATATTTACATGCCCTAATAAAAACTGATTCAGAAAACATTGTTGAAACAATTATTCCTTTAAAAGTTTTGACTGAAAACTACCTTGTTAAATCAAATTGGAAATATCTAATTTTCTTAGAAAACTGAGAGGAAATGAAACAATGCGATGATCCAGAATCATATAAAGCAATGGCTATGTTTGATGAAATTATCAAAGTACCTACCACCACGTCACGCGGAACTTCAATGTCTGCAGTTGTGATTGAATAAGCATGTCCCTACTCCCTTGTCCTTTTATGTGGTATGATTCCTTGACGCTTTGGACAATCATTAGCATAGTGTCCCATCTCCCATCAGTTATATAATTGAACATCATTTTCATCCTTCTTTCCCTTAAAATCACCAATATGATGGCCTTTCTATCCACATTTGTAGCATACTCCTTTTCCCTTTAAGCAGGTACTAAGGTGTCTCTTTCCACAATTATCATAGGGTGGAAATTCAACTCTTCCCTTCTTCCCCATTTCATTGTTTCCTTTCCCAGAGTTTTCAGCAGCCCTTTTCTTCCCTTTCTTTCCCTTAATGTCACAAGACTTTTAGAATTGTTTTTCTATCTTGATATCACATGAAACTATATCCTCATATAATTAAAAACATTGGGATACCAGTGCTCGCAGGATGAATGGCTTCATAACATCAATGAATCGATCAATTTTGCTCCTTGGATTTCGTATATAGTCCACATCATGTCTTGTTAACCTTGTGAAGTTGGCTTCAAACTTGGGAACATTTTCATCCTCATTCTATCTCAGATTCAAGAATTGTCTCTCTATATCTGCTCGCTTCTCATGAGGGAAATATTTTTCTATGAGGATCTCCATAAGATCCCTCAATTCCATCTCTTCTATTTATTCCACCTCTTTTGTGTTTTAGATTAATGACCAAAATCAATCCATACATCCCATTAAAAGATATACTACCCTGACAACCTTCTATGTTTCATTACATCCCTAAGAAAATAAATATCTTCTAGATTGAACATATCCACTACTGAGCTACAAATAGGTTTTTAGTCCCATTGAATGATGAAGGTTGTTGTTGCATAAAGCGATTTAACATAGCTCCTCCACTTGGTGGATCCGGATGCTCTATACGGGTTAGGTTATTATTCATAACCTGAGTATGTTTTCCCAGTATAGTTATCAGTTGCTCAACACCATTTCCAAAGTCATTATCTTGCATCAAAGGAAATTCCCTATAGGGGACATGGGCATTTGTGTGGTTCCCATTCCGTCCACTGAGATCCATTTTCTAAATAATGGAATACACTATATTAGAGTATGAATCATAATTTATAATCTCAATGTATAAGAATACTAATCATAAATTGAAGTTATACGCATAGCTAATCTCTTAATCATAAACATGGTACCTTTGAGGAAAAATATACATTTAAATCCTTCATAAAGGATTGTAAAGAAAACGTGAATTATCCTAAGAATATCCCCCGAATGTGTCATAACCAAGAGTGCAACAAGGCCCATTGTCATATACTAGGATACCCCAGGTCAAGCCCAAAACACTTTGATAGAGTTTTCACTCATAGGTATATCTGTGCCAGAGCCACCTCTACCTACTCGTATACAGACAGGGATGTATTGCTTGAATGATCCAAATAATATATTCCTTACCAAATTACCAATGTGTTCTTGTATGTTTATCCTCAAAGACTATCTTAGGAACTCTTCCCTAATCTAAGTTTTCTAAATCTAGTTTCTATATTTTCTACTAAATATTTCTCTGATACCAACTATAAGGACCCGACCCCAATTGCCCGGATCCAGTGCCTTATTTGATTACGTTGGCATACATACAAGGAATACAAATCCCGAAGGACCTAGTAGTTTAGTATTATTGGAATCAAGATAAATAAATATGTTTAGCATTACATCATGAGGGTAAATAAAACAATTAATTATTCAAATATCAACATCATGTCTCTTAGATTATGCATTCATATCATTCATTAAAATTACTTCTTCATGTCCCGAGAAAATGAAACATATGAAAGGGCTGATCTCGAACGCTTAGTAAGAGTAAGAAATATAGTACAAGATAGTATAAACATAAGACATGGTGCATAATTTAAAACACATGCCTTTAATAATAAACATGAATACATTATGGAAGGAATATGAGCAGAGTAAATAATGACATAATAAAACATAATCATGGGTATTATACTAGTTGAATAACCACATGAAATATAAATAGCTAAAATCATAATTATGGAATGAATAATACCAGAAATGATGAAACATTTTTTGAAGGCCTCGACCAAGACTTCTATTTATTAAGGCCTCGCCAAAATCCATATCACATTGGTAAAGGCCTCGTCCAATTCCACGTCTAGTTGTCTCATGAGACCTACTGATGCATCAAGGGGCTATATCGCACCCCATCCATCTCATAATAAGTTCAATGCATTACTAATATGATCGGGGATAATCATAAACAACATATACATTCATAATGATACTATCATATGAAATGCAACTAACTTTCCCCAATCAATGAACATAAAACACTAACCATTCTGAGTAATATGGTGAATGGTTTTAGGATAGATCATCCACAATAGAGTTAGTCATAAACCATCAAACAAAATATGGTAGATTAATTCACAAATTATTAATCCCAATAATACCATGGAATTAATAACATTGTTGAATTAGATGAAAACATTCTTCTAAAATCATTAAGCATTTCTTGAGATAAATACTAATTTATTTTGAAAAGAATAGTTGTTTTGGAAAAATATTTGTATAAAACCATAAGTGAAGTAAGTTGTTATTTTCATAACAAAATGAGTGATTTTATAATGATAATGGTTTCCAAAAACAGATTTTAGAGTTTCCTTGAAAATAGATAATAATTTGAGAACATCCCTTAAATCGGGCTTGTATTTTGGAAACAATTTTGAACATTCCTTTTAAAATGTGTGACTATAAATAAAATAAGGAAGGGTTATGGATTTTATAAATATATATGATACTCAAACATAATATATGATGTGTACATAACAATACATAATAATTTAATTGATGTAATTAGACAATGAATGTAACCCGAATGAAAATGGGAGTTTGGGTGAAAAAACCCCTTAACATAAATATGAATGTGTTCCCCTCTTGAACATAAGGTCTTGGAATATGAAATTATACATATTAATAAGTTATTTCCAAACCTAATATAAAATAATTTTTTTATCATAAATATGTTTAGTTCATTTATGTTATTATTTATAGGTTATTATATTGAATTATGTCATTTTCGGGGTGTTTGTTTTCTTGATTTTCATAATTGTATCACTTGTTTTTAAGTAATGAAGTTCATTTGGAAGGTTTGTAAATCTCTAGAATTGAAATTACATGTTATTTATGAACATAAATAATTGTCAATTTCCATTTCTTTCATTTGGTTACATGGAATGAGGTTGAATCATTAGATGACAACAACTCCGATTATTCGGCAGTATTTGGATTATTATTAACTAGTTTTTCCATATACATTAATTATATGAACATATTCTGGTTCATGAATATCAATTAGGTTATAATAAATATACTATAGTTTGGATCAACCACAAATATGGTTTCATGACCAGTAATGAAGAAGAAATTGAAGAACGAAACGTCTTCATCCACGAAGGCAATAAATTGGAACCTCATGGACGTTGATTTCATTTATAAAAAAAGGGAGGGAGTAAGAATATTTATGATGGGTCTTCAATTAAAATGATATAATTATAGTATATAGATGATAATAGAGTTATCATGATCATTTAGATAGAGGAGGTGTGGAAATAAGACGAAAATAAATGAATCTTAAAATGAAAGAAAACTTGATAAATTTCTCAAGAAAATTCGGCAACCTAATGACGTCTCTTAAAAATACATAAAAATAGTTTGATGAGAGGAATGGAATATCTCATAATTTATATATAATATAGACAGTATGGTGGAATATTTAATGAAATATCCCAATACAAGATAAAGGGAATGAAAGGTAATAACATAAAATGAAAAATAGAATGAAAATAAAAGAGGATGTTTACCTCTTGATCTCTTCTCCTTGTGAACCTCCTTAAGGGCTTTGGTTTTGGTCTTTTGGGGAGACCAGAAGCTCTAGGCCTCAGGGAAGAATATTGGGGAGGGAATTTGGCTGAAATTAGTCAATTCTCAAGGCTTAGAGGTGTGGGAGGAAGAGGGGAGTGAGGGCCGTATTTATAGTGGAGGAGGGGAGGTATTTTAGATTATTTTAATCATTATTATAATATTTTTATCAAGACTATGAATAATCTCAATGCAAGTGACAATAAATAGTAATAATATCATGTGAGTTCGAACCAAGTCGCCATGAATCAATTATGATTTCATAAATAGTGAATTTTACTAATAATATCATTATACAGTATTTTGTCATATTTCACTATTCACCAAAAATTCTTGAATTATAGAAAATTCCCAATAATTCACCCTAACCATTTTTCAACGAGTATAATTAAAAAATGAAGTCCATTTTTTGAAAATAATTTTTTAAATATTTTTTATTAAAATTGTAAATAAAATCACACATAATTCAAAAATTAATTATTTAAAACCTATAACTTCTTTTATATCATATTGAAAAATTAATTAAGATGTTATTTTCATAAATTCATAAGAAAATAAAATAACAATACAATTTACTATTCATTAGGGTCATATTATTATTCATATTAACATTCATATGGGTTTGTTACTATTCAACAAAAATCTTGTTTGTTCTATCAGACTCTATATGACTTACTGGTCACAAATCTAGATGACTATTATTATAAATTATAACCACAGAATAGGCAAAGATGTGTTTAAAGGCTAAATTAAATTCTATATTTATTTTCAAAATCGTGGGGTGTTACAATCACAACCTTATCCTCTGAAAATAGTAGTTAAATAGATTTTTCACAGCTTCTAGAGAAAATCATTTAAAAAATTAAGCCTAGGATTCTTTATAAAAATAAGGAAATAAGAGTTAGGTTTAATAGGATATGTTATGAATTTTAAACACTCAAATCATTGGTTAAAGAAATGGAAATTGAGTATAAAGCATCCTTGGATGGTATTTTTGAAAATTATTAGAGATTCTTCTTGTGAGTATTTTCTATTTGATACACCTCATCCTCCAATGTTTGATGTTGAGTAATTTAGATCAGTAGTAAGAGATGATTTGAAAGGTCTATCAATCGCGGATGCTACTACTTAATATTCATTGAATTCTATGATGATCAGATCATTTGTCATATAAAATTTTCAGAATATGGTGGCTGGTTCAGATCAGTAGATCTTGAGCACAGTTAATAGAATTAGTGATTATGTTCATTCTATGGTTAGGGTTTATTCAAATATTCCACTACTTATCATGAAGAGATCAAAAGAATATTGATTTATATATTAAAAAAAATTACATCGAGCATTAGTTGGCATGTCATTTTAATTATTTGGATAATAACATGAATATATCACCACTCACACAACCATTCAGAGAGATAGTTAAGTAGTGTAAGGAACATACTCTTATTGTTCACTACTTTATGGAAAATAAGGACGATTCCAATATGGCCTTAGAAAAGGGAGGAAATGTTATTATGGAAATTATCAATTTACTAAACCCTTATCATCATGTTCAGACATCTATAGTTTTATGGCCAGATTCCATTACCAGTCCTTCAACATCTTCAGGTCTCACTAATAAACCTAATCACCCTTCACCTTATCCACAAGAACTTTTATCCTTCGTCACCAATCTCATTTCACCTCTACCCCCTCGAATTCATCTTTTCACATGAATCCTATATTGGAAATAAGGTAGATGCTGTCAGCTATCTTTAGAGATATACCTTCCTCCATCACATCAGCTTGTCCTGTATTACAAGAAACTATCCCCAGGCCTCCAATATCTTCCCCCATTACTTCTGATAATGAAAAAGAACCTTTGGATCCTACCTATAAGAAGTCCTTATTTTAGACTTTTTATTTTTTTTTGGTTGTAACTAAACCATTTTATTAATATACCCATTCCTTTTTCCCTATATCCTATGATTTTAATCATTTTTTACCTTTTTTATTATCCAACGTGGGTATAAGATAATTATGTCAAATAATCCTTATGGAATTTAATTTAATTTATTATTTCCTCTCTATATCTCTGATACTATATTCTTTCTTGCATGTTATGTTATGATATGTTCTCTAATTCCATTTGAAAATTACATTATTATTCCATATTATGTATAAAAATAATTAATGTTAATGCCATGATTTGTGTGCATAAAAATGACGATAATGTTGACCTATCCAGATTTTAATAATCACAAAACATGCTTAATTATGTAGCTATTGAGTTTACTATCTTATGATAGAATTTGGAATCAAAAAAATTACTGGAAATTTTCTCTATTTATGAGTCACCCTCCCGACTCACCATTCCCGAGTAACCACTCCAAGGTGTCAATGTTATAAAACAATTTGAAGAAAGCACTATGTCTGAGTCACCACACATGATTCACCGCTCAAAACTCACCGTTCCGGACTCGCCACTCCTGACATAATACAACATCCGAGTCACCGTTCTAAATACACTGTTATCTTGACACAACCAAAAATAAGTCACCGCCACCCTTTAGTCCCCATTGAATCATCCTACCACAGATAGACTACTAGAGAGTCGCCACTAAAAAGAATCACTGCAACCTTTCTTTTTTCATATTAAATTCTATATTCCCAAGGGTTATATTTATGAAATTTATGGCTACAGATTAATTTGATGAAATTTTTCTGAACATATTAAGACAATATTAAAATAAATGACAGACCGTATATTATGGTAATTTGTACCAAATGATGCTCGAGAACATGATTTATTCTGAAGAACATAATGCTGAAAATAGAATCTCTAAAAATTTATAGAACAAAAAGAAACATTAAATGTGTGGTAAAAAACAAGATCGAACACAACTCAACAAGAGTGTTGCATGTGTGTGATCTTATACTTCAAACATTCAAAGAACACACAATGAATAAGATTTTTGTAAACTTGAATCACCTATACATCACAATACATATGATTATATGATACTCTGTTTTACAAAAATATTATGAAAATGACTTAATATTCATTTAAATCTACCTTCAAAGAGGCATAAAGCTGCATCACATATGACACAAAGTATTACTATCCCTATACTATTTGTTTACATTATTGACATTACATGAAGTGTTTAATTATTTCTATTTTGAACACACACTGACTCCTATGATAAACTAGAAGATACAGATATATCTTCACAAATTGTCAATCTACACATTGTATTCCTAAGGATAATAGTGGAGGAGGTCCCCACATGTCATGTCACATTTTTCACTCCCAAAAAGTCATTGGAAGATATCTTTGTGATGTGTAAAAAACTGTATGTGTTGTTGTATACCTCGATCCACAAGGTGGATTAAGTTTATTTATATAAACTTCTTAGTGGATGGTGATCAAAAAGTCAACAGGACTAAGTATCACCTTGAGACTGCTCCTCTTATTATTATATAAGTTCTTCATATTAATGTTTTGTTTTCAATGCTTTATATATTTATATAACTGAAAACATTTCATTCACAATTATAGTTTGTCTTAGATACTACTTATATTTGAATTTTATTTAATAAATTAATTTCAAAATATTAAATAGTATTTCATATTATTTCAACTGATAAATTAAAACTCTTTGAAAAATATTTTAATATGTCTGAACATTTATAAATATGCTACTTTGTTTAACTAGGATCTATTTTATTCTAAATTGAAGGCTTATTTGTAGATAATTTTTTAAAAAAAAATTAATTAGGGACTCAAATCACCCCCCCCCCCCTTCAGTGTCCAAATATGACAAAAACATACATAGTCCAAGTTACCTCATATTAAAATCCAAATTCTAGTGACATTATGTTATACAATTGATTCCACAAAAATAATTTCACTAACACTAATTTCTCTAGTTCTATGACAAATATTATATAAAGGTAGTTCTCAATTTCACTCATCAATTATATAAATATCCTTGTCTCAAAAACCAATTATTTCCTCAAATTACAGAATTAAATTTTTAAACAAGGAATGATAGCTTTTGAGGTTAATAAAGGCTTCAATAATCAAGCCGAAGGACAATAAAAAAGGGCTATTTATAGAATTGTATTAACAGAATAATATTTTTAGAATATAAATAAACACGATCCTACAAAAACTATGTACATGATCATAGTTTTTTTATATTTATTTAGATTAATATACTAAAAATATATTTAAACTTGGAATATTATATTTTGAATATTTATAAATAGAAATTTTTTGATTAATTATTTCAAAATTTAATAGAAACATGATGAAAATAGTGAAATAAATAATAATTTACATATTGAAAATCATTAACTAACATGAATTATAAAATTATTATAACATGTTCAAGAGTTTCCCCACACTTTTTCCTAACACTTTCCATTAGAAAAATTATAAAATAAACCAAATTAATGTGAATAAGCAGTGAAATGAATAGAAATAGCCTGATGTTTATTTTCACACATGTTTTACTTGAGCTTTGTCATAGTGTTCTTTAGAAAGGCTTGATCTATTATCATTGGTGTTGTCTACTGAGGGAAAACTTAAATAAAAATAAAGTAATAAACAATATAAATTTACTCTAATATAAATAATGAAATATAAAAAATAAAGATAAGGGTAATGATTCTTGGTTAAAAGACCTTAGAGGTTTTTAAGTAAGATAGTCCATAGTTGGATAGTTTTTTGGTCATCAATAATGCATAAAAGGGTGGGGTTTGCGTGATGCAAAACAACACATTATTTTTCTTCTATATGAGCTTGGGTCGACTTGTTGATAAATACCCCAATAGATAAATTACTATATGTGTCCCACCTCGGTAGCGTGAGGTTCTTTATAAAATTGGAGTGGTAGAATAATAACGCGGTCTCCCTAGTTTCATCCACAACTGTTGTTTCTTATTTTACATCTAGTGGCTCTTAAAAATATTCTAATAGATACAAATGTATGGGATAGACAATAAAAATATCTAAATGGATAAAATCAAAACACTATGAGCATAGTTCATAGGTCCCCCGTCATATTTATTATATTGTGCTATTATATCTTCTCTATGGATAGTTGGTTATTTTTCACGTACTATTGTTCCTTTCACCAACAAGTTTGATTGGTAATATCGAGGGAGTAGTTTCTTCACCATAGGTTCAAGGCCCACATCATCATGAAAACCCACTTCTATTTTGTCATAATATATAAATTATTCAAGATAAGATACATGAAATCTAGAAAGATAATATTCATCAAGATCCTCTTGTTCATCATCTTAGGTAGTCCCATCATCAATTTCCATCAAGTCCAATTCCTCATATACTATTTCCAACATTAATTCTTCTTCAATTTAAGCTGTGGTAGGTTATATATTATTATGATTTAGGGTAGGAATCTATAGGAATGAATATTTAAAATTAAAATTATAGAGAAAATAATAAAATTAACCCTAGAAAAAGTAAAATATATTTATCTTAGTGTATTTATAACTCCCTTATCAGTTTGAGCATGTAGATCAATTTCATGGTACAATACCTATTTAATGTTATCATTTTTGGATGGTGGTAATTTTGGCCAATACAACTTCTATTCAAATGTGAGCTCAACAATCTCTTCAATTTCAGCATCCTCCTGGTCCTGTAACAATTTTTATGATTATATGATTTCATTAATATCAAGAGATAAATTAAAAATAATATAAAATAATATTAGAGAATTTTTTAAAAATATAGTTCCCCTCACGTTTTACAAAATTCTATCTCATTTTCCCATACATTATATCTAGGAAAATGTGTTAAAGGGTCAATAATGGAAGATCCTCCAGTTATTTAAATCCTGTCTCCTCTTTTAGAATATCTTTTTTGGTAAATACGAAGGGCTCTAAATTTTCAACTTTTTATTGGTCTTTTTCTTCAATGTGTTCTTAGAGGGATTTGTGTATTACAGCTGAAATTATAATGAAATCCTTATACATTTCATTATGTTACACTAATTATAGTTTTTTTACTTGAAAATAATTTACTATAGTTGAGTAGCATTTAATTTCTTCTGGTTTAAGTTCATATTTAGTTTGATGGTGTCATGGAATGTATTATTTATGGTAGTTGGGATTGTTCGTGTATTAGTTTTATCCTCCCATCAATTACTATATACAATATATTTTTGTTTGTTCTTACATTGAGAGTATATCTCCCTAGATTCTTATGGGCATGTGAACTTATAATATGGGTGAGGATCCATTAAATAATGGTCTCACTGTAATGATTATCCTATTTTTTTAAAAAGAGAAAGAAGAAAAATATAAATATATAAAAAAATAAAGCACTAAATTATAGTTGTGTCAAGGACAGTGTGAATTCATCCATTCTTCCTAAAGATGATTCCATGTAAATTGATCATTTTTCAAGGGCTAGGTTAAAATATAATTTCTATTTTATTCTTCATGTATCTTAGTAGATGAATAAGGTTTTCTATCACGAAGAAATAGTTAAAAGTCCCACTATCCTAGAACACATGTATTTATTTGATTATTGAATGAATCTAGAGACGATTTTTGGTTTTTTTAGTTTTTGAATTAACAAATTTTTAAAAAAATTGAAAAATAAGTCAAACACACCAATTCCTAAAAGGGGATGGTTAAAGGATTGATCACATAAATTCTTTATCATTATAAAGTTCTCATCTGATAATGGTGTCAATAAAATTATTTCATTAATCTCTTCTATCTACTTGGAGATTTTTATCATATAGAAGAGAAATATCCCTCGATACATCTTGATCCACCACCTATATAGTGAAGAGGTAATCAAAACCCTCTATCGATGAATTCACTATCTTAACACCCAAATATATTGTATGTTGTTCATCCCTCAATACAAAAAGGATTTTGTGAGGATCCTAAACAGTATTATATTATGCTCATGAAACATATATTTATAAAAAAAATTAGGTCCACAATATCAAGATAGAGATATAGTGGGATATTATTATCTTAGGGTTCATTAAAATATATTTTAGCTTAATAATTTATTCCAAGATTACCTTTTTTGTACTTTTAGTATCTAATTATGTTGTTTTCAAACTATATAAAATTATATGTATACACATGGTTTTTATTTTATATATACATCTAAGAAGGATTTGATTGGTGTATTAGTCTTATATCTCTATTTTTCATGTTCTCTTATAGGGTAATGCCTCCCATTTGTATTTTTTATTATACCCTCAATGCTAGTCACAACTCGGGGCCTACTGGAGGTTGGACTCAGTATGTTGTTGTCTCCCTTATCTCATTTCATCTTGGATTGTGTAATCCTTGGGGGGAGGGCGTTCATGAATGGTTGATAGTTTACTATTATTTTTAATGCTTAACTTATGTTTCATTACTTTTTGGAGACGACTGAAAATATTAAAATAATTAATCATAATATCTGGCAGATGTCTAAAAAAATCCTTTCATAGAATGTTTAGAAAAATTTTATACATTGCAATATCCTTACATTCTATCCCATCCATTATTGATATTACATTACAATAGGGAAATGTAGATCTTGGATTCTATGGTGTTATATGTGTAAATAGTAAATAATCAGATGTCTATCAATATAAATAATAAATTTACCTTTTTAAAAATGAATATTACATTTATCATTAGTGAAGTTAACAAGATAACCATCATCACATAATTCAATTATGCTCACGATATTTTTCGTAAGTCTCAAAACATATGAAAATTTTTAAGATAATGTTTTACCAATATGTTTGATATAATAAATACCATATATTTCTCATTTATTTTTTTCTCCAAAATTAAATTTTCCTCTATTCATCATAATAATATTTTGAAGTATATTTTTGTTTATAATCATATATTTGGAATAATTTCTATCATTTTTTTTGGATTTTTATGGCTATTGGAGCCCATCCTTCCTCCCTGAAATAAAAAACACTAATTATTTTCTACACAAAATTTTATGGGTCTAGAAATATTAGAAAATAAAATTTTTAGAAAGCACAACTATTGAACAGTCTTATGATCAAATGGGAAAAATAATTTGGAGATATAATATTTATTGAAATTAAATGAATTAATTTAATTTAAATATATTATTTCTATGGACCAACTTTAGGGAACTTTGTACAAATTAGTACAATTTTAGGAATAAAATAGTTAGAGTAACAATATAGTTTTTTCTGAAGTAAAACATATTAATGAAAAATCTCTATGTGGTTGTAACCGTTTTTAATGGTTATTATAATATTTATTCTCATAAGTAAAAGTTGAAAAATGATTTTTCTAACTTAATTTATATGAATTTTGTTATATATATATATATATATATATATATATTCTTATAATATTTAGTTGAACTAGAATTACCTTGTTTATCTAAAAATATAGTATGATTAAAAATATCATAAGGATTATTTGAAATTATAGACATTTCTATTAAAAGTTCATCCATAGCATAATCAAATTATTTTAAAACGTCATTATTCTTTTTATCCACTAGCATACCATATATAGGCACTTCTTCAAAACAAGATATACTATCCCCATCCCCCACTGTAATAACCTTTTATTTTTTTAAAGAAGTTGAAATATATTCAAAATCATATTTTGGATAATTATAATTTATTGCTAAGGTGATAAGGGGGTTATAGGATATATTTTCCATATGGAATTGGTTATTCATTGGAATTTTAAAATATACACAGATAAGATTTTATCATCACTATTATTATCATAGAAACACTATGAAGAACTGTTTCTTCCACTATCACTCCATTTATATGATGGTTTCAATTTTTCCATACCTTTTTTGTTAAATTATTATTTGATCCATTCTATTTATTCCTCGTCCTTGAAAAATGTAGCGTTATATGTCTAGGATTATTTCACTCATAAAAAATCATCTTAGAAGATTCTTTCATTTCACTTTTATCATTATGATTTTCTTATATAGGTAATGAAATTATTTCTTTATAATAATATTTTTGATCCAATTAGCTAAATGTGGTGGAATATTCTAACTTTACAATAATGAATCATAATTTGATTCAAACATCAATTGTAGCTTAGTTTTAATATATTTTGAAACATTCTCATTAGATATGAATTTCTTATCTATATTGATATATGTTGAATCAATAGAAACCTAGTTCTTTCTATTTTGCTTTTTATCATTAATTTTTATCCCACTCCCATATTTTATGAGAGATCCAATAAAATAATCCAGAAATGGATTAGATAAATTTTAAAATCATCTATCATTGTACTCAAAGATTCCCACTACTTATGCATAATATCAATTATTATTTCTATCAACTCCCCATCTGATAACTCATTTTCCACAAGAGACTACAAACTATTAACAATAATATTTAAATGTTGATGGATTTTCATAACTCATTCACCCATTAGGAAATCAAATGCTTTATTATATGTTTGGATGATATCTCTTCTAGTTTCCAAAACTATAGAACATCCAAAATGACTAAAATCAAGATTTTCTAAATAGTTTTAGCTATTTGACACGATAATATATAATTTTAAACATTTCTTTCCATGGAAGGCAATAAGGTATTTTGAACAATATAATTCAGAAATATTATGCATTTTCCTCTCTACTTAAAGTTGTATCATTATTTATTCTGGTTCATATAACTAATATTTATTAAAAATTGTTATTTACAATAATATTAGCAACAAAATAATTAATTCTATATCAACATATTTCATAGTCATCAATATCAAAAATGTATGTCCTATTAATATTTTATTCTCTACTGACCTAACAAACAAACTTCCTATCTTAAATAAAAATATTGTTTTCATCAAGTATGACTAGTGTAAACATGATATATGTAGAACCCCACTATGATACCAAATTTTAGATCATAAGAGTATTCAATGTAATAAATGAGGGGGAAAAGTTGAATTATAGTTATAAAAATGAAAGCATAATATTTTCCCACTACCTTTTACGAAATTACACGAGACAAAAAATTGTAATAATAGACTTGATAATGACATATAGAAACATTATATACTATACAATATAACTTTTATCAAATATTACTAGATTAAATATGTGAAACACATAAAAAATAATAAAAAATTCATATAACTTTTATTAAATAATGTATATAATTTAGAAATTTTCTTGAAGAACGATCTTCAATTTAACATCAATTGATGGGGAAGTTTCTTAACACATCGTTGGTACCCATGAATTTACATTTTTTAAGGTTCATCTTCCAAGACTAGGAGTCCCTTGATTATAAAAATTACAGAAAATATGGTTCACAAAAACCATGAAACCATGATTATGTTGATAAAAAATCCTATTTATCTATAAATGAGACCCCTCTATCAACTATATCATACAAATAAAAAATAAAATAGACAATCTTAATGAATATTAAAATATAACATCAAAATAACATCTTGTGAAAAATATATATCGATAATAAAGAAGCACACTTAGAAAAAGATGTTTCAACAAATTTGTGGAAAATTTAGATCATCAGTTTATGAATGCTTCTTCTCCCTCATGGTTTCAATCCTATTTATAAGCAATCCCCATAAAATATGATTATTTAAATATTAGGATCAGTTTCAATGTAATCAGAAAGAAAACTTCTTCACTAAATGTGTTCTTCGTGAAATATCTGAATTTTTTTATTATTTAGTAAGGCACTATTAAATTTCATTAAATATTCTACTGATAATAAATGTTAAATAGTTATCCAGAAACATTGATCATGTTTTTATAGTATTATTATTGATTTTTCATCATTTAAAATGTTATGTCTCTATCTCATGGATTCCATATTATGGATTTTACAGAACACAATTGGATGGAATTTATAGGACTTTAATTTGATTGAATTTATATATGTCCATCTGATATACTTTTTACATGTACATACACATACATTATAAATGAATGTGTGATGGAAAAAGAATTACCCATCTGTTAAAACATAATAACTTCCTACAAATCACTTTATAACATGGGAAATATAAATATTGGAGACATGAAAACATATAAAACTAGAATTTTAATTTTCAACAAAAAATTAAATGGAGGACTTTCCACTCAACAATTATCACAACACGTTTTATTTTTTTGTTTTATGCACTACCTTATTGATGTAATATATCATTATTATCTCAAAACGAACTTTTTTAAAAAAATCTATATTTTTTCCTTCACTATTTCGTTGGTTCCAATGTTATAATGACATATGTTTCACATTATCATAAAACCTCATTTTAAATGATTAAAATATTTATTCTATAATTATTTTCCTCACTATCCATATTTATAAAATAATTTAATGAATGTATTTATATAGATATATATGAAATATAAAAGAAATTATTTGTCTCTATTTACATTATATCAATGGTTTTCAAGATTAATATTTTAAAATATTTTATATCAGATGTATTAACTGTATTTACAAAATAATAGAGGAATGCTATATTTTAACATATATAATGTCATCCAATTTTCTCACCACTAAAACCATTATTTTATGTTTATATTCCTAATAATCTTCAATTTTTTCTTCAAAGGGAACCCCTTCTTCACTTTGGGTGTATTTTATGTTTTAGAATGTTGTTTTAATGAAAAATATATATTAATATGAAAAAATGTATTTCTTATGGGTTCAAAATTATAATTTTATGATTTTGATAATTCTAATCATGTATTTTATGAGTTTTATCATTGTTTTAGTCCTCAATTTTTTGTGACAATATGTGAGCTCGATATAGCTCTCTAATTCATTGGGTTGTGATTATGTTCTCTAGAGAATTATATGGAAATTAACGAAGTTGTTTATACCGTTTTAAATTATTTTATAAGGTTTATATAAATATGAGGTACCAAGGTTACTATATGAATTTTCTATGATTTCTAATGAGTTTTGGAGGAAATATTTGGATTTAATAATATATGATAATTACTTTTTCATTAATGGAATGTTTTTCCATTTATTGGTAAAAATGTATGGTTTTAATAAAATATTTTTCATGGGTTCACTGTTTTCTATGAGACCATTATGGTTTCGTTTTTTCATATAGGTTTTATTGTATGGATTTTTAATAAAATATTTTGATAGGAAATCATTTTAATTGTGTGTGTAAATGATTATTTGATATGAAATTTTATTTTTCTAATGGGAAACTGTCATATATGATATCAGGGTTTTAAAAAAACTAATTGGTTTCTTCTCTTATTTTTATATGTCCCTTAATAATATTTATTTAAAAATTTCACATATCCAAATGTTTTCACATTGTTTAAGGATGATTATAAATAACGTTGAAGGAAAAATATGAAAAAATAAAATAATGTTATAGTGGAAAAATTACCACTTAATGAAAAGTGCATTATTATGTAAGAGTTTGTCATAATTCTCTAAAACTCTGATCCTAAAATTACCTTTTGTATGTAAGTGATCCAATATTCCTATTTACACATTATGTTTTCAATTGATAAAATGGGGTATAATTTATCGGTATTAAAGCTATAATTGTAATGATTGTGTTTTGAGAACAAGATCTAGAAGTATGAGTTCGATGCAATTTAGATTGTATCAATGTATGGTTTAGATAACTTTTAAAAATAGTTTGTTTTCAGGTGAAGTTAGATTAAGATTTTTGGATATCATCTTGGAATTATTATTTTATGGTTTACCATATTACCAAATATGAAGACACCCCTTTCGAATTTTTATGTAATGGAACTTTAATATGATTAATTGTATTAATGGTAATACACCCCTTTTGGGATGTAATTATGGTAATAAAATCCTTGGGTTTAACATGTGTATTATTAAATGTTATTTTGATGAATAATAAATTTTTATTCCATGGATAAAAGCGTAAAGTTAATGATTATTTTTAGGGTTAATATGATGTTTTATGTTTACGAAATTATATTTAATTTGGATAAAATGGGTATTTCATATTGGTATCATATTAAAAACAATGGTATTTAAACATGACTTGGTGAAAAATGGATTAATTTAATTTTTGAGGAATTTTACTCTTTCAGAAACATTGTACGATTAAGTTAAATAATTATAATTTTTTATAATATGAGAATTAATTTGACGAATAATGGATCAATTATATTTTAGAAATATATATGATTTTATTTTACTAATATGGATTAATTATTTAAAACATAATTATATTTTTGAGATTATATTATTATGGAATATACATTTTTCTATTTTGACATTAGCTGTGATTGATGTAATTTAGTGATAAATTTTATTATAATTATTGGATAATATGTGATAAAATATTTCTAATTTATGGGTTTTGAAACTGTTTAGGAATATTTTTCCAAATTTTAAGGATAGTTATTTATGAAATTATTTATATTCAGATTTTTTTTTTATTATTGCGGCTTTGAGGATTAATGCTTTATTTCCTCTTTTGAATATTTATTCATATTGGATATTTTTCTACCCTTGTGGTAACTACTTGGGTTTTGATTAATGTATGAAGAAAATAGGAAGAAATATTTATCCTTTTGTGGACTTTTTGATCCATTTAAGTTTATTTTTGATGTTCATTAATGGAATAATTATTTTTTATATTCATTTCATAGAGTAAGAGACAAAATAGATGGGAAAATTCATCAAATCATAATTAATGGAAGAAATTATGCTTATGAAATGGATATAAAAAAGTATGCATTTTATACATTTTCTATATCTTGATTTTAAAAGAATCCCTCAAATATAAGAAAATTATGTTGAAATAAAATTTTTATCCTTTTACCATAATTTATGATCAACATTTTTTCTTCTTTATCCCATACCGATTTATTGTTTTTTCCATTAAAATTGTCATGATCACATTCTCAATCGCTACCCATAATTATTTGTATAATACTTTTATTCTCTATGTAAATATTTTCAGTTATCACTACTATTCATCTATTTTGAAGCATAGTAACCAATTCTTCCAATTGACCATGATATTTCACCTTTCAACAATTCAAAACAATATTTTATTAACAATTTTTATGTTGTGAGTTTTCAAAAAATGCATGTTTTAATTTTAAAAATTGTTATTCCCTTTCATGATTTTATGTCTTATCTTATATATTCTAAAATATAGTTTAAAACACTGTTTTAAACCATTTTTATATGGAACATGACAAAATTACGAGGAAAATTTATCTTTAAGGGAATAACATTTAATACACCAAATATTTAGTTTAAAATAATAATGTTATTGTTCTATTTGTCACACACAACTCCAAGATTTAAGAAAATTGTGTTATACTATAAAAATATTATTATTTAAATGTAATAGCTATAAACTAGATTTTAAATTGGAAGGTATAAATAGAAATTTCCATATTGTAAAAAATATGTATAAAATTTATATACATGAAAATTTATTGATTAATTTATAATAATGAAGTATTCAATTTTTAGTAAATTCATTTTATATTTCAGAAAAATGATTTACTAAAAAATGGGTTATATTCATTTTTAATTGATTATAAACATTAATTTTATCAAATTTTAGAAATTGTTTCTTATAAAACAATATCATATTTGAAATCAGAAAACGAAAATTATCTTAGCGTAAAATTTTGGGATTATTATTAAAAGGTTGATTTTTAGTGAATAATGAAGAATAAAGATTTTATATTAATCTATCAATTAATATAATGTATTTAAATGTTCCAATTTTGTTTTTATTTTTTAAAAATTTTATAAATTAATTTTTTAATAAATAATCATATAAATTTCATTTAAATTAACAATATGTCTGACTTTTCTATAAAAACATTCTTGTACACAAAAATGAATTTTCGTCGAAAACCATTTATCATCATATTTTAATCATTTATTACAAAAGTAATTTATTCAACTTATAGGAGTTTAATTTTAAGAAATGGAATTAATATTTTGACTAATAAATTAAAATTTATCCTCGCATAAATTATTTATATTTTACTGAATAATTTACAAATATTATGACTAGAAGAAAAATACATCATTTATGAAATACAGTATCCTTTATGATATCTCTAAAAAATAAATATGATATAAAAATAATAAATCTTAAGTAATGAATAATTTATTATATTATAATGAAAATATAATAAAATAATAATTCAACACATTTAAATTCCTATTTATTTCATGATAAATATGAAAATCAATTTTATTGTCGACATAATTCTTGAAAACACAAGTAGAATCAAATTTATAGTCATAAATATAATATTTATGAATTAAAAAGAGTTTTATAAAAATTATTAATTAAAAGTATGATAAATTTATTCTTTTAACTAATATTAATTATTGTTGGCTTTATATTACAAGAAAAATATCCAAATTCTTTTTTTGTTCTAACAATATTAAGAAATGTAAAAATAGCATATTAAATAATTTTTCATAACACATATGTAAATAAATATAAATATTCATTGAAAAAAATATCCATGATGAATTTAAATATATTTTCATTATTTTTAAAACTTAATTTTAATTTTTTAAATTAGTTAAATTATCTAAAACATTTATATCGGTTTGGGGAAATGTTTAGGAAAATAGAAACAAAATAACTAAATAATATTAAAAAATTAAAAAATATAATATTTAGTTTAGAATATAAATTTAAATAGTTGTAAATATTTTTTTAAGGATTTAGGATTTTATTTTTTATAATATTTTAAATATGTAGTTCTCATGTTATTTTTAAAGTAATTATAATACTATAAAAAAGATAATGACATAATGATTTTTTATGATAAAAAATATTTTATTAATTAATATTAATGTAATTAAAATTATATAAATCATCAAGGTGGATTTAATATAGTCCATGATTTAATAAAATGACCATTTTTAATCCAATTTATATTTTCTAGTAAAATTAAAGACACATAAATACTAAATATTGACGAAAATGCAATTGATTTTTCCCTATATAAGGGACCCATTTAAACAATTTGTAACTAAAATAAACATAGTTTTTTCTATAAAAAATATACCAAACTAAACATATAGAAGTTAATACCCACATTACCAATCCATTATTATGAACAGAAACCACTTTTCCAAAGTCCTTAATATTAATGGATTGCCGGTTTTCAAAAGAAGAAGGCATAACACTAAACCATGTTCATTATTTTTTTATTTCTTCTTAAAACTCCTTCAATTTTATCAATATAACAATAATGTAATAATATCAGTATATAACATATAATAATATCTTATTATATAAATTTCTAAACCCGATTTCATCTCCTTCCATCATATGGGAAATGAAAACATTGTTCGTGCAAACATGTGGATTACCACCTCCACGAAGCGATGTGTTTCGTTTTTCATCGCCACATCACAAGGATGGTTATTATGATATATATAATTAATATATAAGATATTAATGAAATAATAATTATTATTTAATGTAATATATCTTTAATTTTCATACATTTCCATCCATTGAAAAATGATAACAATGTACCTGCACACATTTGAACTACCACCTAAACGAAGTGATGTAATTTTTTTAATGTATACCTCTCATGTATGGTTATAAAAATTATATCTAATATATAATAATGATAATAACTTCATGATAAATATTAATATTACTATGGATCAATAGAATGTCCGACAATAGTCATCTTACCTTAGCTGTTTTCGGAATATGAAGCGAACTTCCTCAAAATGTCTGACAGAAATTGAATAGATTATGTAAATAAGTAATACATAGTAATAAATGAAATAAAATGGATTGTGGTAATTTAATGTAAATTAAAAAATTTAGATAAGTAAATAAATAATATTATTTTAGTATCCTTCATTTAATGAATTGAAAATGTAAGATGATTTTACATAAGGCATTTCTATTGTTGATTCCCTTTCTCTGAGTCTGTAGATATTTTCACGACATAATTTATTTTTTATAGTATATAAACTATCATATAAATGCATTTTATAATTATTATCTAAATATAAATGTTTTTAAAAATACTATCAATTTTCTTTTCATTAATTCTTCATTGGTAAAAAATTAATCAATTCATAAGGGGTACATTACCATAAATCCTCATCTTAGACCTTTGAAAGATTTATTTTCCAAAGGTTATCCTCAATATAATTATTATTAAAATAAATATAAGGATGTATTTATATTGAAATATATAAAATATAAATGAAAATTTATATCTGCCTTTTTACATTCATTATAATTTTTTCAACATGAATCTTATTATATATTTTATATGGAATATTTTAAATTTAATTACAAAAGGTAAAAGAAATGCTCTATTTTAAAATATAAAAATCAAACATATTTTCCCACTAGAAAAACTATTATTATATTATTGAAATATTTTATGACTATATGTTTTATTCAATGAAATTTTTTTCTTCCTTTCATTCTATGAATTTTAGTTTTGAAAAATGGGTTTTAATAGAAATCGACAAATAAATATCCGAAAAAGTATTTCTTATCGGTAAAAACGTATATTTTTATGAGTTTCACATTGGAAATGAAATATTATATGTGTTTTATTTTTTTATGGTCTTTTTTCAATAATTATAATGGTAGGTGATCCTTATATAGTTCTCTAATTCATTGGGTAATTATTTTTTTCTTTGAAAAATTATACTGGAATTAATTGGGATTGTTATAACATTTTATGGAAAATTAAAAGGGTCATTATAAAGTATTATTTATAGATGATTTATTAAATAGACTGCATTATGTTTCTATTCATTCTATTGGGGTTTTATGGGAAAAAATTATTTTATAAGGTAAACTAATGATATTTTGTTCAAATGAACGATTATTCCCCTTATGTGTAAAAAGTTATTTTTTTATCAAATAGTATTTAATGGGTTCAAATTTTTTCTAAGAAAAATACATGATTATAATTTATCATTATGTTATCCTATAATGATTTTATGAAAATATTTATGTAATAATGATTATTTCAAGTAAATGTAAATGATTATATATGTGTGAAGTCTATTATATTAATGGTAGAATGCCTTATATGATCCCATAGTTTTCAAATAGACTAACAAGTTTCTTTTCATCCTTATATATAACCCTTAATTGTATTTTTTTTCTCACCCCATGGTTTTAATTTTTTTCACTAGCTTTAAGGATGAGTAAGAACAATTATTATGAGATAATATGGAAAAAATAAAATCTTAGTATAGTGTAAAAATTAATAACTTAAAGAAGAAGGTATTATTATTAAAGAGTTTATCCTTTATTATATAAAAATACAAAACTAAAATTTCATTGGGTATGTAAGTGATCTGATATTTAAATTTTAAATTTCATGTTTTAATGGAAAAATTATGTTATGTTTATTCACATCAATTCAAAAAAGAAAAATATATTGTTTTTGGAATTGAATATTAGAGTAAGTGTTTGAGTATAATATTTATCATTTATAAAGATAATATAGATGTCGAGGCTAGAGATCATAAGATAATAAAATGGGAAAATAATTATTTAAAATAATAAACTTAACAGTATGAGAATAAAAACAATGATGATTTATTTTCATGAAAATATGATGAATAAACATTAGGAAATTTTGAGTCAATAGATGAGATTACTCAATTTATAAATATGACTGAAATGTTCTAAAATATGGTTAGATTATTAATAAAATAATTAAAAATCTAAATCAATGTATTATGAAAATAATAATGATCATAGATATTTTGAGTGTAGGTACCATGGACACAACAACATAGAGTTCCCTCAATTACAAGTCAATAAGAAGTTTGAAAATAAGTTAATCGAAATGATTTATATAATATGAAATAAAATAATTTTATAAAGGATAGATATATTTCCTCAAATGAATATTGTAATTAATTCAATTATGATTTTAATATGAAATATCTAATCAGAAGGAAAATATGTTCTTTATGTCATAAACTGCTAAGGTACTTTTTTCCCTATTACTCTTCTTTTTAATCTAAACAAAATTATTTCTATTAGAAAAAAAATTATTATTTGTATATATTAGAAGAAAAATATGAATCATTGAAGATAAATAACATGTCCTTAAATCAATCATATGATTTCACTTTCAATGAAACAAATGGTTTCACGAAATAATTTTGGGAACTCAATGTTTGACTAGAGGACCCAACATCTAGTTGTGTTGTCCATGAAAATAAAATAAATTTATTAGAGATTGAATTTAAAAATACAAAGAATGATGCTTGTGTATGTATCATGGGGGACTAATATTATAAAAAATACATGGTATATATGAATGAAATAATGAAAAATATGGCTTAATAATCAATAAAGAAAATCCAAATACATATAATTATTGTTGTATATATAGTTCTAAAAATATTAATATTTCTAATATAAAATACTTTAATTATGAAATAAGATATTTTATTAAAAATCAATCCTTAAAAACCCTCAAGATTTTTGACTAAATAATTCATATATTTATATAAATTTGTGTAATTCTAATTCTAATAATTCTATAAATGAAAACAGATTTGGATTCCATCATCTTTTAATGATTAGACTTCCATATATAGGATAATTTTGGGACAATATCATTTTTATATGTTTTCATTCGGAATTATCCATGTAGACAATAAAAAAAATGTTTTATGGATAGTTTTTCTCTAGATATGTGATTGGAAATGTTTCCAATATTTACTCATTATATAAGATTTATAGTGTAAATATGACATTTGGTGACAATTCCAAATAATATATAGTCGATATTGGATTATTTTAATATCACAGATCAATTCTAATGGGAAAATTATATTATTTTGAAGGCTTAAAGAATAACCAAATAAGTGTTTCTCAAATTTTTGATGATGAAAATTATTTTTAATTCTTATAATAATAGAGTTTTTTTAAAATAAGTTAACTAAAATTAAATCACACAGAACTGAAAATGTATTTAACTTAGATATTAAATATCTTTTTAGGAAAAAATTATATTTTTGAATATTAAAATTGATGATTCAAGGATCTGGAACTTGAGGCTTGTACATTTTATCTTTTATTCACTGAGAAATTTATCCAAAAGAAATTTGATTTCTAATTTTCCAAAAATTAAATTGGAAAAAACATACAATATGATTCAAGAAAAATGTTAAAGTGAAAAAAATTAAATCAAAGTAATAAAATACGATTCTACATATATAACCATAAAGAGTTTCAATATGGATTTATTCAAACATTCGAAAACAAAAAACGTGAGTGTAAATATTTTTTATACTTTTTTTAATGATATTACATGATTTACATTGGTTTATTAATTTAGGCATAAAAATGAATATTATTCTATCTTTTTCATTTCATATAAAGTGGAATAATATTAAATTGATGAAAAATTATATATTTTAGAATTGATCAACCGGTATAATGATGTGTAAAATTAATTTTTCTCAGAACATGGTATCAAACAGACATTTTCTACGCATAGAATACCTCTGGAAATGGTGTTTTTGAATGTATGAAAAAAACCATTCAATAAATTGGTTGAAAATTTTTATTTGAATATTTAATTCCCAGTTATTTATTTTTGGAAATTGATAACAAAAAATTTTATGTCATTAAAAGTGTTTTAAAAAAGGCTTATCTTAATGAGAATTCCTGATGAGATATGTAATAATATAAAACTAATGGTTGGATACTTTAATGTTTTTATATGAATATTTTATATCTTGAAAACGTAGGAAAAGTATATAAGGTTTGATCAAAATGATGTAAAATGAATCTTCCTATGTTATTCTACTACTTCTGAGGCATATAGAGTTCACTATAAAAATAACATGATAATTAAAGAATCCATTAATGTAAAATTTTATTAAATTTTTCCTTTCGATAACAAAAAAATTCATGATGATGACTTAATTGATTCAGTGAATAAATTGAGACTTGAACATGTTATTTATAATAAAAATAATGATGATTCGATATATGATAATGAACAGTCGTGACCAAAAATGAATGGAACAAATGAAAATAAATGTTTACTACTTACAAAACCAATAACCCTTAAATGTAATCCTCTAGAAACTATTATAGGAAACTAATATGTTCGTGCTTGGACTAAAACAAATATAGTAAAATTTTCTTAAATTTTAAAATTTATGTATCTAATTGAATGAAAACCTTATAAGATGTCCCAGATGATGAAAATTGTCTTGTTTCTATATAAGAATAGATAAAAGAATTCATGATTAATAAAGTTTGAAAATTATTTTATAAACCATATTACTATCCAATTTTTGAAAAAAAACAAGTATTTAAGAACAAATATCATGATCAAGGTGTGATCACTAATAATAAATCAATATTAGATTCTAAATGTTATAATCAAGAAGAAGGAATAGATCAGGAGGAATCTGTTAGAATTTCTTCTATATTAAAATATTTTATATGATTTTAGTGTATTCATATCATATAAATTTAAAAAATATCATATTAATGATAAATATTCTTTTATAAATGGGATTTTAATGGATGGATTTTATAATGAAATTCTACTAGTTTATAATACACTCACTTTCAAAATTATTTTTTCAAAATTACTAATGATATTTATGGTATTAAATAATCCCATATATAATTATATGTACGATTATGTTATGTTATTTTAATAAATAGTTTAATTGGGGGATTTTTATTCCCCACTATTTTCATGAACAATTATTCTAAATATACTTTACTTTTATAAGATTATATTGATAATTTTATTTTCGACTAAACAATCCAAAAAATTTACAGTGAATTTTAAATACTTATGAAAAAGGTATTTGAGACGAGCATGATGTGTAAGGTAAATTATATTCATGGATTAAAAATTTACTAAAAATATAGGGTAAATATTTTAATCTAATAAAAATATAAATATGAATAACTTAAATTATTTTGATATGAAAATATTATAAAATTTTCAGATCTTATGAGTTTCAATATTAATCATGACTAGGATGAAGCTGGAAAACTAATGGACAATTTTCTACAAAGATTAATAATTAGGATATTACTTTATCTAACAATAAGTACAACATAAATTATTTTTCAGTATTTCTTTATTCTCTAATTCAATAAATCTAAAAGTAATCTCATTTTACATCTTCCAAAATAAGGTTAATATATTTTTGAGGAATAATTTATGTTTCCCTGATTTTTCTAAAACATATAACCTTGATTTAACATCATATTTACGTGCTAATTTTGGTCAGTGTAGAATATAGAGAAATATTACCTTAAGAATCATTCATTTTTTTAGAAAATCCCTTGTTTCATGGTCTTGTATGAAACAAATATTTGATTCATTATAAACTATAGAAGTTTAATATATTGTAGTTTATATTTTTTCAACACAAGTGTTTTAGATGAAACAAACCCAAAGGGATTTTTGATTTAATTTTGATCAAATTCCAATTAAATATTATAACACTATTTCTATAAAAAATTTAAAAAATCCCATAAACCATTCTAGAAAAATTTATATATATTTAAGGCATCACCTCCTATAAAACCGTTCAAAAAAGATAGATATATTGTTAGAAATTATTTTTATTATAAATCAATTATAAAAAATTTATACTAATCAAATATTTATTGATTGATATTATTTTATATAGTATTAATTAATATTATTTTATTTCAATTGAATTAATTATAATTAAGAATTTTTTGGTTTTTATAAAGAATTGTTTTGTTAATATTTCTACTTAATCTATAGTTGTGTATTTAGAGTGTCTGTTTTGGTTCATAAAATGTTATAATGTGAAATTTTTCCTGAATCCTATGTTTACTTTTTCACATCACAATATACGACCATTCAAATATCATAAAAGAGTGAGAGTATATTTGTATTTACATGATAATATAATATCCATATGAAACATAGATATTTATTCCTTCATTATCAAATCCCTCTTACCCTCGATCAATAAAAATAACTTATTTTTAAATCATATTACATGGGAATGAAAAATAATTCTAATTAAGTTACCACCAGTAGATAAAATTCACTAATAAATTTGATTATGGTCCTTATTGGGGATGTTATAGTTTTTATATGGTTGGACAGAATGGAAATGCAACTGAATAAAGTCATAAATAATTAAGGATGAGTGTATATTTATGATGATAAGTAGAAAATGTTACTCTTTGAGCATGTGGTATAATAATTTTATGAGAATTTGGTATTTATATTTTTAGATAACAATGTTTTACTCAAATCAATGGTGAATTAGAATGATTTATTAATGTCCTCAACAGAAATGGATGGTGTTTTCCAGTGTCTGTATGAGGGAAGTTTCGATATAATGAAATATCTAGTTTTAATTGATGAGTTAATTTATTCCAGGATTATAAAGTATCTATTTTGAGTTAGGGATATAGAGAAGAAGGCTTTACGATACATTGAGATGGAAATGAAGGTTCATGTTATGTTTATTCAATATACAATCAATAATTGAGTTGGTGAGTATGAGATAATTATATTTCTAGATATTTCATTGATATTACTATTTTTGATATATACTCATTTAAATATAGATATATACATCATTAAAAGATATGTTTTATTCTTATAAAAATAGTGTGAATTTCTATCCTTCTTTATGTTGTTTGACACTCATTTTTGTAAACATTAGTGTTTGGTTAGATGATTTTATGACATATCGTTGTCATGGGTTGAAAAATATAAGTGTATGAGTTACTCAATGAAGAGGCATTTTCCCATTATAAATATGGAATATGTTTATGGGGATGATTTTTTGGTTTAGGGAAGAAATACAGGGTAGTCATAGTTGCCAGTTGTCCTAAAGAAGTTGCTTTTAGTGTTGAATTGGAAGACCATCTTGATTATAAAGCTCTTATTGACTGATTAATGGGAGTTATAATGGTTATTTATTATGAGATTTAGCTTAAATATATTATTACACATAAGAAACTGATTAAGTAGTATATTAGTGGTTAATCATGGTTTAGTTAATTATTTATAATTAAAGTCGTCTCTCATTGATTATATAGAGAAAAGATTCAATAAAATATTATTCTACAGTGTTTTGTGATAGTTTCTATGACCACATAACATTAGGATATAAACTTCACGAGGCTTTTCAAAATTATTCAATAAAGGATGTTATCTATAGTTTTTGATGCATTTACTTTGTGTGAGGTCTTTAGTCTTTTTAAGGATGAATTTTGAATAAAATGAGTGATAATCCAATTTATAGGGAGTGAATTTATGGTATCAGAACAGGTAGATTAATTTCGTTATGATATGTAGTTTCTATTAGGGAATATTAAGATGAATAAGATAGTGTCATTTGAATCATCTCAAGTATAAGAGATCCAAAAAGTACAAAACATTGAGAAGTAAATTCTCCTATTCAGGAAGACGCTAACCGTAGTAGCACTGATGTGTGCACTACTGATGTTATAAATTGTGGTGATAGAATTATTATCAGTATGATGAATTATTTTATAATAATAATTAATTTTAGTTTATATTGTTAAAATTCAATGTTGAAATTTATATTCAAACGTAAATTTTAGTTTTAATGGATGAGTTGGTTTTGTAAATAAGATGTATGTGCCTCAGGTTGAGTAAATCAAATGGACACTATATGTTTAATCTAACCTAGTATTTAATATCAATATTTATGGTCTATATAGTATTCTAAAATATCTATTAGTTGAAAGTTGTTAAATGGTATATATATATTTTTTTTATTCTAGGTTTTCTTAAAAAAAATTAGAATTAATAAAATTCTATGATAGATATGGGAAATTTATTTCAAGAAAATTTGTATTCATTAAAATAATTTTGTACAAATACCTTAAAATATTTCTACATTATTATAACATGACTCCAAAATTTGTAATTCTAACTTCCAACCTCATTTATTTTTGGATGAAAATGTTATGAAAATTCAATAGTAGGTTATCCAATCATAGTCATGTGATTCCTTACTGTATAAATAATATTATATTACATAACAATCATAGAGGTTTTATGTTAACAAATTAAAATAATTTCCATTTATTAATCAAGTCGTTCTAGTTGTTTTTCCCCCACACCCAATTGTTCTGGTTTATCAGATACTTATATGGATGTGATGAAAACATTATTCAGTATTTTATGAAGAAATTTTAATTTTTAATGTTGCATTCGGACCTTTATAAAAAACATCCTGGAAATGTTTTACTATTATTTTGTTCTTTAGCTGTAATTATTTTTCGAAGTGGATAGACATGTGTGTTAACACACTCTTTTAGTTATTTGGATAATTATTATATGGACATTTTTTCTTGATTACCATAATGTTTCCTCAAAATGATAGAAATACAAATTTGATCAATCTTCTATATACATAAGGGATAATTAGAAACTTGTTCCTGAATCCTTCATTCTTAATTTCATCTCATAAATGGTTTAGTTCTCTCTTATAAATAACTATAATTTATTAAGTGATCACGAATCATATGTAAGACTTGATTCTAGTATATCTAGGAGCATTACAAATAATATATCCATCCTTAGAATAATGTTCGAATTTGATGCGCCACTTAGTGAGTTGTGTGGTGAATGTGTTGTTATGCCTTTTACTACCACATCTTTTCCACCCAAACAATCTAAGTATTTTATGAATATAACTACTAGAAATGACCATTATGTTGTTCTTATAATAGACTAATAATTCTCCCAATTTGGTTTATAATTTTATTGCTTGAACTTCTATTTCATAATTTAATTCAAAAACATATTCACAAAAGTACTTTATATTCCTATACATTATATCTATTAAAGTTCTACATCAATTAGTCTTTATATCTGATTTTACAATAGTAATTTAGATAAAAAAAGGTGGAGTATTTAGAGTAGCATTCAAAGGAATTTTTTATGAAACAACACAACATTATTATTTGTAGGATACATTTTATTATTTTATTATTTGGTTTTGTGATCACAAAAATTGAGAGATTATTGGTTGGAAATATTTTGTTCCATCACATCTCAAAAACTCATCAATACATTTATTCTAAAAAAATCATATATTTTAATAACATGTTATCTTAATTTTTTATTATCATATATCTAATTATAAATTGTTTTGGATGCCATGAGGTGTCATAAAAAATCTTCCTAAGGAATTTCTCATTATCATCTGAATTTATCTTATGCACTAATAAATTCTCTTATGTGCAAAATCATCACGTATGCCAAATTTCAGTTTTCGATAAAGTATATAATATTACATAGGACAAATATTAAATATTACCTTGTGATATATGTAATTTCTATTATGGTGTTGATTAATATTTTTATAGAATGTAGTTATGCTAAAAAATCAAAAGTTGAAGGATTTTCAACAATGTCATTCCTCGTATAGGGATCTTAATTTGTCTTATGAAAATGAAATTCATAATTAAATTATCTTATATGTTTTCAACTCAATGAATTGGTAAGTGTATCATGATAAAAAAATATATTTTATCTTATTATACTGGAATTATCATGCGATAAAAGTACTTCTAGAATTTTTTACACATATCAAATTATCTTCTGTAGGAATCACATTTCATACTTAGATTGAGATTATTTTTCAGAAAAACCATTTAACATTGTCTTATCATATGAAAATAAACTTTTCATTTGTATTTATTATAAATTTGGTTTCTTAAATAAATAAATTTTTAATTTATATAAGTTTTTATATATATGGATGGAAAAATATAATGATATTTCAATATGCTACATCCTACCATATGTGATTATGCCATTTTTATAAGATAAAAAATACCATAATTAAGAGATTATTTCATCATATTTCAAATTGATTATCTGTATCATTCATTGGATTAACATGTCTGATTAGTTAAAATTCAATAGAGGAGATATAATGGGATAAATTAAGAATTATTGAAAGAGAGATAAAATATATAAGAGGCTCATACGGATAGTCACAAAATTAGTTATTTATAAGATACATGATAATTTTTAAACCATTTAAATTTTTTTCTTAAAGTACAATCTTTTACAATTAATTTGTATTGAGATCTACTCATTGAAGATACTATTTTAGTCATGTTTCTTCTTCAATTTTTAGTTCATTCTTGCAATTATGTGTTGATCTTAAATTAATCATTATTTTAATCATATTAATGATTAGATATCATTATTTTTTAGAGTGCTAAAATCATAGAGAGGTCTTTTAAATGGAGATCCTAGTCGAAATCTATTGAACCTTTTTACTAAGTTAAAATTACTTCCCTCAATTGGAATATCCCTGAGAAATGTTGTAGTCCTGTAAAAATCACCAAACTTGAGTAGTATAATGTTGGTGGAGTGGACTGGGCGTTATTTGATCCCCAAATCACAATAATGTCTATTTTATCAATCATGTCACGACCCGTCCTCGGGACCCGTGCCGTGACTACCCCAAGCCCGCCTTCCATAGGCCAGGGGCTGGCGACTAGCACCAAAGGCGTAAAATCCCGATAACTGGGAAGGCATTGCCTTTATAAAGAAAACAAGCACCACAGAGTACAAGCGGAAGTAAACAAAAAGTACAAAAAGAAGAGCTGAAAAGTAAAAAGGGGCCGGAAATACAAGCCCAACTGTAAAGTACAACTCGAAAGGGAAAACATCAACTGAAAAGTAAAGCTGCTACGCCGAGCTGACCACTGGAAATCCCACCTGAAGGGTGGGTACAGATAGCTCCTCTGCTCCTCGGGTCCCGCCATCCGCTCCGAGTATGTCCCGCCCAGTGGTCCACCTCCGGGTACCGCCTCGTCGTATAGTCCACCTCCAGGTACCGTCCAGTCCTCAAACCTTCGGCTTCTGTCAGCACTGTCCGTCGTCTGCAACCAACACAACGAGGTGCGGGCATAGCCCGTGCAGGGGTGAGTATAACGATACTCAGTAGGGACCCCGAGACCCTCAAGGTCTCACTAAAACCAACAAGGATAAACACAAGAAGATCTCAACAGATAAACTCTACTTAGGTATATGCCCATACATATACCTAAGTTATCAAGTAACCCATCTCAATCATGAGGAAACACAAGGATTGTGAAAACGATGGATAACCACTACCCGGGTATATGCCCATACATATACCAAAGTTAGCAAGTGACCCATCTCAATCATGAGGTAAACACAAGGTCAAAATTCTCAGCTCAAACCAGGATTTTCATTATCGAAACCGTAACTGCTGAAGAGCTCCGTCTCTAGAGTGTACAGTGGTCCTGTCACGACTCCGAGGCCGCCGCTCACTAACCTAAGACTGCTGAGGTACTCCTCCTGTCGAGTACTGCGGGTTTGCGGCCAACTACCTGGCGCTCCGTCCGCTGAGGGTCTGTCGCCAAATACCGGGCGCTCGCCCAAATAGCCTACTGAGGTACTCCTCCTGTCGAGTACCGCGGGTTTGCTGCCAACTAACAGGCGCTCCGTCCGCCGTGGGTCTGCTACCAACTACTGGGCGCTCCGTCCACTGGGCTAGTCGACTCACTCCAAGTCGAGTCGGTCAAGCAGTCGTCAGGTCTCAGCCGGCTACACGGTCTCCGTACTCTGCACGCTCGTCTCCGGGAGGGTCCGCTCCACGAGCTACTGGTCGATACTCCAAGTATCACAAAGTCCCACGAAGAAGTATCTCAAAAGTCCGTTTCGTCACAGGGGTCTCAACGCAACAGACGGCGCGTCGATCGGACGCCCGGTCTGTGAGTTATTAGCCTTTTCGTCCCCGGGGCCCGGTTGGTTTCGAGAGCGAAACCAATCCCGGCCGTAACTTAACTGTACCCCGAACTCCCATAGGGTATACTCAAGGGACCGTTACTCAACGTAACCACCAACGCCGCTGACGGTTCGTCAAACGGACGTCCAGTCTGAAAGATATCAGCTTTCCCGTTCCAGGGGCCCGGTTGGATTTCGGGTACAATCCAACCCGGCCATACTCCGACTGCATCCAAAACTCGGGCGGAGTATGTCAAAAGTTCCGTCTCATCAAGAGGAAGTCAACGAAACAGACGGCGCGTCAATCGGACGCCCGGTCTGCGTGTTATTGGCTTTTTCGTCTCCGGGGCCCGGTTGGTTTTTAAGGAAAAACCAACCCGACCGTACTCCACCTGCGTCCAAACATCGGGCAGAGTATGCCAAAAGATCCGTCTCACTAAAAGGAACACAACGCGACTGACGGCGCGTCAATCGGACGTTCGTGGCTCAAGATATGAGCGTTTCCGCTCCGAAGGCCCGGTTGGTTCCGTGAACGAACCAACCCGGCCGAACTCAAAGTAATCCGAAACCTTGAGTGCGATATACCGAAACGACCGTCTCGATCCAAGGATCGCGTTGCCGCAGACGGTTCGTCATTCGGAGGTCTGAGGCTCAAGTTATGAGCCAAAAACCAATTCTGGTTCGAAACGGGGGGGTCCGGGTCCGGGCCGACCCGACCCGACCCCCCCCCCCCCCCCCCCCGGGGCGGCGCGGCGGAGGCGCGGCGGCCGGTGGCGGCGGCGACGGCGGCGCGGCGGGGCGGCGGCGGCGGGCCGCGGGGGCGGCGGCGGCGGCGGGCCGCGGGGGCGGCGGCGGCGGCGGGCCGCGGTGGCGGCGGCGGCGGGCCGCGCTGGCGGCGGCGGGGGCCGCGATGGCGGCGGCGGGCCGCGGCGCACGCGGGGGGCTAAGCCCCCGCTCTTTTGACAAGGCGGCACGGCCTTGAGCCGTGCCTTTGCAACAAACAGCCCCCCACGTGGGGGCCGGTTAAATTCAAAGGAACCGGGGGGCTGCTGCCCCCCCTTTCGTGGAACCGCCCCCCCTCATTAAGAGGGGGGTTTTGCTGAACGGTCCGGGGGATTTATTCCCCCGGTTTTCAGTCATCCGGCCGGCCAGCTGGCCGGCCGGTTTTTACCAACGGGACCGGAAATTCCGGTCCCGCCTTTGACTTCCGACGCCGGTGGCCCGGCCGCCGGCCTTCTCTTCCGCCGCGGCCCGGAACCGGCCGCGGTCTTCTCGTCCCGCCGCGGCCCGGAACCGGCCGCGGTCTTCTCGTCCCGCCGCGGCCCGGAACCGGCCGCGGCGTTCGTCATCCGGCGTGGTGCGACGGCACCGCGCCCCTTCGCCGTACTTTGATAATCATTCAACGCGGCGCGACGACGTCGTGTTCCTGTTATTTCTTCCAAGGTGCGCGCGACGGCATCACGTAAATTATTTGTACGATCATCCGCGTGGTGCGACGGCACCACGCCACTTTGCTTCCACCGCAAGAATTAAACAAGAACAATGGAGGGGGGGTTCGGCCGTGTTCGTGCGGTCCGGCCCCCCTCACGTTAAAATAATAACGCAACTCAAAATAAAATCAAGTCATACGTTAGTCTTGATAAAATCACGATCAAGAATAAAATAAGGAAACCAAAAGAAATCGACAACCCCTACCTCGGGTTTAAGATTTGAAGATTCGTCTACGCTCCGCGGAAGACGGCGTCGCGGAGGTCGGGCGTCGCGGTCGTCGTTCGTCAAATCCGTTGACGAAGAGATATGCCCGAAGAGACACGTCGTTGGCGGATCTTCGTTTGTCGACGAAGAAGGTCCGAGGAGGAAGAAGAGGTCCGAAGATACCGGGTCGCCGAGTCGATGATCCTTGACGAGTGTTGTCGTTCTTCGTTGAGGATGAAGACGTTCTTCGCCGGAGAAGATGAAGTTCTTCAAGAGACTTAGAGCTCTCTCCTCCAATCCTCAACACAACCAATCTAACCCCCAAAAATAAAATAAGCTAATCTTATTTTATTAAGACATTCTATGAGTTCAAAATTCAAAAACTTAATTCCATTAATTGGATTAGTGTGTTGGCATGATTAAAGTGAGGAGAGGGAAAGTCACCCAATTAATGGGAAGTTTAAAGGTTAAGATGAGTTACACATCTTATGTGGGGGGTTTAGAGGAGTTAGGGAAGGTGAGGGGTTGGGCTCGTGTGGGCCCCACCCCACCTTTATTCTCTCAAGGGTAGTTAACAACAAGTAGGTTCCACCCAACTTCCACACATAGGTTAACAACTTAGAATATGAAATAAAATTGTAACACAATTTTATTACTTCACATTTAACTCCCCTTTTTTTTTAACAACTCCTCCTCAGCAAACGCACCTTCGGGAAAAGTCCCCTTAAGCAAAAATCGGCGCTGCGAGTTCATCGGTGCCCTCAGATTTCAATTCCGAGCACCGGATCAAAAGTTAGGAATTCTCGCTCGTTCATTCACTGAACGTACCCGAGCCAAACTTCGGAAATTAATTCCGGGCACTCCGGGCCTCGGAATTAGGTGCCGTCTGAAACCGCGCTCTTGTAAAATTCTAAAGAAAATTAAGAAAAAAATTTCCTTGAATTTTACGGGTCTTTACATTACTCCCACCTCAGGGCTTTACGTCCCCGTAAAGATACAACAAAAACTAGGGAAACAAAAGAGGGTACTGAGCACGCATCTGAGCCTCCCGCTCCCATGTGCTCTCCTGGAGATTCCCGTGCCGCCATCTGTTGCGCACAAGAGGAATCGATCGCCCATGTAGGACCCGCTCCTGTCGATCCTCTATCTCCACCGGGACCTCCGTAAAAGTCGCCCCATCGTCAACGTCAAGCTCCCCATGGTCAAAGATGTGCGTCGGGTCGTGCACGTATCTCCTCAGCTGAGATACGTGGAAGACGTCGTGTACCCGGTGCAACTGAGGTGGTAGAGCCAGGCGATAAGCCACCTCACCAACTCTGCTGAGGACCTGGAAGGGTCCGATGAAGCGCGGAGATAACTTGTTGCCTCGGCCAAATCTCCGAATACCACGTCGAGGTGAGACCCTCAAGAAGACGTGGTCACCATCCTCGAACTCTAGTGGCCTCCGCCTCCTGTCAGCGTATGACTTCTGCCGGCTCTGTGTTTTCCTCATCCGCTCCTGGATGACATGGACCTCTTCTGACGTGGCCCGGACCATCTCTGGTCCCACAAGAGCTGCGAGATTTCATCTTTGCCGATAAGAGAAACCTGGTCTCATCCCCTGGATGAACCACATTCTTTGCCTAAAACAGTCAATCCTAACATGGATGATACTAATCCATACCAAGGATGACGTCGTAAGGCCTCGACGCTACTACTAAGAGATCCAACTGTTACTCTCGCCTCCAAGGGTTGAGTCACACTGTCGGCATCAGTGTGTGGTAACTGGTCTCCTCCAGTAGATGTCTCACAAGTGAGGGTCAAGTCAACAGTCAACTGGAACCTCTTAGTAACAGCACAAAAGAGGACAGGAATGAAAACATCACAAAGGATGCGTCTTTTATTATTGCAGCTCATAATACAAGACGCTAAACAAAAGCAACATCAACATGGAACTAGAAGTACAAGAGACGTATCCACTAGTTCCGCTCCTGTCCACCTGCTTTACTGTTGCTCAAGCATTTGTCGCTGCCTCAACCTTGGTGGCTCCCTCCAAGCCTGCGGATCGAGGAGTCGGACAGTCACGTGCCAGGTGACCCTTTCCGCGGCATGAGTAACACAACCTGCTCCTTGCACGGCTAGCTCTGTTCCCACTCCGGGTGCCCTGCACCACCGGTCCTAAAACCCGAGATCGCCCAACAGCTGGACTGGTCCTCCTGGACCTCTGCATCATCTGTCTACTACCCACAGATGACTCGGCTTCTGATCGAAAAACACGCGGCAAAGGCAGAATCTCCTGTACACGCTCGGGGTGTAGAGATACTGGCACAAACTCCACCCTGAAGAAGGTCTCGAAGTCTTCCCATGCGAAGTTCATCTCATCGCAAAACTGAAACAAGTGGCTCCACCACCTACCTGCTGCTTCCTGAAGGAGGCTGGTAGCAAAGATCACCATGAAGTCTGTCGGCGTCCCCACTAGCCTGAAGACTCTCACCACAGCCTCCAGCCAAACCTCAGCCGCCTGCGGGTCCGTCTCTCCCCGGAACCTGGGTGGCCTCTGGCGCTGGAACTCGTGCAGCGCGCTCAAGCGTCGTGCATCGCCTACTGTTGGGGCTGGTGGCATCGGTGGCCCAACGTATGGTAGTACCGCTGGTGCCTCCGCTGGTGCCTCAACTGCAGGAGGGCCCTGTACCGAAGCCTCGTCGCTCGACAGACTGTCAGCACGCTCATCCCTCCGGGCTCTAGCTGGTCGTCTGAGAAAAGACATCCTGAAAGAAACAACGTAACACGATCAAACGATTATACCTGGTGAGCTGACCTGGTTTGAGCTGTTTTAAGGGGAAAAAACATTTGAAAACACACACGCAATCAGTGTTTTCGTGCACAAAGTCGGAAATCAGTTGTCAGGGTCCTGGTGTATGGATACGTCGGCCGCCCGCACCAACACTAGACTCCCTGAACTGAAAACCACACTTGGTACTCTCAACACTATTGCTTCACAGAAAGAAACATCAGAGTTATAAGTTCTACGGTAGAACCGAACTCCTCTGATACCAATTTGTCACGACCCGTCCTCGGGACCCGTGCCGTGACTACCCCAAGCCCGCCTTCCATAGGCCAGGGGCTGGCGACTAGCACCAAAGGCGTAAAATCCCGATAACTGGGAAGGCATTGCCTTTATAAAGAAAACAAGCACCACAGAGTACAAGCGGAAGTAAACACAAAGTACAAAAAGAAGAGCTGAAAAGTAAAAAGGGGCCGGAAATACAAGCCCAACTGTAAAGTACAACTCGAAAGGGAAAACAGCAACTGAAAAGTAAAGCTGCTACGCCGAGCTGACCACTGGAAATCCCACCTGAAGGGTGGGTACAGATAGCTCCTCTGCTCCTCGGGTCCCGCCATCCGCTCCGAGTATGTCCCGCCCAGTGGTCCACCTCTGGGTACCGCCTCGTCGTATAGTCCACCTCCAGGTATCGTCCAGTCCTCGAACCTTCGGCTTCTGTCAGCACTGTCCGTCGTCTGCAACCAACACAACGAGGTGCGGGCATAGCCCGTGCCGGGGTGAGTATAACGATACTCAGTAGGGACCCCGAGACCCTCAAGGTCTCACTAAAACCAACAAGGATAAACACAAGAAGATCTCAACAGATAAACTCTACTTAGGTATATGCCCATACATTTACCTAAGTTATCAAGTAACCCATCTCAATCATGAGGAAACACAAGGATTGTGAAAACGACGGATAACCACTACACGGGTATATGCCCATACATATACCAAAGTTAGCAAGTGACCCTTCTCAATCATGAGGTAAACACAAGGTCAAAAGTCTCAGCTCAAACCAGGATTTTCATTATCGAAACCGTAACTGCTGAAGAGCTCCGTCTCTAGAGTGTACAGTGGTCCTGTCACGACTCCGAGGCCGCCGCTCACTAACCTAAGACTGCTGAGGTACTCCTCCTATCGAGTACTGCGGATTTGCGGGCAACTACCTGGCGCTCCGTCCGCTGAGGGTCTGTCGCCAAATACCGGGCGCTCGCCCAAATAGCCTACTAAGGTACTCCTCCTGTCGAGTACCGCGGGTTTGCTGCCAATTAACAGGCGCTCCGTCCGCCGTGGGTCTGCTACCAACTACTGGGCGCTCCGTCCACTGGGCTAGTCGACTCACTCCAAGTCGAGTCGGTCAAGCAGTCGTCAGGTCTCAGCCGGCTACACGGTCTCCGTACTATGCACGCTCGTCTCCGGGAGGGTCCGCTCCACGAGCTACAGGTCAATACTCCAAGTATCACTAAGTCCCACGAAGAATTATCTCAAAAGTCCGTTTCGTCACAGGGGTCTCAACGCAACAGACGGCGCGTCGATCGGACGCCCGGTCTGTGAGTTATTAGCCTTTTCGTCCCAGGGGCCCGGTTGGTTTCGAGAGCGAAACCAATCCCGACCGTAACTTAACTGTACCCCGAACTCCCATAGGGTATACTCAAGGGACCGTTACTCAACGTAACCACCAACGCCGCTGACGGTTCGTCAAACGGACGTCCAGTCTGAAAGATATCAGCTTTCCCGTTCCAGGGGCCCGGTTGGATTTCGGGTACAATCCAACCCGGCCATACTCCGACTGCATCCAAAACTCGGGCGGAGTATGTCAAAAGTTCCGTCTCATCAAGAGGAAGTCAACGAAACAGACGGCGCGTCAATCGGACGCCCGGTCTGTGTGTTATTGGCTTTTTCGTCTCCGGGGCCCGGTTGGTTTTTAAGGCAAAACCAACCCGACCGTACTCCACCTGCGTCCAAACCTCGGGCGGAGTATGCCAAAAGATCCGTCTCACTAAAAGGAACACAACGCGACTGACGGCGCGTCAATCGGACGTTCGTGGCTCAAGATATGAGTGTTTCCGCTCCGAAGGCCCGGTTGGTTCCGTGAACGAACCAACCCGGCCGAACTCAAAGTAATCCGAAACCTTGAGTGCGATATACCGAAACGACCGTCTCGATCCAAGGATCGTGTTGCCGCAGACGGTTCGTCATTCGGAGGTCCGAGGCTCAAGTTATGAGCCAAAAACCAATTCTGGTTCGAAACGGGGGGGTCTGGGTCCGGGCCGACCCGGCCCGACCCCCCCCCCCCACGGGGCGGCGCGGCGGTGCGGCGGCGGCGGGCCGCGGCGGCGGCGGCGGCGGCGGGCCACGGGGGCGGCGGCGGCGGGCCGCGATGGCGGCGGCGGGGGCCGCGATGGCGGCGGCGGGCCGCGGCGCACGCGGGGGGCTAAGCCCCCGCTCTTTTGACAAGGCGGCACGGCCTTGAGCCGTGCCTTTGCAACAAACGGCCCCCCACGTGGGGGCCGGTTAAATTCAAAGGAACCGGGGGGCTGCTGCCCCCCCTTTCGTGGAACCGCCCCCCCTCATTAAGAGGGGGGTTTTGCTGAACGGTCCGGGGGATTTATTCCCCCGGTTTTCAGTCATCCGGCCGGCCAGCTGGCCGGCCGGTTTTTACCAACGGGACCGGAAATTCCGGTCCCACCTTTGACTTCCGACGCCGGCGGCCCGGCCGCCGGCCTTCTCTTCCGCCGCGGCCCGAAACCGGCCGCGGTCTTCTCGTCCCGCCGCGGCCCGGAACCGGCCGCAGTCTTCTCGTCCCGCCGCGGCCCGGAACCGGCCGCGGCGTTCGTCATCCGGCGTGGTGCGACGGCACCGCGCCCCTTTGCCGTACTTTGATAATCATTCAACGCGGCGCGACGGCGTCGTGTTCCTGTTATTTCTTCCAAGGTGCGCGCGACGGCATCGCGTAAATTATTTGTACGATCATCCGCGTGGTGCGACGGCACCACGCCACTTTGCTTCCACCGCAAGAATTAAACAAGAACAATGGAGGGGGGGTTCGGCCGTGTTCGTGCGGTCCGGCCCCCCTCACGTTAAAATAATAACGCAACTCAAAATAAAATCAAGTCATACGTTAGTCTTGATAAAATCACGATCAAGAATAAAATAAGGAAACCAAAAGAAATCGACAACCCCTACCTCGGGTTTAAGATTTGAAGATTCGTCTACGCTCCGCGGAAGAAGGCATCGCGGAGGTCGGGCGTCGCGGTCGTCGTTCATCAAATCCGTTGACGAAGAGATATGCCCGAAGAGACACGTCGTTGGCGGATCTTCGTTTGCCGACGAAGAAGGTCCGAGGAGGAAGAAGAGGTCCGAAGATACCGGGTCGCCGAGTCGATGATCCTTGACGAGTGTTGTCGTTCTTCGTTGAGGATGAAGACGTTCTTCGCCGGAGAAGATGAAGTTCTTCAAGAGACTTAGAGCTCTCTCCTCCAATCCTCAACACAACCAATCTAACCCCCAAAAATAAAATAAGCTAATCTTATTTTATTAAGACATTCTATGAGTTCAAAATTCAAAAACTTAATTCCATTAATTGGATTAGTGTGTTGGCATGATTAAAGTGAGGAGAGGGAAAGTCACCCAATTAATGGGAAGTTTAAAGGTTAAGATGAGTTACACATCTTAAGTGGGGGGTTTAGAGGAGTTAGGGAAGGTGAGGGGTTGGGCTCGTGTGGGCCCCACCCCACCTTTATTCTCTCAAAGGTAGTTAACAACAAGTAGGTTCCACCCAACTTCCACACATAGGTTAACAACTTAGAATATGAAATAAAATTGTAACACAATTTTATTACTTCACATTTAACTCCCCTTTTTTTTAACAACTCCTCCTCAGCAAACGCACCTTCGGGAAAAGTCCCCTTAAGCAAAAATCGGCGCTGCGAGTTCATCGGTGCCCTCGGATTTCAATTCCGAGCACCGGATCAAAAGTTAGGAATTCTCGCTCGTTCGTTCACTGAACGTACCCGAGCCAAACTTCGGAAATTAATTCCGGGCACTCCGGGCCTCGGAATCAGGTGCCGTCTGAAACCGCGCTCTTTTAAAATTCTAAAGAAAATTAAGAAAAAATTTTCCTTGAATTTTACGGGTCTTTACAAATCATCACCTTACAATTTTCCATTTCATTTCTGTTATGTGATAACTGAATTTTATAATAATTCATTATTTTATAGATGGTGTTTTTTAGTGATTAAATTTTGAAGAACTAAATTGAGGCTCACTTGAGTTATTATGAAATTTTTATATGAGATATACAATCATCATAAAAAATAATAAAATTTATAGTATAAAAAATAAATAAAAATATTATCCCAAAATAATAGTGATACAAAGAATACAGTTAAATAAGAACAATTCCCCATCGGATTGATAAAATATAAATAATATATTAAATAAAATAATATATAACTAGGACCAAATATATAACCAAGATAAGACATGACCTCAATCTATTGATCTCATATGATCTATCCTATATTATCAAACAAAAATAGCTTCTTTAATCACTTTCTTGTAATTGGTGAGGTTTTCATAGGTACCAAAGTTTAGTGGTTGCTCGAGCAGGGTGTGAGTACATTACACTAAAGGAAACCATTAGAATATCTATCTAAATGTACAATTAATATAGTCATATGAACATGTCAAATATATGTATATATAAAAAATGGTTAAAAAATAAATATATGAACTACCACCATCAATCACCATGTATGTGACCACGACCAACCATACTATCTTTGTCCAATGTCTATGTGTCACTGAGTATGTCATGATGATTATTAATACCCATATAATAAATCAAAAAAATTATACATATCGAGTATAACTGAGGTGGGGAATTATCAATAAATGTTCCACCATATTAAACAAGATCAACCATATCACCAAATAATTTTAAATCCCTCTAATAATATCAATACCACCCCAATGTGAGATTTCTAATCCTAGATAATAATCATATAATTATCATAGACCTCACCTATAGGATTTTTCTCATCCTAGTATCTTATAAATCCCCTATAATAATTAGTTAATTAAATTTAACAAACACCACCAATATGAAGTTTTTAATACATAGATAAAGACCAATCGTACTGGTGTTTTCCATAGAATAAATAAAATTCATCCTTTAAATATTTTTCCAAACATAAATGAAAAATTACACAATGTAAATTTTCCATTTTCAAGGCATCAGGATCATAAGAATTATTATTGGAAACACAACTGTGAAACTGCATTCTCCACAAAGAAAACAATATAAAAACCATAACACTGGTTAGAAAACTGCACGAGACCATCAACACTGTCCATACCCCAACATAATATCTCATAAGGTTCAGTTTCATTGTGGCACCCACTAGGTTCGCATAGGTGTCATCATGGGTGACACACCTTGCTGTGGGACCTTTTAGTCATTGCGTGGGTGGATGAAACTTTCTATGCGTTCTTAGTATCATGAGATCCACTATTGGAATAAAAAATCTCACAATAGACATCATCCTCCTTAATTAAATCATAAATAGAACAAAAACTCAAGGGCCACCAAGAACATGACATATTGTAAATGGTTTGCAGAGATGGATCATCACCGATCTAAAAAAAGGTAACCCAAATTATTAAACTCTCCCAAACTAATATTATTCTACCTATGGACTATCTACCTAGGCTAAACATACCACAAGGGTTCTCACACAACCTTCCATGTATATTTATTCTAAGTCACACAACACATATACATGGAGGTTTACACATGCTCCTACTCAACAACATTGGGCCATATCTGGAATAGTAATAACTATAAAGGGGTATAATTATAATAGGGAATAATAATTTAATCATTATCATCATCATAATTTCTTTATTTAATTAAAAGTGGTACAAAAGAGAAATAATTGGAGAAAAAAAATAAACAAATGTTCCAAGGGCCAGGGGACAAGAAGCTAACGGGGTCTAAATTGGTGCAGCCCATGAGCATCCCCTCTATCCAGATGATCCCCCTCAGAAAAAATATAGACAATATCTGATGGAAAAATTATACTCTTCCAGTGGGTTGATAAGGACAAAAGAAATTCTAAAACCATATTACCCTCACACCATGTATGGATAATTTTGGTGTTGGGATGCATTATAATTAGGCTTTTACTCATGATATAAGAAATGGACCATGGGGTAGAGCTCATACTTGACAAGGAGTTGTAGATAATGATGGAGTCGGTTTCCACTTAATTGAGGGAGATGTTCCTCCTCCTGAACAACTGCAGGACGAAGAGTATCACAGGGGCCTTAACCTGTAAAGAATCACCCATGTCGAAGATGGACGCAAAAGTATCCATAACCACACCGTTCGTTTCACAGATCGCACAACCCCCCCCCCCCCACTCATAATGCCCATACTTCACTAGCTGTTAGTGTTCCATTTGTGACCAGAGTGATGGTAAACCATCGAACCCAATTCCCCTGTATTCCGATGCCAGTGGGGAACAAATAGTGATTCTGGCCTGCAACCAACCTCGTGGTTAGAGAATCCTGTCAAACATTACCCAGCATAAATAGGTCCTCCAGTAAAAATCTCACCCTTTCCACTGTCACCCTTTAAGAATAGGTATCCCCCTTGAAAATATCCTTCTTCTAAGCTGTCCAGATGCACGAGCAACCTGCTACCAACACCAACACATAGGCCTTTCACTCAGGGCTCTATCCATCCGTACCATAGAACCAATGATCAATTGGGGGGGGGCATCCGCATCTAGTCTCTATCATCATAACCCAGAAACTCACCAAAGGTCGTCCAAATAGTAGTGGTAAATCCATCTAAGAAGAAAATATGATCCACTGTTTCATCCATGTTCTCCCAAAATCAGCATCAGAGTGAATCCAATTAGATTCACATTATCATCACATTGTCATTAGTGGAAATTTCATGATTCTGAATCCTCTAAACTATGAAATTTTATTTTTCAAGGATTTCATTTCTCCAGAGGGTTCCTCCCCACACATCAGTGAGGGCCGAGGTCATGAAGACCCTACAGAACTCCTTCATTGAAAATGCACCCAAGATAGAAGAAGTGAAATCACATTTTTCCTTCCCATCATTGATATTAATAAGGTCTAAGACATAACACTAATCTCTAATCTGAATAGATGAACCAAAATATGGATATATACTGGCCTGGAGGACTGAAATGTTGGTTACGGGACAACCTCAGAGGCTAAAACGTAATCTAGAAAAGTCATGGTGCTAGAAAGAAATCTACCCTATCCCACGATCCATTTAGAGTGAAGAAGAAGGGCTTCAATCAAATTATAAATTGTGGTCTAAAAAAGAATGTATGGCTTGCCTGATACCCCACACTCTGCTTTGCATCCATAAACATACCCCACTACGAAAAGCCCTCGATCACATCCTAGGGACAATTACCATGCATGTCATGCAGGGTCCCCAAAATGCTCCTCAAGTTGATGCCTCCCTCCTCAACTGGCTTGGACAAACTCTCCAATGAATCCCAATGATGCATTCCATCTGAATGAGTGTCCTAGATAAAAGAAACCAAGACCCTGCTGATGCTTCCACGAAATTCCTTCGGAACATAAACTGTGTAACATGTGTTGAAATGAATTTAAGAGAGGATGCTATTGACAAGAATGATCCTACCTCTGAACAACAACAAATTTATTTTCCAGTTTTTGACGTGACTACTAATGCTAGAAAAAATGTAGTCTAAATGTCGGTGAAATGGGTAGGTCATCTGGTGAGATCCCTTCTTCATATTCTACCAGATTCTATTGTATTCACTTCGGTGTCAGAGCTTTGACTCGTCATGAAGAAGGTTCTCTTTTCCATTTTATACACAGATCAATCTAGTAGATGTAGTCCTCCAAGGAAAGTAGCATGTTTCAAAGGAAACTACTAGGTTTCCAAGGGCCCATACTGGCCCAAGATGCCGTCTCCCTCCCATCAATAGTGACCTAAATTAATTAAATTAAAAAATTAAAAAATTATATTTTTTTAAATTGTTTTAATTAATTTAAAATTTCATTTAACTCAAATATTGATTTCATAATGGTGGTGATACCACATGCCAAAATGAAAATAATCAAATGCATAAACCAAGAAGAATATAGATGGGACCCCTACCTCAAATGAATCATCTTAATTTATATAAATCTTCCAATCGCTATTTAAGGTATAATTTTGTTCCTCTATGATAATTAGTTCTTATACCAACCACCTAGGATCCTTTCTCAAACGAGGACACCCAAATAAATTAATTTTATCATTTATCCTTAATTTAAAAAATTAATATAGACTTACATGGGTGGGGGAAACTAATGGGGTCATTGCATCACTCTAAAATGAAGTTGTGTAGGATATACGAAGCTCTTAAAAATTTATTTTTACAAATCTAGGCCCAATACATATGTCCATGAAACATTTTCATAATTAATATAATTTTATTTATTGGTCAAACCTTAAATAAATCCATCGTGCGACATACCTTTGATGAAACAATAAACGATGAATGGAGAATGTCTTCATGAGATATTCTCTATCTATCATGTATGAAATATTTTAAGGAATAATGAAATTTCATCATTGTATTATGAAATATCCATTTCTAACCTCAAAAATAATTTCAGTCATTAGCGAGCTGAATGGAGAATAAGTGTTTATGGATATGAATAATTTAATACCATTCATTCATTCTATAATTTACATAAAATTTCACCCAATATGAGGGAGAAGGAAGGGAGGAATCAGTGTGTCCATCTAGATTGGATTATCCTAAATAAAGGAGGAAGATGCGGGTACCCCTTTTAAAATTTGACAGGACAGGATATCCATTTCCCTCCGTAAAAGACCCACTAAATAGTTTGTGATTCCTAATGATTGGATAGTGTATTGTTGTTATTTTTGGTATATGAAACCCCACGTTCTCTCTCACGTATCCTTTGATCCATCGGGACACCACCTATTACTAATTAAATATCAAAAAAACCTATTTTGGACCTTTTTAACTCATAAGATTTGATTCCAAATCCCAATTCTCAAATCAACCCATCCACCATACTCAATGATTAAAATTACTTTTGAAAATTTATTCCATCTATGGAAATGAGGAATTATATAGGTAATGAAGAACCTAACAACCTATAAAATGATAATGTTAAAAGGAATTAAATTGGGGGAAGAACCATCCAGTAAAATAAGATACTAGAGACAACATGGAAAATTCAAGAATGTTTAAAGATTGATCTTCCACTTCCATTCCAATACAAAATAATTTATTCCAAAAAGATATATGAAGAAAAACTATATAGATAAATAATGGAAAAATTATATAAATTGTATATTAATATTTACCATCTTGAAGAACATATAATCCCATGTATATTAAATTTGATATGGAAATTTTCAAAAAATAGAGGATTATTCAAGGATATGACATAATTATTCTATGAAGTAGTGTCTCAACTCTAATCACACTATAATTACCGAAATTAATTAAAATGAAAGTAAATTTTTTATCCATTATACCATTGGAAATTTACCTATTTCATATTATTTGTTTTATTATTGTTCTTCCATAAATGTAATGTCTCACTTAGTTTTTACATCTTTCTAGATAAGTGAATTGAATCCAATTATAGGGGTGGTAAAACATTCAAAAGCATACACTATATTTTTAGAAGGATTGTTGGAGGATATGTTAATGAAAATTCAAGATATTCTATTCCTAATATAATTATATGTGTAAAAAATCTTGTATTACAGGACCCTAACGCACTCACCCATCATTTTTTAGAGAAAATTATTTAAGATATAAAAGACCATAATTAATGTCCATGTAGGAATATTCAATATATAATTTAATGAATTCATATTACATTTAAAAATATTCAAGTCCATGAAAGACCCTTCATATGACCACTCGATCCATACACTATCCCATTTTTAAGGAGATGAAACAATTGAATATTAAGGTATTTTTCCTAATATCATGACTTTAGGTGAATACTAAATGACAGAAAATTTCATGGTTGAAGAATATATCCATTATTTTAAACAACAAATTTCATGATTTGTGGATGAGGAAACCATTGAATTCGATGAGGTATTTAGTTATTAATTTAATTATGATGAAAATTACATATAATCTTGAGTGAAAAAATACTAATGATGGTTTTAATACACCCAAATATGATTTCATCCCTAAAAGAACCCCAAATATAGAATTAAAACATTAAATCAGTGATTTGAATTACATGTACCTAATTAAGGGATAATAAGTACCAATAATCATTGCTATTAACCATTCTCAAACCGAAGATAATAAATTTATTATGATTTTGAAGGTGATTGTGCATGAAAAAGGGTGTATTTTAGAAAATATTCCAGGAATTAGCCTAAAAATATTCTCACACAAAATTCATCTTGAAGGAGACTCCAGATAGTTTAGGAATTTGGAAAGTAGAATAAATGCCACCAAAATAGAGGTAGAAAAAAATTATGGATAATTTGTTAAAAATATAATTATTTACCCAATATCTAACTCACATTGGGAAATCCCAGTATATGTAGTCCCAAAGAAAACATGTTTAAATTTTTTAAAAAATCATAAAAAATAAATTGATCCGTATGAGAATTCATAATAGATGGAGAGTGTGTATTAATTATATAAATTTTAGCCAAGTACCTAGGAAAGATAACTTCCCTATAATATTCATTGATAATATTATAGAGTGTTTGGCAGTGAAAACACATCGTTTCTTTTTTGGATGAATTGGTTGAATATTTTGAGTTACACTTTATCCTAGGGTACTAGGGGAAAACTGCATTTTCAGGTCCCTTTTAAAACTATTATTAAAAATAGATGACATATAGATCCTTAATTTCTCAAGGTAATATTCATATGTTCATGGTGAGTATTTTCTCAGACCACATTGAGGACTTCTTGAAGTTATAAGTATATTATCGTACAATTTTTTATAATTATTTTGATCAATGTTCAAGAAATCATGAAAATGTCTTCAAAATGCAAATAAAAATCTTCAATTGAATTTTGAAAAGTTGAATTTCATATTGGATAGTATAATAGTATTGGGAAATTACTTCCCATAAATGTTATTGAGGTGGTGTTATTTAAAATTGATGTGAAAATTTCTTTGACATACCCAATTTTTGTATAACAAGAATGATATTTTCTTGGAAATTTATTGTTTTGAAAGATATTTATCAATGAAATTATTAATTTTTATCTACCTATAATTTTTTTACATTAAAATTTTTTTAATTTGATTTTAATATTTAATCTAGGGAATCATTTGATATACTAAAATGAAGATGTATCACCGAAAGTGATGATTATAATCAATTGGGAGAACCCTTTTTTTATGCAATTTGATGTTTCAAATAATGTTGTGGGGGCTATGATATCACAAAGATGTGAAGGAAGAAAACACATATTTTTTTATTTTTTAATATCATTATATTCTTCCAATATCAACTATAAAACTATTGTTAAATAGTTTTCATACAATTATTTTATCATTAGAAAAATTTAAATCTTATTTTCATGGAATAAAACTCACATTTTTTCTTGACCATGCTTCCTTGAGAGACTTAATGAAGATCGCAGATTAAAATATGTGTCTATTTTAGTGTTTGATACTACTTCAAGAGTTAAACATGAATATTTAGGACTATAAGAGTGCTTTAGATATGGTACCTTAACACCAGATTATATTTCCCAACATTGAGGAAGTGAAAATTCCAAATTAGGACCCACTAAATGACCACCTACAAGGAGAATGATTGTATTTATTTGAAGTACAAGTACCCTATAATATAGATATGTAATGTTATTTTGATATTTATAAGGTAGAATTTCATTTTAATTTAAATAAAATTAAAAAACATAAACTAGATTCATAATTTTACACTTGGGAAGACCCATTCGTGTTGAAGATTTATAGTGATCAAGAGATAAGATGATATTTGTTTTAAAGAAATATTTAGTCTATTTTGAGTTTTATTATACTCTTGAATGTGGAGGAAATAACAGATCATAAATAACTACAAGAAAATTATTGGAATCTAGAATCTATTGGACCACATTCTTTAAATATTCTCATGTGTTTTGTAAAATTTTTTGAAAAATTCCAATTTATTGTAAATAATTCGAAGAGATAATAAATGAACCAAAAACACATAATATTTTGTGAAATTTGTATTATTTGGGAATATAACTTTTGAGAATATATTACATGTCTTTTGGTATCTCTTATATTATTATTTCTATAGATTATGAATCTAAATAGGTGGATGCTAAGTCTACTAAAACAAATCATACCATGTTTTAGTGTTCTCTTTACATGTCTAACAATTTTTCAGTTTGGTATACTGAAAGAAATCAACAGTGATTAAGGGAGTTAATTTTTCAAAATATTAATAGAGGATTTTATGATGAAATAGTTTGTATGTAACAATCTATCCACACCTTATCATCCATATAAAATAGATGAAATGGATTTTTAAATTAAAAAATACAAAGAATTTTGAAAAAATATGTTAAAATAATAGGAATGACTAGATCCAATGGATGGAATAAAAATTATTGGGTTACAATGTAACCAAAATTATATCTATAGAAATATCACCATGACTACTGGTTTATGAAAAAAATTAACATCTACAGATAGAACTAGAAAAAAACTAATATTCGGATGTTAAATATTTGAAGTTTGACAGGGATAAATAAAAAAAAGAGAATACATTATTGTTACAATAGTAAGAATAAGTTAAGATAAACTAAATTGAGAATTTTAAAATTTATAAGGAAAGGAAAAGTGTTCTTAATGACATGTTGATTCAAAAAATGGTGGAGACCATGTGATATTATACAATATAAGGATAAAGATGATGCTAGGTAAACTACACTCCAAATGGGACGACCGTTTTGTAGTTACCAATGTATTCCCTTTTCGGAATGAGAAGGTTATTAATGAAGGAAAACATAACCCATTCACTAATAATAGACATGGGTTTAATCTATATCATGAGAATCAACCCCAACAACCATTGGAGGAGATCAAACTCCTCTAACCTACTTGTTAATGATGATCATTGTGGTATACGTATCTACATCATCTAATTGTTTTATTTGATTAAACATAAAATTTATTTACATGTTAAATTAGTTTCTATAAATTGGGCATACTACATAAATTATGTATGTCGGAGAAAACCATTTTATTTTAATACCTTTTTAAATGTTCTATATTTTTTTCCCTTTTTCATACAATTTATGACATTTTCAATTTTATTATGATTTTGAAACCATTCAATTTAATTGTAATAATCATACAATCTATCAATCATTCCAAAGGTTAATAAATGAATATAAATCATTGATTTAATTAAGATGAATTCATATATGATATTTTCTCAATTTCTATATAACTGAATTTCATGGAAAAATAATTAATTTTTTAAACTAAATCACTGACATATTGATGTATTATTTAAATGTACTTAACTATATGGATTTTAAAAAATATATGATATTTTTATCAAAACACCCTACTTAATTATTTAATGAAGAAATTTTTGAATAACTATAATATTCGATGTAATTTAATTCTATTTGTATATCATTCAAGGACCATTCCCTTTAAATTGTTGAGGCATTATTTTGAATGAAAATTCCCCTTTTACAAAGGAATATTTTAAGTATATCTATACATAAATCCTAATATCGCATAGAATACAGAAATTAATTTTTAGGCTTCCACATTTAAGGATAAATATACAATTATACATTTATCTAGAATATTATTCTTCCCAGGCTGGCCCTAAAATCCAACCACTATTTCGAACTGGAAAAGTCCCTTTATTTCCCTAAAAAATATGATAAAAAATAGAAATATAGATTCAAATACAGGCTTAAAAGTTCCAAAATTTGGTAAATAATGAATATATATTTGCATTTATTTTCAAAATCCATAATGGGATACCCTACACAAGAAGATAGAGAGTTGTTCAGAAGTCTATCGGTGTAAGAACCTTCATGCACATACTATTTGGAAGAGATGGTGGAGAAAAAGTACTGAAACTATGGAATGTTGGCCTTTTATAACAACATGTGGATAAGATAATACTTCCTAATATGGGTCTAGGTAGGTCCCATACCTACCATAGAAAATCAATGGTCTTATATACATTCAGGATAATATATTAGGAAAAAAATAATGAAACCTGCATAAAGAAACAAAAGCTGGGAATGTTTCTACTACTGAATTGATGAATGTTGTGGGATTCCCTTGGAGATTTAAAATTAGAGAATATGGTTTGTTGTAATGTTGATTTTTTGAATAATTCACTCTTAGTAGAAACTAAAAATCATTCATTGAGCTTAAATTTATATCCAAACCCCCTCCTTCAACCTCAACCTTTTTATAATCAAATCCCACCCACCCATAGGCAAATTTAAATACTTGATTAATCCATTATTATATTTAAAAGTATCTAAATCATTGGGTGGAGATGAATAAATTCATGAGGAATATGATGAAACAAGTATGAAATTAGAATGTGAAAAATGGTATTAAAAACATATTTGAGTGTTGAGTGAAATATTCTGAATAGGTATGTATAAATTTTAATGAAGGAATGAAATAAGTGAGGCTAAATTAAATTTACTTAATAAATAAAAGGAATAAAAATTATTATAGGGGAATGATATCATTAGGTCTTCCACATCATTTCATGGTTTACTCTACAAAAAGGGACCATACTGATTTTCCACATGACCTTAGGTGTGCCTCCCCATATTCTATAGGCTGGTAACTAATATCATGGGTCTAAGATTGTATGGTGACAGACCTATACCCCCATATTAGAGTGCTCGGTAATAAAAAATCACCAGAAATCATCCACAAGAGTAAATAATCAATGTTAATAGAATGACTAATCATCAATAAATATTACATCATATATAATAAATACTTGAATATCCATTCCTTACATAGATTGACAACCTAATGGTCCAATGACAGATTCATATGATAATAAAAGTTAATAAACAGTACTTTTTAGGTCCAAAATCTTACTAGATACCCTAAGAGGTCAGGGGGCGAATCAGGGTATGTACATTATTTAAGAAAGTTTTCCTACCCCATTGGATCTCTATATATTTATTATAAGGTTTAATTTATTTTCATTTGTGTTTTTATCTTGATATATATTTTACCCTTTTTTGATGATGATTAATTGAATGTAATGTAGGAATGAAAGCACACAAACACAAATATTTGTACTTGGTTCACCCTCCCTATGGTACATCCTAGTATCATATGACGGTAATGTACCAATGTACCAAATCTACAAAGGCTTACTAAAAATTATATTTTTGGGATAGATAAATACTATTAGCATGATCACTACCTTTACACGGTTTTGGGTCATCTCTTTACTTTCCCAAGGGTCACACTCTAAGTCCCTTTCTCGGGCTCACTACTAGTGGAAGAAATCAACATCTTTCTATTCCTTTTATCACTACTCTTAGAAGGGATCCAATTAATGTTTGTGTACTTGTAGGTAACTTAATTATCACTAATTATTGTATCCTCCACTATTTTTAGATTCTCTATTGATGTACGACTAAAATATAGTGATGAAAACCACATTACCAAGTAAGTATTTGGGAACATCCATCATTCGTGCAACCATGAGATGTCTTGAGCACAACATTAATGACTTGCATGAAAAATTTATGACTTTTCATGGAAAAACCTAAATTATGAACAATATTGACTAAAAAACTTTGGCATGAAACTCCCTTATTATGCACAACTCCATTCTTACATGCAAACCCCTTCTTACATGGAAATCCTTTTTCATGATTTTTTTTTGTGATTCAAAGATCAGATTGCCTTTAACTGTTGAACTACTAATTTGAGGGGGTAGCTTCAAATATATAGACTCATCTAACCTTGAACAAAATATCCTAACACATCTTCCTCCATTCACATAAGATCATATCCGAGCATGTATAACCCCATTTGATGTTGTATTGGGTGCATAACTCTCTATCGTGAAAACTCTTCTTTAACGAAAATTATAATCATTCGCGTGATTCATTCCTTTTACATATTTTTATTTGTTGATAATGAAACATTTATTTCATGATACATTCCAATCCACCTCCAATATTCTATGAATCTTCCTTTTCAAAAAACATATTTCCCCATTCTGATGTTTTTGAGGCCCAAAATTTTAGCGAACACTGGGAAATGATGCTACCATGTATATGATATTTTTTTACCATAACCAGAGGGTTAATTCCTTTGTCTTGGATCATTTTGAGAATAGCTTTTAAAAAATCTCTCTGTACTCCCTAATTAATCCTGAAAACCATCTTTTTTAACAAACCTTATCCCCAAAAAAAATATTCAACTTTAACTTGAGGGATTTTTCCCAAAATATCTCTTATTATGTTTTTTTACAACCTTTCACATTTAGATACATCATTAATGATTCTTTGATTTTATACCAAAATTCTAGAATTATGATTCATATAGTGATTAGTGACTGTCTCAACACACACTCTTATCCCACATGATCCATGCTCGTCATGAGAAACACGATTATCATGAAATGTTCATTATTGAATCACTTCATTGTTCAAACCACTAAACATATTTCATCATGAACTCTAAATTTCATGATATGTGGACATTGATTAATCAGATTTATAATTTTCAGATTTTATGCTGCCCCTACACACTACTCTCACTAACATATTTGACTCCCCCAATCGTGATACTCCACCTAGAAGCTTCTCCCCCTATATTGATGAAGTCATTTTCTCACCTTTTATAGCCACAATATCCCCATTTTTCAATGAAGACAGAGGTAAATCCTTTGAGGTATGAAGTAGGGTAATGAACATATATTATCACATTAGAAGAAACACACCATTCCTCAAAAAGAGGGGGTCCCATGTCCCCAGTATTAAATTTTTGGGAGTTAGATGGACACCAAGAGATAACTGATGCCATTCAAATGCTTCCTTGGGTAGTGACTATGTTAGAATGTTTTCAACATTTGGTTCCTTCAGAACATAATCCAACTTCAAAATCCCTTTCTCTACAGTCTCCTTGATAAAATGATTGTTGATTTAAATGTACCTTTTCATTTAATGATGGAAATTACTTTTCATTTATTTATATCACATTAAATATTGCAAGGGATTCTGATTAGAGACTTCACTTCTACTACCAGATAATGAATCATCTCCTTCATCCACAATAACTATGTTCATTATTGAGTGGACAAAATATAATCAACTTATGTGGTGCTCAATGAAATGAAATATTTTTTCATGTTTATCCAAGAAATACACAATCTTCCATGATAGAATGCACCACCTAATATTTATATTCTATCATAATCTAATCAAACGCAATTTGGATATGTATATCTAAATAACTCAAGGTGATATTTTTCATTGTACATCAAACTGAAATCCACAACGACCATGATATAATGAAGAATTAATTTTACTGAAAGCATGCATCATTCCATGGTATTTCTTTGGTAGAGTGTTTCATTATAAGTGGAAAATAAAATATTTTTTCATGTCCCTATAATGTAAAATATACTTCAAATGATCAGTATATATTGTATGAAATCAAACACGGTTCCTTCATCATCTTGTGACATTTCCATCAGGGTGCCCACAAGATTCATCATTTACATTGAATAACCCATTCAAAATCTTCTCAAAATATCCATGAAAATATTAGATTGAAAAAAGAATGTTATATTCTTTCTTTGTGTATCCATCTTTATTCAATATATATTTGTGAAAGACCCATGTCATCTCAATAACATTATTTGGCATTCAAGCTGAAATATATTTAACCTCCACCTATTAATCTTATGTTTCTTCATTTGAATCATTAGTAGTTAATTTTATTCCCCATTATGTCTCTTACCTCCTCATCACTTTCATCAGACAATAGGTCCCTATTTCATTGAAGCCTCTTATCAATATACACCACTATGACATAATTCCATTGACCTAGTTTTCCCATCTTCTTGTTGAAATATTATTGATAATCTATCGTAGCTTCTTTTTATCTATTAAATAGTTATCTAACACCATATTATTATAGAAAAATAGATAATCCTGAAATACACGATTTTTTTTTCACTTTTCCTCTAATTCATCTTGTCGAACATAAACATTCATCCTTTATATACCATTGAGATAGTGCGTCTGATTAGGAGAAAAAATGGTCCCATAATGACATTAAACTCTTACAGTTGTTAGGCCCACTATTTAGATGCACAACCATTCTACTTCTCCGGCATCATTTATTCACATGTGACTGTAGGATTAAAAAACATAATTTTCTCAGTAACATTTTCCCCCTATATCTATATTTAATGAGATTTTCATTGGGTGAATTCACCACCTCGAAATGTGTTGTCAACAAAAAATCTAAGCTAATTAAGTCAATAATCAGTGTCTGAAACATGAGAGAATGTTAATAAGACCCTCTATATCTTTTGTGAACAATTACATCCATACAACACAAGAATACATAAAAAATTAACTCATTTTTTGTAATTTTTCTTGATTTATTCTTCTACTGTAGTATCTTATTTTAATTAGCTATCATTCTGGGGCACATGACTCAACCACTTCGCATATTTTGATTCCACTTACCCTAGGATCGTATATCCCCTTGAACCATAATCACTTCAACATCAGTTAATAGAATTTATAGACACTGAGAGAGGATAATCTCTGGAATCCTCATGAAGAGGATTGTGGTTGATCATGATTGGTCAACCAATTGTTAATTTATTACAAAAAATTGTACTATTTATATGCTTGTTCCAACTACCTATCCAAATTCAACTTTTCTATCCATATGAATAAGAATTATTTACCCACATGGTGAGTCATTTTATAATAGTTATGTCCTGTAGGCTTGGCCTTTCTCTACATTTTGTGTTTAATCCCATTAGAAAAAATTTCTTTCTTTGAAGTTCCATAAAAATTACATTTCTCAATATTCATTCCCAGATTATGAATCTATCCATTGGTCACATTCTATTTCTTCATCCACCATTTGGAGGATATTTATTCTATCATAACTTATCTCCTTGTGGAATGACATGTTAATTATTTATGAAATTATTATTATTTTTTTATCTTTTAATAGGTTATCCACACTATTTTCTGTTTTTGTTTGGTCCTCCACTAAAAATACATTCTTTATAATCTCAACAAGAATTTATCCACACTTGTTCAACATGGTTCATTCACATTATTCCAAATAGAGATATTTTGATTATAATAGAGGATTCTAGTGAAACTTCATTCTCTAAGATCTTTGTGTTTCCAATGAGTTTGTAAACATATTTTTCAACTAATCTCATTATCTTCCAATATAGGCATTCTCATTATACACCATTAGAGTATGGGATCTCCATTCAAGTTAATTTTCCTTCCCTATTTTCATCTTTCTATAATATCTTGATGAATTCAAATGATTAGAACATATAAAACATCTCCTATTAAAAAAATACCTTGTATCATAGTCAATCGATCGGGATGTGGATACATCAGGAATTTTTTTCTCTCTAGAAATTGAGTTATTGGGATTTTTGAAACAATCCCATGGTGTGTCCCATTCTTCTTCAATAGTATCATTTAATGGATACATTCTGTAGAAATAATATTATTTTAGATCTCTCATGATGCTTCTTTTTATTATCCAATTTATAAATATTTCTATCTTCACAGCATGAAATATATTCTAAATCCTCTTGAAAATTTTTGATGTATAACCATGAATCCCATGGAAAGTACACATGATAACATTACTTCCTATAAAATCCTTTCTATCCATGTTTCCAGTACCTATAAGAAATTTCTTATTTCTAGAACTATTGATCATTGAAATCATATCATTCATGGGAGTGGATTAATGAAAACCAATTATGATTTTAGAAAACTATATGTCCTTTGAGATGAGAAAAAATGTTATGTTTGTCTTTATAAATATAATATTTTTTTTCATTTAATCAGAACCTACGAATATATAATAAAATATTAATTGAAATGAATCCATCAATTTAGGCTTTCCTTTGGCATTAGATATCTCCACATCCTTATTTACTAATTCTTTCTCTTCTCCAAATTGTTAAATCATCATATCCCTTGATTGAAGTCATGCATTCTATTCTATGTTGATATTCTTCCCACTACTCATCTCATCTTCAAATTCATGTGAGATCTTATCCTTCATGTCCATTTTCTCAGTTATTTGGAAGTTTTCTTGACAAATAGAATGATAACAACATGAATTGTCTTTTTATAGCATTTTGGTCTCATGAACTAGTTTATATAGATATTTAGTAAGATCAAAATTTCTGGATTTTATATTCTAAATTTCATCTGACTTCAGATTCAGTCCATTTTCACAAGTATTTGGTTTTTCTATATTTGTAGTCATATATTAAAATTTGTAGGCATGAGAATAATTCTTCTCCCTATGATCAGTATCCACATCAATTGGCCTTTTATCTAGAACTTTTATCTTATTGACCTCAATTTATAGTTCTTCTACCAAAATATATTACGACTGGTTTTCCTCAGTTAATTTTCATTCCAATTACATTGTTATTTTTAAGTCATATAATTATTACCTTATAAGAATTTCATCATCATGAGTAGTTCTAGTATCAAATATAATATTAGGTTCATCACTCATTCATGCAACATCATTGAATGGGTAATTATTTTCACTATTTGATTTATCCAAACCATTATTTTATTCACTTTATGATTCCATCAAGTGAACAAAACTCTTTCCATAGACACAAAAACTCTATAAAATACCACTGTAATTTTTATTCATTTTTGAATTTTATCCCTTTGTCCTAGAATGTCGATACTGGAGATAACTGAAACTCCAATTTCAAAAATCAACTAATCCAAGTCATTGGAAAAAAAATATAATATAATAAGCCAATGCATTATTACTAATTATTAGGTCTAATAGGGGTCTAGATATAGTGAGAGGGGGTGAATCAGGGTATGAATATTATTTAAGAAATTCTTTCTACCCCACTGGATCATGATCTAATTATTTTAATGGACATTTTATTTTCACCTATGTGTTAATATTGAGATATATTTTATCCTTTATCTGATGATGATTCTTTGAAAGTAATGTAAGAATAAAATCACATAAACTTGGTGATTTTTACATGTTTTACCCTCACTGAGACAAATACAAGGAGCATATAACAAAAATGTTCTAGTGTAACAAATACAAATAGTATCACTAAAAATTTAATGTTTGATATAGATAAATCATATGCCCAGACTCACTTCCTTTATAAGGATTAGGTTTATCTCACTGCTTTCCTGTGGGTCACTCCCTGAGTCTCTTTCTATGACTCAATACTAGTTGAAAGGATCATTGTATTCCTCTTCCTTTTCTCACTACTATAAGAAGGGATCTACTCATAGTTTATTTCAATGCATGTACCTTCATTATTAGTAATGAATTAACCCTCCACAGTATTTAAATTCTCTATTTAAGTCCCACTTTAACCCAATGATGAATACCACTATACCACAGAAGTACTGTGAAACATCAACCTTTCACACAACCTTGGGTTGTCATGCGAACACCATTAATGACTTGAGAACAAAATTGATACTTTGTTGCATAAAATACCAATTTGAAAACACTAATATAGAATAACATTTTATGCACCAATCCATTATAACACTCAAATCCCTTCTTATGCAAAAAAAACCTTCTTATGTGAAAACCACTTTGCACTGACTTCTTACGCAATTTAGTGTGGGATTCTCTCTATGTATCGATATAATAAAATGAAGGGGCTAGAGACCTATTTAAAAACCCAAAATACCCTCATGAAATATCTTTATGATTCTTCCTTTGTGTCATTAAGATCATCTCCAATCATGTAAAACCCTATTTGACATCACGTTGTGTGCATATATCTCTTTCATGGAATTCATCTTTTGCACAACATCCAATCATTCATGTGCTTCATTAATTTCCATTTTTTGATGTTTTGATACTAAAACATTCCTTACATAAAATATTTAAAATCACATACAATATTCCATTAAATATCATCTTCTAAAAACACATATCTCCATTAAATATATTTTGAGGAAAAACATTTATCGAACACTGGGAAACATCACCACCTTGTATACGATATTTCAATAAAACATCCATAGCATTCATTCATTTTTCATGGATATTCTTAAATAGTGATTTTAAAAAATCTCTCAATAAATCCCAAAATAATCACAGAATTCTTATTTTGTATCGAACACAGTCTTCCCAAAAATGCTTGAATGATACCTTGAGGGATGTTTTTCGAATAACACTGGACCCCTGACATACCTAGAAAAAACCATCATAAAATTTAATTTCATTCATTAAATATTATTAAACCATGATATTGTGGGACTCAACATTAACTTATTCCTTTAGACATGTGATCATCTACTCGAGTACCCATTTGAAATGGTGGTCTGTGATAGGTGTGAGTACAAAAATCACTAGGGAACCACCAATGCAACCCCCTATGAATAAACTAGATTCATTTTCTGGGAACATATATTACTAAAATGAATAATAATTACTATAATAATATATTATATAAATAAATTAAATAACCAAGGTATTACATCAGGCCTCATGGCCACACAAGATGAATGTACGTATTTTTCCGGTGTCGCAGATGTCTCTACGCAAGGAACATCACCAAAGGGGGATATGATTCCTTCTATAGGATCACCCGGAATCTAAAACATTGAATATAAAGTAGAATACTAGGTATCAAATTAATATCCTATATGAAAGACATCATATAGAATCATAGGCATCATTGGAATACTAATCAATTTTTGAGTAACTAGTGGAACCCCAATGACATTTCAACATTCCAAATTTCATTCTGATTTCGTATTCCTAGGTCCCAATATGTAGTAAATCAGGACATGGGAACTAGATAGAATTCATAACGGGGAGGAACTTATTCAATATATATGGAATACTCTCATGATCTTACATGATAACTTGAAACCCATCAATCAGTAGATCAATATCCTAATCTCAGAAAGCTGTGGGAAATGAAATCGTGGTGCATCAACCTAATCATAGGGAGTATCCTTGTAATTTATTGAGGAAATAATCATCAACCTAAGGGATGTATCAAACATCCAGTTTCTAGGGAAATTGTAGTATCCATAAAACCTATGGAATCGTCAGTATAATAGTGTACTAGGATTCTTTAGTGATACTCTAACTATGATAGGTTTCCATGATGCAGTCATAAACCTCATGTTTTTCATGATAAAGGGAGGAATATGAGAGACACAAATATTTATTATAGTGATAGCATGGGCGAATGGATCATAAGATCTGTAGGAATAAAAGTCTAAAGAATCATTAATCTCTTTTTATTCATACATTAAATTATATATAATGAAAATTTTCATTAATTAAGTGGTTGATAACAATATGTCGGGAATTCGACTTGTTATATGAATTTTGTTATCTATCAAAACACTCATGTATAAATATACATATGATTAATAAATCTTAAATTATATTTATTTATCACATCCAGAATTTGGAATAACCAATATCTGATAAAATATATTAGTAGGGACCGGTCCGTAGAGACTTTGGCACCCATTCCAAAACATAGTTGAGGGTGGAACGTCCCTCATGTAAAATAATTTCATTAAATTATCTAGGTCTAACCAATTACTAGTTTTTTGAAAAAATATTTGATACAGAACATGAAGATGGAGGGTTTCCCAAATTCCGAAACCCATCATATAATGATACTAGCCTTAATGATCGTGTATCTTGACCCATGACTTAACGGAATTCCCTTATTCATTAGTTCCCATTACCAACATTAAAATATTAGGGTCAAAGTATTATTGTGGAGACATACTTGGGGACCCCTCCAATACATATCCCTTGTCCAAGTCCATTATCAAAGTGAAATAATGAACCAAAGACACAACCTATAATATTAATGGACCTTTAAAGCCTAAATAGCATAAAGAAGTTTTTCATAGGGTCATGAATTAATGCCAAGTCTGACCATACTAGTTCGTGAAACACCAAATTCTTAAATAAGGTCATATAATCACATATGTCTAGGTGAAATAGGTCTCTATCACCAATTCACAATTTAAGGATATATGTTTTGGTCCATTGTAATAAAAAGAAATGGTTTATTAGTAATGTAATGGTCAATAATGATTGCAGAATTGAGCCAGTTCCCAAGGTATTAATGTGTCCCCTAGAACCATGCCCTATATATATATATACTAAGGACGTTGATTTATTTAAACTATTTAACTCAATAATTTAATCATTTTATATAATTTATTGAACAATACATTAATTATGTGTCCCTCACCACTATTGGTATATCCTGATCACATCATGTAACACATATGCATTAAAAAATTAAATAAGGTGAATGTAAGATAGACCACCTACCTTATATTGATGATTTTCATTATTAGAACTAAGGGGTGATTGTATCTTTTAAGGATCTTCCATGATCATGCATTCTATTCATTGAGAATGTGGGCATGTCCCAACATTCGGAGACCCTATCTAGAAGAAATAATAATAATATGTTAAATATAACATGTATAATTAAATAATTTATTGCTTTCCAACTCAACTTAAAGGAATAATACTAACCAAATGCCTCACAGATTATGGTTGTTCATGCAATGGTGTGTTAAATACCCTTGAAACACCATCAAACCCAATACGAGAAAAATGACCAACCCCTAATGCTATTTTCATAAATAAAATATTTAAATTTCAATTTAAAATCAAGGAAAAATTTATAACATGGCATACCATAGCCGAAGCGATGAACCATGTTGTGCGGATGAAATTCTAGGTCACCCTCTCTCAGGGAGGAGAAAAACCCCTAATGTACTCTGTTAATTCCACCATGAATTGGTAGAATGAGAGAAAACCCATAAATTGGAAAACCAAAATTTATCAAAGAAGATATGGGAAGGTATAAATTTATATATCAAAATCAAATACACACCTCAAAATTCAATAAAATGGCGCCAAAATAACCCAAATCAATGAGGGGTCAAAGGTAAAAGAGGGGGGAGAGCCCCTTAGCTACATTGGGGATAGGGAGGAAGAAAATCTTGTTTCCCCTTTTGAAAACATGAGGGATAAAGGGGTAATTTCCACATCTAAGGACCCTATTATAATGATTTTAGCTTCAGGTAGGGGCACTACCAAAAAATTTCTTACAGCATCCACCTGACCACTCCCAAGGATCCTCTATGCTCCCTGAATAACTCCTATACCTCCCACTAAATCAAAAACATTGATCATGATGATATCCTTACCAGAGAACACTTTTTTGAATTTTAGTTTTAAATTGGATTGAAAACTTATTTGAAAAGTAAATTTTTTATTGAAATTAAAATGCTCATCCAATGATGGGATCTTACAAAGTTCAATAATTTTTACTTCTCACCCTTAAGAAGTCTCCCTAGGAATCCAAATAAAAATCCCCTCTTACCTCATCCATGAATTTTATAATCAAACAGATATTATATATTTATAAATTTCTAATTTTATTGATGATTTCCACTTTGAACAAAAACAATTAACCCATAAATCCTCAAGACAACACTCATAACCTCTATTAGAACATCAAGATGACAATAACCCAGGTATGTCAAATTTGAGACATGACCATGCCGTCATATGATTTATCACCCAACCTATGGTGATTCCACATGTTTTTAATTTATTTTAAGGAAAAATTTAGATCATGATAAATTCTCCCTTGATGTGGCCTACCAAAGTATACTGCTATCATCCTAACTATTATCCTGTCATTATTCTCTCCTCACTACACCAAATCACCCTTGAGGAAGTCACTCAACGTCCTTGATTTCAATCAAAAATGATTGAATTCCCATCAACCAAATTAAAAACCTTATCTTGATAGTTTTTCCTTGAAAATAAAAATTTGATACAGGAAATGTTCATATCAAATCCAATAAAACATTCTCAATCCATTTTTGAACTCACCACATCCAATCTTACACAAAACACATGTCTAAACTTCTCAAACTGACTCTTTCTAGAAATAATCTTTATAACCCCTAACACATCACCAATTAAAAAAACCGTTGTTCCTTTATGTATGGTGGAATCCCATTGTCATAGAAGCTTTCTCATTGGAGTCCATGTATGGATCCTAGTTTATGTCCACAACTGGATAAGAAGTCAAATAATCTCATGTCATGCTTACCACCAAAATAGATGGATTTTTGATTCAATGGATATGGATTGATACAAATAAATATGAACCTAACAACAATGAAAATAATCCACTAGAAACCTTATCCAAACCTAAACTTGAAATTAACCTAGGTATATAGTAGTAAATGATCTATTTATCCATCATGTTTCAAAAGAAAATAGGATTTTTGAATAATCGGTCCCTCACTCCCATTATCCTTCTCACATGAGGGTCACATACAGTTGGTCTACATCCCACTCCCCACCATAGGAGCATCCTCATAATCACACAAACACGAAAAGTTCTTATTCAACATAAAATAGTCCTTGATAATCATCATACATGAAAAGAATCATGGATTATTCTCACTTATTCCTTAGTGTTAATGTCAACATGACTTATCACCCATTTTAGATAAGTGGAAACAATATCCATGGTACTCAGTGAAAAATTATTAATAATAGTATCACCACTCATTGGATGTTCCTCATGATATTATACCATTATCTTCATGTTGGTCCTCTCGAGGAACATTCATCTCATTCTAGGAAATACTTTAATTAAATAACACATGACACCACATCTCCCTTACAATATGTGTCCAGACGAAGACTAGGGTAAACAATCTCATAGAACCTAATACATTTTAAGAAAAAAACCCTCATAATTTTGAAATTAAATTATCTTAATTGAACTCTTGGTCATAACTCCTGCATGTGTCTCATTAACTACCATCGAACCTCGGAGAACACATGACAATCACCAATTCCATGCCTAAATGGTATAGTGTGTAACCAACACACCTCATGTATAACTCCCAGACAAAATTGGAAAACGCTCCTATACCACCCACACAAAGAAGATTACTAACAATACTATGATATATGTTTCATAAAGGTTAAGCTAATTTTGATCCAGGACATGTCGGTCTCAACATTCCCAGAGCTCCTTGGGAATTCCTCTTTAAATTAGACACCACAGTTATTCAATGATCCATAAATAGACATTCTACCACATGGTATCTAGAACCATAGGTTCTAATACTCAGAAAAATTTATTTAAACCAGACCCACACACATAGATTCTACTCTATGTCATTCCAATGTTGGACTGACAGCCATTCTCTAACCATGATTCAAACTAAACATCATTAGTCAGCATGACCAAACACCCAAATAGTCCTACCTATTGAAGTGGTTCTCTGTACCGAAGAACCCTAGGTTATTCATTATAAATCTATGGCAACATTTTTTAGAACATATAAACCCAAACACCTCCAATGTTTCATTATTATAGGCAAAGTCATGTACATGTGCATCACCTTAAAGGAAACCACCATCCTCGTCTAACTCCTCCCATTGGTTTTACATGATCAAATAGAATGTCGAATCATATAGATCGAAGTAAAATTAAGGGTCTCTAGCTTTACCCCATAGAAACACCAATTAGGTTTCATTTTATGGCCTCCATGTCCATCCACCTACCCTGTAGGCCAAACCTCTCATCAAGGTCACATCTGATGGGTTGAAATCCAGGATCCTTTCCCAACCCAATGTATATATTATCTCAAAAACCCACTCAGAGGGTTTAATGTATGATTAATTCATAAAATGAACACCTCCCATTGATCAAGACCCCACATATAGGCCATATCATTTTTTTAACTATAATGAAAATGAAAAAAAAAATCTTTCCATCTTCATCTACTACATGCCATCAAATGTGCATGACTACTAACTCTAAGTGAGGTAATTTCAAATACTATTAAGTGTAACATTGAATTATAAGGATAAAAATATGCCTAAAAGGGTTCAGTTGTATAGGTATTTAATTGCATGATACATAGTAAAACACCTCATATATTTCAATTTAAATACAATTTATGTTCAACCAATTAATAAAACAGAAGAGAATCCCATTAATAAACCAAACAATTTAAGGGAGGATTGTAATTCCTTAACCATTTATGGAATTTCCTATAATGAGTCACCTTTACCAAGAATTGATCATCCTGTAGAACCCTCTAGTAGTTTCATTCCCATGAGGATTACCACCCACCAGTCAAATCTGGCCTTATGAAATGAAAACTTCATGGATGATCTATAATAATGGTAATAGGAATCCATAGTAATTTTACGTATAATTCCATTCCACGGTATGTGGGAAAACACAATATAAGTTTCTAATAACAAAATAAATAACCAAATATAACAACAATAACATATGATGAGTAAAAATATTACGAACCTATGGCTACCCCACCCCACTAGGCTCACAATACACCTGTGAACAAGGAATTAATCATCATCCTAGTCATGTAATATCTCACCATAAATCAAAATGACATGTTATTATAAGAAAATCCCTAAAAAGTCCATAAAATTGATTATAATTCAACCTGTTACATGTATAGTGAAATTTTGTAAGAGTATTTATTGACACTTTAAAGAACCAAACCTCGGTAATCAGTGTAATGACACACTAGAAGGGATATATAATGTGTATACAATGTTCCCCATATATTAAATTTTATTCCTATTTCCACTATAGGAAAATTTTTAAAATCAATAACCAAGATCATTAAAATGGTCTAAGAGATAGAGATACATAATAAATTAGAATATTACAGAAAAAATGTGCAACGTTCGAATATAAAATAATGAAAACTACAACATTGAAAACTATGAACACAAATCCCATATCCCTAGTAACCTATAATTCTTATTAGAAAAAATATTCTCGATGTACTAGTATTATTTCAATAACATTCTCTAATATAATCTTAGTACTTTGATCTACCATATCAAAAATATTAAAACAATTGGAATTAACTTCTATGATACCACCACTTCATGTCCTACCCTGATACACTCTATGAAATTTTACCAGATCATTTTTCCACATTACCTCAGGAATCACTCCACATATGCTCGAGGTTTATGACTAGAAGTGGGAGACTAAGATGGTGTTTTTGGGAGACTATACTCTCATATCATGTGGTTCATTAATAAAAATTCAATAAATATCATTAACATTAGTAAATAATCAAAATAGAGAAAAATAAATACCATCCAAAAATAATACATGATATGCAGTAAAGAACGAAACAACCATGCCACACATAAATTGAACATCTATTGGACTTGTGAAATAAACATGACAAAATAAATGAAAATAAAAGAAAATGGATCCCTGACATCATGAAGCTAAATCATTCTACAAAATAATTTCATCTGAATATTCCTACTAAATTATGTAATCCCAACCCTTATACCAAACCTATTACTACAATAAAGTGAATTTTTTCTCAGGTACCTGTGTTAAGTGGTGGCTTGAGCAGGGTGTGAACACAATACTCATAAGGGCATCCTAACCACAACCCCATAAAAACTATAAAATATAGTGTATGTGTATGAGAATTAATCAATTGGATAATAATAATTATAATAATAATAACTATTGATAATAAATTGAATGAAAATGGACAAATATTATGCCTTATGTCTATGTAGGATGACTTTACCTACTTCTTCCAACAACAAAGATGTCTATGAGCATGCTACATCACCACATGGTGATACTAGTCATAACCCCATGATCACTCATAATCTCCTCAACCAAATATAATGTAGAGTTCTTAGAATTTGATTTATATATTTAATGTAAGGCATTGAGTGGCATCCTAGGCATATTACTCAATCCATTAGTAACCAATGGAACCCAAAAAAGAATATTGATGATATATTTTCTTGTCTGATGTCAGATTCCTAAGTCCCATTCCAAAGGTAATAAAGACTTGGAATATATAATTAATTACTATGGTGATTAACCATACAAAATATATATGGAATACTCACCTTATATTAGATGATAACTCGACATATATTAATCATCGACTCAACATCCTATTCGCCGACATATTTGGGAAATGAAATCACAATGTGTCCACACAATACAAAGTAGAATCCCAAGTATAAAATGAGTTGTTAATCATCAACATTAGGGATGAAATTTGTTTTAGTGCTTTGGAGAAGTAATCCCACCCAGAAAACTCTACAATCATCTGTATCCTAGAATTCTAGGCATCCTGGGTTATACCCAACTATGTGGGGTTTCCATGGTTCACATAGAAACCTCCTCAATTTCATGATATTTATAGGAATCCCAAAGACACTAGACATTTACATAATGATAGAATCAATTATTAGATCATTATATCAACATGAATATAAGTACATAAAAGCATTAATCACTTTTAATTTATCCATTACATTATAGTTAATAACCATTTTCATTCATTAAGTGGTTGATCCCCATCTATTGGGAATCCAACATGATATACACTTAATTATCACCAAAAAATACACACAAGTATAAATATAAATATGAATGAAATCATTTAAAACAAATAAATTTTTAACATTTAGGATTTAGAGGAACCAACATCTCATATAATAGATGGGTATAGTCGGGTCCATGGTTACCTTGGGACCCAGTCAAAAAATTATTTTATTGTGGAACAGCTCTCAAGAACTAACAATTCAATTTGAATAATTTTAATCTCTAAAATTACTGTGAAGCTGATAAAATAGTCGATACATAACTTGTAGTTTGTGTGTTAGAAAAATTAACAAACCCTTCTTATTACAATTATATACTTATCATATGTTCTACATTATGCATGATTTTGGAGAATTCCCTTGTAAATCACTACCCATTCCCAATGTTCCCATACCAGTGTATGAACATTATAAGGGAACCATAATTGGTCTCCCCTAAAAAAATATCCCAAATCATAATACCATCTACAAGAAAAATAAACCCCTTAACACATGACCTCTAACACATTAGGGCCTTTAATACCACATTGGAGTAGGTGTTTGGTCTTTGGTTCAGGAATGACTACCAAGGCCTACGATACTTATTTAAGAAACACCACCTTCTTAAATATGTTAATGTGCACACTTATGTCTAGTTGCAATAGGTCTTTCTCATCAATTCCCAATTTAAGGATCCTGTCAAGGTTCATTTTAGTATAAATAAATTATTCATTAGTATGTTCATAGACTATGATGACCACAAAATTGAGCCGATTCCCAAGGGACCAAAATGTCACTTGGAACCTTCTTATAAATACACTGAATAAAGAAATAGATTTATTTTAAAAAAATTAACTCTTCCATTTATTTAGTCTTGAATAATATAATTTTACAATACATTAATTAGGGGTCCCTCACCATTATTAGTGGGACTCGAACACATCACAAAACATATATGAATTGGAAAATTACATATCATACATGTATTAATGACCATATAATTCATTTTAAATCTTTTTCCATATTGGATCTAAGGGCCATTGGTAGTTGATATGGCCCATCAAATATTTCCAATATCATTATGGAGAAACCAAGAAAGTTTCAATGTTATGATCCCCTATCATAAAAAAAACAATAATTAATTAAATATATTAATTATTAATAATTTAAAAATTACATTATCACTCTATATAATGAAAAAATACTGACCGACTGTCAAATGATTTATATTTCTTCGATAAATGGGGTGATGGCTACTCTTGATGCATCCCAAAACCTAGGACTATAAACATCCTTGACAAACACCACTTATTTCATCAAAACTCACTTGGACGATTACATCATGCTATGATGGAATCATATCTTATACCCATTACCAAAAATCAAAATATTATGAAATAAAATAGAGGAAGGTCTAATGAGAGTAGAAGAGTCAATTATGCACCTAAAAATTAAGAAAAATGGCTACAAAACCCCTCAAAACAAAAAAGGTCAAAGGGGATATAGGGGGAGAGGCCCTTTGCCAAATCAGAGATAGGGTGGAAGAATATATGATCACCCCATTTAGAAACTCAGTAGGGAAACATGTTAATTTCCCCAATTAATGATCCCACCAGTGTGCTAATAGAGGCCATCAGCTAGTCATTGGATCCTAGAAGTGGTTTCTTCCACTAGAATAAACCATCGATGAACCAGTGGTAATACTAAAATATTATTTTTAGCATCCACACAAATCCTACTGAGGCTCCTTTGAGCCTATGGGTTGACTTCCCAACCTCCAACCATGTTCCAAAAAACAACATTTTGGGTTTTCCAAGCCTCATAACATGGTTATGAACCCACTTCTAAAATCATCTAAAAAACTTCATTAAAATTTCAATTTCTTCCTTAATTTCATAATTCAATGAGGATACAAGATAATACAATAACTATGATATTAAGAAAATAATTTACATTGTATGTGATTGAATTTTTCATTGATAATAGTTTAAAAATATAATATTTTGCGGTGCATGGAATATGAGTGTGTCAATTCATAGTTCCAAATCATTCATATATATTTTAGTGTAATTTCATGGTTTTCATCCAACCATTTTATTATTTATGTTGTAATTTTAACATATTTTAATTATAGGTTAATTTAAATCATTAGTTTTTAAATTGATTAAAACCAAAGTTTGATTTTTTAAATTATATGAATAAATAATTTATTTAATATGTCTAATTTTGATGATTTTCAAGAGATTATAAAATCTTTGGATGAAATCAAATAAGATCTAGGTGTTTTTTGATTATTAGAGAATAACAACATTGGATAAAATTATACAATGTCCTCGATCTACCACAAAAATAAACAATCATGCATTCAGTTTTTTAATGTTTATCATCCATTAACCGAATGAATAAACTTACCAAATATTGATATTCTCAACTCACCATATGTTGATCTGAATGATTATGTTTTCTCTATGAAAAACAAAAGGTTTTAAAAAAACCTTGGGATTATTGATTGTACATTTAATCTGTTGAAAACAAGTGAAAATTACAAATGGTCTTGATGGGATCAGTAGTGCAATAAAACTAACTGTATCATAGATAATCAACCATATGAAGATACTTGATCAAATAAGCCTTGCATCCATCGACTATAATACCGTAAAATTAACCACATTTTGAACATGCTACATGGTCACTTTCATTCCTCATAGTCACTTATCCATCATGAAATCACTCTCACCAAGTGATCAAACTATTCCTTTTGACCTCATGATCGATCGAACAATTTTCAAAAAAATAACATATAAATATCAACCATAGGTTGTTTTAAGGATCAATAAAACCATATAAACATAGATATGAAACATTATTTATCCACATATTCACGAATGTGATATTTAGGAGACTACAACATGTATATTTTCATGCATAATATTTTCATCAAATCATAAAACGAACTCTTAAATATTACTGGAATATCAAATTATGATCGAGGAAATATCAATAGAACATAATAAAATAAAAAAGATTTCAAAAAGGTGAAGAAAACATAGGTTTGACTAGTTTAAAGTGTAGGGGTCCATGAATATATATATATATATATAATAATAATAAGTAATTCTAGATAAGGGACCCATGGTATATAGTCAAGATTTCGTTCTTGGGAATTCTCATTCAATTTTCTATCCTGTTTTATTTTCTGTTTTCATTAGTTTTATATTTCCTTATTCGTACCCGTTATTCATTGCTTCACTTTGAATGGAAGGAAAATATTGTGAGTGGCCATGGGAGGGAATTTATTACCTCATTATTATGTATTCTTTATGTGTTATTAAATAAGATCTCATGTATTATTAATTTATTTCAGTTATTTATGAATGCTTACTTCTTTGAATAAAATATTGTTTAATGATTCAAAGTAGTTTTATATTATTGAAGTGGTTGATAATTGATAAAATATATACTCTAGATATATTATTTTAAATAAATATCATGTATTAGGATGGGAGTGTTTACAAACCATTGGTATATTTGTTGGTGTTTCATTGTACTATTTGATTTCATAAGAACACTAACACCAAATTGGGTTTTTCATAGGAGGTTTGGAAGTATGATGTAGACATACATATACCAAAAAAATAGGTTTACCCCAAATATGTATCACCCTAAGATTTATTTTTTATTATTTTAAATGAATTATAGGTTTGATATCATATAACACATGCAACACAGAACATAAATGAAACATGATATACTATTGAAATACTATTTTTTAAACATGATTATTATAACCTCACCATTTGATTGACTATTATGAATATGAGTAAGCTAATTATAATGCAGATGTAATTTTTTTCAAAATTATAATTTAATGATCAATTCCATGTAAATGAGTAATCAATTCTGGATAATAATAATGAAATATTATATGTTTAAGAAAAATTAATGTTTTAAATGGGATTTTCTCTATAAAAGTATGTTTTATTTATATTTTATATATTTCTTTTAAAAGATAAATTTATCTTAATTAGAATATTATATTTATTTAAAATTATTTATTATACATACAAACTAAAGAATAATCACTCGTACATTTATTATTAATTTCTTATAAATGAACACAAAGTCATATGATTATACAAGGCAATATTTTTCCTAAAATTGTATTTTTTCATGAAATGTATATATTCCTTAATATATAAAATTATTCTTCATTGATTAATGGTTTTTATTAAATTTATTTATAATATGTTAAATAATTTTTATAAGAATAATTTATTTGCATTAACTTGGCATGTTATGGGAATAAATTCACATTACATTTCGGAAATAATTTGTTTTTCTAATTTTATTAAATGTTTTTTGCATGAATAATATTATGAATTTATTACCATTATAAAAATTCTAAATTTTAATTTATAAAATTATATTAATTTTTGGTTTCACCATATTGAATTTTTGTTACTGTGAATTTTTGATATTTATCTAAAATGGTGGAATTTTTATTGAATATAGATAAATACCATTTTTATAAATACCGTAATATTTATGACATGGTCATCATTTAATCTTGATTTAAAACTATATAAAACCATTTTTAAGTCCAAATAATTTTTTTAAAATATAATAAATCATTTAAAAATAGTATTTCTAATTGTTTTGACAATTATTTTCATTTTTTCACTTAACTTATATTTATTTCTAAATAAAAACTATTTTTGGATCATTTTATTTATTTCTATGGTTAGAAGGTTCCATTTAGTTTTGTAATATTTATAAAATCAATAAAAATCAATTTTCATGATAACAATTCAATAAATTTTGGGTAATAACTGAAAATTAATATTATTTGACCTAAATAAGTATAACATCATTATTTACAAAAGAATGAATTTGATTCCAGAATATGTGTTTTATGCATTTTTTGATCTTATATTAGAATTAATATATACTACTTTAGAAAATTGAATCCTTAAAAATGGATTCTATATTTTGAATCTTCATGTTAATATATATTAATGAGAATAATTAAATTTTTTTCATAAATATTAGTTATAATGGTAAATGTTGTTTACAATAATATGGGTAAAAGTGTTAATGTGTGCGTTAATCTAAGATCTAATGATTAAAAAATCTTCAATTATTATATAAATAGGATTTATTGAGTGTAATTCAACCTTAAACTATCATATATTTGTAATTATATTTCCTTGTGAAAATTTATTTATATTATATTATATTTATAAATATTCACATCGGTCACTCCCATCACTTATAAAAGAGAACATCATCTCTTCACTCATCCACAAACATTAAGCACTATAGAATGATTATTATATAAAATTACCTCAAAAAGTATCCCCCTAGGTCTTATAGGTCCTGTTACTAACAACCTAAGATTTTATATAATATTTTTTCAAAAAAAAATTTAAATTTCTTGATAGATCATATTATATGCAATCTCGAGTTATAGAGAATTGCTATAAACTATTACTATTTTTATTTAAACATGATCATTATTACCTAGACATTAATCATTTTGTAATGAAAAATAATAATCAAAATTTTAATATTAATTATAATGGTTTTATATAAATTAATTATATTGATAAAAATATTTCATTTTATATAAAGTATTTATATGTTTCAAAAAGAATATTTTAAAAAAAAACATTTTTTTTCCGAAGTATAATAAACTTATTGTTTTAATCTTATAGAAATTTATTTTCATAAAAAACATAATCTTGGAAATAATTGTGTAATAATTAACACAGGGTAAATTTTTGGGATTTTTCTAAAATAAGTAATTTTTTATGAATAGTAAAAAAAATATTGTTTTTATTGAAATCTGAATTATAGTGTACAAAATTGATGAGGTTAATTTTTTTATAAAAATGGAAAAAAGTAAAATAACTTCAATTATATTTCAATTAATATAATTAAAGTCATTGTAATATTTTTATAATGATTTTTTATTTAATTGTTTTTTAGCATTGGAATATTTTCTCTTTGTAATATCGGTTTCTCGTCGCATTAGTGGGTTTAAATTTAAATTAATTTTTCCCAATTATGTAAATGTAACTTAGAAAATTTGATTCCATATTTTGAAACAAAATCATTTAAATTATTTAACAAGATCAATTTAATTAATGTTCAGAATGAGTAGTAAAAATTATAAACAATATTTACTATGGTTAAGTTAAAAATGGATTTACTGAGGGTCAAACTAAATAGATATCGTTAAAAAAGACTAAAACATGTCAAAATAGTTATATGGACATATTCTGACCTTATAATGTTTATGTCTTCAAAACTACATATTTTAGTGAATTTATTACATGTAAAAAATGTTGTTATTTCTTTTTTTAAAAAAATTACAATTGTACAACTCACCTCAACTATAAAAAGCCATCAGAGTCCTCTTATCTTCATAATATAAAAAACATTTTATTTCACTAGTACCTAATAATATACTTTCCTTAATTCCATAATATCATCATATAATCCTTATTTTGGTCCTAAGAACAACCTACGATGGATTTTTGTTCAAACCAAAAGTGGTTAACTAAATAAGATGTAATGTCACTAATCGAGCATTTTAGTTTATTTATTCCTAAACCTATTTATATTATTATTAAATAATGATTATTAAATAACCAGAATATATTATATATAATGTTTTTAATGTTCATGACCTACATCCATCACTTATTCCATCAAATGGGATTTCAAATCATCATTTGTGTGTACGAAGAATTACCGTCTCACCAACTGATGTTATTAATTTTCCATCACCATATCTCAAGGATGGATATAATTATGGATTAAATATTTAAATATGATATATATTATATTATTATACTTTTTTAAATAAAATATCACATATACTTCCTTAATTTTCATTATGTGGGAATATGATGATGTTTCTTTTTTTCAAAAAGGATTACCACCTCTCAAAGTAATGTGATTTGTTCATGGTATACATGGAAGGTAATATGGATTGGTTTAATTTAAATATGTAATATAAGAGATTAAAATTATTATTTATTTATATTAAATATTCCACCTTTCTTTATTTAAATACATCAAAAAATGGAAACAATGTTCATGTGTATGTACGACCTACTATCTCCGTGAACAATGAAATTTACTTTCTATCTCTATCATTTATGGATTACTCTATATTATTGTATAATAAATATATGTAATCTGAAAATAATGTTTAAAATTATTGATATTATGGAACCATTATAAAAGTAAGAGTACAAAAAATAACATATCAATACTTGTAAGGGAAAAAATTTTATTTCCAGAAAAATGTAATTAAAATATGATTGTTAACAAATAGGTAAAAAAAGATCACATGTCATATATTGTATAATATATATAATTATTATTATTTAATATATGTATTATAAAATTTTATTTATTATACTAGACTTTTTATTGTGTAAGAATAATTTTATGAATATGGTAAGGTATTTTTGTCTCAATTTTTCTTTTTTTAGACATATTTTATGTTACTCACCTGTATTCTTTTATGAGGTGTATATATAAAACATTTGACATGTAATAACATGAATTTATTTATTCTCATTATATTTTTAGTTTCATATTATTTTATTCCTTCATGTGTCTTATGATTCAATGTTACCAAATGGGTATGTCTTTTATGATTAAATATCATTGTTTATCGAGATTGTTCATGATTATGAATCCTATATTATGATATATAATTAGAAAACATAGGTGTCTTCTTCTAAAATTGTTATTTATAAATAATGCATGTTTTACCTTCATTTTTCTCTATTTTTATACTCAATATATTTATATATAATCTTTTAAGAAAAAAGGGATCTTTATTTCTCTCTTTAGAGAAAACACCATTTTCATCTATATACATGTTTTCTAAAAATTTGTTTGAAAATATTTTCATACTAACGAATGAAATTATCAAAATAAATTTTTAACCCACTTTTTTCTTTATACAATGTTTATAAAAGGAAGCTAAATGTTATTTTCAAACAAGGCCCATTTGGATTTTAAAATAAATGTTAAAGGAATATTTATTTTAATATATATGGATTGAACAGAATTTACAGACAACATGAAAAATATTTTATATGAAAATTTATTTATAAATTATCAATTTAATTCCAATAAATGTATTTATATGATATCTTATGAATTTTTAATTTTAAAAATCATTTTTTAATTAAATGATATTTTCCTCCATAAATATTCCATGTGATTTTTCATTACAAATAATGTCTTATCTAAGATGTATTTTATTGATGTTACTTATTAATTTCTACGTATGTGATCCAAGGATTCCATTCATATTATTTCTCTTGATGGTTTATATTTATGGTGAAATAATTCTTCTGAAAATAGCTTATTTCTCTGTGGGCTATGTTTTGATGAAATCATGAAATGATAATGAAAAGTGGTTCTTTTCAATATGTTATGATATGATGAATTTTTTAGGAAACTCATTTACATTCATGTGTTCTGATATGATGATTTTTTATGATATTATTGAACATGTATGTATATTGGTGCACCTCAACTTCCTTTATCACTATTGGAATTCACATAAGCTTCATGTCTCCTATTATTGAACCTAGTGGCTCTATTTACTCACCATCTACCTTCATTGAATTATTTTGACCAGTTCATCATCGAATATATGGGGTTATGAGATCACACGGCTGTAGGAATTCTTGAAAAACTCCACCTGATGATTCTCTTCGCCTTAGTGGAAGATTTGATTTTCACATGGTCCATTTCTCCACATAAGTGTCTTGGTTTAGGGGTTTTCCTCTTTAATTGGTCTTACGGTTTCCATATGAAATAGGATTCCTCTTCCATCATAATCTGGGTTTCTTACCCCGAACATCCATTACCTTTCCGAAACCCTCAAATCCTTCATATATAAGGGAACATGGTTAGTCATTTTTTTTGTTTAGGAAATAGAAACTCTTCTATCATCCATCTTCTTACTATGTGGGTATATGTGGAGGTTGATGTATCCAAGAATCCAGGGAAGTAGGTGTGGGTTGCCGTTGGTGATTAATTCAGATGCAAACATCCAGTGTTCATCGAATCATGGGTGGAAATTTGAATGTTGTTTAGGAATCTGGTGAATCGTGATTTCTATTTTTGTGGTGGAGTTAGTTGGGGGTATTGATACAAATATGGGTAAAAGTATTTAAATGGATCATGATGGAGGTAATAAAGTGGCTCCATAAACTCATCTTCAAAATATGGTAATCCATGTTCCAAACCTGAAAGATGTGGACACTTTTTTTTGGAAGAGTGATTCAGCTAATGGAAAACTGACTAAGCAGACATCACTGGACATCTTCCAGAAATATGGAGCCACATTTAATGATGGAAGGGATGTGGGTTTGAGTAGCTCAAATGCTGTAAGGGGAAAGTTAGAGGCAATAATATCATAATATAACATGAAGGATTCCAATATTTATAACAAATCGAGGAAAAATATGGGAAGACCATTATGTTTTATGGAAAAGAACATGGCTGATAATGTCCATTTTTAGAACAATGATGATATGAGATAGGCAAAACTGGATGTGAGTAATGTTTCCATGACTTGGGTGGTAGTAAGTGAGGAGAAGGCTGCAGGAGAGGGGCTATCAAGAAATGAATCTTCTTTTTATAACATTATAAAGGTGGGTAGTGGTGCCTTTTACATGGAGGGATTATAGGGGGCTCTTAAGGACTTGATTCATCTATCCAATTATAGGATAACTTGGGGCGCTAGACCACTGACCCAATATCTAGTTAAACTAAGAAACAGTTTTGAAGTTCTTGATTTGGAAGGATTGAATACAGATTAACCAGAAATGTTCTTGGATAATGATGGGGTCTATGAGAAGGATCCCAAAAAAGATGGAAACAATATTTCTGTAGGAGATCCTTTGAGAATGAGGTGTAATAGAAGGAAGGCCCACAAATGGATGTATCAATCCTATTTACCACCTCCAATAGAGACATTATCAGACAAGAAGTTAAATTCCACAAATATGGACAGTGTGGCCATTTGTCGGTAGAAGTTAGGTGGTGTGGGTGAACATTCATTGGAATTTTTGTTGAGTTTGGAAGATGACGTAGTAAAAAAGGTTCTACAACATAGTGCCTCTGAGGATGAAACTTCCAAAATGACGGGGGAGTTCACTACAAGTGAATCTCAATAACGATCAATCCACCTGGATAGACAATCATGATCTGATTCTCATTGGGGGATTCAACAATGGGATGATCTGCCTTGAGTAGTACATCTAGTGCTGTGATAAAGAGGCCTATGAGATCGAAGATCTGATATAGGATGACCCAAAGAATTAGTTAACCTATATATAATAGAATTTATTTAGGGTGCATAACTCTAGTAGTATTAAATAGTTATTTACTGGTTCTGTCAGCTGTTTTTGTGGTTGAATGTCTGGTTTCTTACTTTTCCCTTAAAAGTGTTTGAAATAATAAAAATTTATTTTTTTTGTCTTTTCTCATAGTTCATGTTCTATGATTCCCTTATTATTTATATCTTATGAACTAGAAATATTCATTCCACGAATCAGGTTTATGATCTATGATAAGCATTGTAAGGTGTTCAAATTTTATTCCCATATTCTCATACCCTTATACTCATGACATGTTGATATATATTTTGTATACACATAATAATAATCTGATATCATTGTTTGTTATGTTTAATTATCCTAGGTTATGATAAATGTTATTAAATTTTATATGTCTAATAAGGGTTAAATTAATGAATAACATAGTGGGAGATGGCATAGCTCACATATGGACCGTTTGTTTGAGTGTCAATGTCTATAACGGTACGTGTCCAAACGATTCTATTATTGATCATCATGTTATGTAATGAAAATTAATATATTAATATATAACAATTATGAATTATATTTTTTGTATTGTACACTGGTATGACTAAAAGAACAATCCTATAATGTTTATGGTTTAAGCTGAAATAATATATCCAAGGAGGAGGTATAAGTAATGAACAAATTATTTTTTGTTTATTTCTTCTTCTAGAACTATCAAATATATTCTAAACATAATAGATTAATTACATAGGTATCATCCTTAAACTAATATTTTATTTTGATTGTGGATCAATTTTTTAAAAAATAATATCCATCCAATGGTAAATGAAAATGTTTTTCCAGCATACGTGGGGATTACCACCTTCGTAATGAAATGTGTTACATTTTTCATGACCCAATGACATTGATGGATATAAATTTGGAATTAATGAATATATTTTAAAATTTTGAAATTATTTTTATTATTCAAATATTATATATTAACTACCATCATACCCCTTCATCTGTTTGAAACTGATAACGTTTCTCATGTTTATCTAGGACTACCACCTTGATGATGAAATGTGATTAATTTGTAATTTCCCCCATACATGGCTGGTCATAAGGATGAATTTAATTAGAAAATATGATAATTATATTATTATAATTTTTATTTGTTAATTTTAAACCACTATTTAATTTATTTCCTTTTCATCGATTAGAAAAATGAAATTTTCATTCAAGACTACATACAAGCAACTATCCGTATGAAATGATATAGTTAATTTTTCATGACATGCTTATATGGATGTATGTAAAAGAATATTTTATGTTTAAAAATTATAATTATAATTTTTTTAATATTTTTCCAATAATGAAACCATGAATCCTCTGACAACATTCAATTACTAAATTTTAATTTGGGAGATTATGAATTTAACGACCTCCAAATGTTGAACATAGAGTTAATTAACATTGTAACATTGTAAAACATGGTAGAAATGAAATAAAAGTTATAATATAAAGTTAAAAACCAGTAAACTTTTTTATCAATTATTTCATTCATAAAATTTTATGACTCAATAAAGTAAAAGACTTATGTGGTGAGTCAGGATATGAGGGAAGGTATTTTTCTCTATAATGTTGCATTAAATGATTTAAAATATTTTCCCTCTATGTCCATCTTATTTTAAATATTTCATGACTGTTCTTATTTTTATATACAAAATAGTTAAAAATAAATTTCAACTCCTTCTAAATTTATTTTATAATGATTTAAAAAATAATCTATTTAACGTTTTTTAAAAGTTTTTTTCCATTATTTACAAAAAAAGTTGGGAAAATGTTTTTATCATATAAAACAAGAATGTATTTTCAAACAATTATGTTATAAATTATTAATATTTCTATAAAAGTTTCTATATTTTTTAAATATTGAATCTATTTTAATTTATCTATGTTCTTTTATTTCAATTTTTTTAAATGAAAATGATATTTCTTCCCATTTTGAGGAAATTGAAAGTGTTTTTGACGTTGGGTAAAAATGAAATTTTTTGTGGTTTTTATGATTGAAATGATATATTTTATTTATTTTTCTCATGATATTGTTTATCATGATATATGTATCAAATTCATTTTAAAATGTGATGAATTTAACTAGATATCAGTTAATAAAAAGAGATATATTGGAATTAGCTGTGATGTTTATTTCTTTGTATGTGTTCTTGTATGTGTAATTAAATGGATTATTTCCCAAAGTACCAAAATGGGGTTTCAAATAAATATATGGGTTTTAAAAATAATATTTTCATTTCCTAACATACGAAAATGATCTCATTATTATAAAGGATAGTTTATAGTACATTGATAGTGAAACTTTTTTTTGGTAAATTTGTTTATGAGTTGTCATGTTTTGACATGTAACTATCTTGATAATGATTTTGAATTTATTATTTATTAAAAAAATTTATGAAAACATTGTTCATTGATTTTTATTTCATGATTAATAATAAATATTATTTGATATCTATGTTTATTAATTAAAAAAGTAAAAGTACATTTTGTATTTTCATGAAGTAAAAATGTATTAATGGCTTTCCATTGTTTTTATATTCATTACGGAATTTTTTTTTTCTCATCCAATGATTAAATGAAATCACAGTTCTTATGTGTGTTAGGTATTATAGACAATTCAAAATTAACATATCTTGAATGAAGAAATTTTCTTTAATTAAATATGAGTTTTAACATAAGAATGTATTTTTATGGAAAAAATATTCTAAGTGTGGAAATTTAATGTATCTTATGTAATGGATTTATTAATTATCGAGAAATAAAATACTAAATTATTCTAAAAATAAAATTAAATTTTTCCCCTTTTATAAATCATGTATCTATGAGTGAATAAATTATTGGTGCGTTATAGGTTTTATCAGAGGAAGTATTAAATAAATTTATTGGATTGGAAGTTATTGGTTGAAGACAATTTAAGAGGTATATGTTCCATTATGGGATTATTATTCAATTATTGGTCATAATTTTATTGTCATAGAAACCCTTTTGAGTTTTAATGTGATTGGAGTTTCGGATGATTATGGAAATATTTGGAGACATTTCTTCGTATATAAGAAAAATACCTGATTGAGGTATAGATAACTATTTGGATTAATATGATCCCAGATGATGATGTACTTAAGGTTATGTGGGATACAGGTTAATCACATTTTTGGGATAAATATATGATTATGTTGAATTGAAAATTAAAACTTGTATGATATTTTATTTGAGGAAGAAAGATTGAGTATTATTTTAAAATAATATATGGTATTGTTGTGGATTTATGTCATGGTGATTCAATTAATTTTGGGAAAAGATTAATATATTTTTGAGAGTATATATTTTAGGAATATACATTTTTAGTATGTTAATTTATTATTTATTGATTTTGTTTAGAAATAAATTTAATATTTATATTGGACGAATATATGATTAAATATTACTAATTTATGGGTATCAAATTTGGATGATAATATTTTTTTGGAGTTTTGGGGTTATTTGGATATAGAATGATTAACTGTTTTCTTTTTTTCAATGACAAGGTTTGGAAGATTAATCTATTATTTATTCATAAGAATTTGTATTCTTTTTGGATATTATTTTATGTATTTAAATAATTTTTTAATAGATAGAATTTATAGGAATAATTTCTCATTCCATTTATGGAAAATTTGGTTTGAATAATTTTCTATGTATGGTTTCAAGAATTAATAATTAATCATGGTTATTTTTTTATTTATAACATGTGATAAGGAAGAGGTGGAAATCTTCTCGATACAGAACGAAATGGGAAAATTATATAAGAAAATAAAGTAACTATATTTTCCAATATTCGTTATATAATTTGTAAAATAATTCCTTATGAAATAAGAAAAATAGTTACATTGATACTGATTTGAAAATTATTTCTCATCTATCATAATAAAATTTTAAAAACTATTTTAGTAACATGACTCTGATTATAATAAATACATTGTTTATGAAATACATAGGATGTGATATTTTTTCTATACTTAAACTATATATAAAATTTATGCCCAAAATGAAATATAATCTATATTTCATTCTGACTATGTATATTTTCTTTCAATCCTCATAATTGATGTAGAAATTTTTTAAATCTTTTTTTCATCAGACGAGAGAAAAATTTTGTAGAATAAAATTTCACAAAGGGGTAAGGAATGAAACACCTTGTGACTATAGTTTATATTTATTTAAATTAATACTATGTTCAATATACTCTATCACAAAAAACACCGAGCATAAAATTACAATGATATAATAAAATGTAATATTATATAAAAATAATTATTATAATAGATCTTAAGAATTTATGAGTCTGAATATGAGTAACTAAATTATGAAGGATATATAGAAAATTATTCTTAAAAAAATTCCAAAATTAATTCCTAGGATATAATTTCCAAATTTTTATTGATTATCATTAAATTATTTATGCTTAAGAATAATTTATGTTTACAAGGTGAGATTTTTTTGAAAATCATTTTTTCTTAATATTTGATACGCTTCACTAAATAAATAAATTTCCATTATTTAGATTAATAAATTTGATAAAAACATATTGTGAATGAAAACTAATTAGTAATCATTCAAACATGGATTAAAATTTTTTAATAAATGAAGATAAAACCATTTGATAGTAAAAAGATATATTCTTTAGAAAGATGTTTTAAGTGCGTAATATATTTTTCACTTAATAAATTAAAAATATCATTATTAATTAATTTTTTTTATTAATTTTTTTGATAATATATTCAATGAAATAAATTAAACATCATAAAATGTTAGTTCCTATGAAACAAATGAGAATAAATTAATTTTGTGATTCCAATATAAATGTTCACTAGATGTTATTTTTATACGTTCTATGCATGGATGTTATAATTATTTTATACCAATTTTTGAATTTTTTTTTATAAAATGAAACTATTTTTTTATTTATAATATAAATTTTTCCTTAGGGTTTTTTGGAATTTTTTTGAATTGGTTTATTTTTTAGTGAATAATGTAAAATATCATTTTTATAAAAACCATAACTTTTATAACATCATAATTATGTAAGATCTATTTAAAAATTCATTAATCATTTTATTCAACAAAAATATTCATTTCAAAAGAAAAATAAATCATTTAAATTCATTATTTCTAATTATATAACCCATATTAGACTTTTTGTAATTTATGTTATATTTAATTTCAATTAAAAACTATTTTTGCAATTTTTTATTTAATATTGTCGTTAGATAGTTCCCTTATATTGTGAAATGGTTTTAATATCAAATATCTTTAATTTTAAAATAATAATATTATAAATTCATGTTTAAAAAAATACTGAAGAGTCTTTGTTCGAAGTTTGTATAACATCACTCTCTTCACATAAAAGTATTTTCTTTCTAATAATTTGTTTTAAGAGTGGTATGTTCTTATATTAGAATTTATTTCAACCACTTATGGAAAACAAATCTTTGAAAATGAATTTTTTATCTCTAATAATCATTTTTATAATTTTTAATTATTTCAATTTAATTTTTATTCATATTGAATAGTGACCATGGTGCAATTGTGTAACTATAGTATGGTTATAAGGGTTAATGGGGGTGTTAACCTAAGAGATAAGGATTAAAATATATTAAATGAATTTTTAAATTATACTGAATTGTGATATTTTCCCCCTAAACTATCTTATCTTAAAATTTTTGTTTCCTTTGTTCCACTCTCAATTGATTGAATATTTATATTATTTTAATGTTTTAAATATCTACTAGAGATCTACATCCTTCGCTTAAATAAGGGAAGCTCCTATACTCACTTATCCACACTCATTAATCAATCTTGGTCAACCATTCTTTACCCAAATACCTCTTCAACTCTTCTATCAACAATATATACTATAAGGCCCCAGCCTTAAACCTTACTTAATATTGAATTAAATGAATAATTCACATTGAGGATATTTTCAGGTTTAGAGTTTTAGAGAATTAGGACATAACTATTACATCTCAAAAGATTACAAAGTAGTCTCTTCTACTAAATTTCCATAAAATAAAAACACTTAAAAAGAAACATGTCTAGTTTCATGTTTTAGGTAGCATGACTTTCCCTTGATCCCATCCTTGACCCTATTCCACGCTAAGTCCTGTGAAAAACATTTCAAAAACATGGGATGAGCATAAAAACTCAGTAAGGGATACACAAAAAATAAAAACTGTTAGTTTATCAAAACAAAAAGTAGACCATGTATACTTTATCAAGGTAATACTTTTCACCTTTATGCAGTAGTAAAAACACTTCACTGAATAAAATACCATTACTTACCTTTTTATAACCAAAGGATTACCATAAAACCCATATAACGAACACATAACATATATAAAGGTAACTTGGGACATAAACATACTTTAGTGGAATAACCATACGGTCGAATTCCACACATATCACTTAATGGAATAGCCATACGGCCAATTTCCATACATACTTAATGGAATAGCCATACGGCCGACATCCATACCCAATGCATTGGAGTTTATAACGTAACCACCCGTCCTGGTATTCACGGCACCACCCATCATATGGTTTATAACGTAACCACCCGTTAAAATGTCCAAGTACCAATATAAAATCATAAAACATAAAACCAATATAAAGGAATGATAATATTTCCACATTTCAATCACAGTATATCATAAATATATTGACATAATAGAATCCTTTATCAAAACCATTTTCGATACCAAAATACATAAAAGAGTATATGGTATTTATTTTATTTTAAAAACATTACGTCTTGTTGAGGAAGCCAAAGGCCAAATAATACTCACGACGGCGGAAAAGTTCGTTGTCACCGCGTGCGTTAAAAGAAACATTCCTACTATTCATTTTTTTTAAAGCTTCGTAGAAAAAGATTCCTTTTGTATGAAAAGTAAAAGTCAAAGGGGTTTATAAACTGTATAAAAGAAAGTTTTGTATAAAACGAAATATGCCTCAATGAAAGGAGATTGAGACGAAGTCCCCTACAAAGACGGTATCCTTGGTTTAAGGATAAATCAATTGCATAATTATGTGTGACAAATGAATACAACAAATATAATTGGATATTAAGTGTAAAACAACCATAGGTTATTCAAAAATATTCATAGAAAGACATATTCAATGAGTACAAGTTTATCCCAAAGAATCAAATTTGGGCTAAGAAGTTCCCTTGCAAAAATTTGACAGCCTAACGGCGTCACTTCAAAAATTCAGAAAATGAGTTGATGAGAGATAAAAAGGGAATCTCATCACTTGGACATAAAATTTACATCAATCAGTATATAGAAGAACATATCCCAACATAATAGTATGTGAATTAAAAGACATAACAAACGAAGTCTTTTAAAAAGAGGAGGGTGAAAGGTTCCCTTACCGACTTGGGTAACTTTTGAAAACTACACCCCATTGAAGAAGTGTCATACAATGAATATGTAAATACCCATAAATGGAATTATATAAAAAAAGGATTGTAATAGTGGGCAGTACATAAACCACTCAATGGAAATTGTGGCAAATGTAGCATAAATCTCACAGGAATAAAAGTGAGATGAAAAATCTCTTACGAAAACTCGGCAGCCTAACGGCGCCACTTAAAACATCCAAAATGGATTGATGAGAGGAAATAGGGTCTCTCATCACATCAAAATAATGTTTACAGAAAGAGGAATATAAAAGAACATCCCCCAACATAACAAATAAGAGATTAAAATAAGTGACATAAAGGAGAGTACTTTAAAAGAAAGAGAGAGGTTAGATCTCTTACGAAAATTCGGCAGCCTATCGGCGCCACTCAAAACATCCAAAATGGATTGATGAGAGAGAATAGGGTCTCTCATCACATGAACATAAAAAATTACAGTAAGATTAATATAAAAGAACATCCCAATAACAATAAATATGAGCTTTAAATGGAATGACATAAAAGAGTGTACTTAAAAAGAAAGAGTGGAGTAGGATCCCTTACCTCGGGTCCGACTTGACTCGATCGTTCTTTAATCTCCTGAATAATAAACTTGAGTTAATTTCTACTTGATTAAGAACCTTTTTCAAGCTTATTATTCCTTTTATATCACTTATTTCCTTGTTATAAACATTATAAAATCATTAAGTTAATAATGATTGTTTCGTCGATATTTGGTTCTTAAGTCGAAAGTGGACTTCTTACAATTACATGTTGTTCGTGTAGTCAAAGGTTCTTTATATCCAAAATGACATTCCTGATTTGGATATCAGATATATCATATATATCCATCATATACATGTATTTATAATATCACATAATCATTTAGAGGAAAGAAATGAAATGCACCGTTCATGGAGACGGTAAGCCGTACGTACGCATGAACGCTACATTCATTTCTATGTCGTATTAATGGAATTAAAACTATATGAGAGGTATTTATATTTTAATTCCACAATTATATTAATCATTTAGATGTTTCATACATCATATATATCCATTATATATATGTACTTATAATAGTACATGATATTTTGAGATAAGAAATGAAATGTACCGTTTATGGAGACGGTAAGCCGTACGTACACATGAACGCTACTTCTATTTCTATTTCATATTTAATGGAATTAAAACATAATGATACATAATAGTATTTTAATTCCAGTATGGTAACATTTATAATATCATTAAATATACCCTTTATACATACCACATATGGTAATAACGAATCAAATCACTTTGAGGGGGCGGTAGTCCGCACTTCCTTAAATAAAGATATCACGTATACCCATAATGGAAGCCATAAAGGTAAGCCACAAATAAAAAATACAGAAGCTTAAGTAAAACATAAACATATTATATATCATATATAAATATAGTGACATCTTAATGGACACCTTTGAAGATGTTAAAAGAATGTTGAACAATCATCGTTTCGGGAGGCATAAATTCGCCATCCACGGAAACAGTATGTTCGTTAACCATTAGATGTAGGTGTGTGTAAGTGTAGCTCTAATACTTATAATAAAAACATACTAGTATATTGGGGATACTGGAGTTTTTACAAAAGAAAATAATAAAAAGAGTTTAGGGGTTGGAGAAGCAAAATAAAACAAAAGGACTCAATAGAAGACATTAACTTAAAATCGGGTAACTCCCTTTGGTTTGAGCTCAAAAGCTTCCTTGGGAAGACTTCTGCCCAAAGTGAGGCTTCACGGAGTAAGATAGGGAAGTGTAGAGACAAAATGGGAAGAGTTTGGCCGAGCCAAAGGCTTTGGGAGTGTGGGTAAGGTGGTAGAGGTAGGGGCCTTTTATAAGAGGAGAGGAGGGGCACTTTTGGAATGTAAAGAAATATTACTTTATTTGAAAATGTGTTTCGGTTTTAAAAGGTCCCAAATTGATATAATTAGTGGATAAGGTGATAAGGGTTCTAAATCCACCCATACAATAAGTTTTGGACATGTGTAGTTCATAGATTTTACATTATCTTTCCATTTAATTTAAATCGTCAAATAATGATGTCATCGCTGCATCATTATTATGTCAGAACTAATTTAATTTATTTAATGTCTAAAAATTATAAAAAAATTACTATGATGTAGGAAAACTTTTTATCTTTCCAATTAATATTTATAATAAAAAATCTGACTTTTATAGCCGCAATAAAAAATTGTTTTAGTAAAACATATCATGTTTGTGCCATTTTAATTTCAACATTAAATAAATATATATTAATGTCATTTTCCAAACAAAGTGGCTCCATGGGGTCCCCAAGTTGACCCATGGGTTGTCTTGGTCTGTCATGACTCATCCAATTGTGGTAGGACAAGTTTCATGGTGTTTTCATATTTTTATAATATCATTTTTACCTTAAATTACACTAATTACCTCTAATCGCGATTAAGAACTTAATAAGTTACTATTCACCAAAAAATTATTTTAATCCCATTGAACCACATTTTACTTCTTAATGAAAACCATGTATGTCGGATTTTTGAAATTCAAAACACAATGATGGCAAAATTTCATTTAAACGGAAAATCAGTTTTTATAAGTACCACTTAGTGGTTTCACTATTCATCAAAAATTGATGTTTTTCAGAAAATTACCAAAAACTCACCCTAAGCTATATTTGATATTCTGAATTCAAAAATGAAGTTCATTTTACAAAATTCACAACATATAAGTTGCATTAATTAATCTAATAATTAATTCCCGCTGTCAGAGCAAATAGCGTGTTTTTATGAAACAATAAGTATCAAAAGATTGACACTAGTTTAAGTCTGATTTCAAAGTGAAATTAATTCCAACGACCACTATCGGATTTAATGGTGAAAATATTTTCTAATTTCACTTTAAAACAAATTCAAAAGATAATCTAATCATATAAATAAATTAGATTAAAAAGTGGTTTTGAATTAAAATACAACATTTTACACTATTCATTAAAAAATGAACTTTATCGGAAAAATACCAAAAATTTACACAAAGTAAAATTTGATGTCCCTATTCTAAAGAAGAGTTTTATTTGGTCCAAAAGAATGTATAAGAGTTATCAAAACTATATTTAATGACAGTTCGCCATCAAAAGGCGATAAATGAACCTTTAGTGAAAATTAGGGCATATACGCCTAAAATTGAATTCTTTCCGTATTTTAAGCCTTTATCTTTTATTGGATAAATGTAAAAACATTTAAAAACATATATGTAATCATATTTTAGTTATTTCTATCCATTCCATCCATTACAACGGCTACATGTTAACTACCATTTAAAATAATATTATTTTATTATTAGAGTGCAACGTAAGATTCCCAAGAAACTCGTTGTTGCGTATTGGGTACGCCATCGAGCATAGCATCCCCTTTAAAGTAATATTAATATTTGATTCACAAATATGGATAAATATGAAAATGTCATATTCTTTATTTACCTGGGGTGTTACATCCTTCCCCCCTTTTGGGAATTGTGTCCTCGCAATTTTTTTAAAATTGGTCTTGGAAACATCCTTGAAAGTCCCACATCGGAACAAGAGTCGGTAAAACAATCACTTTAAAAGAAAGAAATATAAGTACAAATGTCACCTGAGTTAACCCATACTATGATTCCATGTATGAAAATATGGACATGGAGGAAAAAACAAAGGGTCATGTTCTGATGGAGAGTGATAGAAAACATGTTTAGGAGAAAGTTAACCATGAGAAAATCACAAACTTGTGATGGGTTAAACGGTATTCGATTCCCCAGTAGGAAAAGTTAATAGACAACATTTTTGTTTTAAGTTAATTTTTATTGAGGAATTTATTCATAAGTAAACATAATCACTTATCATGTTGAATTTCAACTTTTACTAGATTCCTTAATCAAACTCATACTTTTTCCCAAAAGACGAGTATTTAGGGAGACTTGTTCACATTAAGAGTACTATAATCAACTTCTAGAGAATCACCTAATCCACCAAAGAGAAATATATACATCCCATGTATTTAGGCATTAACCAAAACCAAAACCAAAAAGGTCAGTACAAGGTCAGATAATCCAGAAAAGGATAACCCTTTATAAAAAGAAAATCTATTCTTAATCTCCAAAATTTGTCCAACCAAACCCAAAGATCAATGAGAACCATTCTATAATCAATTTGTCCATAAAATTCTTCAAAGTAAACCAATCTAAGATTGAAACCCAAATATTTGAAGGATTTAGTCACATATTCTTCCAAGTTAAATCGTAACATTTATCTCCAAACAACATCAGTTTCTCCTAAAGCCTCGTATTGAAAAGTAATTAACCTAATCACATATCCTCCATGATAGGTTAATCATTTTCATAAATAACCCAAAATCAACTTACTCTTAATTAATAAAATCATATAACTAAAAAGAATCAGTCAAACTAACCAGGGACTTCACGTAGTCCAGTGGTAGGCGATAAATACCAGTCGCACTTTGGTTGTGGGTTCGATTCCCGCGGCTTTGTCCGACGCGATGGGTTGTCACACGGTCTGCGTGTTGTCCTTTTTCAAAAACTATATAATTCTCAAATCATTCCCCAAAAAGGGATAAAATCATCAAAAATAATCATAGCATATTTTAACCTCAAGTTTATCTCATTCCTTTCATTTTCCATCATACCATAGAGTAACACATAATTACCTAAAAAATTAAGGATCATATAAACCCTAATGGTTACCTTAATAATTATTACCTGAATTTCCTCATCGAGTTGGTCATCTCGTACATGATGCATTAGAGAAATCACCAAGGTTGAGGTGGTTGATCATGACTCCTTGATAGTTGGTTTAGAATAACTATGAGATTCCTCATTGAATCCCCCATCTCATCCAGTATCTTAATCAGAGAACCACCACAATTTCCTTCAAACCCATTGCCACTTTGGTGCCTGCTAGATCCATCCATTTACTAAAACCAAAATGGTCAGTGTGAGTATATCAACATAACCATCATGTACTAATGAGGAATATAAACACAAAGATATACTTACTCATTCACTTTATCTAAAACTAGCACTCTTTCTGAAATCCTAACCATTATGGTAATGTCACTTATGCTTAAAGAATACCCTAACCTCTAAAGTTATCTAAACCGACCTTTGATACCAACTATAAGGCCCCAGCCTTAAACCTTAGTTAATATTGAATTAAATGAATAATTCACATTGAGGATCTTTTCAGGTTTAGAGTTTTAGAGAATTAGGACATAACTACTACATCTCAAAAGATTACAAAGTAGTCTCTTCTACTAAATTTCCATAATAAAAAAAACTCTTTAAAATAAACATGTCTAGTTTCATGTTTTAGGTAGCATGACTTTCCCTTGATCCCATCCTTGACCCTATTCCACGCTAAGTACTATGAAAAACATTTCAAAAACTTGGGATGAGCATAAAAACTCAGTAAGGGATACACAAAGAATAAAAACTGTTAGTTTATCAAAACAAAAAGTAAACCATGTATACTTTATCAAGGTAATACTTTTCACCTTTATGTAGTAGTAAAAACTCTTCACTGAATAAAATATCACTACTTACCTTTGTGTAACCAAAGGATTACCATAAAACCCATATAAAGAACACATAACATATATAAAGGTAACTTGGGACATAAACATACTTAAGTGGAATAACCATACGGTCGACTTCCACACATATCACTTAATGGAATAGCCATACGGCCAATTTCCATACATACTTAATGGAATAGACATACGGCCGACTTCCATACACAATGCATTGGTGGTTATAATGTAACCACCCATCCTGGTATTCACGACACCACCCGTTATATGGTTTATAACTTAACCACCCGTTAAAATGTCCATGTACCAATATAAAATCATAAAACATAAAACCAATATAAAGGAATGATAACATTTCCACATTTCAATCACAATATATCATATATATATTGACATAATAGAATCCTTTATCAAAACCATTTTCTATACCAAAATACATAAAAGAGTATATGGTATTTATTTTATTTTAAAAACATTACGGCTTGTTGAGGAATCCAAAGGCCAAATAATACTCGCGGCGGTGGAAAAGGTCGGTGTCACCGCGTACGTTAAAAGAAACATTCCTTCTTGTCGTTTTGTAAAACGATTCGTAGAAAAAGATTCCTTTTGTATAAAAAGTATATGTCAAAGGGGTTTATACACCGTATAAAAGAAAGTTGTGTATAAAACGAAATATGCCTCAATGAAGGGAGATTGAGACGAAGTCCCCTACAAAGATAGTATCCTTGGTTTAAGGATAAATCAATTGCATAATTATCTGTGACAAACGAATACACCAAATATAAGTGGATATTAAGTGTAAAAAAATCAGAGGTTATTCACACATATTAATAGAATGACATATTCAAGGAGTACAAGTTTATCCCAAAGAATCAAATTTGGGCTAAGAAGTTCCCTTGCAAAAATTTGACAGCCTAACGATGTCACTTCAAAAATTTAGAAAATGACATGATGAGAGATAAAAAAGGAATCTCATCACTTGGAAATACAATTTACATCAATCAGGATATAGAAGAACATATCCCAACATAATAGTATGTGAATTAAAAGACATAACAAATGAAGTCTTTTAAAAAGAGGAGGGTGAAAGCTTCCCTTACCGACTTGGGTAACTTTCGAAAACTACACCCCATTGAAGAAGTGTCATACAATGAATATGTAAATACCCATAAATGGAATTATATTACAAAAGGAGTGTAATATTGGGAAGTACATAAACCACTCGATGGAAATTGTGGAAAATGTAGCATAAATCTCACGGGAATAAAAGTGAGATGAAAAATCTCTTACGAAAACTCGGCAGCCTAACGACGCCACTTAAAACTTCCAAAATGGATTGATGAGAGGAAATAGGGTCTCTCATCACATCAACATAATGTTTACAGAAAGAGGAATATAAAATAACATCCCCCAACATAACAAATTGGATCTTAAAAGAAGTAACATAAAGGACAGTACTTTAAAAGAAAGAGAGAGGTTATATCTCTTACGAAAATTCGGCAGCCTATCGGCGCCACTAAAAACTTCCAAAATGGATTGATGAGAGAGAATAGGGTCTCTCATGAAATGAACATAAAAAATTACAATAAGATTAATATAAAAGAACATCCCAATAACAATAAAGATGAGCTTTAAAAGGAATGACATAAAAGAGTGTACTTAAAAAGAAAGAGTGGAGTAGGATCCCTTACATCGGGTCCGACTTGACTCGATCGTTATTTAATCTCCTGAATAATAAACTTGAGTTAATTTATACTTGATTAAGAACCTTTTTCAAGCTTATTATTCCTTTTATATCACTTATTTCCATGTTATAAACATTATGAAATCATTAAGTTAATAATGATTGTTTTGTCGATATTTGGTTCTTAAGTCGAAAGTGGACTTCTTACAATTACATGTTGTTCGTGTAGTCAAAGGTTCTTTATATCCAAAATGAAATTACTGATTTGGATATCAGATATATCATATATGTCCAGAATATACATGTATTTATAATATCACATAATCATTTAGAGGAAAGAAATGATATGCATCGTTCATGGAGACGGTAAGCCGTACGTACGCATGAACGCTACTTTCATTTCTATGTCGTTTTAATGGAATTAAAACTATATGAGAGGTATTTATATTTTAATTCCAGAATTATATTAATCATTTAGATGTATCATACATCATATATATCCATTATATATATGTACATATAATAGTACATGATATTTTGAGATAAGAAATGAAATGTACCGTTCATGGAGAAGGTAAGTCGTACGTACACATGAACGCTACTTCCATTTCTATTTCATATTTAATGGAATTAAAACATAATGATACATAATAGTATTTTAATTCCAGTATGGTATCATATATAATATCATTAAATATACCCTTTATATGTACCACATATGGTAATAACGAATCAAATCACTTTGAGGGGGCGGTAGTCCGCACTTCCTTAAATGAAAATATCGTGTATACCCATAATGGAAGCCATAAAGGTAAGCCAAAATTAAAAAATAAAGAAGCTTAAGTAAAACATAAACATATGATATATCATATATAAATATAGTGACATCTTAATGGCCACCTTTGAAGGTGTTAAAAGAATGTTGAACAATCATCGTTTCGGGAGGCATAAATTCGCCATCCACGGAAACAGTATGTTCGTTAACCATTAGATGTAGGTGTGTGTAAGTGTAGCTCTAATACTTATTATAAAAACATCCTAGTATATTGAGGATACTGTAGTTGTTACAAATGAAAAGAATAAAAAGAGTTTAGGGGGTTGGAGAAGCAAAATAAAACTAAAGGACTCAAAAGAAGACATTACCTTAAAATCGGGTAACTCCCTTTGGTTTGAGCTCAAAAACTTCCTTGGGAAGACTTCTACCAAAAGTGAGGCTTCAAGGAGTAATAGAGGGAAGTGGAGAGACAAAATGGGCAGAGTTTGGCCGATCCAAAGGCTTTGGGAGTGTGGGTAAGGTGGTAGAGATGGGGGCCTTTTATAAGAGGAGAGGAGGGGCACTTTTGGAAAGTAAAGAAATATTACTTTATTTGAAAATGTGTTTCTGTTTTAAAAGGTCCCACATTGATGTAATTCGTGTATAAGGTGATAAGGGTTCTAAATCCACCCATAAAATAAGTTTTGGACATGTGTAGTTCATAAATGTTACATTATCATTCCATTTTATTTAAATCGTCAAATAATGATGTCATCGCTGCATCATTATTATGTCATAAATAATTTAATTTATTTAATGTCTAAAAATTATAAAAAAATTACTATGATGTAGGAAATAGTTTTATCTTTCCAATTACTATTTATAATAAACAATCTGACTTGTATATCCCCATTAAATTTTTTTTAGTAAAACATATCATGTTTCTGCCATTTTAATTTCAACATTAAATAAATATATATTAATGTCATTTTCCAACCAAAGTGGCTCCATGGGGTCCCCAAGTTGACCCATGGGTTGTCTTGGTCGGCCATGACTCATCCAGTAGGGTTAGCACAAGTGTCATGGTGTTTTCATATTTTTATAATATCATTTTTATGTTAAATTACACTAATTACCTCTAATTGTGATTAAGAACTTAATATGTTACTATTCACCAAAAAATTATTTTAATCCCATTGAACCAAATTTTACTTCTTAATGAAAACCATGTATGTAGGATTTTTGAAATTCAAAACACAATTATGGAAAAATTTCATTTAAACGGAAAATCATTTTTTATAAGTACCACTTAGTGGTTTCACTATTCATCAAAAATTGAAGTTTTTCAGAAAATTACCAAAAATTAACCCTAAGCTATATTTGATATTAATAATTCAAAAATGAAGTCAATTTTACAAAATTAACAACATATAAGTTGCATTAATTTATTAAATAATTAAATCCCGCTGTCAGAGCAAATAGCTTGTTTTTATGAAACAATAAGTATCAAAAGATTGACACTAGTTTAAGTCCGATTTCAAAGTGAAATTAATTCCAACGAACACTATTGGATTTAATGGTGAAAATATTTTCTAATTTCACTTTAAAACCAATTCAAAAGATAATCTAATCATATAAATAAATTAGATGAAAAAGAGGTTTTGAATTAAAATACAACATTTTACACTATTCATTAAAAAATTGAACTTTATCGGAAAAATACCAAAAATTTACACAAAGTAAAAATTGATGTCCCGATTCTAAAGAAGAGTTTTATTTGGTAAAAAAGAATTTATAAGAGTGATCAAAACTATATTTAATGACAGTTCTCCCTCAAAAGGTGATAAATGAACCTTTAGTGAAAATTAGGGCATATACGGCTAAAATTTATTTCTTTCCGTATTTTAAGCCTTTATCTTTTATTGGATAAATGTAAAAACATTTAAAAACATTTAAAAACATTTATATAATCATATTTTAGTTATTTCTATCCATTCCATCCATTACAACGGCTACATGTTAACTACCATTTAAAATAATATTATTTTATTATTAGAGTGCAACGTACGATTCCCAAGAAACTCGTTGTTGCGTATTGGGTACGCCATCGAGCATAGCATCCCCTTCAAAGTAATATTACTATTTGATTCACAAATATGGATAAATATGAAAATGTCATATTCTTTATTTACCTGGGGTGTTACCTATACGTTATGATATCACCACAAGTCTAATCCTAGCAGGCTTAATGAAGATATCCATGGTGGAGGTATAAGTCTTAATCAAATTCTTTCAATATTATTTCTTCTACTACAACATCAAAATATATAATAAATAACCTAGAATAATTAAATTGGTATTGTAAATATATTGAGATATTATTATTATTGGTCAAATGTTTTCTACCTCATTTCCATCATTTGAGATATGAAAATTTTTCTCGGGTGTACATGGGGATAACTAAATCCATGGAGTGATGGGTTTTCTTTTTTGATCCCCACCTCACATGGATGGTTATAAAGATTTATTTAATAAATATATATGATAACTAAACCATTATTTTTATTATTTAATTATATTATATTATCTAACATCATACCCTTCCATCCATTGAAAAATTATAACGGAGCTCATGTGTACTTGTGGACTACCACATCGACCAAGTGATGGGATTTATTTTTGATTTTATCCCAAAATTCATAGTAATAATGATGTATTTAATGAATAAATATTATATTTATAAAATAATAATGTTGTTTAAACTATTTATAATTTATTTTATTTTCATCCATTAGAGAAATTAAATCCCTGTTCATGTGTACATACAAACTGTTACCTCGATGAATGGTTTTTCATCTTTTTTCTGGACTACCATACATTGATTTTTTAGGATTATATTGAATTTATAAATACGATAATTATATCCCATTAAAATTATAAAGATAATTTAACCATGAACCCATTGAACATGATCAACACACTAATGTTAATTTCGGATATTATGATTTGAACGACCTGAAAATGTCTAACGTAAACTCATATTACTTAGTTACCAAATAAAATTTGGTAATAAGTCAAAAAATAGTCATAATTATAAATAAATAAACATGAAAAAAGTTCTAAAAATAATATAATTAATAATATTTTATTTACAATAACTATAAATGATGTATGTGTCATCTGAGGAGATAATGTATGGGTTTTTTCTTTAAAATATTGCTTAAATTTTTTTAACCACTTTTTCATCCATGTCTATATTACATAAAAATTTTCAATAATTTTATTTTTCATAATTATAATATCATTAAATTTCAATTTAAATGAATTTGAATTTATTGTCAAATATTTTATATGTAGACACTACAATATTTTTCAACCAAATTTTTTTTACCTTCATTACAAAAACTTTGAAAAGAGTTTTTTTAATTTATATGGAATCAATGTATTATCTCGACATCATGTTCATTCTTAATTATTAATATTACTATATAAGATTTGATAATTTTTTAAAGAATATTCAATTCTCACTGATTTGTTATTTATTGTTTCAAAATGATTTCAAAACATAATGATATTTCTTATTATTTTATGATAAAAGAATATGTTTTTTATTTTGAGATAAAATACCAATTATTATGAGTTTTATGATATAAATGTAGTCTTTTATGTATTTTTAACATTATACTGTTCATTGATATTATATATGATAGTCGGTGACCCTGATATAACACTTTTACAAATTCAGTATTATGATAGAGTTAAGTGGATATAAGATGCTCCCATGTGGTATATTCGAATTAACATTTATGTTTATTTCATTAGAAGTATTGTTTTGTGATTAATTGTAAGTATATTTTACCAAGATACATACATGGTTTCTAAATTCATAATATCTGTTTAAAAAAATTGATTTCATATGGTAATAAAATGTTCTCATGATTAAATGAATGTTTATGATCATAAAATGGTGACAAGTTAGTTTTTCAAGGGATTTCATTAATGATATGGCATGTTTTTGAAAGTGAATCCCTTGATTATTATTTTCTACATCATGATTATTAAAATTATTATAACAAAATTTTTGGGATTTGAATTTGATTTCATGATAAAGTGAATTATAAAATTATCTCTGTGTCTATTATGAAAATACAAAAAATTACTTATATGATTTCATGAGTTTAAAACATATTATTGAGTTTACTTTGTTTTTATATTTATTATTGATCTTTGATTATATTATCCCATGTATTCATTTTTTTCATCTTGATTACAGATGTGTTCGTATTATAGATCAGTAAATGGTGACATATCTTGGACGAAGAATTTATCATGAATGAAATGAGATTTTTAATATAAGAACATGTTTTTAAGAAAAAACATACATTGTGTTGAAATTTCCAATGTGTAGTATAATTATTTTCACAATTATCTAAAACAATTAACCTAAAAGTTCCTAGAAACGTATGAAAGTTCCACACTTATTATAAATTTTTTAATTATGGGATGATAAAATTTTAGGGTGTTATAGCTTATTCAGAGCAAAGTTTAATTAACATGTTATGTTAATATGTTATCAACATATGGAAATTTAAGATTTTAATACTCTAAAATAGGTTAATAAGACTATGGATGATTATAAAATCAATGAAATAATAATCATATTGAGGATTTATGTAATGGTAGTTTAAGATGATTAAATATATTTTCGGAGAAAATTATTGGATTTTTTGGAACAGTGAATGATTGAGTTATAGATAACCATTTGGATTAATATTATCCATGATTTTGAGATAATTATGGTATTGTGAGATAAATGTTTATGATATTTTTTGGGAGAATTATATGATTAATGGGTCTAGATAATTTAATCTACATTGTGAATGTTTTTTAGGAATAAATATTGAGTAATCTTTTATAAACATATATGGTTTTCTTTTTTAGTTCTTTTTTGGTGATTTAGATTATTTTCCTAAAATTATTAGTATATTTTGGAGAATATATTATATGGTACTATATATTTTGGGTTTGTATTTTACAAGGGATTGATTTTTTTTGAAGATAAATTCTAATTTTATATTTTAAGAATATATGGTCAATTTTTTCTATTTTTACAAATTTGAATTAGGTTGATAGAATATTTAAGAGTTTTGGGATATTTTTTATTATAATATTTTATTTTTTATTTTGGGTGTTTTTTGTAGGGTTTTCAAGATTCATGTATTATTTTTCCAGTAGAATGTTTATTCATTTTAGAAATTATATAATCTGATGAAAATAGTTTTTTAATTCATAGAAATTGGTGGAATAACATTACATCATTTTTCTGGATCTTATGATATGATAAAATTTAGTTCAATTTTTCTTAGAATAAAAGATCAATCATTGTTATTTATCATTTAGTATACAAGATGATGAAAATGTGGAAAATTAGACAAAACATAACCAAAGGATAAAACCATAGAATAAAATATTAAAAGTATATTTTTTAATATTCTATATATTATAGGTAAAATAATTCCTCAGAAAAAATGAAGATAAAAATATGGATTTTTACATGAAAAATATTGATCATCTATCATGGTTTTATTTTAAAGACGTTTTAACAAATTTCATATTCATTATGGTAACTGCATAGTTTAGGAAATATTTAGAAAAAAAGTAAATTTCATAGGCTATACCTAGAAATAAAATTTCTCAAAATATAATATAATCAATATATCTTTCAAGTTTTGTCTATTTTCTTCAACTCTTTGTAATTGATTTTCTAAATGTTTTAAAACCATTTTTCGTTTGACCTGAGATAAAAATTAAAGGAGGCAATTTCTTTATGGTGGGGGTGATGTAACTTTATATGATTTTTGTTTATATTTATTTAAATGAATAATGAGTTTGATATAATCTTCCACATGAAACACTGATATTTAACGAATCAAAATATACTATAAAAATAATTTTATTTTCATATATCAATTATATCCTTGCCATTGGATTAAAATGATTGAATTTTAGTAACATAATTATGAATTATAAGTATAAATTTTTATGTAATAAATATTTAATGACTAATTCATAATAAATAATTACAAAACTTTAAATGATATGAATTAAATGAAATAATTTTAATAACAAATAATTTTTAATAGGGGGATTTTTTTTTAAAAGCAAGTTTTATTTTAATTTAGCATCTTTCACCTGAAATATAAATTTCTCTTATTTAGAGTATAATTGTTTTTAATAATTTATTTTTATATAGTCAAAATAATTGATATTAATTTATACATTTATTATTTATTTTTTAGAAATAAAGCAAAAATTATTTAATGCGAGAAATAAATATTATTTAGAAAATTAATTTTAAGTGTATATGTTATATTAATCAACAGAAATTTTAGAAATCACTACTGATTGATTTTTTATGATATTTATTTATAATATATTGAATAAAATAAATTAAGAATCATCTAATTGGTGTTCCTAGGAAATTAATGTGAATAAAATTATTTTATTCTTCAAAAATACTTATGATCTAAAAATCATTTTATGCATTCTATGAATATATATTATAATTAAAATATAACAATTTTAGATAACATATTTGAAAAAAAAATTAATTTTTTTATTCATAATATTAAATTTTTATTACAGTGAATTTTTGAGATTTTTCTGAAACGGTTGACTTTTGAATGTATAGTTTTGTTTTTAAATACACTGTAACTTTTATGCCATCATCATAAAGTAAGATTTATTTACAAATTTAAAAACCATTTTATTGACCTAATATGTGATTAAGTTGAAAAAATCATGATAAACATTATTTTAAATTTTAACACCCATTCTTTACATTGTGAAACTTATGTTATATTTTATTCTTATTAAAATTTATTTTTGGATCATGGTATTTAAAAATGTAATTAGAAGATTCTATTTGGGTTTTTCTTTGATATAATGTTAAGTAAACATAATTATTATAATAATAATCCAATAAATTCGTTTTCATTGAAACTTCTCAATACTTTATGACCTAAATAAATATAAAATCATCTTTTTTCACATAAAAAACATTTTTTTATAAATGGGTATTTAAAATTTTGTGTTCATATAATAAAATCAATTTCATCCGTATAAAAAACGGAATCTATGTAAATGGATTCTATATTTTTTGTAATCCTGATAAATTATTTAATGAGACCAATTTCATTTTAAGTCATTTTCAATAGTTACCATTGAAAAAAAATAACCATAACAAGGGTACAAAACGTTAATTAGGGGGTGAATAAAAAATATAAGGCATAAAATATGCACAAATTGTTTTTATAAATTATTGGATGAGTTGATTTTTTATTAACCTATCTTATCTTAGAAATTGGCTTCCTTGGTTATAATTTCTCTTGAAAATGATTGTATTTTTTAAACAGTTCTTAATATCTACATGAGTGTTACTCCACTCACTTATAAAAGGGAACTTACGTTCTTTTGTTATACACAAACTTTGAGGACTCTAGATTGAACTATATTTTCCCAAATAACTCACCAACTCTCCTAATTATGATTTAGAGATCTTATTCCAAAACATTACCTATCTTAGAAGTCATAAGGTGTCATATTAAGTAAGATATCCACAGCGGAGGTATATGTATTAACCAGAGTCTGTCAATTTTTTTTTCATTATACCACCTTAGAAACAACTATTACTTTCATAGATTAATGAAATAAGTATCATAACTATCTTACAACGTTATTATAAGGATTAGACAACCATGTTTCCTCTTTCCCTTCCTATGTGAAATGAAAATTCCTTGTGTGTGTGTATGAGTGGAATACCATCATCCATAAGTGATATGTTTCCATTTTCATCACCACCTCACATGGATTGTTATAAATATATAATTAATGGATATTTTATCATCCCAAAATTCTATTAAAGTACATTTCAGTTTAATTTTTTTAATTATTCATGAATGTATGGGAGATGATGGGGGAGTCCCAGTGGTTTATAAAATAAAATATAGGATAAGTGGCCAAGTTATTCATGTTTCATGATTGGTGCACATTTAGTTTAACTATATGCCATTACCATGTTGGATGGAGGTGTCTCAATAAGAGTTTAGGATATATCCCCACATGTTTTAATAATCGTATGGTCCTTCCCAGTCACTCGTGAAACTGTGCCCCATTAGATATAGGAAGGTGTAAGGGATCCACACTATTTGGAGAAACCATTATGGTGGCTAGCCAGACTGTACAGCTAAGTCCCCTTTTGGAAAAAATTTGATGCATGGTTGGTGCACAATTTGGTCAACTATGTGTCCAAACCAAATGCATAATTCAAAATGGAAAAATTCCAATTTCTCTCTTATGATTCACGATACCTCCCCTGATTTCGTTCTCTATTTGAAACAAACAACAAGGGTGATGTACCAAAAGATATCCCCTTCTCTATGAATGTTTCTACTTCAATTATTATGTATTTGGATTTCCATTTAGTGAGAATCAATTCACCAAGTATGTATTTCACTCTATTTTCTTCCATTACATAGAAGAGTATTTTTTTGGTTGTTTACTCACCTTCCAGAGCTCTAAACCCTTATTTCAAAGGTGTTCATGGTCATGGTATTTGATTTCATTTCATAATAAATCATGGGAGGTTGTTTGAAAAGCGGTTCTCTACAATAATGAGATAGGCGGTATACAAGTTTTTCACATAGTGTTAATTTTTTATAAGTGTATATGGTTGTGCCTATGTACTTACTTGTTTTCATTTAATTTCATTGACATAGGGAAGTAATTTTTTCCTTAGAATTAGGTACAGACCTTCACCGGCCCAGTTTTATTCATTAATGATGTAAGACAAAACCAAAGGATAGCCATGCGGTATACCAAACCCTAGAAAATGGTGGAATTAATTGGTAAACATTGAGTTAGCTAAATGTTCTAGGAGGATTTGTTGACCTAAAAGATATTTGAAAAAAGAGATTCCTTAATATATTTGAAATGATGATTTAAAATGACGATCTGTTACCCTTTATGTGAATATTTTTTAATGGTTCTTTTAAATGGATGGTAATGGAAGTGAAATCCTTAAGGAATGGTTTAGTTTTTCAAAGAGGATACCCTATGCTGTAATAAGGGACTTCAATGTGATTTTGATTTTTTTATCATTGGTGTTTTATTCCGTAACCTAATGGTTGGGTCTTATATAAGATATGTTTTCGATTGAAGGGTATGTTGGGACCTTGGTAATTAAGAATAAATGTTGTTAAATGTGATAAATGGTTCTAGGAGAATGTATATATAGAAAATGGTATGATTGAGGAATTGGAATGAGGCTCTACTCCCATGGGATGGGCTGGAGTGATACTCTAGGACTCACTGATGTACTATATGACCAGTGAATTGGAAATAGGATCCTCATTTTTTTGGTTAGTGTAGACCGTTAATCTAGGAATACTAATATTTTTCATTGTTTTGGATTTTATATTGAGGATCATTAATCCAAAGGTTGAAATGGTTTGAGATGATGGATTTATGTTTTGTGCTCCCAATTTTTAAATAATAGATTATTATCAAGAATAATTATCCTAGGTATAAGGTTATGTTTAACTAATTAGTGAACACCCTTTTGTGGCTAAATACTTTTGGCCCCTTTATGTTATGGGTTAGGTACCCAACCTGTTAAGATTTGGTGAGGTTGGTAATATTTCCAGATAGATCTTAACATATAAAAATGGCTTATTAATATTTTTTTTAAATATGAAACATGATTCTTTTGGTTTCCTATTTATTTATTGTACACTATGTTTATTTATTCCTCCATGATTATCTACATACACTATTTTATAGACTGGTTATTTCATTAAGAACTATTGGTGGTTTCTTACAGAGTTGCACTCAATTCCTGACCAGGACACCAATGAACATGGGTACCTGAGATGATGTTACTTTTTTTTTCTAGTACGGGTTCACGTAAAGGACCTAGTCGTTGGTTCTTTCTTTGGAAGATGGGTTCGATAATTGTACGTTAAGAGCTGGTTGTATAGGAGAATGTGTGTGGGGTTTTTCATAGTTTTATTATTTGGGTTATATTTTGTATGACTACCTGACATGTTGTCTATACAATCCCAATTTATATTATGTTTCACCTAGTTTCTCATTTTAACATGACTCTAGTTGTCTAGTTTTACGGTTTCATTTTTATAGTAAAAATATTTATATAATTTATATTGTTTTTCCACTCTAAAAAGAGGGTATAATCTCCCCATTTTATCTCTATGGACTCAAGTAGGTAGATGAAATCCTCTTGGATTTGGGGAGAAGAACCTAAGGTAATGTGGACCACAGAATTGGGGTATATATTTTGTTGGTACTCAGGCCAGAAAATTAGAAACCAGTATCAGAGTTGGTGAGTTTTATCTAACTATTTGTGGCATGGTATATTGGATGTTATGATCATTTCATCTCTTTCTAATAAGCATGTGTTTGGGTTACTGGACCCCCATGTACAAGAGAAAACCCAAGCTTTTATGAGTTGGAATTAATGTTTTCTTTTTTTATTTTACATTTGATTGATACATTCACCTTGAGTGACACACTTTTATGTGATGTTATTCTGTTTATGAGGGTATATATCTTGAACCTATATGGAATGATATGGTGTGTGTGTGTTATTATAACATTCTATATAAATAATATTGACAGTTCATCCATATATTTCTTTTGATTGACTGTTCCTTGGGATTCCTTTTTCAGTAGTGTAATTTTCTATCTATATTTTATAGTAGTTGATCTTATTTTTAAACGTTTATCAATGAAGATTTATTAAATTATAAATTTCAATTAATCTACAATTATTTAGATGTTTGGTAATAAAAAGGTTTTGAAATGTGTATTCTCATATTATAAAATGGTAATGTTTTATTTAAAAAAATGGAAATAAGATATGGTGTAACCTTTAGACATGGACAATGAGTATTCTTTATGTTGTTTATCTGGCCCTTTGTATGGGTATTTTTATTTTGAGAGTATCGTGGATTTAGACAATAGTTATGGGCAATGAGGCTTTATAATGTATTTATGTGTGGTTAAATGGTTGTGCTTCTCCTACCTTTGGTAGGGCGGTGACCTTGGGGTTGTGAGATGTAGTATGGTGATGTGGATGTGGTAACCCTTATTGGTGGTGATCAGGTTGGTGTGAATTGGGACCAAATAATCAGTCATTTCTATGTAGTGTAGTTAGTAGTGGTTGTGTTGTTATGAGTGTGGATGGTTCGTTAGACAATGTGTGTTTTTAAATGTGGGTTGGAGTGTCTTCAGTGGCTGGTTAGTTGTTAGTATTTTAATTTATATTGTTTAATGGGAGATACTATTTAATTTTTGTACCCCTTGATATTTCATGAGGAGTTAATATCATTTGAAATTTAAGGGAAACCTGTGGGAGGGTTTTTCCACGATGTGAGTTATCAAAGATTTATAAAGAGTATGTAGATGTTTTGGACCATTTCAGTAAAACAAAAAGGGTGTCTCCTAGTGTGTGCATGACCAGGAGGGATAGATAGAAGAACAAATGGGTTGAGGAATATGATATATGTGGTTTACATTGGATTGTGGCTTCCGTAAAAGAGGGTAATCGTGAGTGATTTTATCCTAGGGTAGCATGTTATTTGGGATGTAAAGCACGGGTAGATGATTTAGTGGTGAAATTGATGAACGGTAGTATCCATAAATTTTTAGTTAAATTCTTGTTCATTCCTTGTTTTTATTCTAATATAAGCAATCAAATGAATATGGTTAGTTGTATGGGTAATTTTTAAGGGACAAATTGTTTGGAAAAATAGACCTATGGGTTTTTTGGTTTTCAATACATTAAAAAAGGTTGATCTTAGGTGGAAAAGACATGGGTGGATCGAGTGTGAATAGATGGTTCTAGTTTTGGAGTGAGTTCTAGAAAGACATGTGGTCAGATGATTGGAACTATTTTTTTTGAAGGTCAACATATTAGATAAGAATTCCAGGGGTGACTCTATTTTGATATGGTTGGTGGATCAGTGGAATAGGATATTGTGGGAGTGTTTGCTGGGTCCTAGATTCAACGATGTCGATAACATTGATTCTTGAGTAAGGTTAAATGAGTTTTCATAGGAATGTGTGTGGTCTCGAGGATTCTGATGATTATTGGGTGTTGGTTATGTGATAGAGATACAAGATGTTATTTGGGATATTTAAATATGTAGTTCATGAGAAAGGGTATATAATTTTTTATGAAACCATAGTGGGGATCACTTGTTATGTGAGAGACTATATAGTTTAGGATCATTATGATGGATAATTTTGTTTTTATTGTGTGTTTCCAGGGTCATCCTAGAAGAACTGCAGTTGTGTGGTTGTAGTACTGCCAAAGCGAATGTTGTATCTTGGATAATTGGTAGAGTATCAAGAGGTAGTAGTTTTTTTAATGTCATGTTCCTCTTGAATTGTTGAGGCTTGATGATTTATGAGATGATCGAAGGTAGGGAAGCCTGAGACATTAAATAGGTTACTGTGTCCCTATAGTGGGATGTACCATTAGTGATGGATCAATTGGGATTGTTTTATCAATGATATATTGGTGAACTCCCAGACTCAAGAAGATTGTGACCAACATCTTGACATCATCATGTGTACACCAAGAGAAAATTTGATATATTCCATTCCATGTAGGGATTTTCTTTTTGTTATAGGAATAAGAACATGATGGTTACATTGGTGGAGAAGTGTATGTGATGAAGTGTGGTGTGAGGTGCACCACCAGCCTTCTCCGAATTAGATTCATGTGCTGTTTTACATGTTGATGAATGATAAATGTACCATTCTCGGATTTCAGTGTAGGGTTTATGGTTAATGATATGTTTTCTCACTCATGTGGGGGTGAGATGACCATTTCAATGTTTTGGGTCTTGAATGATGAGACCATGCACCATGTGGGTGGAATTTCTTGAGTGGAGAAGTGAAAATGACACTAATAAGGTGGAGAGAGATATGTCAGTCATATACTTGTGGAGAATACTCTGAGTTAGATAAAGTGGAATAGATATTGCAATGAGGATCCAATGAGGTATATATCTGGAATCATTAGGTAAGGTAAGTTGGTCGATATATGGGGTGGTTTATTGTATCAGGAATTATCCACTTGCTTAATCCAGTTCTAAAAGAAATACGAGGTGTTTATGATGAAGATGTGTTAGTGGGTATTGTAGAGAAAGAAGAATGTATTGGGGGTAGTGGATTTCATGATGGTGGTGTTTCATCATATTTTGGTGATAGAATTTAGTAGGTGAATTCAAATAGTGGTGGTAAGCCTTAGGTGAGATGGTGTTGTGGTTACGTAAAAGGGTAGTGTGTCAACTACGGTGGTTGGGCAATTTCAAGTTAAGTCAGTCAAGGACCGACCAAAGTGGCATAGTAAAGGGAATAAAATTGGTGAATTTTAAACAAATTTATATTGGTTTTTGAAATGATAAGTGTGTTTTGGGAATGAAATAATGATTGAAATATAATCCAATTTATCCTTAGTTTATGTATGGATGGATGATCTGAGTCAATTTTGTGTGGTTTTTATGGAAGGTAAGGATATTAGTGTTGGTTTCCACTCATGTGGATGTATGGGAACAATGAGTTTGAGAAAACCTGGAGTGTTTTTTGGAAGAATTATTTTTATGTTTTATTTTTCCTTTCTATTGATGCAGGTTTCAATCACTGTAATATGACGATCATGAGATAAAGCAGGTGGTGTGGATAAGCATAGAAGACAACTGGTTACTTGGTGACGTGATCATTGTTATGGGTTAGATGGGATGGGGTAAGCTCCATCTTGGTGATTCTTTTTTTAAAAAGGTTATTAGATTGGTTTTTGAGTGGTTGACTTCCATGAGTTCTAGGATGTGATTTGGTTGTGTTCTGGGTGTCCTGATGTGGAATAAGGAATTGTACCTCGATTTTTGGACTCATATCGATTAGTAAATGTTGTTGAAAATTTTTATGTTTATTTGTGTGGTGATAGTTTTTTTATACATTAGTTCTGAAAAAAGATATGATAATAGCAACGTATCACAGGTTACATTGAACTGTGGGGAGAGTTGGATTTGAGGTTCACTGATTAGATCTCTTAGACTGATGTAGTGATTTTTCAAACTCCCTTTTTGTGTTTTAGATTTAGTTGTATTTCCAAAACTCCTTCCATGTGTATGATGTTGGTAATGATGAACATGAGGTTGATTCATCCATCATAGAGTATCCAAATTATTTTCAAAATTATAATAGGACAGTTTACACAGTGAGACAATGTTTTTGATCCAAATATTGTGATGAAATGATGATGTTATATAAGAATCGTAAAAGGTTGGAGTGGATAGGTGGGCACTATGGCATGACCTTTTACCTTGGAGGATGATTGATGTTTTGGAGTGTATCTCAATGATGAGATACTATAAGGCATTAGATGGTAATACCTAGACCCTATGTTAAATTAGATGCCAATTTATTTATTTTTTGTAAATATTCCAATGATTAGTGTAGGACTCAGGGGTGTCATGGTGGTTTGTGACATGAAATATATGAGAATAGGAAAAACTTGAGCAAGTTTCACTATAGGAACATGGTTATTTTAACAATATTCCATAACTATGTTGGGTGAATTTGTCTTATGCAGAGATGAGGACATGGACCTTACATTGATTAAAAATTATGCGGGCCTTCCCAAACACATGTACTAATTTTCCCATTTTGATAAAGGCAATTTCAATGGAGCTTCATGGGTTTTCAAAATAGTATGGGTGGCCATCCAGAACCTATATCCAAGTACCCTCTTTTATATAGGCAAATGAACAGTTGGCACACAGTTTTTAAAAAAATGAATCCAAACCACATCTCTTAAAAAAGTGAGAAATTCATAATTTTACCACCGGATCATTATGATAAATCCCTTGATTTTCACCCCCATTCACCCCATATAGAAAGGGTGATTAACCAGAAGATCTACCCTCCAACATTGATGTTCTACCTCAATTCATAGGATTCTTGCAGTGTTGTTATTGAAAATAAATGGTTCTAGTATGTATTCGAAATTATATTCATCAATTTCCTAGAAGTGGGGTTTTTGGATGTTTCTACACATTCTGAATCTCTAAACCCGTGTTTTCCATGGTTTTTTTCATTTTGGGGTTTTAGATCCTTTTAGCTCTAATCAAGGATGGTAGTTATAAATTTTTTTTCTATGATCATGAAGTAGTTGTTCTATAATATTTTTCTCATGTTCTAAAATTTTTGTCCATGTATATCTTGGTTTTTATGTACTACCCTGCAGTTTTTAACAGATTTAAATAGTTGAATTAATTTGGGCCTTATATTGAGGAATCAGACCCTTCATGGATACCCTTTGGTTCATTGATGTTGTGAGACAGAACCTAGGACTCTCTATGAATTATTCCAAACCATTGAAATTGGTAAAATAAATTGAAAACAAATGAGTTTGAGAAATTATAAGAGTGAATGGGTTGGTGGTTGTACTATGATAATGGGAATGGTTAAGGGGATGATTGAAATTGTCATATAATTGTGTTTTTTAAATGTCTACAAGTATTTTGAAAATGGTTTTAATGATGTATTTTTTATTTTGATATAGCTATGGTTTCCCATGAAGAAAAATGATATTATAAAGTGGGTGATGATTTATGAGGAGGTTTTTACAACAATGTGAATTAAAAGATAGGTTTTCTTAATAGTTTTTGAATGATGGTTTGAAATATGTATGTGTTTCCCTTTTTGTGAAAATTATTTAACGGATCTTTTAAATGTTTGTAAGTTGAAATGAAAGCCTTGGGGAATGGTTTACTTTTTAAAATAGGAAGACTCGTTTTTAAAGGGGGATTATAGATTATTTTACAATGTTAGTTTGGTTTTAGTGTTTTATGGCATAAATTAAGTTTTAGGTTTCATTTATTCCATGTTTTGGTTTTACGGGCCCATTAAGACCATGGTAATTGAAATGGAATATGTGTAAATATGATTACCATTAGAATAATCATGTCCATGTTGTAAATGGTTTGAGTGGGGTATTGGAAAGAGGCTCTACTCCCATGGGATGGGCTATACTAATCATATAGTCCCCAACAATATACAATTTTAAAAAATAAATGGATTGAAGACCCTCCCTTTTTGGTTGGGCAAGACTGAATCTCTAGGACCCACATATTTTTATAATGGGTTTGGATTTTAGAAGAAGGATCTATGATCATAAAGATATAATGGGTCGGAAGGTTTTAATAAGGCGATATACTCCCAAATTATTTACACGATATGGTTAGGTAGACTAATTCTCTAGGGTATATAGTTAAGATGAATTTATTAGTGAAATAACAGTGTGACAAAAGTTATTTTGCCCCTTTCTGTTATTGATTAGGTACCCAACATTAATGAAGTGTTTTCGGATGTATGGATTATGCAGTGGAACTAAAAAGATAAAAATGGTAAATTGAAATTAATTTATATGTGGAACATGTGTATTTTACTTCATTGTTTATTTATTTCACACCCTATTTATTTATTTGACCTTGAATTTTGGCATAAATTATTATATATATTTAATATTTCTTTTAACACAATTATGAGACACTTACTTATTTGTACGTATACCCTACTCGAGCCACCATAAAACTTGGGTACACGAGAAAATTGTTCTTGTTTTTTGGTACATGTTCTGGATAGGGAACTAGTGTTTGGTTTTAGCATTGGATGATGGTTTGGACTATGGGATGATTCTTTGAGGATGGAAATATGTTCATAGTGGGGGTTTTTCATAGTTTATCTATTTTGGGTCTTTTTCTATATGACTTATTGAAATTTTCAGTATACATTCCATGTTTATACTATGTTTAACTTGGTTTATCATTGGCCCTTTTCACCTATTGTTTAGTATTAATATTTCATTTGTAAATTATATATATTGAAACCATTTTTATTTTTTCACTCTAATAAAATGTTATAGTCCTTGAATTGTATATCCATAGAACTGTGCTTCTAGTGATATGCCTACGGCGTATGGGGAGGCATGCCTAAGGCCATGTGGTGCATCATATCAGGGAAATAGACTTATTGGAACCTAGTCCAGCTTGTTACAATTTTAGATATGAATATTAGATATAATAAATTATTATGATTATTTAATGGTAATATATTACCTCATATCAAACTATTCAATCCATTGGAACAAAATACCTTTTCTCAAGAACACGTGTGACTACCACCTCCACGAAGTGATGTGAATCATTTTTTCATTTCTCTATTACATAGCTAGTATAGAAATTGAAATGGAATGCTAAAAATAATAAATATTTATTTATTCATGGTAAATAACATAAATATAAATTATATACACCACATACATGTTAATTGGTTCATATTTATAAATTTTTCTCAATAAAATGGAAATTGAGATGAAATCTCTCACCAGTGGGAAATATTCAAGTAAAGTCCCCTTGGATGATATAATTTAAAATGAAACTTAAAATAACATTAATTATGAAGGATAAATGATATTATTATAAAAATGTTAGGTATTCACACTATATAAATGAAATTAGTACAATAATAATAAAATATTGAAAAATTAATGAAAATTGATATGGAGTCCCTTACCTCAATCTTTAATTTTTTTGATTGTTTTTTAAACACCAATATAATGGATTTAAGAATGTTATTTTTCTATAACATAGAAATATTTTTATTTATAATATAATATATGATACTCTTATTTCAGTTTTCCACCCCTTAGTTAAAAATATTTCATTATTTTCATTTTATTGAGTTTTAATTACCTTGTTTTCTCCTTAGTGTTTTGTCATGAAAGGTCCATTTGTTGTGTATATGATATATATAAATCATAAAAAGATTTATAATAATGATATTAGTATCAAGTTTTCTCTTATTTTTCATTTTTAGATTCATCTTTGAAGGTTGTACATGGAAAATAAATCATATCACTTCTTAGAGATGATAGGTTACATGCCTATAAGAGCAATGATACCATTAAATTAATGAGGGAAATGTTAAGGATGTGGGTGATATATTATTTTTCCATAATAAATATCATTTCAAATATACCAAATTAATTGATAAAATTTATCCTTATTACAACCCATGTATATAATAAGTGAAAAAATAATCACATTACTTTGTCAGGTGGTAGTCTATCATTTTCATAAGAGACAATAATATATTTTAAATAGAATGGGAAATAAGAACATATCTATGATATTTTAATTAAATGAAAATATATATATCATAAATATTATATATAAAAACACACATTAAACCAAGAGTTATATCTTACCATGACATATTTTTATTGAAAACATGTTACATTGGTTCATGAGATGGTAGTTAGTGGTACACATGATCAATGATTTGGTTTCCCATTTTATCGAAGAGGATATGTATAATGTATTCCACTAATATACAATAACATATATATATATGGGATGAACTTGAGAAATTTTAATATCATGATTGAATAATATTTGAATGTGGTGGAAGAAGCAATTATTTAAAAATGATTGTTTGAGAATGATACCTCTTACTCGGACGACTTCTTTAGGATTCCACCAAAATTGATATTAGGATGGATTTTCATTCAAGAATGGACCCTTTTATGTTGGTATTGGATTAAGGGATTGTTTTTTTCCTTGATTTTATGAACTAAATGGATATGTTATTGTGAAGATAGGATGATAGGGGTGGTCATTTATAACTGAGAGAGTGGACACACATGGAGTTCAATTAAAAGAATCAATCATAACCATGCATTTTTCATTAAAAAGAACAAAAAATGATTCATTACCAATACTTATTGATGATAAATTCTAAATATTTACATCCAATAGTTTTTAAAATATTTTATTTCTTTTTTAACCCTTATAATTGTAGTATCACAATCTTGTAAAATCATTTTCACCTTTATCGTGATAATTAATTTTTATATATTTAATTATTAATTATTGTAAAAAAATATGATTAAATTATTATATAACACAAATTAACATGATTGAAAATATGTAATTCTGTTTTCTATATTCAGTTTATATATGTGGATGAATTGAATTTAATATTTTACCCACTAACGCATAGAGAAAGTGGGTTTTCAAAGGGGAAATTTGAAGGTTTTAATATTAAAACTCAATATGAAATTGATTAAATTTAACTTCTTTGGATTTATAATTATTTTATTTAACTAATTTTCCTTTTAATAATATATTAAAATATAACAGGGCTTGAAAATTTATTTAATATAATGATATTTTTAACAAAAATAGGTTTTTTTTTACAATTTAGCAAAGAATGAATATTTTTAGAAATGTCCCAAAAATTTAAACAAATCTAATATTGATATTATAATTTAGAAAATGAAATATTATTTTTTATTATATTTTATAAAAATGATAAAAATTTATTTTAATTTATGTTCTCAAAAGACGATGAAATAACTTTCATTGAAAAATATAGTTTTTTAGAAATCATTTATTTTTTTCTTTCATATAATTAAAATTTTATTTATAATAAACATAAATAAATTGAATTATTTTTTATATCTTTTGAAACCATATTATTTTCATAATTTAGTTCTTTTTTCATACACTCCAATTTAATGGCTATGTTATAATGGTATTTTATTTTCAGGTTTTTAGATGAGAGGTTGTGTGTGTAACAAGTTATTAAAGAGATTATATTTAAAGGGATATTATTTTTAATTTTAATCTTGGTGTTTATGTCACATATATTATCAAATAAAATTTTATTTTTTATAATTCCATTTTATAATATATTTTTAAATCACCATTTTCCTCTTAATTTTTTCTATGCAAGACACTTTCATTCCCAAAAAAGTGACAAGAGTCACACCCAAATGTTTGGTGATTCAAATAAAACTAAGGGATTCACCATAGAGGAGGGATTAATTCATCTCCCTATAAGGGATATTTATTAAACAATTAGTATGGATTCCCTAGGAGTTCATTTACTAGTAAATTGTATAAAATTATCTTCATTTTTGTTTTACCAGGGTTTTAAATTCATGAATCATATATATTGAGAATGAGGATTTTAATTAATTTATAAATATATTTAATGAGTTTCAATCAATCATATGAAATAAATTCGATAAAAACACATTTAGTGAATTATGTAAAACAATCATGAGTTTCAATATGTAAAAAAGTACACCAATAATGACTTTTTGAGAGGATGAAGAACCAATGGTACCATTTACCCTAGTGGATGAAGAACACTCTAGAAAGAAAGTCATAACATCATTTTATGTAATTGACATATCAAAAATTAATAATTTAATTTTAAAAATTATTATTTGAAATGAAAATTTTATTGGAAATGATAAATAATATTTAATGAAGGCTACAATCAATCTTTCCACCTATACTGAATACTTTAACATGTCTCACATCCTCCAAATGAAAAATCACTCATGAAAAAGAACCCCTAATATGTCTTAATTCATATTTGAATAACTCATCTCATAATGATCCTAGTTATCGGTGACCATGGAGTCGATAAATAACTCACAATGGAAAACTATAGACCATGATTAATCACACTTAGAGTGTACTAATTGATGAAAACAATTATACTGTTTTAGTTAATTTACACATTGTTAATTATTCTAATATTTCTAATAAAACATTCAAAACTCATAAAATCCATCAATAATACTTTTGAGCCACGAATTTGGACTTATTAAAGCTCTTATCATTGAACATATGAAAATTATTTTGTCTCAAAGTGATGAAATAGGGAAATATTGCATATTACTGAATAATGGGAATTTTTTATGATGTGTGATGACACAATGAGAGAAATGGGGATAATATACAAGTGAAGGGTTAGAAAAACCCATGAAACATACCCGTGATAGATAAATGTTAGAAACAGACCTCAACATATGATATCTACTACAATACAGGGAAGAATAGTGAGGGAGATTGGTCGATGGTTGAGCCAATGTTATTTTTTGAAATTATAATGAATTATAATTTTATAAATTTTTATCAAAAAATAATTTATTTATTTAAATTTATAAAAACAATATTGAGGGGCCGAGATTCCCCAATAATAAACACATTACCACATACTATAATTTTTATTTGAAAACTTCATTTCAGATTATAAATAATTACAGAAAAATAATCAAGTCATGTTTTCTCAATAAATCAATTATTCTCAAGGGATTCTCTATTTCTCTATATTTCATAATACTATAATTTATTTAAGGGGTGTAAAATATATATATTATGGTTATTAAATTCCCCCCCCACATAATTATATATTCCAAAAATATTAAATGTATAATAATAAAAACTAATGATGAAAACATTCAGTAACCATTTAAACATGTTTTACATTTTTTTAAACTGTTTATAAAATTTTGAAATTCAGTTTCACATAAAATGTATAAATATATTTCTCACATGACTCAAGGATTGAATTAAAATATCTATCATTAATTATGGACCAATATATTTTAATAATTAATATATTTTAATTTTATGGGTTGCATAGCTTCTTTGAGTAATTTTGGTCTTTTGACAGACATTACCAAAAATGTGTGACATGAATTATTTTTTTCCATTTCAAATAATTAAACCTAAGGAACAAAATTCACATATCCATCATTCTTACTAGTTATATATTATTATATATTAATTTTTCTAGAAATATTAGTATTGAGAGTATAATTTAAAATTTCATGTAAATAAACCTTGTGTTTTAATTTATATAGTACATATGAAAATTGATTATTTTGATTATATTACATTTGGATTTTCATGACACTTATTTTCATGAGTATAAATTATTATATAATCAATTTAAAACATAAATATGAAAAAATTTAGGTTGTTTTTTATTATGATTTACATTAATGATAATATACAAAATTTTAACTCATGTTTCCCATGAAATATTTAAATTTTATTAACATGTGCCTTGGTATTTGAATTCATTCACTTTAAATTCTTTGAAGTAAAAACTGACTCATTGATTATTTTTCTAATCCATAAATATATTCTAATGATAATACCTAATTATTTATTTTACAAAATTTTGACATATAGGAAGAATTTTAGTTCATATAGGCAAACTATGATCATAATTAGAACTATTTATTTGAGATTTTTTCTTAGTTTATAACTAAAAATATATATTGAGTTTGGAATTGAATACCTAAATGATCATTGAAAATTATATCATTTACTTATTAATCTATCAATGTTTTCATATTTGACAATAGTAAAATAAAATCAATTCTTATATAATACATTCAATAATTTAATTCCACTAAAATTTCATATTCATTTGTGATTGGTTTGAAAAAAATATCAAATACACCCAAAAAACCTTTTTTAAATAATAATAATAATTGAGTTTTTATTTTTATTTTTCTTGTTTTTTTCTTATTTCATATTAATATATATATATTAATATTTAAAATAATAATTAAATCACTGTGAGAAAAAATAACATCATATTTAATCTCTCTTCATTTTTGTAAGTAAAAATTCTTTTAATAATTACTTTTAATTTTTTTTATAAAAATCGTCCAGAGTAACATATTTTCGCATTATTTTACACATGTTTTAAAAATTTAAAAACTATTTTTAATATTTCATTTAGAATTATTTTCTTTTAAATTTTATAAATGAATCTAGAATCTGTTTCCAAAAATTAAATGAAAATATAATCACATTTGTTCAAGTATTTATATTTTACACTTTTTTGACACATATAAAATAATATTAATGATGAAAAAAATACAATTGATCATTTCAATTACATCATATTTTTTATTTTTTATTTTTTTCCTACATTATAAGAGTTTTATACTCTAAAATTAATCATAGTTTCTTCGAAAAATTCAAAAAATTCTTAAACATCATTAGTTAGAAAAATTATGTCAATTTGACAACATAGATAAATTATTTAATTTTTTATACACATTTCAAATATATCCATAATATTGATTCATAGAATATAATTTATATCATACTAATAACCTATAATAAGATTCATGTATAGTTTAATTTTTTGCTTCATAACTTATAAAAGAATCATTTTCTTTAATTTCATTGAAATATTAATCTTGTTTTCAAATTATTTAAATTATTTAAATTAATTTTTTTTAAATAATTTTATATCTTAAAAACTACATTACTTAATTTTAATTTCTAATAATTCTATATTCATTTATTATTTTATTCCATAATCCAATAAATAATAAAGAACTATTTTCTTTTAAATTTATTTGATTAACTGATCTTGTAGAGTTTTTTTTTTGTTATTATTTTTACCGGACTCATACTTATAAAAGAATAATATTTTTTAAATTATATTATAAACCATTATGAGAACATAAAATATAAAATTCATGATTTTATACATCTTATGGAGTATAAAATACAAGAGTGAAATTTTCTTACCCTTTTTTGATAAGATAATGAAATTTTTATTATTTTTTAAAATTTTACAGTTATACCACCATTTTATGTGAAATTCTTATTTTCTTAATTTTTTAATATTTTTTTTCATGATAGGTTGAATTAATTATTTTGTAAATAATTTTTGGAATTAATTTTTTTATAGGGTTTATAAACATTGCAATGTGTGTCCAATTCTCAAAATGTTAGGCATTAGATGTCCACTGATGATGAATGTCTATAGAAAAATTTCCTTATAAACATTGAATTTTGAAAATATTGAAAAGGGAGGAATTCATGGTTGATGAATGTTATTTTTGGAACCTTCATATGAATATAACTCCCATTAATAAGTTACTATAAAATTTTAATTATAATATATACACTTTCTTATTTCCCCCATTTTAACCCTCACTTGGTTTGATAGGTTCTTATGTTTTCATGAGAGCATTTTGATAATTAATTTCATCTCTAAATTATTCACTACTGTTCTTGGGTGGTAGAACTTCATATTGAGGGAATGTTCTTCTCGATTATGTCATTTTGGTACTCTATTATCATGTTATAATTCTGAGAACCCTATCCCGTAGTTTTTTATACCAAGAGAAAGGGTGGAGATAATTTTGTTGCTTTTTAATCGAGTATTTGGTAAACCATAGTGGAAGGTTAAATAATCATTAACAATATCATATTTTTTCTAGTTATTTGAATATGGTAGGAGACTTCATCTATTCACTATCAAGGATTAAAATTATGATTACACTATGTGTTATATTTTAGAAAATATTTTTAACATTCATAAATATAATTAATGAACGGTTATTAATGTTTTTTGATTATTTGATGCGGGGTTTGTTTATTAGAATGGATTTTCATAAATATATTTCATTGTGGGAGTTTTTCAGTTAAAAAATATGTATTTTGAAATTATTATTTAAAATTATTATTATTGTTTATTGGTAACATTAAATAGAAAATATTTCATGGATATTAAAATATTTAAGTATAACCCTAATAACCACCTCATATTGATCAACCTCTTGAGTTATAATTTCAAATTCCTATAGTATCCTAATGTAATGTTGTATCATAGGATTTAGATGGGGGGATATTTTATAATTAATAACAACTTTCCATTTATAGCTACCCACATACATAAATGTTAATTTGTGAGGGACTTTTTTATTAGTGGTGAGATTTGGTTATCTTAGCGACGATGCATGATTTAAATCAATTTAATGACTTTTTGAACCTATTTAATAAATATATTTAGCATCATAAATTTTACATAACTATATCAAAATTTATTTTACTTGAAATTTCTATTTCATGAAGTACTATATAAATTTCACTATATTGGTTGATTATCACATTAGAAAGTATTGATTCGCCCTTTTAAGGCTTGATCAAGACAATTTGTGCACCGAACATTATGTTATTTTTAGGTGTGAATTTTACTTTTATTTAATTCCTCTTTTATTGTGGTATTTGAGTTGATGATTAATGTTTTTGAATGAAATCCCATGTCTCCTGGTTATGTAACATGGTTCCATAACCATTCTTATGAACCCCAAAACATAGACCTAGGCTTCTAGTAAATATATAATTATATGTGCCTTGTTATACCTATCCATCTATAGTGACCTAATTTTTTTCACATTCAAGACTTGTCTCATTTTTTAGTTCCAAGACATATTTCCACAAAATGTGTAAAATGGTATTTTGACATTAGTAAATAATGTCAATTTTTATAATTATTTCATTGGTTTAGGAACATAGTGGTTACCCTTGTGATATCTATTGTTAATTTTCATAGGTATATTATTATTTTTTAATTATGTTCATTTATTAAATAATTATATATTTATTATGTAATAGTAATTATTAGAATCTTTAAAATAGAAGATCAAAATGAAATTCAAAGTGTGTAGTTCATTATAAAATGAGATATTTTTCATATATGAGGTTTAATATTATGTTCATGGGATTCGAGCTATAGAGAAATAATTTATCAGTGTTTTCTTTGTTAATATTATGTTTTTAGTGTATAATTGTAAGTTAAATAATACTTGTCAGAAGGTAGTGATGTGGAAAAATAATTATTATATTGTGACGACTTGTTATTAATGTATTTTTATATATGTAAATTATATAGGTTTGATAAAATTTAGTGGAATGATTTAATTCATAGATTTGTGATAGGAATATATTTGAAACATTGTAATAGGATATAGATAAAGAAATAATACTTACCATTCTTCTCTAATAGATTTGTTCGTTGGAAATTTGGAGAGAATATTTAACCCCCTCATTTTCCATTAGTGGAAGTTCATTCAGAGAAAATTCAATCTTTTTATTTAATCAAAATAAGTAGTTCATCATAGTTTTAGTGTCAATAATAAATGATGATAAATTAATTATTATCTTGAAATAACTAAATCACCAAAAATATAGAAAATATTTTTATTTTTACATCGCTTATTTCATTATGATTTTTGTCATTCTCTCTAAGAACAAATATTATAATTATTTTAAATGTCAATATAGAAAAAATTATTAAATAATGGGATAATTGAGTATTTTTCAATTATTTTTCTACGGTGAAAATTTTGAATCATTTGTATTATAATAATTATATTATATAAAAGATTCGTAATTTTATAAACAATTCTACATTGAATAATAATTAATTTTTGTGGAATATCATTCCTTAAATGAATACATTTGAGAGATTTCATTCAAAAGTTTTTTCAATATAAATTAGTGTTTGTTTTGGAAATTGATAAAATTAGTTTCCTTCAGAAATAAATTTTTCAATAAATTATATTTTTACATCCATCTAATTCCTTTTCCAAAAAAAAATATTTTCATATTCTTCTTAATGAACAATAGGCAGTGTTGATTTTTTTCATTGAAAAGGAATGGTGTTTTGAAATTATCTCTCCATTTCTGAAAAATAATTTCATACCATGTCACTCAATTAATTGAATTATAATAAATAAATTAATTTATGTTTATAATTATAAATTATTAGATGAAACATTTTGAGAACAACATATAATGATGATTCAGGAAGTTGAGATGAATATTTATTAAAAGGAAATGATAGATCAGGTTAAAAATTTGGATTATTTTTCAATCAGATAAATATTTGATATTAAGCTTCTATAATTTGATTTTATACATTTGTTATTGATTATTTAGTATATAAATTTTTATAATGGAAATGACACGAACAACAAGACTCCATGTTAATAGTGTATTTCAATTGAATATTCCACTATATATTACTTATTTAATTTAATTTTTTAATATTTGGGAATATTTACCTAATATTTATTTATAGTTAATTTTATGAGAAATAAAATTATATCAAAATTTATTTTCCCCATTTATTGTTTTAATCCAATATAAATCACATTATTATTGTCTCACACTTATGTTCTTCCATTTAATGGAATGTGATTCCATCATTAGGTTGTTTTGTATCCCTATAAACACCATCCTCATTATTATTGTTCTCATTATATTCAAAATTGAGTTTTACCATTCTTTCATGGTGCTAAATTGGATTACAATGAGATAATCACAGGAATTATCATGTGGTAGTGATGGTGAGAGCTATTTTATTCATAATCTGTGGAATATTTGCAGATTAATATATAAAATAATTTTACATAGAGAAAAATAGACCGGTTGAGCTCTGAATGAGATTATAGAATTAACAAAATCGATTAATAGGGTAGGCACAATAAATATCATAAAAAACACTAGTGTTCATAGTGTAAAATTATATTAAACAAAGAGGTTAACATTATAAAACATTCATGAATATAAACATGAAGTCCCAAACCAAAAGTTTTTTTAAATATATAAATATTTCTTATTACCATTCATGCATTAAGAATTGTAACATAATGTGAATAATTTCATGTAATTCAATAAAAAAATTCTGTTAAATATGCTTTTACATATCACAAATCATGTGATTTCAGTTCATAATCCATGTAAATCAAAGTCATTAACTATGGTATGTAACCCTAGAAACACCCTTTCATAATTCTAGAACCACCGATTTTTTTATTTTTTCACATTATTTGTATAGTGGATAGATTGGTTCAACATTTTAAAGTAACATATTCATAATGTTCACATAAGTAGTACACACCATGTATTCCACATAGACACCATGTATAGCTGTTGAAGAATCTCAATGTGTATCTGTATTACATTCCATTTACCAAAATATTTTCTCAAATAGTGTATTTCCAGAGACTCTATGTAGACTATATAGGGAGAGATTAAAATATCATTCTATCTACGTTAGATTATTTCTTGTTACTTTAATCCATAATATTCATACATTGTACTTTACACGTTATATATGTTAATCTCATATTGGTTTATAAGTGGGTGTACTAAATTAACCATTCTTTATATTCTTACAAACATTTTATTCTACTAGAAGTCCAATATACTTGTAAGTATGTAGTACTCCTCATTTATTTCCATAGAAAGATAGTTTGGAAGGAATGTGTAGTATATTTTGGATATTCAAAAATATATAATGTCATTAACCATATGAATTTTCCATATAAAGATTATATTAATGGTATTTATATTTTCAAACCTTCATCACGATGGTGATGTGTGTTGATATATAGCTGGAGTAGCAATGGGGATGGTAAACCACTTAAAACAGATCATTCTCTAGGTAATGGATCATCTGTGCATAGAGAAGTGTATGATATCCTCTCGTATGGATGTTGTATGGATCCTTCAATAATGAATATGGTAACCCTCTTGGATTTTTGAAACTACACACACAAGGGTATGGGTCATCTATAAGGATCAATTACCATCTCGATTAATGTGTCTCAAATTTTGGAATTGGGAAAACATTATTTCCATTACTAATGGATATCACAGAGAAAACAATTATGAGTTAGTTTTAGTGTAATAAGTGTTTTACTATTATATATAATCTATACACATTTCCATTGATAGGAATACATTGAGTTGATATGCCGTGTTTTATTTACATTAATCTAATGTGGAATAATCTATTTCCTCGGTTCTATTGTGGTGAAATGAGGATCATATGATAATTAATTAATTAGATAATTTAGATTATATTATTTTATTATATTTATTTAACAATAAATCATGTAGGATCTAATCTCTAATGTTTTTACATATTCATTTGATTACTCTTGATAACAATTGAGGTGTGAATTGTAGCTTTTTGTGGACATCAGACTCACCAGCTATTATATTGACCAATGTGACCCTAAATACTTGGATGATATCATTATTTAGAGATTCAAGATATGGTGATACAACACTTACCTATGTTCTTATTCTTTTTTTGGAAATCATATTTTGGTTCTTCCTTATCCGGTTACACTATTATACCAAATTCTTCGATCTATCTAATTGTGTCATCACTAAATTATTATTACAAGGTGACTTACTGGGTATATTAACAATATCCCAAGAATCGGATCAAAGCCCACACATGTTATATCTATATAGAGTATTCATTGTATTCATATGGGAATGGAGATCTTGGAACAAAGGTTGTTAGTGTGGAGAATGATTTTAGAGACACATGGTCGTACTCGGCTATAATAGTTACATATAGTGGACCCTTCCAAGGAGTTCTTGGTACATGGTTTTACTCTGGTGTTTGTCTCTATTTTACTCAAAATTAGAGGATAAAATGTCATTTAATTATTATTGTACAATATTGTGTAGTCATGTTTTTTGATATTCCATAATTTCTACCCATGGGGTGTATCATTGTATAATTATTTCTCATAAATCCTTTGTTATAATGTTTAATTATTCCCATATATTGACATCATTTACAATATATATTTTGGTTATTATATTGAATATATATTACATATTGTTATGGGATAATGCTTCCCATTTATGACTAGTACCTTTTAGTGATAGTCTATATCCCCTTACCTATTAGATGCATGCTTAGGGATAAACACCAAGCTCATCATCATAAAAGGTGTGTAACACCACATAATTTTAATATATATTTTTCCATTTATTAATACATTTTTTAAATGAAACAATATAATAAAATGACCATGATACATTTTATAATGATGATATATTAAAAGGTAATACAAGAATTAATATTTTATGAGTATATAATATAAGAATCATTAAGAAAATTACAAGTGTAATAAATTTGTTACACAATAAAAATACCATGAAAAGAAAACCATTATCCTCACAGTATTCCATGAAGATCATTACCCCATATGAAATTATTGAAAAATTTCATAGAACTATAAATATAGAAGATGTTTTAAAATATAATTAAAGGAACTATATACATGATTATAAAAATGCAATTAAGATTGTATAGAGAAATTAAATAAAACAATTCTATATTATTCTGTTGGAAATGTGGTCATTGGATATATATGCAATGAAAATATGTTAAATGGATATATTTTCATTGTGTATGACTAAATCAGATAGGTATATTGAATAATTTTAATTTTTAGGAACAATTTGAATACAATATTAGTCAAAAACAATAAATAAGAAAAATAATGTTAAATATTTAATTAAAAAAATTATATATAAATTTAATAATAATTATTTTTATTAAAACAATATTTTATATATTTCTAAAATTAAAATAAAAAATTAAATATTAATGAATGATAAAATTACATAGTAAGAATACAAATAAGAAATTTTAATGATATATTATTAAAATAGATTAATTTTAGAAAGAGATATTTGTCAAAAAATATTTCTAATAGGTTATATATTTTTAAAATAAAAAATTAATTTGATTATTTTTAAATGATAACTATAATTTAATGGTTTAATATTTATATAAAAATCTTAATTATCACCAAATTAATAATTAATATTAAATAATATTAAGAACAAATAATAAATTAAAATTAAATTTTCATTAAAAACTAGTTTTTAAATTAACATATACTTTCATTTAGAAGAAAATTTAAATTAAATAGAAATTAAATTATGTTTAACAGATCCATAAATTATAATTACAAGTTGAAATTATTTTATAAGGTCTATCTAAATTTTTTTAAATAATTATTACAATGGTAGATAATTAAAAAGGGTAAAATGAAGGAAAATATGAAACTATCATGGAATGAATCTTTTATTAATAAAATGATATTTATACCATATATATTTCAATTTTTAAGTGTGGAAGTCTAATATAAATGTTCTTTGAACCATTCCTTACCTAACTAACCTAACTCTGATTGGATTCAATATTTATCCATCACCTAACATAAGTTTCAAAGGATATGTGACTAATTTTCCCCTATAAAAGTAACTCTCATCTAACAGTCCCAAACCACACACTCTATAAAATATATATTCAATCCATGCCCATATTACCTCTTCTAAATAATACTTATACGTTTTTTCTTCTATTTATAAATTTTTTTCTAATTACTTCATCCCAAAATAACCCCTTCGGGGAAAGAGATCAATGTATATATCTAGTTATTCACAACTTTTCATAATTACCAAAATAGTCAATATCTTCTTAAAAATAATTATACAAAATAATTATATTATGTAAAAATAATTTGTTATAAGGTAACAATATTACTATACTATAACTCTATTTCTTAGTAATTATTTTTTTGAAACATATTATTATTTTGGTCGACTTTACCAACTACACGAATGAAATTATAACATTAAAATAATGAGTAATGATGAAAAATAAAGTAATGGTAATATAAGATACTAAATATTAATTTATTTTATGAATATGTTCTAGTATGGGAGATCCAAAAATGAATACAAACTATAATGTAACTTATTATAGTCATAATATTAATAGAACCATGATTGTCATTGATTTCATTCTCAATAACCATATTAATAAATTACATCAAATCCACAGGACATTTATTGAATCATTGGAAAACATTATTACACAAAAATTATTTATCTTGGAATGAAGAACATGATATCAAATAATTAGGATTTACATCACTATTATAAAACCTCTATGAAAAAATTAAAATTACTAACATTTAAAGATGAGAGAAGAAAACAAAAAACTATTATTTTTATAATACATGAATATAAATGATTATTATTAACGGTAATATATATGAATATGGTTATGAAATAATTTCTTAATGTGGTTATGGTTGTTATATAGGCGGTTATATAACATTCATGGATGTATGGAGTAAATGTTATGGTGTGTATTCCTTATTTCCATTCCTTGGGATTTGTTTCTCATCAACGATGATATTATACTATGTGGTTCATATACTAAAATATGGATATATTGTATTATATATTACATAAAATATAAGGGATTCAAAATTAAATTTAAGGTTTTTTCATTCATGGAATTTTTATATAATGGGTACTAGTGCCTTAATGGGTTTCTTTTTAACCCCATTTTCAAATAAATACTATTAATAAATTAATTTATAACTCGGTGAAAGTTTCTATTTATTCTCCTTTAAAAATGATCTATTTTTTATCATATAGTTATTTTTGGTTTTCAATTTCATCATACCATCTCACAACTATTTTCATTACATTTGAATGGAATGGATTCTTCTATGTGGGGATAAAATTATATCAACTTGTCGGTCTAAAATACTTCTCCTCCATGTCCATTTTCCTTATTTTTATTTATGAATGTCTATAGCTATATATATTTTATTGATTATGTATTTTTAATTTTACATTAATTATTTACAAAATAATGTTATTTTGAATTCTTACTATGATCAATTTCCACAAACTTTTTTGTCATTTAATATTTGTGATAGGAATTTCTTCTTAAAAATTTCCCCTGAATACATATTCTATATTTTATTACTAATTTTCTATAAGTAACATCCTCTATAATTTTTTTCAGGGATTTATAAATTAATTTCTTTTCATGTTTTTCGATAAATATTATTCATTCAAAAAAAATTTTATCAAAATATATGTATATTTCTTTTTAAATTTCAACAAAAATTTTAAATACTATTAAAAATGTGTATTTCAACTATGTAAACATCTCTTAATGTTTTTTTGTTACAAATGGAATATTCACAAATGATAAAATTCTCATTAATTCTCTTGATTTATTATGATAGTATCTCATTAAAGTTGTTAAGAATCTCATTTATATCTCAATGGATAATTTGGATGGGATTGAATTAATTTTTTTTTATTGTTCATGGATCACATATAGGTATGGTTTATAATAATATGACATGTGGTTCTGTAACATATGTCTAATTCATTTGATAAATTATTATATTTTTCATGATAAAATGAATGTAAATGATTGTGATTATCAATATTAACATGATGATTTATAGACATGATGGAAATTTTCATTTTCAATAGATTAATGTATAGATAAAATTTTAATTATCTATGTTTATAAGATAATTTTTAGATAGAATTGTGATCATTTATGTTAAAATTATGATTCAAAGAAATTGATTTGATTAGATATGTCTGTAATAAAATGTATGAATATGACTAAAATTAGCTATATTGTTAAGAGAATTCTGGGAAATGATCATTATTAAATATGATAACATAATGATTTATGGAAATGATAATGATTAAATATGTTTACAAGATAATGAATGTAATTGAATGAGATTATATATTTTTCCAACGAAAATTAATTTATATTCTTATCTTCACAGAACATTCCTATCTTATAATCCATGTCTCGTTATTATTATCTCATGATTCCAAATTCTTATTCAATGGTATAAGTTTTATCCATTGAGATTAGTTATCCGTGTTTCATTCCTTGTGGATTGATATTACGAATCCTTGTTATTTTCAAAAATATATTTATCTCATGCTCATATTTTCTCTCGTGTTTTTAATTTAACAAAATATGAATCATTGATATTTTTTCTCTTACTAGGAATTTTCGTTGACATTTTCTGCTGTTTCCATTCCTTGGGTAATATAGAAGGTTTTAATGTCTATTGAGATTATATTGATATCATGTGATAAATTTATTTGTGAATGATATTCCATAAATATATGGAAATTCGACATTTTTATAGCTATTTAATGAATCAAATAAACCATCGGGTTATGGGTATGTGTGTATTTTTATTACATCAATAGTTTATATTTTGAAAATTCGTCAAAATATACATTCTTTGTGGATTGGTATCCTTAGTTGTTATTTAAATGGTGTTTAATTAAATTTTGGGATTAGGTTATGAAGAATAAGTGGATAGAACCTAAACACTATTGATATAGAATGAACCTAAAATTTCCAAATATTAAATAATGGTGTCATTATTGATTTTCATTAACATAAAAATTCATAATTGGAAAATTATTTCTTAATATAGTTACTAACCATTTCTTAGTCAATAGAAAAAACCAACATGAATTGAATTAATAATTGGTGTGATTGATAATTTATTGATTTTACTAAAAAGAGAACAAATGGGATGGAAAATGGTGTTAAAACCATCATGGATATTATATCATAGTATATAAACAATTACCCAAACCAGATCGAACATGCCAAGGAAGGAGAACCACTATATTGAGTAATTTATTTTTCATTAACTATCTTCCGTTATAGGGTATCCAAATCTGTTAATTCATTACATATGTATTAATATTATATAAAATATGTCGTTGGTTCTATAATGATCATTATTATAAGATGTATTCTTGTTTTTTTGTCAGTTGAATGGTGAAGCAGAGTAATGGTGGAATTTTATAAATAATTAGATTTTAAATGATTAAGTTCACAAAGGGAATTTGAGAAGTTTAGAAAGACATTGAACAATATATATTCTCCAAAAATAGATCACATTAATATAGATTAATAATTCTATTATATTAAGAAAAAAAGGCTGAATTTTTTTCATACGAAGATAACCTTATGAGAGTTTCAAGGTATATAATTAGTTTTATTATTGAATTTTAAAGGACACAAAATCATTTCTATTATGTCCTAAAACAATATATATGAACCAAATTATCCGAATTTTACATTATTAGATATTAAAACAATTATTCTCATATAAGGTGGAAATGGAAATATGAGACTCTTATATTGGATTTGGAGATAATATGAAAAAAATTAAGGTTCTTAAAAAATCTAAATCACTTGGAAGAATAGAAATTCAAGAACATACATGCCAAATATGTGTGAAAAAACTAAGGTAATTGATTTAAATGAGTATTTAAATGTTATAAGTGTGGAAGGGTTTTCCATGGAGTTGTTAACATTCCAAATGTTATTAAGACAGAAATCTATACAATGTAGGATAAGTAATATGTAACTAATTCACCCCCAACAATATTGTGTTTCATATTCAATGATTTTTTTCATTATGTGAGAAAATTCCCCAATAAAATGGAAAATGGTATAATATAACTCAATAACCTCCATGACTATGGGAACAAAGAAGATGTCATAGAATCTCTACAACTTGTATAATGATAAGTAAGTGGTTGATGGAACACTTAATCACCTCTCATAATATATAATTATCTTATTTATATCCATTTATTTGGATTCGTTTGTGTCATACATATATTCTAATAATATTAATTTACCTCTTCATGCATTGGATATTGAATTATTGGCAAAGACACCTGGTAGTGAGATTATTTGTTCCAAGGTATATTATTCATCTCCAATTTTGGTTTGTGTAATGAAATTTCATACAAATATAATTGTTATTAATTTGGTGGTATGTGAGATGGTATTGAACATTTAATTACTCTCCCCAACTACATTTCATATAAATTTTCACTATAAGAGGTCGAATTTAAAATTACTTTTCAACCAATAGTCATCTATCAATTTAAGGTAGGCTGTAATTTTTATATGGATGATTGTTCCTTTATACGAGTATTAATACCCAATCATAGATTTTATTAAAATAAATAGTTAATGAAAAGGAAAATATTCATTATAAATTTATTATTCAATAATATTTTGTTGTATTTTTTTATGATTTACATGGTCCACCATCATATTTTGAGGTTTATTTTACATAAAAATTATATCTAATGATATACATATATTTATAAGACTCCAAATATAATAACATTATTAAATTGGATTAATAGAATAGGAATATCCATGAAAATTTTATAATGGTGTTATATATCATTTTTCATCATTATTGGGTGCCACATTCCACTTTTTCAATAAAGGGGTGGGTTAGTACATCTTTTAATTGATTATGATGAACATAATATGATCATGATAAAGAATAGGTATTAAATACACCATATTGATGATTTGTTTGTTCAACATAGAATATCTCAATAGTTATCATAAATGGAACATAAATTATGATATCATCAATTAACTATCAAAAGGTATGATATACCTAAGATTCCCATCTATATAATACATAGAAAATACAAATTCATAATCTTCCCATTCAAACCTACAAATTCCACTGTTATCCTGAAGGTTGTGATGAATGCGGTCCTTAGATATTCTTGAGATAATTTTTGGTAGTTGTTAAGGATGATAATCACACATAAAATATGAGTAATGAAGATAATTATGTTCTTTTAATTATTATGATATATTCTATGATAAAGGATACTTTTTCCCCATTTTTTGCAACTGTGAATTATTTCAACATAAATTACCATTCTTGTGCCTTGTAATTACAAGATAGGTAATTTATATTCATCAAAAATTGATATAATTAATTGATAAATGGCCCAGACACAGTACTGTAATAGTGATCTAGTGATTTCATGGATAGGATGGATACTATAGATTCTTTTTGGGAAATTTATCTGGAATGTAAAATCCAATAACAAATCTAACTCAAAAGGGAATATTTACATAGGGTAATGTAAAAGAAATATTAATGAGTTTAAGAAAAGGATAATCAATACACCTTCACTCACATTAACCAATAAAGGATAATTAGTTTTATATAAATTTATGTATCAATGAATGAATTTAAAATTTTTCTAATGTAAAATGACATATTGGTTCATTTCAATCGTGTTTATTGATTTTTCATGAAACAATTAATCATACAATTGATTTGGATAACATTGTAGGAATATATTCATTAAAGATACAATGGAATTTTCAAATAGGTTTAAATAATACAATATATACTAATAATAATAAAATAGATCATATATTCACATATAATTAGATAAAAGAACAGAAATGGAGTGGGTTAGATTCTATTTCAAACTATGAGTACCCAGTACATTACCACCCTTGGATGACAAATAAGGTGGATGATGCTTTGAGTAGTAAATATCATAATACTTTATCCATGCTTAGGATTTACTGAGACAAAATGGAAATGTATTTATACAGGATTGACATTAAAATCATAATCTATGTGGAGAGATCCTATAATTCCAAAATGAATACTAAATAATCCATAAATTTTATGATCATGGAGGAGTAAAAAAATGATATAAAGATATTAAAGAAGGTGAAGAATATTCCTTAGTTCACCTATGTCAATAATATAGTTATAACAATAATGAAATTGATATTTTTTTTCATTAATACCGTAATTAACGTTGTATCCATTGGATGATGAACATAAATAATCTTTCTTTATCTATCTGGAATAACAAATATGAGTAGTTGTATCATTAATCATTTATAATAGTAATAATGAAGAGGGAGATTGTAGAGAATATATCTCGATGATTTGTATGAAAACATGAAAAGGTTATACATCACAAATCTTCAGGGATGATATAACCATTTCCTATAAAAGTACAAATATTGGAGAAAATCACAACAAATTTCATTGTAGGTCATCCTAATTTATATAAATTCTATAATTTCATTTTATTTATAAATAATCCCCACCTGAATTTCATTCACTTCATTAAAATTTTAGTATATTTCTCACCCATTCAACATTAAATGATATTCATAAAGAATGTGGTAAGGCTTCATGGAGTAGAAATCTCAATTGTATCTAATTGAGATCCAATGTTTACCTCAAAATTTCTGGGAAGTATTTATAAAGGATGGGATAAAACTTGAATATTATCCTTGATTGGAATCCTCAAAATGATGGTCAGTAGAAAAGGACAATTAAAAAGTTAAAAATATGTTATGATCTTTTTCAATGGAATAGAATGGAAAACACTATTAACAACTTCCACTGGTTGAGTTCACATATAATAAAAGTTTCCTCTCTAGAATCTAAATGGATGAATTTGTGGATTTATGAGAGAATAGATGTAAATAACTAATTTATGGATGTGATTTTTGTGGGAGGATGTTGTTTGGACAAGATATTTTTCAAAAAATGAAGGAAAAAATTTAAAAATATAACACCCTTTCTTGAATCACTAGGTTTATTCTAAAGATCCTCATTTTCTCAAGAGTGTATCCCCTTATAGATGAAATTTCCTAATTGCTATGAGGTTCTTTATTATGGAAAGGTGAGACAATACCCTCCAATCAAAGTAAATCAAATTCGAAATAACCAAATCATATAACAAATGCATGACCATTAGGATGTACAAAATATCAATAAAAATAATGTTCTACAAAATGATACTATTGAACAGGATATACCACTGATCAATGAAAATTACATTTATATATATATATATGGGATATGATAGAAAGTAAACTATATTGTACACTAAATGAAATCTATGATCCAAAACACTCTTGATCTCCACACACACATTGAGCTACATCATCTCAAACAACTTTACATCAAAGTTATCAACCTAAAAGGAGAATGTATAATCTATACAAGCACCATGGTTTCCTTACTGGGTGTGAGTATAATAAATCTATAGGGTATCTCCATGAACCCCTAAGAAAAATATTTTTAATTTTTTGTATGATGATAAGATCAATACATAGGAAATAAATCAATAATGTGTGAAGTGGATGTATGTTAACCAAGAATCGAAGAACCCACTCGTACCAAATTCATCTCTATTCCATAAAAAAGTATTAATTGTCATAGAATTTTACAATTTTAGGATCTAGCCTCAATTATTGTCATTATAAGAAGCTAACCACAAGTCTTCTCAATAAAAAAATGATCCACATCTGTGATGATGTAGTATCTCATTAATCAATAATAATATATTCAGATTAAGCCAAAACATTGTTACGTCCAACCTCTATCAGGGGTTTGACCACAAGGATATCAAATTCCATCTTATCCAATTGTCATTCCAAAATTCCATTACACAGAATCAATTCCATTGGTTAAGGATTGGGGATTTAGTACCCATATTACTTCTACAATGGGTCTACTCGGAAGGTCATGATGCCCCCACTATGTGTCTATGTCCATCATTGTCATCATCACAAGTCATGAACACTCCCGCTCTAAAGGATAAACATAAAATGTTATCCCACCTATTAAGGAAACTATCAGTTTTGCTTCCAAATGCCTAAAAATAACACATAATTAGGAGTATCATATAATTAAAACAAATAATATCATTATGAGAGTCCTTGTCCATATACAAGTACAAGTCAGCCAAATAAAAAATGGGATAAGAGGATACATGGGTGTAGTATAGTCACTATGAATTATATATTGGTCTCATGGCCTACAGAAACAACCATATGACTAACACATAAATCATAGGTCTCGTGGTGAATATAAGAACACTAGTTATATGATATCATAAAATTTATATAATGGACAGCAAAACAACTACACCATTATACATGTTATAAAAAATAAGGACCAAGTTAAACACACGGATGTTGATGCTTTTCATATTCATTCAATACATATGTAAAATCTACCAAGGTCTAAGGGAATATCATGAATAATGGTTATTGGAACATTCACCATGATCTAATAACATATATATGATGAAAATAGATAATCTCATGAAAACTTTTCCATGGATCATGCACCATATTCTTAGGAAACCATGCTCAGTGCAAAGGGTATCTCATGCACAATGATGCATGTCACTTCCACTGAGGACCACAAAATGGTTTTCCTACAAAAAAGGAATATCAAACCAATCACTACAATGATTTCACACATAATTTTAAAAATAAGATAAATTTTTCTCCACCTCACATGTTTCACTATAACCATATAATATCCACTAATGTCATATCATCTTAAAAACCACCTAAGAGAATACTACCATGGATTCTTATTAAAAATTTCTCCATTATCAAAAGTATTAACACAAAATGTCACTACATTGTGAGGTTATATCTCATAGTCTCATCTTGAACCTTAAACCTGAATAGATAGATTCAACTCTCAACAATGGACTATTTTGTTCTCATGGACATGTTTTAAAGCATTGTTTGAGACCTATACAATGTATCATCCAATATCATTAAGGAATACCAATCAATGATTTGTTTCAACAAACTCAAGAAATCCTGATATATCGGGGGTCTACTTATCCGTAACTATAACCCCTAAAAAAATATTATTCTCTACTCACCACTCATGAGGAATACCTCTCCAATGATACAAGGGGTTACTCCTCATCACCATAGCCACAATGTTCAGAAAAAACAAATTGGATTTAACACAAAATAGCTTGACTATAAAAATCCCATTACCCACTCAAGTACATAAAAGGGTCCCTAAGTAAATAAAACAATTATGATTTACTCTTGGGTTATATGTTTCCAAATGATGGTAATCCATCCTATGTTCAAAAGTGCAATCGTCATGGGTCTACATCCTTATGGTCACCTCATTTCTCAGCCTAAGGGTCAGTTAGTCTTACCCCTTCTACCGAAACCCATTAAACCAGGAGGATACACACAATTATAATATATTATTACTTGAAATATGAAACATAAAAGAAATATGGATGTAAATAATAAATTGAAACCATAGAAGCATATAACATAGAGTTTTGGAGAGGATATCAAATTGAATGAAGAAATAAGTAATCATATACACCACAAAAGTGATCACAAAATTTATAAAAGAATCATCCAAGACACTCACATCCTCATCCGTGATTTTCATAATTATTAATCCCTCCACAATCCTCCATTTATGCTAGATTTGGAAATTGTACAAATAAATAACTTTCAACTTCTAGATCTGAAGTTGACCTTCCACCAAACCAAGAACCTATCATCTAATATAGCCATAATTTACTATGTTTAAGGCCTTGTACAAATGAAGAAGAGATGATATGATAATATCCTTAATAATGAAAGGAAAATGAGTACATAAATTAAATTCCTAAAATATAATCTCTATATATCAACCAAAACACACAAGGAGGTTTGTAAACTAAAATTATTAAACCCTTCATAATACATGTGATTGAGATGATTAGGAATAAGATGATGAATCCATGAATTTAGAGGTTTAACAAGACTAAAATAGAGTATCAAATAATTATAAATAGACAAAAATATTGGATTCATAGTTGTCAATATTTTTCTGGTATACTATCTTCCCATAGCACACAAATGTATTGGTCACATGGTTCACCATATCATGCATCAATCTTGTTTTAGGATCTATGTCGTGTAGAAGTACATTATAGGTAAATTTGTTATTTCTTCAACAAATTTCCACCCCAATTATGATTACCACAAGTAATATGGATGATAGATTTAAAATCATGGTCCATATTGAACATGATCAATCAATTCACACTTTAATAAGTACTCTAAAATCTAATAAAACTGCCTTAATTTACCTATAATTTAGCATAAACAACCAATGGTATGAAACTGTATGGAAAACATCAAATTTACATTGGAATATCTATAACATCCAATGATTTTGTGAAATATTTTACTATAAAACAAATTTAATCTTTTTTATAACTTTTTTAGGTGAAAACCCATGTTTATATTTTGTTACATGCAATACTGTGTTTATCTTGCATTATGTGCAACAACATGTTTAAAGGAAACATAAAATACTCATTAAATTATATTATTTAATTTTTGATATTTATCTAATTATTTCTCAGATAATACATAAAATAAATCTAATTTATTTTCAAAAAATTGATTTTTTATGAAAAGAAGTTTTGTCTTATTTTACCTAAATATTAAAATAAATTTAATTTTTTTTGAAATTTATTATTTAAAATGATTATTTTTTTAAATGATAATGTTAAAATTATCCTCAAGTAAACATTTGATAATTTTCAAATAAGAAAAAAATCATTAATGAATAGTTAAGCGTTCTAGTTTTTTTATGAATTTTCATTTCATTTAATGATTGTTAAAACATAAAAACTTTTTAAATTCGTTTTAAACGTGAAATTATCTCAAATAAATTATTATTAAAACTATTTTTTCAGTGGAATAAATTTTATATTTAATTTCTCTATAATTTTTTGAAAACATTTTAAAATTTCCTATTTAGACAACTACCTTTTCATTACCTCTGGGGTTTTAATTTTAAATTAAACTTTATTAATTATATGAGTTGAATTTATAAAAAATTATTTTTTTGGACTCATAAAAAATTATATTATGTAAAAAGGGACACCTAATTTTTTACCATAACGAATAATAAAAACTGAAATAGTTTTTTATTGTGGTTAAGGTAAACATGGTTAATCATGGGGGTTAAACTGAATAGATATGGGTTAAAAATGACACAAAACATGTCCAAAACCCATTTAATCAACATATATCAAACATATACTCTAAAAATTTCATTAATGTAAAATTTTAGATTCATTGGGAGATTAGAAAAAAATTTATAGGTTTTTATTTTAAAAAATTACAAATGTTCCATTCAACTCACTTATAATAAGCCAACCATATCCTCTCTACATAACTCATCAAAAAAAGTTGGCACAAAGAAGAAATATAAAAATAAATTCATTAATTCCATCCTCTTATCTTAGAAGAATTATTTTGGCCAGAAAGAAAAACTAGTAATGGATTATGTGAAAACATAAAAATGTTGTCCGATGAATTGGAAACATCCAAAATCAAGAATTTTATTTTATTTCTTCATCCACATATATATATTATAATTAAACCATTATTATATAAATATATTATAATGAAATAAGATTGACATACAAAGGAATTACTTTAATTTTTTGGAATAAATAGTACAAGACAAAAAAATACACCCAAAGAACGTATTAGTTTAGTGTCTTTGGAAACACAGAACATCATCTTCTAACATAGTGAAAGATATTCACGATCTCCCAAAAAGATATTCACATTTTGTTTTCCTACCTAAGTCCATTATTTATATTCTGGTGAAAAAAACATCTAAAAGGGATAGCTCAAAATCTCAGTATGGGTAGACATGGAGAATATAAAACAAACCATAAAAATTATTAAATAAAAGCATGAACATAATGTTTAAACATCAAATATTTAGTAATGAAATAAATATTGGCAGTATGTAGGGCATAGATCATAAAGAAACATTACTCGTGATAGAATAGAATTGGAAGAAAACATGTAATTTTGGAAAATTAATAAGCACATGATATGATTTCCATAGTATCCACGTCATTTTTTCCAAGACCATCATAGCAGAGAAAGTCCATTAATGAACCAAGTTTATTTGTCGCTACAGTCATGTATTACTGAACATTATTTACTTTTCATTCTAGTCATGTCTATCTCCTGAGATATAATCCTTTACCGAATGCGTTGGATGGAGATTTAGGTCCCACCCATATCATAATGAAATCATTCTTACATATTCCACAAAATATAAAAACATTCACCAAAGCATTACCCATGCAATAAAATTGGTTTCTTAAACATTATTTCATCATAAAATAATATATATATGATAAGTAAATTTCATAAAAATAATTACATCATAAAAACAATCAAATAAAAGTAATAATAGTGACAAAAACATAACCCTATTTCATCTTATATGGAAAATAATTTTGATAAAGCAAGTGAGATTAATTCTGGATAAAATGTTTGTTTCTTCTTTAAAAAAAATTTCCTTTCTCAAAATTCCATGAAATATTAAAAGAAATGAATTTAGTTTAAAATAAACATGAAATTCAATATAGGATGTTTCATTTAATTAATGAATCTTGAAAATGTAAAAGCAATTCATGTGGAATATGTTAAAAAAACTACCCACGTACTTTTTCCAGAAAAGTCAAAATGTACTTTGTATGGTAAAAAAGAATGATTCCTTCCATACCATGAAGTAAAATTCAATAATGGGTTAAAATAATTTTAAACGCAAATAGAATAATAGAAAATATTTTGGGGAATTTTTTTTAGAAAACATGGACTTGAATGATAAATATATCCCCAGTAAATAATCACGTATAAACAATCTCAGATAAAAATGAGATTGAATAATTATCTCTTAGATTGTAATTTTCGTTAGTCGAGGGTTTTTTCACCTATTTTTTAATGGTTAAATAATTTTATTTAATTATACCAGGACCGTATCCATATTTATGATATCATATATTATCCTATATGATCCAATTATATCTTTTTAATAGTATTTCAAAATTAAAATCATTTTGGATGTTAACAACTTCGTTTTCCCATTCTTGTTTTGTCATATAAGTAATTATTGAAATTTATAGGACGTATTTTATCCATTAAATTATGTTCATAATTATTATTTTCACCAATAATATAATTTTTTTAAGAATTCTTGAATTTTTAGCATTTGGAACGAATCTCACCGCATTGTGGAGACAGTTGGCCGTACATACACACAAGCGACACTATCATTGTATTGATGGTTACATGGAATGTAATTGGAGGGTAAATTCATTATAAGGAATTATTATCTTGTTATATTAATTTGTTAAATCCATTATAACCATAATTATACATGTCCTAATAAAGTATTATTGAGTAATATAGTTCAACACAGCGTGGAGACTGTAAGCCGTACGTACGCACACAGATTGATATTATTATTCGTAGGATAAATAAAAGGACATATACGGTTGTTCGATGATTATAATAACATCTCAAAAAGTATAATATATCAGATTTATTAATTTATTATGGAATAAAAAAAGAAATCGGAAGTAGAATAAGAAAATAAGTTTGAAAGAAGGGATAAAACAAATACCTCTTCTTAGGGTGTTTCATTTTTATTTGAACAAAAGGGCTCTAAAGGATTTCTCTATTCCCAATGGTATTCCACTATGATTTTAATGACCTGAAATTTTGAATAAATCTGATTTCCTAATTTTGTGTGTTATTTTTTTTATACTCAACAAAACTGTTTTATTTGATAACATGAGTATAATTAAAATTAGACCGTTGGGTTTCGATAGTTATAGGACCATTGGTAAATATGACCATTGGAAACTAAATGTTAATATTATTGTCTCCAAATAAAAGTGATCTTGGTTAATTAATATAGAAAAAAGATTTTGTGGCCTCATCCAGTAGTCTCAGGCCAATCCAATCCCATCTAACAGAACTTGGGAAGGAGGTAGCACCACTAGGCTTTGCTCCGGACCAAACCCAAGCCGAACTTCATCGTGTGAAGCTAGAATGAAATTGCCTTCGCGAGATGTTCAAAATGATAGAGATTACTACTCGTGTAATGTTGGTCGAGACACCCTAAGATTCTCTCACTTTAGAACACCTTACACTTAGGTCCTATGCTGGGGTTATAAGAGGCTTTGTAAGAATACTGTATCTACTTTGTGTAATCCTTTGAGATAAATAATATTTTGTTTTCTTCTGATGGTGAAGTTTGTGAGTTTTCAAATGTTCGAATGAATATTGGATGTATTTTAATGATGAATATTGAAAAAATGATATTTTAAAATATTTATGTAAACCTTAAATAATTAATGATGTTTAATGATTTTTAAAAAATGGTCTTCAGCAAATGTGTTCTGTAAGAAATTTGGAGTCTAATAAGATCAACATAATTTTTGATGAATAGTAAATTATGAATAATGATTTTAAGCTTAGGATTAGTAATGTTACCAATTGGATTAGTAATCTCACTTAAAGAAAGTATTAATATAATTTTGGCTCCTTGATTAAGTAGTGTCATTCAATTATATAGGTAAATAACTATTTCATTAATTATTAATCAAGTATTAGTTTTTTCGGGTGAATAGTGTTTTTAATATAAAATTAAATAAAAATTATTTGGAAAATTATTTTTATAAAATGGATTTCATTTTTGAATTCAAAGAATTGATATTATGTTAAGGGAAATTTTGGGTGTTTTCTGAAAAAGTTGAATTTTTAGTGAATAGTAAAAATTCAGTTCAAGGGTTTCGGTATGTTTAATGACATCATGACTGCTATCCTGAGATATTTTAATGGATGGTTGACTAAAGGGGATGAATGTAGAGACCTGAAGCCTGACGTACATGGACATTACATTACTTTTGCAGAATACTTAGCACATAAAAAAACACACACACACAAGGACCGTAATAGTTTAGTGTCTTTGGAAACTCGGAATATAATCTTCTAATCGTGGTGAAAGATCTTCAACATCTCCCATAAAGATCTTTTTTTTCTGAACCTAAATCCTTTCTTTATGTCCTGGGAAAAGAAAACATAAAAGGGTGAGCTCAAATTCTCAGTAAGGGTAAACAAAAGAAATATCAATCACGTCATATTCATAAGAACATAACATTTTGGAAATCTTAACCTGCAAAAGAGAGCATAATTTAATAACATGGGATAAATCATAGTAGTGAAATGAAATCCCAATAATCATATCATGAAACATTGTGGAATACACACATAATCACAGATAATCATATCTTATTAGTCAAGACTCATTGCCAAGACTATCTTAGTGGACAAAGTCCATTTCTGAACCGAGTCACCCTCATTTCAGTCCTATTTCACTGAACTGGTATAACCTACCATTCCAGCCATGTCTATCTCATGAGATATAAAATCTTTACCCAATGCATTGGAGGTATATATAGGTCCCACCCATCTCATAATGATACCATTCTTATGTGTGCCACAAAATCATACATCATACATCATTGCATAACCCATGTAATATAAATGGGAATCTTAAACATCATGACATAATAAAACAATTCATATAAGATAAAGGAATTCATAAAAATAATTCCATCACAACATAATCAAATCAATGTAATAATAGGGATAAAAACAGAACCCTTTATTATCTTAGATGGAAAATAATTTTGATAAAACACTTAAATTCCATTCTTGAGGAAAATATCCTTTTTACTTCAAAAATACTTTTTCCTTTCTTAACATGTCATACAATTCTAAACTAAAATAAGTTTATTAAAAATAAACTTGAAAACTTGTAAAGGAAGCTTCTTGGAAATAATGTTTTAAAAATCCATTCATGCCGTATAAGTTAAAAAACATTCTTCTCGTACTTTTGTCGGAAAAGTAAAAAAGTACCTCGTACGAAAAAAGACAAAAGATTCCTTTCATATCTTTTACTAAAAACTCACCGAAGGGTAAAATTGGATTTAAACAATTGTAGGTGGATGGAAAAAATATTAAATATTCTGAAAACATGGATGTGGATGATAAAATACACCCCAGTAAATACCAAAGTATAAACAATCTCGAATAAAATGAGATTGTGATAATTTCCCTTACCTTTGGTCCGATTTGCTTTGTAAGTGTCCGAACCTCCTGTATAATGATTTAAATAATGTCATTTACTTATTAAATAATTCAATCCATTGTTATGATATCATATATGGTTCACTTATGACTTTATATTACCCGTTCTTTTGTAAATTCCATGTTAAAGAGCGTTTTTGGGTAAAATTGTTTCATTTATCGTCTGTGTTTTGACTTGTAATTATTAATATGATTACTTAGATCATGATTACTTAATTCCAGAATATAAAACATGATTTATATATATATATTCAGAATATACATATATATAATAAATCAGTAAATGGAATGAAATACACCGTTCATGGAGACGGTAGGCCGTACGTACGCATGAACGCTGTTTTCGTTTCCTTATTGAGTTGAACGGAATTAAGTAGATGCATACATATATATACACTTAAATAGAGTATCATTATTATGTCATATATTTCATGATTAATTATTAAATATACTTTATAATCATTCATGAATGGTTAAAGTGGAGAATGAATCTCATCGCGTCGTGGAGACGGTAGTCCGTACGTACGCACGAGCAATGATATCGTTCTCATGATCGTGGGACTGTATTGGAGTGTATGTATACTATTTAAGAATCAATATCACTTTAAAATAAAAATATATAGTTATTATTTACACCATTATACCCATCCAAGTAAGGTGGTGGTGGAAAATAGATATCACCACGGTGTGGAGACGGTATTCCGTACGTACGCACGCGCGGTGATTTCGATTTCCGTAGGATGGATAGATGGTGAAATAGGGTTGTTTCATACTTATAATAACATATCAGTATATGAGTGATACTTATGTTATTACTTCATAATGAAACAACCTAAGAAGAAGAAGTGGAAGAAGAAATAAAGGTGAAAGAATCGGTAATGGAAATTACCTTTTCTTTGAAGCGCCTCTATGAGACCTCCTCTTAAGGCACTAAAATTGGTCTTTGAGGAAGACCAGAACCTCTAAGATGTTTCTAGGGAAGTGGAGAAGAGAATTTGGCAGGGTTTGGGCGAGATTTAAGGCTCAATGTTGTGTGAGGAAGAGAGGGATGAGGTGCCCCTTTATAAGGGAGGAGAGGGGCACCTTTGGAATAACTAAAAATATTATTTTATTATAAAGTCATGTTCGGTTTTAAATAGCTCCAAATTGATTTATTTTAAGGCTAAGGTGGGTATGGGTCTAAATCCTCTAATAAAATATAATTTAGACAAGTTTAGGTTCTTATTTTAACCTTATCATTTAGATTTATCATTAAGTTAAATAATTATACTTTTACCGTGTCTTCTTGTGTTCTTATACTATAAGGTTAATAAACTTACTATATCAAGCCAAAAGACCCCCAAGTTGTTTATTATTAATATATATAACCTTATCTATGTCATTTGGCCGAACCTTATATTTTTAGGAATAAAATAACAATTAATAATATAATATTTGTTTTAAAAACTATTTTATGTCAATTTTGACACTATTTAGTAATTGATTTTTGTGAAAATCCTAACAGAATGATAAGTTTGAAGAAAGTTAATTAAATCTATACTAACATGTCATATTAACCTATAAAATTAGTGGAATTTATAAAAAGTCTCAAATTATATTTATTTGGGTATTTATAACATCATTTATGTCAATATTTCATTAATAAGATAATTACTGCATCATCATTGTGTCATAAATAAATTAAATTATTTAATGTCTAAAAATTACAAATAAAATACCATTATGTAGGAAATCTTTTTATCTTTATAATGAATATTTATAGTCGAATTTATCTTATGTATAACCCTATATTAAAAATGTTTTAGTAAATAAACTTTGATTTTGACTCTTTTAACTCATCTTTAAATAAATTAATAATAAATGTCCTAATCTAATCCAAGTGGGCCTAAATGGTCATATTTTATTCCTGAGGTTGTTTTTGGTCGAATTACACTTGTCCAATAGAATTAGGACATGTGTTAGTGTAACATACCAAGTAAGTAATGAGTAATAGATATTTTTATCTATGTCTATTAATGATTAAGATAGTGTTTTAGAGGCTTAAAATGAAAATAAATACAATCTTATGCATGGAATACACTAATATTCTTAAAAGATTGTTTTATTTCCCTTTGATGGAAAACCATTTTTAAATCTATATTTTGACAATTTTATAAGCTATGTTTGTCAAAATAAACTTATTCTTTATGATTGAGACATCAAAATTTACTTTGTGTGAATTGTTGGAATTTTTCAGACAATGTTCATTTTTTAATGAATAGTGAAAAATAATGCATTTTACATCAAAACTGATTTTTAATCTAATTTATTTATATTATTAGATTATCTTTTGAATTGTTTTTGAAGTGGAATTAGAATATATTTTTACCATTTAATCCAATGGTGGTCATTGGAATCAATTTCACTTTGAAATTGGACTTAAACTGGTGTCAATCTATTGATACTTATTGTTTCATAAAAACACGCTATTTGCTCTGATAGCGGGAATTAATTATAAAATTAATTAATGTGACTTATATGTTTTGAATTTTTTAAAATAGACTTCATTTTTGAATTTAGAATATCAAATATAGCTTAGGGTGAAGTTTTGGTATTTTTCTGAAAAACGTCAATTTTTGATGAATAGTTAAATCACTAAGTGGTAGTTAAAGAAACTGATTTTTTGTTTAAATGAATTTTTTCCATATTTGTGTTTTGAATTTAAAAAATCCGACATACATGGTTTTTATTAAGAAGTAAAATGTGGTTCAATGAGAATAAAATAATTTTTTGGTGAATAGTAACTTATTAAGTTTTTAATCGCGATTAGTGGTAATTAGTGTAGTTTATGGTAAAATAATGCTTTAATAAAATGAGATGAGCTTGACACATGTTCGACGCTCATTGGTTGTGTCATGTCCGACCATGAAAATCCATGGGTCAACTTGGGGACCCCATGGAGCCACTTTGGTTGGGAAATGACATAAATAACTTTTTATTTAATGTAAAAGTAAAAATGACACAAACATCATATGTTTTACGAAAACAATTTTTACATGGGGTTATAAAGATTATATTTTTTATTATAAATAGTAATTGGAAAGATAAAATGATTTCCTACATCATAGTATTTTTTTTTATAATTTTTAGACATTAAATAAATTAAATTATTTATGACATCATGATGATGCAGCGATGACCTCATTATTTAACGATTTAAATAAAATGGAAATATAATGTAATATCTAAAACCTACACATGTCCAAAACCTATTGGATGGGTTTATTTCGAACCCTTATTACCTTATCCTCGAATTATATCAATGTGGGACCATTTAAATCCGAAACTCATTTTCAAATAAAGTAATATTTCATTACTTTCCAAGAGTGCCCCTCCTCTCCTCTTATAAAAGGCCCCCACCTATACCTCTTTTCCCACACTCCCAAAGCCATTGGATCGGCCAACCCCTGCCCATTTACCCTCTCCACATCCCTCTCCTCATCCTAGAGGATTCCCTTTGGTCAGAATCCTTTCAAAGGAATCCTTTAGGCTCAAATCAAAAGGAGTTACACTTTTAAAGGTAATTCATTCTCTCATATTCATTTTTTTTATTTTGCTTCTCCAACCCCCTAAACTCTTTTTATTTACATCTTTTGTAACAACACCAGTATCATCACTATACTAGGATGTTGTTATAAAATTTATTCGAGCTACACTCTCACACAACTACATCAAATGGTTAAAGAACATACAGTTTCCGTGGATGGTGAAATTCTGCCTCCCGAAACGATGATTGTTCAATACTCATTTAACACCTTCAAAGGTGGACATTATGATGTCACTATTTTTATATATGATATATAATATGTTTATTCTTTCCTTAGGCTTTTGTATTTTTCATTTATGTCATACCACTATTGTTTCCATTATGGGTAAACACAATATCTTCATTTTAGGAAGTGCGGACTACCGCCCCTGAAAGTGACTTGATTCGTTAATACCATATGTGGGATGTGTAAAGGATAAAGTTAATGATATTATATATTTTATTATAATGTAATTATAATATACTCTTATATCATTATGATTCCACTCCAGAAAATATGAAATAGAAATGGAAGTAGCGTTCATGCGTACGTACGGCTTACCGTCTCCATGAACGATGCATTTCATTTCATACCTCTAAATGTGATGTAATATTATAAATACATGTATATGCTGAATATATGATATATATGTTATCCAAATCATTAATATCATTCTGGATATAACGAACCTTTGACCAAATTAACAACATGTAAGTGTAAGAAGTCTATTTTTGACTTAAGAACCAAATACCGACAAAATGAACATTATTAACTTAAATGATTACATGATGTCCATAACATGGTATAAAAGGAATAATGAACTTGAAAAAGGTTCTTAAGCAAGTAGAGATTAACTCAAGTTTATTATTCCGGAGATTAAAAAACAGTCGGGTCAAGTCGGATACGAGGTATGGGACTTCGTCTCAATCTCCTTTCATTGAGGCATATTTTATTTTATACACAACCTTCTTTTATACGGTGTATGAACCTCTTTGACTTTTACGCTTATTCAAAAGGAATATTTTTTAGACGAAGCGTTTTACTAAACGAAAAAAGGGAATGTTTTTCATGTCGTACGTATGCGGTGACAACGACTTCTCCGCCGCCATGACCATTATTAGAGTTTCGGCTTCCTCTACGAGCCATACCCTTTTTTTAAACGAAAAATAAATACCATGTTTTACTTTGTTATTGAAAATGGTTTTCATAATGTTTTTATTATATCAATGTGTTGTATTGATATCTCGTGATTGAAATGTGGAAATGTTATGTTTCCTTTATGCATGTTTTACGTGATACGATTATGTTATGGTTCTTGGGAATTATTATGAAGACGGGTGGTTCCGTGATAAACTAAGGGTGGGTGAGCCCGTTATAGCTCTCCAATGCATTGGGTAACGCGATGGAGTGAAACGTTAAGGTTTCTCTGAAGAGATTTAGGGAATATACTGTGATGGGTATTCCAAACTTAACCAAGAGGGTTACTCCCTACGTAAGAATGTTATGAATGCCTCAAGTTACCTTTATGTCTTATGATTTCTATGATTTATTCATGATTTTATGAGGTATGTTAAAGTGTCTATGTTTTGTGGGTGAAGTATGATTTCATTCTTATGTATATATGAACTCATGTTTCCTTTCCTTGTTTTTTTTATATAACCCATACTGAGCTTTTTATGCTCATCCCAAGTTTTTTTGAAATGTTTTTCACAGGTCACGGGAAAGGTACATGATAAGATGATAGTGTCAAGGAAATGTCAAGAAAGAATCCATGTTTTATTTTCAATATGTTTCCATTGATGGGAAAAATATTACTATCTTTTATTGTAACCACTTTTTTTAAATGTGGGTTGTAATGCATGTTTTAAGATCTAATTATCTAAAACTGTAAACCTGAAAAGATCCTCAACGTGTAATCTTGTGATAACTCAAGATTATGTAAGGTTTAAGGCTGGGGCCTTATAGTTGGTATCAGAGGTCAGTTTAGATAATTTTAGGAGTTAGAATTCTATTAAATGATTATCCAAAAAAAAATTAAATGATATAGCATTTGAAGATTACCATGTTGCTTCATCTAAGACATGTTTGTTCAGAATGGTTTTCCTCAGAGGAAACAGGGAAGCAGTGCTAGGAAGGCATGTAGAAGGAAATAACCTTCCGAATCAGCATCCTGAGATGGTTGGAATTGGAACAGAACAGTTTTTTGCAGTAATGGCGCAGTTGACTCAAGCGATAAATGGAAGTGGTATCCATACACGAGATCAGCCAGATCAACTGCAGAGGAACATAACAGTGGTGGAACATTTCATGAGGCAACATCCCCCATCATTCAGAGTATTATCTGACCCTGTGCTAGCTGAAGGGTGGATTAAAGAACTGGAGAAGATTTTTGATGTCATGGGGTGTTCATACAATCAAAAGGTTAGTCTTGCTATTTACCGTTTGGAGGGTGAGGCAGATCAGTGGTGGTCGATGGTTAAAAATATCAGGGATGCTGATGAGATTGATGCTCTCGACTGGGATGAATTCAAAGGTATGTTTCTTGAGAAGTAATTTCCTAAGGCTGTTTGACTTAGGATGGAAAATTAATTCTTGGAATTAAGGCAAGAGGAAGACTCAGTGGCTACCTATGAAGAAAGGTTCACTCGATTTCCAAGGTATGCTCTAAATTTTATCCGAGACCTTGATAGTAAAATCAATCATTTTTACTCAGGATTAAAGCCAAAATATCTAAGGGCATTAGCTTCTCGTGAGTTTAAAAGTTATGAAAAGCTTGCTCGATGTGCTGAGAAGGTGGAAATAGAGTTTTCCAATGATCAAGTGTTCTATAACAACCAACAGAAGAAGAGACCGAGGTGGCAGGAGAAAGGTAAGAATTCTTCAAAAAAGTCTGATGGTAAGAAAACTAAGTTTCCAGTTTGTGATAAATGTGGAAAAAGGCATGCTGGGGAATGTCTTCTGAATTCTGGAAAGTGATACCGATGTGGTAAGATGGGACATAAGGCTCGTGATTGCACTGACAAGGACAAGGTGAAGGTAAGACCAAATTTGATTTACAGTTAGTGAAATGTTATAAGTGCAATGAGATGGGTCACTATGAAAACGAGTGTCCGACAAAGAGCTTGAGTGATGGGAATCAGTTAGACTACAAGTAGAAAGGGGTGGTGAAATCCTTTGCAACTACTTCAGCAGATGTCGGGCCATCAAATGAAGTTGTATCAGGAGTTGAAAAGATGATTGGTGAATGCTCCAGTTTTGGCACTACCTTCAAGGAATGGTGAGTTTGTTATATACAGTGATGCTTCATTGAAAGGACTTGGTTGTGTCCTAATGCAGAATGATCAGGTAATTTCTTATGCTTCACAACAGTTGAAGATTCATGAGGTAAATTACCCTACAGATGATTTGGAATTAGCTGCTGTTGTTTTTTGCTTTAAAAATTTTGAGGCGTCATTTTTATGGAGTAAAGTGTGAAATATATACCGATCACAAAAGTTTAAAGTATATATTCATTCAGAAAGAATTGAACATGAGACAAAGGAGATGGCTAGAATTAATCAAGGATTATGATTGTACAATTCATTACCATCCGGGAAAAGCTAATAAAGTGGATGATTCTTTGAGTCGAAAAAGTAATGCTTCATTAGCAATGTTGCGTTTGGAACGTGATCCTTTGGTTAAGGATTTGATGAACTTTGGCATAGAATTTTTGGGTGCAGGAAGTTCTTCTGTTTTGTTTCAGGTATCAGTGAGATCATCTCTATCAGATAGAATCAAGAAAGCACAGAAGCAAGACAGTGAGTTGTAGAAAAAGGTAGAGCTGGTTCAGAAAGGTAAGTTGCCTGAATTCAACATTGATAATGATTGCGTTTTGATATTTGGGAAGTGATTGTGTGTGCCTTGTGATTCACAATTGAAGAGAGATTTGTTATGTGAAGCTCATAGTTCTCTGTTTTCAGTTCATCCTGGCAGTACTAAGACGTACAGAGATCTACGGGAGTATTACTGGTGGGATGGAATGAAAAGAGATATTTCTGATTTTACTGTGAAGTGTTTGACTTTTCAGCAGGTTAAAGCAGAGCGGCAGTTACCAAAAGGGATGCTTCAGCCTTTACCAGTGCCAGAGTGGAAATGGGAGAATATATCCATGGACTTTGTTGTGGAATTACCGAAGACATATCAAGGTAATAATGCAATCTGGGTTATTGTTGATCGCTTGACTAAATCTGCTCATTTCCTTGCTATACGAGATACTTTTTCCCTAGATCAACTTTCCCGTTTGTATCTTAAAGAGATAGTCAGGTTACATGGAGTTCTCCTCTCCATTGTATCTGATCGTGATCCCAGGTTCACTTCTAACTTTTGGAAAGGCCTTCAGAAATCTTTGGGTACTGAATTAAATTATAGTACAGCTTTTCATCCTTAATCAGATGGGTAGTCGGAACGAACAATTCAGACCTTGGAGGATATGATACGAGCTTTTTCTATGGATTATCAGGGAAGTTGGGACCAACATCTTTCTTTGGTTGAATTTTCATATAATAACAGTTTTCATTCCAGTATACAGATGACACCATTTCAGGCATTATATGGGAAGCGGTGTCGAACTCCAGCTTTCTGGGATGAAGTGGGTGAAAGGAAGTTGATGGGACCAGAATTGGTAGATGAGATGGCATAAAAAGTTCAGTTGATTCAAAAGCACATGCGAACAACTCAGAGCAGGCAGAAGAGTTATGCGGATAACCGGAGGAAGGATCTATCTTTTGAGGTAGGTGATCATGTTTTTCTCAAGGTTTCTCCTTGGAAAAGTGTGATAAGATTTGGTAAGAAATGAAAGCTGAGTACAAGGTTTATTGGACCATATGAAATTCTGGAGAGAGTTGGATTAGTTACATACCGGGTGGCTTTACCTCCGAGTTTATCTCAGGTACACAATTTTTTTCACGTTTCGATATTGTGAATGTATATGCTAGATCCATCTCATGTTTTGAGTCCAGAGGTAGTTCAGCTGGAAGAGAACCTATCTTATGAGGAACAACCGGTCTAGATTCTTGACCACAGGGAAAAAGTGTTACGGAATAAACTGATTAAGCAGGTAAAGGTTTTGTGGAAAAACCACATGATGGAAGAGGCAACATGGGAATCTGAAAATGCAATGAGGGATAAGTACCCCCATTTATTTGATAAGTAAATAAATTTCGGGGATGCAATTTTCTAAAGGGGGGAAGGATGTAACATCCCAAGTAAGTAATGAGTAATAGATATTTTTATCTATGTATATTAATGATTAAGATAGTGTTTTAGAGTCTTAAAATGAAAATAAATACAATCTTATGCATGTAATACACTAATATTCTTAAAAGATTGTTTTACAGCCTTTTTATGGAAAACCCTTTTTAAATCTATATTTTGAAAATTTTATAAGCTATGTTTGTCAAAATAAACTTATTCTTTATGATTGGGACATCAAAATTTACTTTGTGTGAATTTTTTGTATTTTTCAGACAATGTTCATTTTTTAAGGAATAGTGAAAAATACTGCATTTTACATCAAAACTGATTTTTAATCTAATTTATTTATATGATTAGATTATATTTTGAATTTGTTTTGAAGTGTAATTAGAATATATTTTTACCATTTAATCCAATGGTGGTCATTGGAATCAATTTCACTTTGAAATTGGACTTAAACTGGTATCAATCTTTTGATACTTATTGTTTCATAAAAACACGCTATTTGCTCTGACAGCGGGAATTAATTATAAAATTAATTAATGTGACTTATATGTTTTTAATTTTCTAAAATAGACTTCATTTTTGAATTCATAATATCAAATATAGCTTAGGATGAAGTTTTGTTATTTTTCTGAAAAACTTCAATTTTTTATGAATAGTGAAATCACTATGTGGTAGTTAAAGAAACTGATTTTTCGTTTAAATGAAATTTTTCCATCTTTGTGTTTTGAATTTAAAAAATCCGACATAAATGGTTGTCATTAATAAGTAAAATTTGGTTCAATGAGATTAAAATAATTTTTTGGTGAATAGTAACTTATTAAGTTTTTAATCGCGATTATTGGTAATTAGTGTAGTTTAAGGTAAAAATAATGCTTTAATAAAATGAGATGAGCTTGAAACATGTCCTACGCTCATTGGTTGTGTCCTGGCCGACCAAGACAAGTCATGGGTCAACTTGGGGACCCCATGGAGCCACTTTGGTTGGGAGATGACATAAATAACATTTTATTTAATGTAAAAGTAAAAATGACACAAACATCATATGTTTTACAAAAACAATTTTTACATGGGGTTATAAAGATCATATTTTTGATTATAAATAGTCATTGGAAATCTAAAAAGATTTCATAAATCATAGTATTTTTTTATAATTTTTAGTCATTAAATAAATTATATTATTTATGACATCATGATGATGCAACGATGACCTCATTATTTAACGATTTAAATAAAATGGAAAGATAATGTAATATCTAAAACCTACACATGTCCAAAACCTATTGGATGGGTGTATTTCTATCCCTTATCACCTTATCCTCGAATTATATCAATTTGGGACCATTTAAATCCGAAACTCATTTTCAAATAAAGTAATATTTCTTTACTTTCCAAGAGTGACCCTCCTCTCCTCTTATAAAAGGCCCCCACCTCTACCTCTTTTCCCACACTCCAAAAGCCTTTGGCTCGGCCAACCCCTGCCCATTTACACTCTCCACATCCCTCTCCTCATCCTAGAGGATTCCATTTGGGAATAATCCTTTCAAAGGAAGCCTTTAGGCTCAAATAAAAAGGAGTTACACTTTTAAAGGTAATTCATTCTCTCATGTTCATTTGTTTTATTTTGCTTCTCCAACCCCCTAAACTCTTTTTATTTACTTATTTTGTAACAACACAAATATCTTCAATATACTAGGATGTTGTTATAAGATTTATTCGAGCTACACTCTCACACAACTACATCAAATGGTTAAAGAACATACGGTTTCAGTGGGTGGTGAAATTCTGCCTCCCAAAACGATGATTGTTCAGTACTCATTTAACACCTTCAAAGGTGGCCATTATGATGTCACTATTTTTATATATGATATATAATATGTTTATTCTTTCCTTAAGATTCTTTATTTTTTATTTATGGCATACCACTATTGTTTCCATTATGGGTAAACACGATATCTTCATTTTAGGAAGTGCGGACTACAGCCCCCTGAAAGTGATTTGATTCGTTAATACCATATGTGGGATGTGTAAAGGATAAAGTTAATGATATTATATATGTTATTATACTGGAATTATATTATACTCTTATATCATTATGATTCCACTCCAGAAAATACGAAATAAAAATGGAAGTAGCGTTCATGCGTACGTACGGCTTACCGTCTCCATGAACGGTGCATTTCATTTCTTACCTCTAAATGTGATGTAATATTATAAATACATGTATATGATGAATATATGATATATATTTTATCCAAATCATTAATATCATTCTGGATATAGTGAACCTTTGACCAAATTAACAACATGTAAGTGTAAGAAGTCTATTTTTGACTTAAGAACCAAATACCGACAAAATGACCATTATTAACATAAATGATTACATGATGTTCATAACATGGTATAAAAGGAATAATGAACTTGAGAAAGGTTATTAAGCAAGTAGAGATTAACTCAAGTTTATTATTCAGGAGATTAAAGAACAGTCGGGTCATGTCGGATACGGGGTATTGGACTTCGTCTCAATCTCCATTCATTGGGGCATATTTTATTTTATACACCACCTTCTTTTATACGATGTATGAACCTCTTTGACTTTTACGCTTATTCAAAAGGAATCTTTTTTATACGAAGTGTTTTAATAAACGAAAAAGGGAATGTTTTTCTTGTCGTACGTATGCGGCGACAACGACTTCTCCGCCGCCGTGACCATTATTGGAGTTTCGGCTTCCTCTACAAGCCATACCCTTTTTTTAAACGAAAAATAAATACCATGTTTTACTTTGGTATTGAAAATGGTTTTCATAATGTTTTTATTATATCAATGTGTTGTATTGATATCTCGTGATTGAAATGTGGAAATGTTATGTTTCCTTTATGCATGTTTTACGTGATACGATTATGTTATGGTTCTTGGGCATTATTATGATGACGGGTGGTTCCGTGATAAAATAAGGGTGGGTGAGCCCGTTATAGCTCTCCAATGCATTGGTTAATGCGAAGGAGTGAAACGTTAAGGTTTCTCCAAAGTGATTTAGGGAATATACTGTGATGGGTATTCCAAACATAACCAAGAGGGTTACTCCCTATGTAAGAATGTTATGAATGCCTCAAGTTACCTTTATGTCTTATGATTTCTATGATTTATTCATGATTTTATGAATTATGTTAAATTGTCTATGTTTTATGGGTTAAGTATGATTTCATTCTTATGTATATATGAACTCATGTTTCCTTTCCTTGTTTTTTTTATATAACCCATACTGAGCTTTTTATGCTCATCCCAAGTTTTTTTGAAATGTTTTTCACAGGTCACGGGAAAGGTACAATATAAGATGATAGTGTCAAGGAAATGTCAAGAAAGAATCCATGTTTTATTTTCAATATGTTTCCATTGATGGGAAAAAAGATTACTATCTTTTAGTGTAACCACTTTGTTTAAATGTGGGTTGTAATGCATGTTTTATGATCTAATTCTCTAAAACTCTAAACCTGAAAAGATCCTCAACGTGTAATCTTGTGATAACTCAATATTATTTAAGGTTTAAGGCTGGGGTCTTATAGTTAGGGTAATAATAATATCATTTTTACCCTTAATTACCCTATTTACTTTTAACCGTGGTAAAAAAAAGTAAAAAGTTACTATTCACCAAAAATTATTTTCATCTCATTGAACAACATTTTACTTATTGACATCAACTGTGTCTCTCGGATTTTCGAAATTCTACTCACAAAAGCGGTAAAATTAAGTTTTATGAAAAATTCAGTTTTTTAACTACCACTTAGTGGTTTCACTATTCATCAAAAAATGAAAGTTTCTAGAAAAATACCAAAATTTAGATCTAAGCTATATTTGATATTATGAATTCAAAAATGATGTCTATTTTATCAAATTCAAAGCATATCAGTTGCATTAATTAATTTAAAAATTAATTCCTGTCGTCAAAACAAATAGCGTGTTCTTAAGAGATAATAACTATCAAAAGATTGACACTTGTTTATGACTGGTTTAAATGTGAAATTACATCCAATGACCAACATTGTATTAAATTGTAAAAATATATTCTAAATATTCTTTAAAACCACTAAAATTAATAATTTATCACTATTAATTATTTCGATTAAAAAAGTTGTTTTTAATTATAAATTAGTAATTTACACTATTCATTAGAATATGAAAGTTATCCGAAAAGTATCAAAATTTCACCTTAGGCTAAATTCGATACTCTGAATCCAAAAATGAAGTCCATTTTGAGAGATAAAATTTCTAAAACTTTAAAAGGTGGTTATTACTATTCATAACGGCTAGTTTTAATAATAATTTAATAGCATATCATTGTTTAGTGAAACTCGGTATTGCGTACTACACACGCTATCGAGGAAGGTCGTGATTGCGTGTAATGCAAGGCAAGTCAATGATGCGTGTTGAGCAAGATACTTTTGGTGTAGCGTACAACACAAGACATTAATGAAATTAAAAAGAATATTTTTCATAAAATCTCGGGGTGTTACAATGAATTATTGTATGAGGAGTCCCATGTGGCAAAAAACATGGGAAATACCACGGGCAATACCATGGTTTTTCCAAAACCACTAGTGAGGTGTCCCTTGAAATTATTAATGAATCACCTCCCTTTCCCTATAAATACCTACCGTTTCCTCCTTTAGTTTTGACTCCCAACTCTCCCCCAACGATTTTGTGGTCCCATTACCTCCCAAATAGTCCTCCCACGGTGCCTCAAGACCCTCAAGGTCCCATCCATCAAGTTTTAAGAGTTACGTTTTAAGGTATGGGATCCTACCTCTCTCTTTCTTTTCAAGTAATCTCGTTTATGTCATTTATTTTATGCCCCACGTTCTTATGTTGGGGGTGTTCTTAAATATTCATATTACTGGCCTTTTCATGTTCATATGATGAGATAACCCCTCTTTCTCTCATCATTTCATTTTATGAATGTTTAAGTGGCGTCGTTAGTCTACCGAAATTTTGTTAGGGATTCTTTCACCCGTCTCATTTTCAATGTTCTTTTTTATTTTCACGTCTTTCGAGTTACTTTTTCTTATGTTGGGGTATGATCTCTAAATCCATCATATGGTCATCTTTATGTTCATATGAGTAGATACCCTATTTGATCTCATCAATTCATTTTTTGATGTTTTAAGTGACGCTGTTAGGCTGCCGAATTTTCATAAGAGAAATCTTATTTTTGTCTTCCTTTCAATTTTTTCATTTCATATGGTATGTCCTTAAAATTTCACTAACATGCTATTATATCCATTATATTCATTTTCTATACTGTTTTATGGATCATTTATTAGTGAGTGACCCATGTCCCCTCTCTTTTGAATATTTTCTAAAACCCTGCAACACAGTCGTTATGCTGTTGAATTTTCATCTCAAAATGTCTCTCTCTTTATCTCAAATTATTTTACATTATTAAGTGAATACTCAAAGATCATTATTTTATAGGGGTATTCACATATATATCAAAATTCTATATTTTTAATTCTTTTATTTACATATACAAGACCCACTTTATTTTTTCCGTGGGTTTAAAGTGACACAAATATCACGTCTTTAAAGCATTTTTTAAAATGTTATGACTGTGAAATGAAACCAATTTATTTTAAGTTATATGGGTTGTTTATGAAATTATTGATGATGATATATGTGGATCACATTATAATAAATAAAAATTAAGGTTCCGCCCTGATAGCGCTACAATTCATTGGGTAATGGCTTAATCTCTAGAGATGACAATTTTTAATGATACATTGGTGAATAACCATGGAAATTTTTAATGCAACCATTTGGAAGGACCTTAGTGAAATGGAAATGATTGTCTATGTTAAATGTTGTAACCACATATTCAAGTTATTAAACACATTATTTTTATTATTATATGCCTTATGATCACTTTCTCATGCCTTAATGTTATTTTTCATGACTTTTGAGGTATCTCATGTTCACATGTAAAATGATTCCCTTGTTTCCCTTACTAGGCCTTGTGCTCATCCTTTCCTTTGATGTATGCTCCCAGATTATAAGATGATGTAGTTAACTTAGGATGAACAAATGAAGAAGCATTTCAAGTGTTTAACAAGAATGTTTTATGTTGTCATGTATTATGTTCCTGGATTCCAAGACACTAAACGTTAAAGATCCTTTGTTTTGTATAATGTAACGAATGTTTATGTGAGAAAAAGGCGGGATGTTATTATTCGTATCAAAATCTAGTTTAGGTATTTGTGAAAATTATGATATAAAAACTTTAGTAAGAACCCTACAGAAAATATTAAATATAGGAAATCTTCCTTGAATTTTGGTTAGTATTGAGTATATTGTTTATCAAGAAAATACATCCCTGACTGGAAACAAGCAGGTAAAGATGGATTTGGAATAGATGTACATCGGGGTAAACCCCAAAAACACTGCTTGAGCTAGACTTGAATGGGAACTAGTACATGAAAACGGGCCTTGCTACACTCTTGGTTACAACACTCCCGGGGGATATTCTTTGGTAAATTAATAATCTTAGTATGAACCATTATTAAAGGAACAAATATCAAATAAAATAAATATTCACATAAAAATATATGATCATAGACAACCTAGATTGGAAGCTAGGGGATCACACGTTAGGTTATAATTTTCTTCTAAAAGTTTATGCTTCCATGCATTATGTTTCCTTTTCATGCTTATTGGCTAATTTTTTAATCCCCCCTAATTATACTTTGTTTTCTTAGTTAATGAAGGGAAATGGAAGAACATGTCCCAACAACCAATGTGATAGTAAATGTGACAATTTCCCTATTAATATGACAGAGATGACGATAGATCAAGTTGAACATATTGTGAATATGGAAAACCAGATATCAAAAATCATAGTTAATAATTGTTACCAAGTTGAATGCCCAAATTCACAAGGAAGAATAAGATGAAGTCTCAAGGAGGTTCATCTGATAATGGTGATAAGGGAATGAAGACCCAATTTCCTTTGTGCAAAAACTGTGGAAAGAGGCACCAAGGATAATGTCACAAAGGAATCGAGAGATGTTTTAAGTGTTGGGTGATAGGGAATAATGTAGCCATTTCCTTTAAAAAATGGATAATGTGATGAATTGAGACAAGGTTCGATCTAATGTACCTTATACTTTTCGATGTCGTTAATGTGGAGAAGTTATACATTATCCAAGTAAATGTTCTCCTGGAAGGGATGAGAAGCATGATGAGCATCAACAATCTTCATGAACAAGGGAACAATGCAAGTCCTATGCTGAGATGGATCGTGATGACTAATGTACATGTAACTTCTTCTCAATAATTGTCTATGTCATGTTGTATTTTAGTTCGTGACCATTGAGAATATCTTTAATGTTTTCTAAGAACATCAAGTCACTACCTAAGATGGATGTATATAATTAAGGAAAACGTCTATTTTTATGTTCCACATGTTGATGTTGTGAAGCTGTTCTTTTTGAAAAAATAAAGATGATTAGGGGATTAAACGATGATTTTTCTTTTGGAAGACGTTCACTATTTTGGGAACCCTATATGATCAAAGTAAATGGAATACTATGGTATATTATTTTAATAGTAATGTTTTAATTATATTTTGATTAATCGATGAATTTAAGGTGAACTTATATTAATTTAGTTTACTTATGGAAATGATTAACCTATCTTGGGGAAAATATTTTTAGGTTGGTTACTTTGGTTATAAGATGTTAGGTGTGGTTGATGTTGTTTGGAGATGAACGATAAAGTTTATCTTGGAAGACTATGTTATCAAATCCTTCTCATATTTGGGTTTTAGTCTTAGTTTGGTTTATTTTGATAAATTTTAAGGACAATTATTTATGGAATGGTCAATGATGATCTTTGGGTAGTACCGTGGAACTTTGAATATTTAAAGTAGTTTCCCTTCCTATGGCGTTTTTTCTTTTTGAATAGTTGTTTTATCTTACACTTTTTATTTTTGGGATAAATGCTTAAAGACAGATAGATATTATTTTGTGGATTATGTGATTCTCTTGAAGATGATTCTTGTGCATTTGATGAGACCAAGTGTTTTTGAATGCTCATTGTTTGGAGAAAAGATTAGTCTTGGTAGAAACATATTAATGGATGAAAATATACTTGTAGGTAAGTATATTTCCTTGTGTTATTATTCAATTTAGTAAATGAATTATTCAAAATTATGAAAAGGAACATAAAACAAAAATGTTGTTTGTTCATGTTTCCTACTGGGTAATCAAATACCATTTACACACATCATATTTTTGTGATTTTCTTGATGTTAACTTTCTCCTAATAATTTTTTATATAACTCTCCATTAGAACATGACATTTTGTTTTCTCTTCCATATCCATGTTTCCCTACATGGAATCCTAGTATGGGTTAACTCGGGTGACCTTTGTACTTCCCTTTGTTTATTTTAAAGTAATAGTTTTACTGAATCGTTTTTCGATGTGGGACTTTCAATGAAATTTCCAAGCCCAATTTTAAAAATTGTGAGCACGCAACTTCTTAAGGGGGGAAGAATGTAATGACCCAAAATTTTGAATAAAACATGTTTCCTAATTTTGTGTGTTATTTTATTTTTATACTCGACAAAACTGTTTCATTTGATAACATTAGTATAATTATAATGAGACCATTGGGTTTCGACAGTTATATGACCATTGGTCAATATGACCATTGGAAACTAAATGTTGCGATTATTGCCTCTAAATATAAGTGATCTTGGTTAATAAATATAGAAAGAATATTCAATGGCCTCATCAAGTAGTCTCAGGCCAATCAAAGCCCATCTAATAGAACTTGGGAAGGAGGTAGCACCACTGTGCTTTTCTCTGGACCAACCCCAAGCCGAACTTCATCGTGGGAAGCTATAATGGAATCGCCTTCGCGAGAAGTTCAAAATGATAAAAATTACTACTCATGTAATGTTGGTTGAGACGCCCTCAGATTCTCTCACCATAGCACACCTTACACATAGTTCCTATTCTGGGGTTATAAGGGGCTATGTATGGAGACCGTAACTACCTTTTGTAATCATGTGAGAGAAATAAAATTGTGTTTTCTTCATATGGAAAAGATTGTGGGTATTAAAATATTCGAATGAATATAGGATGTATTTTATTGATGAATTTTGAAAAAATGATATTTTAAAATATTTATGTAAACCTTAAATAATTAATGATGTGTAATTATTTTCAAAAAATGGTCTTCTACAAATTTGTTCAGTAAGAAATTTAGAGTCTAATAAGATCAACTTAATTTTTTATAAATAGTAAATTATGAATAGTGATTTTATTCCTAGGATTAGTAATATGACCAATTGGAGTAGTAATCTCACTTAAATAAAGTATTAATAAAATTTATGCACCTTGATTATGTAGTGTGATTCAATAAAATAGGTAAATAACTGTTTCATTAATTTCTAGTCAAGTATTAGTTTCTTTAGGAGAATAGTGTTTTTTAAATAAAAATTAAATTAAAAATATTTAGAAAACTATTTTTATAAAATAGAGTTTATTTTTGAATTCATATCATTGATATTATTTTAAGGATAATTTTAGGGAGTTTTCTGAAAAAGTTGAATTTTTAGTGAATAGTAAATATACAGTTTTAGGGTTTCGGTATGTTTAATGACATCATGACTGCATCATGATGATGTCATGAGATATTATAAGGGATGGTCGACTAAAGGGGATGAAGTATTGTTTAAGGGGTCCAATGTGTCCAAGACCATGGGCAAATACCATGGGAAACCCCATGGTTTTTCCAAAACCACTAGCGAGGTGTCCCTTGAACTTATTAAAGTATCACCTCCCTTTCGCAATAAATACCCACCTTTTACTCATTTATTTTTCACTCCTAACTCTCCCCCAACTTATATCTGGTCCCATTACCTCACATAGAGTCCTCCCAAGGTACCTAAATCCCCTCAAGGTCCCATCCTTCGAGTTTTTGGTGTTACGTTTTAAGGTAAGGGATCATACCTCTCTCTTTCTTTTCATGTACTCTCGTTTATGTCATTTGTTTTAAGCCCCATGTTCTTATGTTGGGGGTGTTATTTTATATTCATAGTACTGGAATTTTAGTGTTCATATGTTGAGTGTCCCCCACTTTCTCTCATCATTTCATTTTATGAATGTTTATGTGGCACCGTTAGGATGCCGAATTTTTGTAAGGGATTCTTTCACCCTTCTCATTTTCAATGTTCTATTTTAATGTCAAGTCTTTAGAGATACTTTTTATTATGTTGGGGTATGATATCTATATCTATAATACTATCCTCTTTATTTTAATATGTTTAGAGACCATATTTGATCTCATAAATTCATTTTATTTCATTTTAAGTGATGTCGTTAGGCTGTCGAATTTTCATAAGAGAAATCTTATTTTTTGTCTTTCTTTCATGTTTTTCATTTCATATGGTACGTCCATCAAATTTCATTAATATGTTCTTATATCCTTTATATTCTGTACATATACTGTTTTATGGATCATTTATGAGTGGGTGACCCATGTCCCCTCTCTTTTCTATATTTTCTAAAACCCAACAACAAAGTTGTTATGCTGCAGAATTTTCGTCTCAAAATGTCTCCCTCATTTTCTCAAATTCTTTTACATTATTAAGTTAATACTCAAAGATCTTTATTCTACCAGGGTATTCACATATTTATAAAAATTTTATATTTTTTATTCTAGGATTTAGATACATGAGACCTTCTTTACTTTTTCCATGGGTTTAACGTGACATAAAGATCATGTCATTAAAGCAGTTTTTAAAATGTTATGACTATGAAATGAAAACCATTTCTTTTATGCTATATGGGTTGTTTATGAAATGATTTATAATGATATATGTGGCTCACATTAAATTAATGGAAAATTAAGGGTGCACCCTGATATCGGTCCAATTCATTGGGTAAAGACTTAATCTCTAGAGATGACCATTTTTAATGATACCTTGGTGAATAACATTGGTCATTTTTAATAACACCTTGGGGATGGACCTTGGTGAAACAGAAATGATAGTCTATGTTAAATGTTGTATCCACATATTCATGTTACAAAACACGTTATTTTTATTATGATATTCCTCATGATCACCTTCGCATGCCTTAATGTTATTCTTCATGACTTTTGATGTATCTCATGTTCACATGTAAAATATTTCCCTTGTTTCCCTTACTAGTCCTTCTGGTCACCCTTTCCTTTGATGTATGCTCCCAGTTTATGAGATGCTGTAATGAACATAGGATGAAAAAATGATGAATCCTTTCAAGTGTTTAAGAAGAATGTTTTATGTTGTCATGTATTAAGTTCTTGGTTTCCAAGACACTATAACTTAAATATCCTTTGTTTTGTATAATGTAATGAATGTTTATGTGATAAAAAGGTGGGATGTTATAGTGTTTAATTGTGGGAGCCTGGGAGTGTACATTGGTAGGTTTTGGAAAATCCAAAAGGCATTATATGGGTGATTTATAGAGAAAGGGAGGTGCCCTTTTATAATAGTGGTGAGGGACACTTTAGAAAAAATCATGAAATATTGAATTGTTATAAACAGATTTTCAGTTTTTAATATAACCAAATTGGTTTATTTATAGAATATGATGTGTATGGGTCGATATCCTCTCAACAAATAGGTTTAAACATGTTTAGGTCTCAAATTTCACATTATATTTTAGATTTAACCCTTAGTTAACTAATATAACTCTTGCCATGTGTTTATATATATTCATACTATATGGTTAATATTGCTACTAGAAAATCCAATCGAACCTCAATTTCGTCATTAAAGACACGAAAAACATCATATAATTAATTTAGACATATATTATAATTTTAGGACTATTACATCATTTAATAAATTAGTATTTGTTTTAAAACTCATTTATGTCAATTGTTATACTACTCATATCATGGATTTTTAAAAATACATAACAACAAGATTCATTCGAAAAATCATCACTAATTCAAATATAATAAGTAAGAATCAACAAAAAAATTCGGGGATGGCATAAAAATTTTCAATTTAAATTTATTTTAAAATTTATAATATCATTTATTTAAATCATTCATTAATAAGGTAATCATTATATCATTATTGTGTCATAAATAAATTTATTTATCTTGTGTCGAAAAATTATAAATAAAATACCATGATGTAAAAAATATTATTATATTTACAGTGACTATTTATATATAATTTATCTTATTTATATCTCAATATTAATATTATTTTATTATTATGTTCCAAGTTTATGTCATATTTCTCTTTAAATTAAATTAATTATTATAAAATATGATTTTCACATCAACGCAGTTCCATGGAGTCCCAAAATTGACCCAAGGATACCACTGGTCTGAAAAATATCTTCATATAGGATTATTACATGTATTATGGTAGATTAATATTAATATTATTTTATTTTTTCACTTATTTACTAGATTTACTATTTAACTATGGTAAATAAAATAATTACCGAAGTTACTATTCATAATATATGAAAATAAAAGGTAAATATTTAATGAATATGAACCTTATGATTCAAAATATGGAATCATTTTTCAAAATTCAAAACATATGCATTGATGAAAATAATTTAAAAATAATTTCGGTTGTGAAAACCAAAAATCACCTTTTTAAAAAATAATAACTATCAAAATATTGACATTTGTTTATGTCCAATTTCAATGGGAAATTAATTAAAATGATCAAAATTGGATTAAATTATTAAAAAATTATAATTAATCTTTAAAATAAATTAAAAATATAATCTATCTATATAAATAAATTAGATGAAAAGGCAGTTTTGAACTGAAATGCAGGATTTTCACTATTCATTAAAATATGAATTTTATCATAAAAAAAATTCAACTTAAGTTAATTTTTATGTCCTAATTCCAAATAAGTTTTTTAATTTTCCAAATATAATATATAAATGTGCTTAAAACAATATTTTAAATGTGTGTTCCCTCAAAAGGTACCAAAGTTGCATTTTTTGAAAAATACTTCTTTTATCTGAAAAATGAACCTGTTCTTATATAATGTTTAAAAAATAAATAAGACGAATGTTATTGTTATATAAAAATAAAAATGTGGTTAATACTATTCATAATGACTGGTTTATATCCCACAATAACATTATAAAAATATATCGTTGTTTAGTGAAAATCGATTTGGCGTACAACACAAGATATCGAAGAAGGTCTCTCTTGCGTGTAACACAAGACAATAATAGTGTTTCATATACTACAAGATAATAGTTTTATGTGTATAGCACAAGCTAATATTGGTGTACCATATAAAAAAATACATCAATGAAAATAAAAAAATTAATATATCGCATAATAACTTCGGGTGTTATATTCTACCACACTTAAAATGAATTTCTCACTCCAAATTTTTAGAGGATATAAATGGTTTAATACTTGAAATTTTCTTTCATGTAAACCCACATCATAAAAATGAATACTAAAACATCGTTTACAAAAGGAATGTTTGAAACTTAACCATTACCCGAAAAAACTAATCACTGGGTTTCCATATTTGAGAACGTCATTGGGACATTAAAACATGGATATAGAAGAGAAATATAACCATATTTTTTTGATGGATAGTTATATTGAATAAGGATTTGATAAAGTTAACTACCATAAAGACATAAATCTATAATTATTTAAGGGACTATATGATTCATCGAATAAGAAGGTCCTAATATAACATTTTTTGTTTCAAGATCTTTTTCCTAAAGATGAAGATTTTTTCATGAGGAGATATAATTAATTTATTTCAATAAAATCTCACAATTGGACATTACCAAATCAATTTAAACTTAATGTCATATTTAAAGAAATAATGTTGAATTTTTCATTCTTGAATTGTTAGTTGATAATGCAATATAATTATAGTTTATTCTATCTGCCTCAATAAAAAGTTTTAAACAGGTTATCAAATATTCATAAGTCCCCCTATAGTGATAAAATTCATAAATTTGAAAATTCATCAACCAGAATATAACTTATACTATCCATAAATGGATAATATTAAAATCCTTCCAAAAACTGAAAATATAAAACTTTACAAATTGGTGGACTAAATCGACATAACATTTGTCTCCCATATCTAATTTGGAAGTTGTTGGTTGTCTCATTCCAAACATGTGAATAAATTAATCATGTATTCTATTGAAACTTGATAATAACATTAATTACCATGGAACCTTAGTGAAAACGTGCATTCTATCAAAATTAACTCTTTCCACAGACTAATGAAATATAAAAAATTCTATATACACAGAACACTATATTAATTTTCCCTTGTATTAGACATGAGATCATTAATACTGTCAAATATCTCATTATCTCTTTGTCTTTTAATCATGTGTATATCAGCTAGTTTCCAAAATTATTGCAACCTTTTTGCATGGTTGTCGGTACCATATAATTATTGAAAACCACAATAGTCAAATACGTAGATATTAAAATATTCCATAATACTATAAATGAGATTACAAATCACTATTTTGTAATCCAATTTCATAAAAATTTAATCATTCCACCACATCTTTTTTATACCTAACATCTCTAATAGTAATCACATGTGACTTCCCTTTTCCTTTTTTCCTTAAGTGGTTGATGACGTCGATCAACATTAACCCTTGTATTAGGGCATTGGTAAGCTTAATTCAACATTTCTTTCCACTTGTAGCATTGAAGTGTTGGTTGTGTGCTCTCTATAGTCTTTTCCCTATTTTCATCATTATCAAACATTTTCTAATTACATTTCCACTCAATAGAACGATGGCCTTATTTTACATATTTGAAACATTTTGTAGTCCCTTTAAAACAATCTCTACTTTGCTTCTTTCCAAATATTGAGCATAATAAAACATTTATCTTCTTGTCAACATTTTTTTTGAGATTTTCGCTTGGACTCCTTCTTTCATTTCTTGTCAAAAACATGATATGGTTATATAACACAAACTTCCAATTATTCCTTTATAGCCCAATGAACAATCTAATAATAGCTACTAAAGTCTCTTATAGCTCATTCCCTTCGAATAATTGGTTTTAATACACTGAAGAATCGATTATCTTTAATTCAAGGTTTGATGATAAAGTCAGAATCATACCTTGAAAGTCTTGTGACCTTTTCCTCGTATGTACCAACATATTCAACATCCATTTTCATAATCTCAAGGAACTAATTTTCTATATTTGATTGATGTAAATGATGGATGTACTTATACAGAAATAATTTCATGAACTCGTCCCATTCTATGGATTCAATTTCATCTTTCTACCTCGTATTCTTAATTAGAGTCTGAAACTGGTCTGCTTAAATTTCTAATCGATAGGCATCCAAAATGAATTTTTATTGATTCTAACATCAAAGGATGAAAAATATCATTCCAATGGTAGTGATCCTTTGTTAAGAAATAAGTGGAACAGATGACCCACTAAAAGAATGTGTATCTTTCCTCATGAAGGAATCAAGATAGTTTTCCTCCCTTCTATACTCATTAGGAATTCCAGAATTATTAATAACTTATTTAAGTATATAAATAATAATTTTCCTTCCATATCCCATAACATTTGGTTTATCAGGAGGAAAATCATTTCATTTCAAATTTGATTGATCATTAACATGGTTCCTTCAGGTTCCACCAATCATCTAAAACACAAAATAATAGTGTGAGTGGATAAAATCATACTAGGAATACAATATATTCAAGGGGTACTTTCAATATCAATCATATTAGTTTTAATATTAGGTTATTCATGATCATTACCATTGGTATAGTATTATAACCTATTGTTTTATATACCCTTAGAGACATCCCTAGACATCCTCTTGAGATGTCTATAGGGATCTCACTAATGTTTTGGCATCATAGTTCCAAAAGGATATCTAATCCTTTTATCTACTACCAACTCGGAAAAAACCCAAGCATGATGTAAATATACATGACTTTTCTTTTTCGAAATACTTAATACATGACACAAAAATCCACCCAAATACTATATTAGTTTAGTGTCTTTGGAAACATAGAACATCATCTTCTAACATGGTGAATGATATTCAAAATCTATCATAAAGATCATCCCATTTTTTATTATCTAAAACAATTCTATATTTCTTGGGGAAAAGAAACATATAAATGGGTGAGATAAGATGCACAGTAATGGTAAATATGGAGAACACAAAACAAACCATAAACAGTTGAACTTAAAAACAAGAGAATAATGTTTAAACATCAAAATATTGAGTCATGAAATAAATCTTGGCATTAAGTAAGGAATAGATCTTAAAAAACATTAACTATGATAGAATAGAATTGTCATAATACATTTAATCATGGAAAACTAATAAGCATATAATATTATTTGTATAGTATCCAAGGCATTGCTTCCAAGACAGTCATAGTGGACACATTCCATTACTGAACCTGGTATACTTTTCATTCCAGTCATGTATTACTGAACCATATTTATATGTCATTCCAGTCATGTCTACCTCATTATATATAAACCATTACCAAATTCATTAGAGGTAGATATAGGTCCCACCTATCTCCAAATGAAATCATCCTTTCATGTCCCACAAAACATAAAAACCATCACCATAGACAAACACATGATATGAAATGGGTTTCTTAAACATAATTTCATCATAACATAATCCTTATTAGATAAATGGTTTTCATATAAATAATTACATCATAGACACAATAAAATAAAAGTAATAATAGGGATAGAATCATAACCATATGTCATCTTAGATTGAAAATAATTTTCAAAAAACACTTGAGTTTAATTCCTATGTAAAATATCCATTATTCTATTATAAATTTTTCTTTTCTAAAAATTACACGAAATTTTAAAATAAAATAATTTATTTAAAATAAAAATGAAATAAAATATCGAAAGTTTTGTGGAAAAAATGAATCATGAAAACATAATAATCTATTCCTACTGTAAAAGTTAAAAAAAATTCTTCTAATACTTGTGTCGAATATGTAAAAAGGTACCTCGTATGATAAATAAAAGAAATATTACTTCCATACGATGTAGTAAAATTCATAAATTAGAAAAAATCAAATTAAAAAAATATAGAAAAATAGTAAACTTTTTATGAAAAAATTTTTAGAAAACATGGACATGGATGATAAATATATCCCGAATAGATACTTATGTATAATCAATATCAGAAAAAATGAGATTTAAAAATTATCCCCTACATTGTACTTTTCACTTTTTGAGGGTTTGTAACCTCCTTTATAATGTATAAATCATTTTATTAAATTATAATTGAACCATATCAATATTTATGATATCATATATGATCCTATTATATCATGTTAATAGTTTTTCAATATTACCATTATTTCGGGTGTTAACTACACTGTTTTCCAATTATTGTAACGTCGTGTAATCCATGATTATTATAAATAAGATGTATTTTATACATGAAATTATGTTTATAATTATTATTTTCACTCATCGTATAAATTTTATAATCATTCTTTAATTGTTTACATGGAGAACAAATCTCATAGCGTCTTGGAGACGGTAGGCCGTACGTACGCAAGGGCGAAGATATCATTCTCTTGATGGTTAAATGGTATGTAATTTGTTGGTATATTAATTTTATAGAATAATTATAATGTTATATTCATTATTTAAATCCATTATAATCATTAGTATACGCGTCCTGATAAAATATTTTTGAATAACAAATTACACCACATCGTGGAGACGGTAAGTTGTACGTACGCACGCAAGGTGATATTGTTACTATTAGGATGGATAAAAGGAGGTATATTGTTATCACAAAATAATAATAATATCTCTTAATTTATAATATAATGTATTTATTATTTTATTATGTAATCATCATATAAATAAAAAGTAGAAGAAGAAAATAACTTTTAAATAAGGGATGAAACGATTACATCTTTTTTGAGTGATTCCTTCTGATTTAAAAAAAAGGGCTACATAGGATTGCTCTCTTCTGAACATTAGGCCTCTAGGATGAATTGAGGTAGGTTGGATGGACAAATGGGGAGGTTTTGGCCGAACCAAAAGTCTTTTTAGGTGTGAGTTATAGAGAAAGGGAGGTTCCCTTTCATAAGAGAGGTGAGGGGAACATTAGGAAAAATTGTGAAATATTATTTGGTTATAAAATCGCATTCAGGTTAAAATAGCTCTAAATTGATTTATTTAGAGACTAAGATTATTATGGGTTACAATAATCTCAAAAAATAGATTTTAGACATGTTTAGGTCTCAAATATACCCTTATATTTTACCTTTAACCCTTCGTTAACTAATTTATCTCTTACCATCTCTTCTTCTATATTCACACTATATTGTTAATATAATTACTATATAATGCCAATATAACATGAAGGTATTAATTAATGGAATTTTGAACATTATCTATGTCATTTGGCCAAATATTATATTTTAAAACTATTATTAATTGTTTAAAATAGTATTTGTTTTAAAAACTCATTTCTCTCAATTTTTATACTATTCATATCATGAGTTTTTAAAAATCCATTACAACATGATTTTTTCAAACAAAACATCATTAAATCAAATATAACAAGTCATAATCATCCAAAAAATTCGTGGATATCAAAAAAAGTCTCAAAATAAATTTATTTTAATATTTATAGTCTCATTTATTTAAATCATTCATTAACAAGGTAATCATTACATAATCATTGTGTCATAAATAAAGATATTTATTCGGTTTATAAAAATTATAAATAAAATAACACGATATAGTAAATGTTATTATCCTTCAAATTTCTATTTATAGTTGATTTTATCTTCTTTTATGGTGGTTTAATATTATTATAATTTTATTGTTTTACCCTTATTTACCTGATTTACCATTTATCCATGTTAAATTAAATAATTTCTGATGTTGCTATTCATAATGACAGAAAATAAAAGGTACCTATTTACTAAATTTTATCCTTATAATATAAATTATAAAATCCATTTTTCCAAATTCAAAAAACACAAAAGTTTCAGTAATTAATTTAAAAATTATTCTCGTTGTCAAAACCAAAAAACAAGTTTTATTAAGTAATAACTATCCAATGATTGACATTTTTTTTATGTCCACTTTCAATGGAAAATTACTTAAAATTGCCAAAATAGGATTAAATGATAGAAAATAATCTAATTACACTTTAAACCCAATTAATTAGATAATCTAACTATTTAAATAAATTACATTAAAATGTTTTTTGTAATTATAATTTAGAAATTTCAATATTCATTAAAATAAGACTTTTTATTAGAAAAATACAAAAAATTAAACATAAGTAAATTTTTATAGCCCCTTACAAATAAAGAGTTTATTTTTTCAAAATATATAAAATTTCAAAAAACTAGATTTAGAAAGGGTGTGACATTAAAAGGCAGCAATACTGTATTTTTTTTAAATACCCTTCTTTTATCACAAAAATGAACTTGCTCGTATATTATGTCAAAAAAATATATAAGATGAATGTTAAGGTTTTATAAAATTAAAAATGTGTTTAACACTATTCATAACATCTTGTTTATATCTCCTAAAAATATTTTAACAATATATTATTGTTTAGTGAAACTCGGTATGGCGTACAATGATAGAAATCGAGGAAGGTCTCTCTTGTGTGTAACAAATGTCAAGAATAGTGTTGCATATAATTCAAACTAATACGGTGTTTTGAATATAATAATCTAATATTGGTGCACCATACAACCCAATACATCGAAGAAAATAAAAAAATGATTTATCACATAAAATATCATGGTGTTAAATACATAATTATCATTCATATAAATAGGTTCTATAATGTTTAGGAAATGACCAGAAACCATATCCATATCCATAAAATGTGATATGAAAACATCATTCGTGTGTATGGTGGACTACCACCTCACGAATCGTTGTTATTATTTTTTCCATCCACACCTCTCATGGATGGATCTAATGATGGATTTAATTTTGATTTAAGTTATTTAAATTATTATTATTCAGGTTGAATTATAATACAATATAAACAATCTTACCTCCCACCCCACTAAAAAATAATAATTTCACTCCAATGTATAGTGGAATACTCACTAGTCAACCGATATGAGGTGTTTTTAATTCCTTTTTAACTTGTATTGAAATAAGAATAGATTCAATGAATATATATGATATTTTTAAAATTATATTCCCTATTTTATTATTATATCATACAGACATTTTCAATTTCCATCCCATAAGGGATATGATAATTTAATTCATGTTTATGGTGAACTACCACCTCATGAGGTGATGTGATTTTTTTACTAATGGTTTACATGTAAGGTAAATAAGGTAACTTTAAGGAATATATGTGATATATATGACATAAAAATTATTATTTAAATTTAATATATTATTTAAATTGATTTCATTTCATTCACTAAGAAAATATAAGTAGCATTCATGCATAAAAATTGTTTACCGTCTCTATGAATGTTGTATTTCATTTTTTATCTCTAAATTTTATAGATTAATCTAAATACATAAACAATGAAGATATATAAATTTTTATTAAATTGTAAAAATTATGGAGATTATCGACATATAATCAATTTAATAGCACTACAAAAAAATCCAAATATATCTGAAAAAAATATTTTATTGCCTGAAATGTCACTTAAATGATAAATTCTTAATAAACTGGTAATAAAATATCACAAGTAAATAATATATTGTATGATATATATATGTTTTGTATTTATTATATTTATAAAAAACTTATATTATTATACATTAGGTTTAACCATTGATTATGGATGTTGATACTTATGGTAATGGATTTTCATGTCACTTTTCATTTCTATGATACGCATATCATATAAACTAGATATATCTTTTATGTGGTGTATATACATACAATGAAATTATTTTTTGAATATATTCCTAAAAATTATGGGTTCATAAAAATCCATTTTAGGATCCCTCTTCCATTGGTTTTAATATTCAATTTTATATAAGTGGTAATAGTTTTTTATATAATCTTATCATTTTTTCAGGATTTTTTAATTTTATGACCCAAATAATGAAATATTATTATCTATCTATAAAGAGAATCTTAAAATTATTCTCCTATAGTTATCCCAAAAGAATAAATTTTTTCCATTCATTTTCTTCGCATTATATAATAATGTTTTCAAAATATCAATTTTAAGAACAATCATCTTTATATCACTCTTCAGTAGAATACCCTTATTCTTCAAAAAAAATTCTAAAAATGTATCATACATGTATTTAAATTTATTAATGAAATTTCTACAAATTTTTTGCATTTTACAATACAATTTCAATGGGTACATCATGTAACTTTCTAAACATATCCATTTTCTCTTTTACCAAACATGTTAAATGGTTATTCATTTTATCCTACACAACAGAAACATATTTTCCACCATCATGGCCACATAATGTTTCAAGGACTAATTTATATTTAGAAAAGGTTATTTTCAAATAAAATTATTTTAAAAACATTTATATGTTTATAAGTTTATTTCAGAGAGAAAATAACATTTTCATTAATAAATATTTTAAATTATTATTTAAAATTGCATTTTACGTTTCCGTGATTTTTTAAAATGAAAATGATTTTGAAATTGCATTCCATTTTAAAAAGTGTCATTGAAATAGAGAAAGGATATTTTCCACTAAACTAAAGAAAGTGGTCTTTCACTATCATTTTCTATCTAATATTACATTATTTTATTTTACTTATGATTTACTTGGGAAATGATCCAGAATATCAATTATAATTCATTCCTTGAATGGTTTATAATAATTATGATGACATTTTTATGAAATATTATGATTCTTTTTGAAATCAATATGTTTTTAGGGGTTCTAATTTGATAAATATTTTTCAATTATATAGAACACTTATGTATGGTTTTCATTATTTTATGGTTTTTATGTTTTAACTATTGTCAGTGGTAATATTAATAAAATTGATGGTGGTTATGTTATAACCAAATAATGGTTTGACTTATATCTCCTTATAGTTGATTGGGTAAATATTGATATCTCATTAGATAAATCAAACCTGAATAGAGAGTGAACCCAGTTTAGTAAGGGAATTTATCCACTACATTATTATTGAGAGTGAACCGTGAATTCTATGATGGATTTTGATTGAATCCATTCAACTATGATTTTTTTTTGGAAATAAACCATGTCTACTAAGGAAATTATTTTATATGTATTTTTGTATGAAAAATATACCTATTTTTCAATTGTTATGTTCTCATGGATCTTGTTTTTTAATTCTATTCTGAATATAGACTTATGAACGTCCATAAATTATTACATGACACAAGGTTATTATTTATGATATTAAGGGTATGTTTTTGATATGTGATTCTCATGTTCTCATACCCTTATACTCATGATATTTTGATATCTCCCTTATTATCCTTTAATTTTCTTCTGAGATCGACCTTTCCTATGTATCATTTTCCCAATTTATAATGAATGATTTTAAATAGGGTATACCTAAGAATACTATTATGTGTGATGTTCTTTATGGGATACATTGAAGATCAATCATGAAATAACAAGATTGTGGTCCATGATTCGAATGGAACCAAACCATTATGATCCCCAGGCTTGTGTTTATGAAATGCAAAAAATACAATTTAAAAAAATTATATTTTTAAGGCCCAACCTTAGTTACGCATAGGCAGTGCATTATTTTAATACATTTTCATGATTACATGGAATCATGTCCCAAAGGACCAATTAGTTTAGTCATCTTGGAAAATAGATCACATGCATGAATAATACATTAAACGTTATAACATAAAATACAACATAAATAATCCTTTTATTATTCTAGTATTCCCCTAGAATAACATTGTATATCAATCATCATATACTTCATGTCATCCTGGTAAAAAAACATAAGAATGGGTGAACTCATATGGTCAGTATGGGTAAATAATTTAGCAGAATCTATAAACAATTAAGGAAAGATGTGTAATAATAAAAATTGACTTTTAAAAATAAACATGAAAATAATATATAAATAATAATTAAACATTACCATATTAACATTCACATGGATATTCTATTAGTCGACTAATCACATGTAATAACTAATTTCATAATAAAAAAATGAATAATGTCGGACATCATAACCATGTGGTCAAGACCTCGTTCCAAGACTAAAAATAAAAAAATTGTCAAGACCTTGTTCCAAGACAATAATTTGTCTCATTAGACAAACCGATGCATCGAAGGTCTATAGAGGGACCCACCCATCACTTACTATGTCCAATGCATTCCCCATATGAAAAGGGTGAAACATAACATAAACATTCATATTAAAACTAGAGCACAAAATGTCAATACATTAACCATTAACCACAAATGGTATAAAAATTGCACATTCATAGTCAAACAAATCATAAATTATTCAATAACATATGGAATATTTTATTATAATTAATCAACCTCAATCAAGAATAATATCTAGTAAAGGATGTTGACATAGTTGAAAATGATTAGTAAAACTCTTTGACAGAAATATCTATTTTTCATGAAATCATTTTAAAGTCACGTGATTTAGAAAAAAAGGCATCTAAAAGTAATTTTTTACTCAATTTGTCCCATAACAGTTATGAAACTTTTGAAAGGAATTAATATTTTAAAAAATTCATGTCCATATAAACAAATCCTAAAAGAAATTTTGAAAACACAGACATTAATGAAAATGATTTAGAAGAATAAATATTTAAACCATTTAAAATGATGTTTTACTTCATGATTCTCTTAAAAAGAATCCTTTGGAATACTGTTTTATGAATCATGTACATGGATAATAAATATGTCCCAGTAAAAATTGACACATAAACAATCTCGGATAGTAATGAGATTGAGGAATTAACCCTTACCTTGTACATTCCTTGGATCAAGGGTATGTTTAACCTCCTGTATAATGACCATAGTATGTTATTAAATTATACCAGAACCATATTCATATTTATGATATCATACTTCATTCATTTATGACATTATACTTCCCATTTAATAATAATTTCCATGTTAAAATAACATTTCGTGTAACAGTCGCTTTCTTTATCGTACATGCTTTAACTTGTCATTCTTGATCATATCACTTATATCAGGATTTAATTACATAAAAAATAGAAAAAATTATTTATGTATCATATATATTCAGAATATAAATATGTATAATATATAGATATATGAAATGGATAACATCATTTTTGGAGAGGGTGGGCCATAAGTACGCATAAATGATGTTTCATTTTTCAGAACGTATGGAACGAAAGTAAGTGAATGAGATATATGTAAATAAACACACACACACACACATATATATATATATTATAGTAGTATTATTATGTCATATATAACATACTTATTAATAGTATATATTTTTATAATCGTCTTTGAATGTTAAACGTGGAAATGAATCTCATCGTGTTGTGGAGAAGGTAAACCGTACGTACACACGAGCGGCATTATCATTCTATTGATGGGGAAATACTATATAATTTGATGGAATATTATATATAAATAATAATTAACATGTTATATTTATTAATTAAATCAACTATACTTATTATTATACCCATCCAAGTAATGAAGTGTTGAATAACAATGTACACCACGACATAGAGACGGTATATCGTATGTACGCAAAAATGGTGACTCTATAATTCATAGGATGGATAAAATAATGAATATATTTGTCCCATATTTATAATAACATCACAGTAAAATCAAATTATTTATATGGTACTGGTGTTATAATTTTTGTTTGGAAATAACAAAGAAAGGGGAAGTAGAAGCAGAAATGAACTTTGAAAGAGGTGATAAAATAATTACCTCTTCTTTAGGTTATTCCTTCCGATTTGAACAAACTGGCTCCTAGGGATGGAATTATGATCAAATTACTCACTATATATTTAATTTAGAGTTGTTTTTATGATATTTTATCAGGTTTTGACTGAGTAAAATTGCATTGGAGGTGTAAATTTTAGAGAAGGGGAAGCACCCTTTTATAAGACAGATGAAAGAACTTTATGAAGTGCTTGAAATATTAATTTACTATAACCTTATATTCAGTTTATAATATCTCAAAATGGATTTATTACAATTATAAGGTGGTTATGGGTCTTCATCCTCTCAACCAATAGATTATATATAAGTTTAATACAACATATTATCCTTATCATTTAGCTTTTACTCTTAGTTAAATAGTTTAACTTTTTCCATGTCTCTTGTATTCCTACACAATATGGTTAATAAACAAATTATAAAATCCCTTAGAAACCTAAAGTGGTTACTTAATGATATATCTAAAAATATTTAAGAAATTTATCTGAATATTATATTTTTAGGAATATTATATCATTTATTAATATAATATTTGTTTTAGAAACTCATTTTTGTAAATTTTGACACTATTTAGTATTTGGTTTTATTGAAAGCCGTAAAAACTTGACTACTTTGAAGAAATACATTTAATCTACACTAACACGTAATATTAACCTAAAAAATTCATTTATTTCATCAAATCATTCAAATTATATTTATTTGAAAATTTATAACATCATTTATTTGATTTTATCATTAATAAGGAAAATACTGCATCATTATTGTTTCAAAAATAAATATAGTTATTTTATGTCTATCAGTTATAAATATAATATCATTATGTAGGAAATAATTTTATATTTATAATATCTATTTAGAGTATAAAATATAACTTATATAACCCCATATATGAAATTTTTAACTAAAATATATATATTTATGTTACATTTTCCTTAACATTCAAATAATTTTTATAAAGAGTCATTTTCACTTAATTGTAGCTCCATGGGGTCCCAAAATCGACCCAAATTATACCATGGTCAGACATGTATCAAAAAATATGGTTAGGACATGTGTTAACGTAACATAAAAAAATTATAATATTATTTTTTACCATTATTAACCTGATTTATCCTTTTCCATGGTAAATAAAATATTTACGAATGTTACTATTCATATTGTCTAAAAATGAGGATACCAATTTACAAAATTTGGACATCTTGATTCAAAATATGGAATCCATTTTTCAAATTCAAAACAGAGTAGTTGCAAATGTGAATTCAAAATTAATTCCTATAGTCAAAACCAAAAGGCGGGGTTTTAAAAAGTAAAAAAAACCAAAAGATTAACAGTTGTTTAGGTTTAATTAAAAAGTAAAACTACTTTCAACGAATAAAATTGGATTAAATGGTAGAAATATGATCTAATTATATTATTTAAAAAATACTGATATTTATAATTTAACACTATAAATATGTTTTATTAGAAATGTTTTTTTCAACTAAAATTTAGTATTTTCTCACTATTCATTATAATATGATAATTATCAGAAAAGTACCAAATAATTATACAAAATTATTTTTTATGTCTGTATTCAAAATAATAATTAATTTCTTCAAATTTAATATTCAAAAGTGTCAAATATTAGATTTAAAATTGGTTCTCCATTAAATGGTGGACAACTGTATTTTTAAAAAATATTTTTTTTATCTGAAAAATTAAATTCGTCTCTATAATATGTATAAGAAAAAAATATGAATGTTAAAATTATATAAAATTAAAAATGTGGTTAATACTATTCATAAACACATTTAAATATCTATTTTGATAGGTCATGTCACACTTCAAATCGGTGTTGTGTACATCACACCCTATTAAATTATATAAAAAGAAAGCGTACTGTGGATGCATGGGGTGTTACATTATCCCCTCCTTCAATAAATTTCATCCTCAGAATTTAAAATAAATTTTTAAAACTATGGGTTTTAAATTTAAAAATATATTAGTTGAAATTCCACATTGAAAAATGAATTAACGAGGCCTCTATTTTAGAACATAAGAAGGTATGTATGAATGTTACCGAAAATAACACATAGTTGGGTTCCATGTAGGAAAACATGGATTTGTAAGTGAAAAAAACCATCATTTTTTGTTAGAGAGTGATAGAGAACATTATTATGGGAAATTTAACAATCCAACAGATATAAATCTGCATTGATTTAAGGAACCATTTGATCCATCAGAAAATAAGGTCCTAGAAAAACATTTTTGTTTTTATGATCCTTTTCTATGTGTTATAGAATTAATTTTTTTATAGACTAAGAACACAATGATGCATACTTAATTTACATGCAGTGTTTCATACTCTACCAAAAACTCATCATTCTCTTCATAAGACAATTCTCAATAATATTATATTTATCTCAATCCTATATGGTTCCAAATATAATCATGTACCTTTTAATTGAAGAAAACTATTTTATAACAACCAGGTACTTCTTGTAGGCTAATTGTGGGTGATATAGACTTATCACACTTCAGCTATAGGTTGGATTCTTATATCTTTGTCTGATTCATTGGGTTATCACCCGACCTAAAGGTTGTACTTTTCCTAAAAATATAGTATTATATCATTCCATAAATAATATAATGAAATTTTTTAACCCTAAACAATAATATCAAAAGTTCAACTTAATCCATTCCAGCCATTAGACTTATCCAAAATACTTCTCTCCAATATCTATCTAAAGGGTCTCTAAATTTCCAAAATAAATTGAAACATCAGATTCCTCAAACAATGCAATGATTGTCTTATTTTCACATAATGAATATATGATTGTCTTCATCATATTAAAACCATGATGAAAAAATTTATGATGTACAATCCTTATATATATCGCATTCTTCTTATAACTAAGACATAATTCTTGAATCAAAAAACACAAATACATTAATTATTCCACTTCAACTGAAGTAACAACATAAACTTGACCATTATCGATTTTTTGAGCTATACTTCCATAGAGATTTGGGCAATCATTTTCATAATGGACCATATCGTTACAATTATGTCATTACACAACTTCTTTGTTTCCCTTAAAATCTTGAGCCTCATGAAATTTTTCTCGACATTTGTAACAAACTCCCATTCCTTTTAGGCAAGTACCAGGGTGATTCGACACAAAATTATAATACAAAGGAAAATCATTCTTTCCCTTTTTCCCATTATCTATCTCTTTCTCCACCATTCTATTCTTCTCTTGATTTAATTTAATTTAGTAAGACATAGATAATTCATTTGTTGTCTTCATATAACATGATACTATTTTTCCATATGATGAGAAAGATTGTGAGACTAATGATCTAAGAATAAATGGTTTTAACCCATAAAAGAATCAATCAACATTACTTCTTGGGTTACATATGTTGTCTGTATCATGCCTTTTTATCCTTATGATGTTATCCTAACACTTCTCAATATTCTCATCTTGCTTTTTCCTCAGCCTCAGAAATTGCCTTTCCATATCATCTTGATATTCAGGAGGAATTTATTTCTCTAGAAATATTTATTTAAACTCCCTCTATTTTATTTTTCGCAATTCTTCGTCCTCCTTTGTGTTTTGAATTAATGACCGCCATTGATCTACATCTCTTGAGAGGCGATAAACTACCATGAAAACCTTTTCCCTTTCATTACTTCCCATTGTAGGAAATATTTTATCTCTAAATAAAATATCCACTGGTAATATATAAAAGGATTTCTAGTCCCATAGAAAGTTGGTGGTTGTTTCCTCCTGAAGTTGTCTAACATTGAACCTCCGCATTGTGTATCATGGTTCTCCAAATGAGTTATATATTATTCATAACCTGAGTGAGTTTTCCCAGTATGGTTAGAAGATGATCAGCAGTAGTTGCATCACCAGCTCTACTATAATTATCTTTAGTGGGAGGGAAATCCCAATATGGATTACGTGCATTAGTATAGTTTTAATTCCTTTAACTAGGAGCCATTTCTAAACAATGTAATGTATTATGATTGTATATGTATCGCAATTCATACTTCCAAATAAGTAAAATACTTAACATACATTGAACAGTTTATGCATAAAATCCATAATCATTAATATGTTTTATTTAGGGAAGTATTTACTAATAAATACTTTATATTGGTTTGTAAATAAAATGTGAATTATCCTAAGAATATCCTCCAAGATAGTAAAACTAGGTGCCCAGTAAGGCCCGTTGTCGTGTACCAAGATACCCCAAGTCAGGCCCGAAACTCCTTGTCGGAGTTTTCACTCCAAGTTATATATGTTCCAGAACCACAGACTCTTGTAGTATCCAGAAATGGATGTATTACATACAAATCACGCATAATCCCTACATTATCAAAATTCTACGGGGTTCTTCTATACATATCTGTAAAGTCTATCATAGGGTTATGATCCCAAAAATAATTGTTATAAATATATTTCCACGGTTGTTGGTAAAATTCCTATGATACCAACTATAACGCTCTGATCGTAGTTACCCAATATCGGTGTGTTATTTCAATATATTTTCATGATTACAAGTAATCATGTCCCTATGGGCCGATTTGTTTATAAGTCCTGGAAAATAGATTACATACATGAACATGGAATTACACATTTTAACATAAAACCCAACATAAGTGATCCTTTGATAATTCCTTCATTCACCTAGATTAACCATGAATATCAATTGTAATACACGTCTTAGAATCCTGGGAAATTAAACATAATAATGGGTGATCTCAGATGCACAGTAATGGTAAATAATTTAGCGGAAGCTATAAAATTTTAATGAATGATGTGTAATAAAAACAAAATCCTTTTAAAAATAAAATTGTACATAATATAGAAAAAATAAATCAAACATTTCCATATAATCATGCACATGAATATTCTTCTAGTCGAATAATCACATGTAATAGTTAATTTCATAATGAGGGAATGCATAATGTCAGAAATCATAAACACATAGTCATGGCCTCGTTCGAAGACAATAAATAAATTTTTTTTCAAGGCATTGTGCCAAGACACTAATTTGTCTCCTGAGACCTACTGATGTATCGAGTGGTTATAGTGCGCCCCTCACATCTCTTACTAAGTCCAATTCATTCCTCATAGGAAAAGGGTGAAACTTAACATAAACATTCATATTAAAATTAGAATATGAAATGTCAATAATTTAAACATAAACCATGAATGGTATAAAAATAGTACATCCACAATAAAACATATAATAACTCATTCAATAGAATATGGAATATATTATTATAATTAATCAACTATAATATAGAATAATATCTTGTAATGGATGTTGACATAGATGAAAATGAACAGTAAACCTCTTTAAGAGAAATATCATTTTCATGAAATCATTTAAAAGTCAATTGATTTAAAAAGGAAGACATTTAAAAGAAATTTTTTAAATAAAACTATCACATTCCACTTTTAAACTTTTTAAATAAATTAACATTTTAAAACATTTATATCCATATAAAAAACCATAAAACCATTTTGAAAACATGGAAATTAATGATAATGACTTAAAAAATAAATATTTAAACAATTTAAAATGATGTTTTAGTTAACGATTACCTTTAAAATAATCCTTTTGAAAAATCTTTTATGATGCATTGATATGGATAATAAAACTGTTGCAGTAAAAATATACACATAAATAACCTCCGATAATAATGAAATTGAGGAATTAACCCTTACATTTTATATTCCTTTGGTTGGGGGTAAGTTTAACCTCCTGTATAATAAACATAGTGTGATATTAAATTATACCAGAACAATACTCATATTTATGATATTATACCTGACTTATTTATGACTTTATACTACCCATTTAATAATAATTTCCGTGTTAAAATATCATTTCGGGTAATAATTGCTTTCTTTGTCGTATGTGTTTTAATATTCATTCTTGATCGTATCACTTGTATCATGATTTAATTACTTCAATAATATAAAAAATTATTTATGTATCATATATATTAATAATATAAATATGTATAATAGATATATAGATGAAATCGAAAACACTGTTTATGGAGAAGGTAGGTCGTACGTACGCATAAATTTTGTGTCCTTTTTCATATCGAATTGAATGGAAGTAAGTGAATGAGATATATTTAAATACATACATATATATATAAATATTCTAGTATAATTATTATGTTATATATTACATAATTATTAATAATTTATATTTTTACAATCATCATTTAATGGCAAACGTGGAAATTAATCTCATCTTGTCGTTGAGACTGTAAGCCGTACGTACACAAGAGCGGCAATATCATTCTATTAATGGTGAAATATTATGTAATTAGATGGTATATTGTATATAAATAATAATTAACATTTTATATTTATTACTTACATAAATTATACTCAATATTATACCCATCCAAAAAATAAATTGTTGAATAGAAAACTACACCACGATGTGGAGATGGTAAGCCGCACGTATGCACGTATGGTGATTTTTTCATTAATTGGCTGGATAGAATAATGAATATGGTTGTACCATATTTATAATAAAATCATCATAACATCAAAAAATTTATAACGTAATGGAGTTTATATTTTTTTAATAGAAACAACAATGTATAGCATGTTGAAGAAAAATGAACTTTGAAAGATGCGATTACGTAATTACACCTTATTTAGGTTCATCATTTTGATTTGAACAAAACTGCTCCTTATGATGGATTTCTGATCAAAGGACTTTATTTTTAAGGTATGGTAGTTTTTAGGATATTTTCTTAGGGATTGGATAAAAAAATGGCATTAGATGTGTGAATTTGAGAGATGGGGAAGTATCCTTTTATGAGAGAGGTGAGGGGCACTTTAGGAAGAGCGTAAAATATTTATTTTCTATAAACTTATTTTTAGATTCTAAATGATAAGAATGGATTTATTTCAAGGATTAGGAGGGTATTTGTATAAATACTCTCAACCAATATCTTTTAGTCATGTTTTGGTCCCCATATTAACTGTATCATTTAGATTTAACACTTAGTTAAATAGTTTAACTTTTACCATGTCTTTTTGTATTCTTACACTATATGGTTAATAAACATACAAAAAAAATTCAAATGAATATTAAGTGGTTCATTAGTGATATATATAACATTATTTAATCCCTTTTTTGAAATATTAGATTTCTATTAATATTATATCATTTAATAATATAATATTTTTTTAGAAACACATTTATGTCAATTTTGACACTATTTAGTATTTGGTTTTCATAAAAGCCATAAAAAATTTATTACTTATAAAAATATACATTTAATCAACCCTAACATGTCATTTCACATATAAAAGTCTTGAATATAATCAAAATGTTTGAATTATATCTATTATTATATTTATAATATAATTTATTTGATTCTTTCCTTAATAAGGCAAATAATGCACCATTATTATGTAATAAATAAATATATTTATTTTATGTATAAAATATATATATAATATCAAGATATAGAATGTTTTATTGAATTTATAATGTCTTTTTATAGTCAAAAATGTAATTATATAACCCCATATAAAATTATTTTTTAATAAAAGATATATGTTTTTGTTATATTTTCCTTAACATTAAATTAATTTTTATACTGTGTCATTTTAACTTACTAGTGGTTCCATGGGGTCCCCAAATAGATCCATGGATTCATATTCTAGTACATGTATCAGACAATAGGGTTAGGAATGTTGTTAGGGCAAGATAGTATTATTATAATATTATTTTTTACACTTATTTAATGGATTTATCCTTTAACCATGGTAAATAAAATATTTACTAAAGTTACTATTCATAGTGAATAAAAATAAAAGTTACATATTTACACAATCTGGACCTCATAATTCCAAATATGGAATCCATTTTTTTCAAATTCTTAACAATTAAGTTGCAGAAATTAATTTAAAATTAATTCTTGTTGTCCAAACCAAAAAACAGGTTTAAAAAAAGTAAAAGCTACCAAAAGATTGACATGTGTTTATGTTTAATTGAAAACTGAAATTAATATAAATGACCAATATTTAATTAAATGGTAAATATATAATCTATTTAAACTTTAAAACCACTCAAATTTATAATTTAACAATTTAAATAAATTTTATTAAAAAATTTATTTACAATTAAAATTGTGTATTTCTTTCACTATTCATCAAAATATGAATGTTATCAGAAAAGTACAAATAATTTATAGAAACTAAATTTTTGTGTCCCGATTCTAAATAAGAATTTAATTTCATAATATTTAATATATAAAAGTTTCAAGTATTGTATTTAAAAAGGGTTCTCGGTGGAAAACCGTATTTTTAAAAAATACTTATTTTAACTGAAAAATTGAATTTGTTTCTATAATATGTCTAAGAAACAAAAAATATGATTGTTAAAATTATATAAAATTAAAAATGAGGTTAATGATATTAATAAATTTTCTTTAAATTTCTATTTGGATAAACCATGGTGTGCTTGAACTCATTGTTGTGTAAATCACACGCTGTTGAATTATTTAAAAATGAAGCATACCGTGGAAGCTTGGGGTGTCACAATATTTATGTATTAGAATCCTAGAACTATAAAGTTGTTATCAAAGTATTGTTTTAGTTAAAATTTGGTACCAAAAGATGATAAAACATTTTTGATATCCCTAGAGATAATTCTATGTGGTTTTCTATGGATTTTTTTAAATCATTAGTCTAAGGATTAATCAATGTGTAGGGAAATGTATTGGAATTTTGGTAATGGATAAAGGGAGAGGTTTATAAGAAATTAAATCATTTTCCAGATAATATATGTGGACATGGCTCTATAATAGAAGTTACTTTGCGCTATAACTCTAAAAAGAGTGTATTGAGCTAGACTAGATCATCACCTAGAGCATAAAAACAATCCATGATGCACACATGGATTGACACAACTGGTGATATACGTTGGATATTCACACGTTCATTAAAAACTATCATAAAGGATTTAAATAGATCATTTCTATGAATGACAGTGTATAAACATAAGATGTTATAGATTAAAAAATAATATGGTAGGATATATATTTCTTGTAATTCATTATTTATTATTATGTGGTTTACCAATATGGTTATTATTTCCCACACAGTGATTTGTTGATTTAGTCAATGGATAGAACCAAGAGGAATCATGTTAACACATAATGTGATAAAAAATTTTGTGATTATTTGTAACCAAATTGGATGATTAGTGGAGAGAAATGTATATTCATTGTTTCTAATGTGAGAGAATGAAACATGATTAACAATATGAACATTTTTGAGATTCAAAATGTGTCAAATATGATACTAATGTAATTTTTGGAAAACTTGTGTGGTAATAAAAATATGCACAGAATATTTCTCTTTCGACATGTCTCAATGGATCGGAGATGGATCTATAATTATATATCAAATAAAGTGGAAAATTTTTATTATGTGGAAATGATGGTCATAGAGAAATAAATTGCACAAGAATTCAATGGAGTATATGTGTGGAAAATGTAAATTATCCATGTTAATGGAATAAACAAATTGTTATCCAAAAGACCATTAAAATACATATGTTAATATAAATTAGGAAATGAACTTATTGAAGTGTATGTGTATTTGGATTCCTAAATTATGATGTCAAAGTATTTCATCAATTGTATATCAGTTATAAGAATCACTAAATTTCATGTGATTGTTTTAAATTTGTAACCATATATGCCTTCATATAATATTAACATAATAATTATGGATATTATCATGGGATTATTTGTTTACTATTGATCATAAGTTCAATGTCCCGGGAATCATTTTGATGTTCTATGCAATTACATTTTATCATGATTGAGGATATTTTAAATGAAATTTATGGAAATAAAACCCTTTAGTTTTGTGTGTGTTATAGTGAAAACGATTTTTGAAGAAGAATTCCTTTATGGGCATATGAATAAAACTATTAAGAACATTTATGGGTTATCTTATCTTTGTTTTTAAGATAATTATGGGTTACTTCAATTCCAAAACCATTTTATATGTATTGATTTAGAAATTAAATTTCCCACAAGTCGGGGAAATCCTTTTTTATTTAGAAAGGATGAGGGTCTTGAACCTACAAACAAAGGGGGAATAGTGTATAACACAAACCAATAGCCTATATAGAATATTATTTCTATTGGGGAAACATAAGGAGATATATTATTGAGTATGTATCTAAATTATTATTATTTCATAAAGTTAATGATGAGAGATAAATGTCTAAAAGGATGTTAAGACCATTATTAATACCATATAAAAATAATAAGACATCACCATGGGTTTTTCATCAAACTCCCGAAAATATATACATTTAAAATTCTACATGGGTTTTAGTTGACATCCATATGAAGTTAAAAAACCTTAACTCTATAAAATAATCCTTATTTGTTGAATATATGTATTGGATATAAAATAAAGTATTGTTATTTTTACATGGACCAAAAAATCTATTATATTTAATTTGTATTTGAGGTTAAACTAGAGGTTCTAGGGAAGGATTTTAAAGAACATGTACATGGAGCTATGTTTTAGTACTGTGTATCATCCAAAAATAGTAGATGTTTGAGAGAAATATGAAAATCATTGAGTATTTGTTATGATATTGTTCTATTTATTTCATAGGTGATTTTTATCAACACATTCCTTTAGTGTAATTTTCATACAATAATAACATTCACTTGAGAATATTAATTGATCAGTACTAATACTATATTGAAAAAAATATAGAACTCCAATGTACTAGAATGAAGTTGTATAAATAAATACATTCTGACCTATGATAGATGATGAAATGGATGATATGGTTAGATCCATTTTGAAAGATATAATGTAAGGGTGGAGGTGAATCTATTTGGAATTTTTTTATTCTTCTTTGTGCGAAAAAGTTTTTCATGTATTTCTTTCAAAAATAATTGGAAGAGGCACCAAATTTTTTTTATGATTTTGAGAATATATTTCCTCCATCAATTTTCTGATGCAAATTGATTCTAAATTTCCATCTTCGAACTAAAATACTTCTAAGATGACTTGTTTATTTTCATTTTATTTATCCAATAAAAATAAAAATATATAAAACTAAGTATTATTGCTTAAATTAGAATACTCTTAAAGGTTCCAGTGTGAAAAGATACATGGCTAAAGAATATATACATTTATATTAAACGTATTTTTCTTATCTAAAAATGTTACATAACCAAACATTGAAAAATGTTGAATATATATATGATCAAATATACAAATTATTCTATAACTTCCATTAATATTGGGAATTCAGGGATTATATATATTGACTACATCAAACCTTTAGGGTTAGGATATTTCTCAACACACAATCTTATTTAACTGAGAATTTTTAGATGAATGCATCAAATAAGAAAATTGAACATGTATATGTTATCATATTCTATGTAATTTGACATGTATGTTAAATTATTTATATATTTCTATATAGTAAAAAGATAATACGTAAAAATCGGAGTTCATTACATTTGACAGGGATAGATTATTTTACTAGAGAAGTGTTATAAATTAGTTAAAATTAATGTTTAATGTGTTAAAACAATAAATTAAAAATATTATTAATTTATTAATTTTATTATTTATTTATATTTCATTTTTTGATTATACCTTCTTACTCTACCAATAAACAATATTATCACTGTATTTTGGTTTCTAAATCAATGGTTTGTGGAAGAAAATATATTGTAATAATGGTTTCACATTTATTATAACTAAATTTGTATTGAGTATAAGAACAAAACATGATATTGTTATGAAAACTCTAATAATTTTTTTTTACTAGTAAATCAAATATTTTGATTTAATAGGAAAATGAATCTTATTATTTAGTTTTTATGAAAATATAAATATTGTATTATTACCCACATTGGAAAGTCATTATGATGAAATTAATTTGGATTGATTCAATAAGGAGGTGTGGAACATCTATTAAAGACTATTGATTTTCAGTTATTAACATCACTCGTAATATTTCTATAGATCAGACACAAGTTTTTACATCATTAATGACAAAAATGTTTTAGTTGAAAGGTTATCCAAGTCCTAAATTCTATTCCATTAGTGAATTAATCTGAATAATTGTTTTAATGATAGTGTGAATGAAATTGATAAAATCACAACCCCAATTGGCCTTGATCAATGTATTACTTTTGATGACTCAAATATTACAATTTTTAGAGATGAATGTGAAATTTTGTTTTTTTGAGTAATATATAGAATCATCCATAGGTTTTTTAGTTAATCTGGGTTATCTTGGCATTAATTTTAAGGATGTTTCTAATAAAATTATTTTAATTTTGGTTTTAAATATTTTGTTTCCAACTTAACTATGATGTGTATTTTCAATATAAATGAATTATATTTTTATATTATTTTCAATTTTTAACATTGAATTAAATTGTATTATGACCAAAAAAACAAAAGAACTAAAAAAATACATTATATAACAAAAATGATAAATTTAAAAGAATCATATTAAACAGATTATAATCAAAAATAAAAATAGTGAGTCAAATTACATAACCAAAAATATTCCATTTAACATTACCAAAATATTAACCAAATTTCCATGAAAAAATGCCAGATGACATAATCAAATGACCAAAATGACCAAATGAAATAACCATAACTAAATTGGATCGAATTGAAAAAAAGATGTATCATAACCATTATTAATATACAAATTTGAATGTGTTTATTTATTATGACACGTATTTTATGATTTTATATTCTTCACATTAAATATGATTTGATTATGTTATGTCACTATGTATCTTATGTTTTTATTAAAAAAAAGTATTCCTTAATTATTTCACGTCATATCTTCTTTCTTCTATGGAATACACATTAGTTATAAATATCAAATTAATTTTTTATTTTTTTATCAACGAATGTAATGAAAAAAATTGAAGTTATATATGTGATGAGGATCATTGATTCTAGTTTCGACAAGATATATATAATAATTAATCCACCTGTTCTTATTGGGTGTATAAAATTGAAAATATTGATATACATAACATATAATTTCATGTCATTAATGTTTCTTAAATTATTAATCAGGAACCATCTTATAGGAGACAAGTGTTCTCAAAAAAACCTAGTTGCAGTGAAACATAGACTAATTATTTGAATGGGGATATGACTATACCAAATATCACCACTCATCATATTCAATTATAACGATACCCTTCCTTATATTTACTATATTGCTTAATTTATTATCAAGTAGTTCTGTTTTAGGAAACCTGGATATTTAAACCACCAATATTTTCAGCAAACATAATGTCTAATAATTATTGTATATATTTTCATTCTCCAATGATTAATCCCACTCCCAATCAATATTTTCCTTTTCAATATACATATTTTCTAGATCCCTTTCCAATTACTTCACTCTCTTAATTATTTTATGTTCATTATCCTTTGAAATATACTCTGGTTAATTCTAAATCTAATGAGTTTACCGGTTCTTCCAAGAAGATATCATACCCCACTTGTACTATATAGCTCAATGATCCTTCATAGATTTAGGATCCAGTAATTCCAAATGATCTTGATGGATTAACTATATGTATACAACCCTTATCTCTTTCTTCCAAAAAAAAATCATTATACGATCAATAAATATAATATATGAATTTTATTCTATTATAGCTCGATATGCCACTATATGGTGGTGTGGGCATACACACACATGTAAATAGTTGAACCACCACATATATATAATGGATGATTAAACTGTGGAAAACTAATTAATTGGCAAAATAATGTGATAATGTTAGTGTTTTATGTTGAAAAATTTTAAAAAAACTATGGCATCATTCCCATCAATCCACTCTCTGAAAGACACATTGAAAATAAAATAAAGGATAATTCTTGGGAATAAATATGTGTAAGAAAATTAATTAGGTATAACATTGTATTATTATTATTTTTATAATAATTAATATTTTATTATAATATTCGTTATAATTTTTCAGATGGGGAGGCTATGAGGATTTTAAAGGTAATGGATTTATGTTCCCAATAGAGTGAATATAAACATGACTTCTATAATTTTTTTTATAGAGTTGGATAATATTTAGAGGCTATACCTTTTTTGAATAAATTTAAAAGAACACGGTATCAATAAATTATTAGTAAATAGAGGACTGACATTTTTAAGTTATTATTCAATTTTTTTTAAAATGATGATGAATTTTATTAATAATATATTTGGTATTTGTTGAATTTTTTTTACAAAGAGTAATTATATAATAAAACACAAGCAGTATACTATGTTTCTCCAAACATGGGGGTGGATGAATATTCTATTAAATAATATACGAAATTTATTTTTCGTTGACACTTTAATTTAATAAGGTAATATTTATGAAAATATGTACTACATGAAATACTATGATATATTTAATTTTTAGACTATATAACAGCAGATTCAGATTTCATACCTTTTAAATACTGTTTATCTAATTTTATAAAATTTTAAATGGACCCAGAAACAACTTTACATATTTATTTAATGATTTCTCTAAATAAAGTTATCACACATAATCATGAAAACTACTCTAGGATATGAAGGATTTCATAAAATTGGTATATTTTTAGAGCATCCAAACATCTGATTCATACTTTTTCATAAATTAATGAAATTTATATCAACTTATATAATTTCTTAATCAAAATGTGGAATGAAATTATGTGATCTATAAATATTTTTAACAATAATAAAATAAAATTTTATATATTTTGAAAACATATAATCTATACAAAAATTATACAAATTCAGTGAAATTTAATTTTTCTTTTTAGTTTTATTGATTATAGTTCTAAAAAGTTTATAATTAATAAAATACATTTACTTGAATTCTAATTCATGTTTTTCATATTTTTCAATTAAATTATAGAAATAAGTAGTTAAAAATTTTCATAAATAAATTATTATACTGAAATAGTTTGTTTTATTTGAAACAGTATTTTTTATAGGCCCTTGGGGAGTGAGATGATGAATAATTTTGGATAAAAAATCAAATTCAATAGATATTAGGATGTGACAACCATGGGATAGTACACTATATATCAAGGAAGAATTACATCCACACTACATATTGTTATATCTAAATAGTTTTTTATTTGAAATGAGTTTCTAAATGATTTTAAAACTCATATTTGATATGATTGTTGTTTCATTGTTAAAATATCATGGAAATTGTGAAAACCACCAAATATTAATGGAATCGAAATTGATTGGTAGATTTGAGAAAAATCCCTTTTTTTATTTGGAAATAGATACGATGAAATGAGTTGATGTTTAACTTTGAGATAAATAGATTCAATTTAAATATGATTTGAGAGCACATGAATTGATGAAAACTTATGATTTGGTATTGAAATGAGAAAGGAATAAAGAAAATTGCAAATATGTTATTTTTTTGAACTGAATTAAAATGATTTCTTTGACAAGGAATGATTAAATTAATGATTAAAAACAGGTTAGAATATGTAGTTTGTGGTTAATTAGGACTTTAATTCAAGGATTTGTCCTTATAGAAGTGGATTTATGATGATAAGATTGATATAAACATACTACGAATGGATTCACCCCGACAGGTAGTTGAGTCCTCATGGATAATATGAGGGATGTGTGCACACATTAATTCGGGATCAATGATTCAGTAGTGTGATGATTATATTACCCAGAAATAACATACCAAATAGTTTTTTACATGGTTCAAGGATATGATTTATTTTTTGATTACATTCTACTTATAGTAGAACTATTTTATTCATTCCAACATATAAATATATATATTTATTTATTTATATATAAAATTTTCATCTAATCTAGTTTTGATATAACTATTATCTTTTTTATTATGGATGAATGTTTCTATGAAAATATTTTTCTTCCCATGAAATGCCTTTTTTAAATTTTATGAATAATTGTTTTTATTATTATGGAATTTATTATACAATAGATGGAGAGACCATGTTGATAATTATAGCATACACCTTACCTTTTCATTTGAGATATCATAAATTATCATAAGCTAGGATCAAAACATCTGAAAAAACCACTTTGAGGTTGTTTATGTTATTGATTCTTGGTACACTGACTAATATAAATGATCAACATTGATTTGATCAACTTGTTGAATGGTTTTTATCATCTATTCATTGGTAGATTTTTTTTCCACTCGATGATTTACTATTTTTTTACCCTTTTGATTCTAGTACATTCTCCCACAACATTTTTTATCATAATAACATCTATCTATTGTCTTCATATATTTTTTTTTTGTAAAAATCATTCCCTTTTGACTCTTGTGTGACGTTAGGTAAAACTATCCAACAATTTGTAACCATTAAATCCATTTTTTAACTTTTTAACATCATATAGTATATCTATGTATCAAGGTATCTAGGATAGTTCATGATAAGTTGTATTAAAGGTATCATAGTTTCTGAACTTTTCCTAGAGACCAGTATATAGTTAGGTTAACTTGGCATATATGAGGTTGTATTGAAGTGACATTAACGGTTTTTGGAAGCAAGTTTTTGTCTAGAAATCAATTCAAAAAGCCTTAAATCACCATAGGTGTTTGGGAATATTTCCATGAGGAATGTTTTTATATGATTTTGAGACATTTCTCTACTTATGATTAGAGTATTATAAAATACAAATAATTAATTCTACTTGATCGAATTAATATTCTTGTATCTCATGTTTATAATTTTGATATGTGTATCCTTGTTGATGCTTTTAGTATTTTATATTTATGTATTGAATCATCATGATAATGATGATACATTTGGGTAATATTTAAGAAGAATAAGATGGTGAACTATATCAAGTCATTCCCATTTTGGACAAAAATATTCTTTAGATTGTGGTCCTTATTTCCCATGCACTAGGGTATGTACCTGCCATAGTACAATTTTAGGTTGAGGAAGTGGAACCTCAAAGAGAAGAATATAAATATTGTGATAATTAGTTTCATCTTCAGAAACCACAAACATTATGGGGATTGAATGATCCTCAACCGGATACGGATTTGTTAAAAAAGATTGAACTATTGATTTCATGGAAACAACTATAGTTATAAATGTGATATGTTCTACCATTAATCAATAGGGAAATTTCATGACATTTTGGGATTAGATGGTTTTGTTAATGAATAATGTTGGATTATATTAAAAAGACATATGAGATATTTTTACTGATTAATTCTATACACAATTATTGATCTTGGAAAAATAAATTTAATTTATCAACCCCCATCAGGGTGATAGGACCACGACGTATTTTGAGAACTATTTTTCAAATATTTTTTAGTTGTATCCCAAGGAAGTAGAGAGCATGACGTTTAATGCGGTGAAGTTTGAGATGGGTCTTCAAACTAATATATGGTAATATGTTTTCTTTTATAAATCTTTCTTTTTTTGGTGATGTGATGGATAGAGAAAAGATTGTTGAGATTAACTTGGAATGTATATTGGTGTTGGTGAGAGATACTTTTTATCCCATTGACTATTTTTTGGTTACCATTAAGGGAATATAAACCATAATGAGTCTCATGGTGGTATAGAGAGTAGGCATCATCTAGATCTACTACAGTTCAAGTCAGTGATGTTTTAAGTTTCATTCAATGTGGCATGGTCAGGAATTAAAAATATGTTTGTACTAAAGTACAAAATAATCATTTTATTATGGTCACATAGGACGCCTATAGAAGTTCTTCCATATATTTTCATATCCATGTTATAGAACATGCTCATCTGCAACTAAAAGTTATGCGGTGGAATTAAATGCTTTATGAGAAAAGGGGTTCCTGTCTCCTGAATCTAGTATGATTCTTCTTCACACAGTATAATATTCACCAACGGAAGATAATTTATGTCAAACAAATATTGGAGTTATGATCAATATTGATTCAGATTTAGTGAGTTCATTATTTGATATTGGTACATCACACTAATTTTTACCATCACATGTTTTTAACTGTTAAATCATCCTAAAGAGAATCTATTTTAATTTGTGGATATTACTACACCCCTAATAATAAAGAGAGGTTAGGGTCTTTGACATGCTACTTAAGTTTTCTATTTATCAAAGACTCATCTTACCTATAGATTTCGGTTTCTTCACATGAAACCACATGATGAAATTTTTTAGTTAGATTGGATGAATACTCATAAGTCCCTTAATGAAGGTGACCATCGATTGGTCTCCATTACTATGATTGATGGGAAATGTAGTGTCTTTCAGAGGGAATGTTTTCTGAGTTTATGTAGATTTAGAGCATCTTTTATGGAGTTGGTTAGGGTAATATAGATGTTTTTTGAATTAGAGTAGAATATTTTAGTGATGATCTCGCTCTAGTTTTATTAGTGTTTCCGAACATTCTTCCTTCTGATTTCTCAACATTTTCGTCGGTAAGAGATACATATTTTTCTATTAACTTCTTTTCAAGTACCCATCACATTTATATTAATTCATAATATATATAACCAGTGGAGTTTAAGTAGTTAAAGACTCATTTGGATGATTTCTTTGGAAAAGGTTTTATACTCCTGAGTGTGTCACCTTCGGCAGCCCCTCTTCTCAATGTGAAAAAAAACAATGAAACACTTCTATTGAGTCTGCACAAAAAACGTTATTGACTTATGTCAAGAATAATTATCTATTACCATGGATTTATGATCTTTTAGACTAGTTTAAAAGGGTGAGGTTGTTCTCAAATAATTATCATAAATCTAGTTATAACAAGTTGTGAATAAATTAGTATGACATTTAGAAAAAAGCCTTTCAGTGTAGGTATTTTCATTATGAGTATCTTGTTATAAAATTTAGTTTATCTAATGATCCTATAGTTTTGGGGATTTATTTAATATGATATTTCCTGGGTACGTTGATCCATTAATAGAATTATTTTTGGATGACATATTTTTTTCCTCATAGTCTGAGGAAGACCATATGTTTCCTTTGAAAGTAGTTCTAGAAAACTTGATAAATCATCAACTTTACAATATGCTTTCAAAATTTAATTTCTAGATTTGGGATGTTATTTTATTTGATACATGTTATAATAACATGTTATTTTAGTTGATCCTAACAAGGTGGAATATATTATAACATGGTGGAAATCACATAATGTTTCCATGATTTGGAGCATATGATGGATATTACAGAATGATCAACAAGGATTTCCGAAAATTAGCATCTACAATGACCACTCTCACTTTAAAAGGGGTGATGATTATTTGTGATAAGAAATACCAAAGTTTTTTGGATGAGGTGAAAAATATTTTCACTTTTTCTCCAATGTTGTCTCTTCCTGAGGTTGGGCAGGGAAATGTGATCTTTTGTGACACAATAGGTCTATTATTGGGTAGCTTTCTCATAAAGGGTTATATTCTAGTAGCCTGAGGTTTCAAATAGCTTTGTACACATGAGATGAATTATTTAATCAATGTTCGTGAACTCAAAATCATAATGAATTCACATAAAAGTTGGTTTCATTACTTTTTAATGAAATATTTAATGTTCATTTTGAATTCCAAATCCTGAGTTATATCTTCCCTGAAATTTTTTTGAATCTAAAACAGATTCATTCAGTGGATAACCTAAAATATGTATATTTGGACATTTTATACACCCCTATAAAGGTTAATTTTTTGGATGATTATTTGAGCATGAAAAAACCATCCCCTCTAGTGAAAGAATCTTTAAAATAGTGGAATCTGATGGATGTATTCACATAATTTTATTTGGGAGTATTAGAAGATAAGTTTGGCATTAATTTGGAGAGTTTTCAGTTGACCTGCTCTCTTCATGAGATAATTCATTGAGAAGAACAACATGAATATGGATTTAGTGTCCTTAGGTACACTATTTATGGTCACCAACCATTTCCGACTTTTCATTCTCATGTAAGTGTATTTAATGCTCCTAGAACTCATTTTTTGTACCTTTTCTTATGAGAACTGATGGGATGGGAGCGTTATATAATTCCCATTGGTTAGTGTCCCAAGATAGAAAAAATAGTATTTATGATTTGGAGAAACAATTCGGGTGCCTATGTATGAGATGTGGAATCAATGAATTTTTGTCTCACTGTTCTACCTTTAAACAGGTCAAATTCTAGCACTAGAGACCTTCGAGTTTTCTATATCTAATTCTAGTGTCGATATAGAAATTGTTTTAGAGTTCAATTTACTTTCTATTTTGGTTTCTATTTACACCTTGATAGAAAAAGTGATAATTTTATTTATGAATATGATAATAAAACTGAATCACTTTTTACATATTCGAGATACAACCAATGTTGAGGAATTGGTACATCTATATGTTAAAGAGATTCTTTGATTGTATGATGTTACATCTACTACAGTCTCATATTGGGATAATCATCTCAGTTCTGACATATAGAGAGGCCTCGAGGTGTCATTATGATCCCAGGTACATTTTAGCATGACATGTCATCTGAAAATGAATGACCAAAAAAAGGAATATATAAATATTATATAGGACATATTGTGTAATTGTTTTCTTGAATTTGGAAGATTTTGGAATTATTATATGCGACCTGTAGATTTTTCATTCATTAACATCTACCAGTTAACTTTTAGAATGTATCTTATTGATGCCTCATATTTATATCCTTTCAGGTCTTCATTGTAATGGATAGTGATCGGTGAATGTTCCTTGGTTAGACTTAGTGTAAACCAAGAGATGATGATAACGATTTAAGTTATTCATTTTAAAATGTTATGAACCATATCAAACATAAATAATATGGTATTAATCATTAATAATCAATTTATTTATTTATTTTTTACCAGGAGTTTTTGATAGTTTAATATGGGTGGGGTCACTGAAATCATTGAAAAACGTAAAGATTTCACCATGGTTTATTGGTAATTTTTAGACTGTGGAGACAGTGGGGAATATTTCATACCATTTGAAACTTCCAACATATATTTTTTTGATCAACATTTTGTTTTATTTTTCACATCATTGAATTTATATTTCTGACCCTTGACATGCCTTGATTTGGGGTGATCTTGATGGTGAACATTATTTTTCCAAAACTAAACATCCCATCTGTATTGTTGTCACATAAAAAAATGTTATTCATGGATAGATGATAACCTTAGTCTATAATCTATTGAAACATTATTATAATTATCATGATATATTAGAGCATGAAGAATTAATATTAGGGTATTGGCCTTATCTCTTAAATATATGATCTTCTTGAGATGTATATTTAGAGACAGAAAGTGTTTTTGCGATTTTTTGTGATTGTAACACCTAATTACCTATTTTAAAGTATTACAAAACACATTTATTTATTTAACATGTAGGTTTATATTTTTTTTAATTAGTGGATCATGGGTATAAATTCGTCAAAGGATTAAGAGGTTTTACATTAGTTTTGAGTCGAGTTTGGGGAATTGTATATTCATTTCTACTTGAACCGATTTGTACTATCTATACGGAAAATTAATACCTTGTATGTAATCAATGAGATGAATCCATCACTTGTAAAAATCCATGAATCACTTTCATAATTTTAAATATTTATATATGATGATTTTGTTTCAAGATGTGAAATGGTTGAGATATAAGTTTTTAGCCTTAAGAGATTCCATTTTCAATGTATACACCCCTAGATATTTTCAAATCATGAGTTAAGGATTCAAATAATGAATTACTCATTCCCAGGGGGGTTTTGTGTGAATAATTCTTAAAATTGATTCATTATTGTGAACAATCTTATCGTGAACCCCTAATTCCACATCAAGTGTTTTTTGGGTGACTTATTGCCTTTTAGAACTCCTGTTTTGGAATTTTATCTTTAATGAGTTTCCTAATTGTGTTTTTATCATTCTATTTGACACCCCTTTTTGGAAGCAGTGTGATCTCAGGATTTCTAATTGAAATTGAGTTTGATCATGATGATTTGAGATCTTGTATTTTTTTATTGAGATATATTTCCATTCATTGTCGCTATAATTTCTCATTATGTGTGTTGATTTTATCCCTGATAAATGATCAGTTGTTCCATCTGATTCAAGATAGAATTGAAATATAAAATTTCATGATTGATTTGAAATTAGATTTTAATTGACATTAGACACCGTATATGATATTATTGATGTTTGATATTGAAAATTTAATGGATATTGTGACCCCCGCCCCCAATTTCACTGTAATTAAAATTATAGAACGTATTTGATTAAATTCATGGAATGATATGGAAATTGATATTATGAATTTAGTTTAATTTAAACCGTGAGATAAATTCCATAATTTTATATATGAATTTAAAAGCCATGAATTGATGATAAACTTTGATTTCTATTTGAAATTTCAAATGCATGTTGAAAATTGAAATTTTAGTCTGAAATAATTACAATTGATTGATTGATTGAATCGTTAAACCAATAGTGGGACTACATAGTTAGTGGTTAACTATGATAAGAAAACATGGATCTAATTCCCTAACACTAGATTGATGATGAAAAAACTGGCATAAATTTATTAAAAATTGATTTTCTTCAATGTGGAGTTGAGTCTTAGGGGCCCGATCTAAGGGATGTGTGAATAATTGAGCTGAGATTACTGCTTGAGTAGTGTGATGAACCTTTTACCAGGATTTAACATATCTCATGTATTATTAAAGGGTTCAATTACTATATTATTTTTATGCTTACATGAAATTTATTTATAAAACTATAAAATTCATGATAAACAATTTATATAAAGATTAAATCTAAATTCCATTAGATAGTTTTTTGATATATATTAATTTTTCTAATTATGAAATCATATTATACTAAAAATATATAAATTTCATTAAATTTATTTTTTTTGAAATTTAAATCCTATTTGGCTTAATTGTTATAGAATTTATTTAGAACACTTGGTGAGCCCCTACTGGGAATTATATCTCAAACCCAAAAATTTCCCTTCATGAATTTATATATTATCTTATTTCAGGTGTATGAAATGGAAAAGTTATAGTTGGATGTGGTGTGTGTTCTTTATCCTTTGGACTCAGATTGATGGAGGTGGATGATGAAGATGTAATCAACCTGTTTCTTGGGTTTTCATCATTTTTTACTGGATGATGTTGTTCCAATTGATGATGTATTATTTGAATAATTTTTTCAATTTGATTCTAGTATATTATCGCATTAAATTTATTATCATAATGACTTGTATATTTTGACTTACCATTTTTTTGGTAAAAAAAATCTCCTCATATTAATTTTATGATACTAGGTGACGGTCTCAATCATATTGGGATTCAAAACACTCTTCTTGCCAGGATAGAGTCGGCTCGGGTATTAGGGTACTAGCTTTCCAGGGAATGTTTGTGATAGAAAGGGTTTCAAGAAATTACAAAATAATCATATAATTAACCCATGTATGTAAAATTTGATTTATAATATAATTAAATAGAAATAATTAAAATATCAAAAATTACACATTGAAATGTAATTCTTTTAATAAAACATTCAAATAACATGATCAATTAATTATTTCTATTTAATCACATACTTAAAGAATAAGAACAGTGGAAAAATTGATCATTAATCCAATAGTGGTATGGCATCTAGAAGATAAGGAAACCCAAATCAAGAAATTAGATTTTTGAAAACATTTTATATTCACAATTGAAAATTTCATCTTTATGAGTATATATTTATAAAGTGTCCTTTATTTTTAAAAAACATGAAAAGAACAAATTTCAATGAAAATTGATAACATAATTTAAAAGTTAATGAAATGTAATAAATGTTCAAAAAATAAATTTCAATTCTCAAATTATGGATTTTGAGTTATTGTGTCCCTTTGAGATATCATAATTTATTGACCAATTTAATGAAAAGACTTTTGAAAATAAAATTCTAAAGTGTTAAAAATAAAATTTTCATCAATAATAATATGTTTTTAAAAAATAGTAGTTAAACTAAATTGAAATCATTGACTCATTATATAATCTATATAAATTATTCAAAAAGGTGGAGTAAAAATATATTGATAAATTTTACTTTAAAAAAATGTTTAAAATGTAAAATTGAAAAAGACATAATGTTTTAAAAAAATTAATTGGAAGACACTTAAAAACATTTTTATTTTTTAGATTAATCTTCAATAGTGAATAAAATACTTAAGGGGTATCAAATAAAATTTTTGAGTGGAAGACATATATTTTTATTTTTTATGGACAAAAAAACATTTTCAGGACATTGAATTAACCTTATTAAAAAACAAATCATTGAAAGATTAATAATTTTTCCTTTTAAAAAGTAACAAATAATTATGAAAATCATATAATATATTCCATATAATCCATCCAAAAATATAGAAGAAAATTTGAGTGAATGAAAATATATACATGGAATAAAATATGAAATAGTATGAATTAGACTTATTTTTTTGAATGATAAACTTTTAATTCGGAATACCATTAATGAAAGAGTTATATATTGATAATGATAATTAATATTACAATAATATAAGGCTTATATAAAACTTAAAAAAATAATATGTTATAATAGATCAATATTTATATATTTTATTCTTATATGATTCATTCTTAGACGATAAATATATTTGAGTTGTGATATTCCATAGTATAATTTTAACGTTTGAATCGAAAACCGATTTGAGGTAGAACATTAAATAAAACAATTAATATCATGAAATATAAGATAAGAATGTTAAAAGAGAAATAGTTTAGTGTTTTCATCATTTGAAAGAAAATATCTTGTTTGTTATACAAATTTCCAAATGGATTCAAATTTTAGAAAATGAAACCCTTACAACTTGAGAAGCGACTAGATTGAAAGAACATATTGGAGTGATAATGAAATAAAAATTTATACCTCATGAAAAATTATTATTTAGGATGATGTAATTATTTTTACATGTGTCAATACCACATTATTGTGAAATATATTCAAAACCTAAAATCATGCCTCAACAAATATATATTTGAGACAACAAACAGTCACCTTGATTCCATGCTTTGTTAGTGGAACTCTATCCACATGTATAATAGAAATATATAAATTAATAAACTAGTTCACAAATATATAGACAATTATTACACCTTAAAAATTATTTTCATAATTATTTATCATTAATACATTAATTAGTTATTGCAGATTATGATATTTGGGTGTTAATAACATTAAATTTTTGTGCATTATTATTAATTTTGATATAGTTACCCATCATTTGGCACCTGATTCTCCATTGATATATAAATTATTATTGTATTTTTTTTATTGATTTTAAATGTTCTTATTTCATCTAATATATGTTTTTGTAATATTATTAGAAAAATTGCTTATAATAATTTATTTTAATAATTTTTTCAAAGGAAAATTAAACATTTGTAATATTTTAGAAGTAATAAATAATATTTCCAGGTAATAATAACAATAATGAAGTAGTTAATATTTTTTATAATATTAGTTTTCATGTTCCCATTTTCAACCATAATAGGGTTTTGAATTACTTTTCATGTATGTGTATATATGGACCCACACTTCAACATGATTTAACTCAATTGGTGAGTGTGGTGAAGGAGGTGTTTCTTTTCAAATAAGATAATTATAAAATAATAATATTTATATAATTTTAATTTTTTTTATTATTTTTAACCATATTTAAATAATTATTTATAATTCATGAAAAACAAAATGAAACAAGAAATACACTTCATCATGGGGGAGGTAATAAGAACATACACATGTTTATAATTAACCTTTCTCAATACTTGATAGGTGGTTAATTTTGTTATTAAATTGAATTTTAAGATTAATTATTATATTTTATTTATAAAATTTATTAATCATTACCACTATTAATACCATCCTTGATTGAATCTAATGAAAAAAAAATTATGTCATCTCGTGGAGGCAGTTGTCTGGTCAATGCTCTAATGATGTTAATTTTTTTAAGTGGATGTATATTAATAAATAATAGTTTCAATAGTAATATGACAATAAATCAGTATAATAACATTATGTATTTCAACATATTATTATATAGATAATATATTTGGATGTGTAATTTTATGATGAAAAACATAAGATTGAGATAATACTTTCATTGGAGACATGATTATTCCTAGGAAAGTATCCTTATTAAAGAGACTAGGATAACTATGAATGAGTGGGGGATTATGTTTGTAAGAGAATGTTCTAGGTTGAGTAAAAGGGATGATTTTCATGGTGATATTGGAATGAGAATTGTTTTTTTTAATTTTGTATCTGATCCCCTTTTATAAAATAGTTGACAATTATTTTTCAAATCACCCATTATAATATAATAATTATGTGACACTATTTTATGTTTAATGTACACCACTATAAATATATATTGATTTGGGGTATTTTTTTATTAAATGGAAAAATGTAAAATTAAAAACATTTTTTAATGATCCAGACATTTTTTGGAATTTTCTCGAGATCGTTTCCATGTACTCGTATGAACTGTTTTGAGTATAACATTTTTTGTTTTAAATTATTAATTTCTTTGTGAAACTGGAGAATTTTTTAAGGAAGATGGGTATTACAAAATTGTGAAATTGTTTACCATAACCCTATGCCCAATACATTAATTCATGTCAACCCAAATAGTGGGGATTCACATGGGTGGGGAAGGATTTTTCAAACTCTTCTCCCTCTTTGTAGTAACTGTGCGAACCCCTAGGAGGAGGTGAATAATTATTCACATGGTTATTTAAAACCATGCATCCCATACAGAAATCCATGCACATAGATATCTAATTCCCCAAAAATTATATTAAAAATTCCCAAACCCCCTTTTATCACCCTATTTTGACCCAACTCAACCCTAAATGATAAATATCAAATTTTTGAGGCTTTTAGATGAATTCATAGGGCCCTATAATAACATTATTGGTGAATTGAAGGATGGATTGAATAATACGATCCTCACCAATTATGTGTTTCAATCCTGATTATATTTATATCTCCCCAAATCCTTGATTCGGATAAAGAGTAATGTTCTATCCGCCTTTAGTGAGGGTTATGATATAGGATTTGATAATTTTCACTCCTTTTAACTTCTTTCTTATATAAATTCTAGATCTCATTCGTTATTGTGGGTTTGAAAATCCAATTTAAATTTGGGAAATACACATTTGGAGAATGCTCATCAATGATTTTGAGGTAGCTTTTCAATTATTCAACTCTTAAATACTCGATTTTGAATACATCTAAGTAATTTTATAATTTCTATTACAAATCCATGAATTTATTATAAATTTTAATTAATCAATTTAAATTATTTAATTATTTAATGCATACTAGAATTGATTTATTAATTTGGTTATGATGCCAGTAAATTCATTTTTTTTGTATTTGTTCAATTAAATTAGAGATTAAATTAATTTAATTTTATTTCCCTATGATAATGACTTCAGGTAATTTTAGGAAATTGGAGTGGGTTTAATTTTATTAATTAATTATACTATTAATTAATGATATACTAATATTGTAGAATTGATGGGATTTTTGGATTTTGTAATTGGATACTTTTTTAGATGTGTATTGATTGATAATGGGAATTAGGGGATGTTTTGATTATCATTTAAGGGTTAATGGGTTTTTTGGATAATTGATGATAATTCAATTAATTATGAATTCCTTATATTATTCCATGTGATGAAAGTAAATAGTTATGGTTGTTTTGATAAAATGAAAAGGTTCAATTTAGTTTGAATGTGTGATAATAAGGTTAATGATGCACCACCATGATGTATATAAAATTGTGTTTTGTGTGATATTGTGATATTTTTATATATGGGATAATGGACTGTGTGATAGTGACTGAGACTCCAATTATCTATATGTGATAAATGAGTGTGGGGAAGGGACTGAGGCTAAAAATAAAATTATGTGATAAATGATTGAGGGGCATGGAAAGAGGCACCATATACAATATGTTATAGAAAGTGTGGGAAAAGGAATAAGGATCCAACTACCCATCGCACATTGTGTTCTAGGATATGGACTCATGCACCAAATAACTATGTGGTGTTAGATACAATGCTCTGCAGCCATGATATCAGCATTGGAATATGGTTTCAATTGGCCATTATATGAATTGAAATGAAATGATAAATTATAGGAATGGTATTGTGATATTTGATATCCAATTGGGATTGTTCAAAGTCAATCATGGGAGGATTAATTTATTTTTTATTGGTTTCATCATGAACCTGAGGATTTCTGTTTTTAATTAATTAATAAAAAAGGTAACAAATTTTAACTTTATGTATTGTAATTTAAAAATTATAAAAATTTATACACTATTATTAAATGGATGTTGTTTTATATGTTGTTGGTGGTGATCTACTGGGTTTCACTCAAACCCCACAAGGGTGGCCTAATCGATACCCAACTGGACTGTATGATGTATGGATAAGATAAGACAATGATTCCTATATTAGGTGGATAAGTTGGGATGGAGCATAGATGAGGGAACCAAGAATGGTGTCAAGATCCTCTTGGATTTAAAAGTGTCAATAATATGTTTTCATTTAACCAGTGACAATTATTATAGAATGAAATATACACTACTTTTTTTATATAGTATTCATGTTTTCATTATCATGTGATAGTAATATTATTTTGATTGTGGTTATTCATTTGTCTACTATTTATTTAAATCTTCTATTGTGGTGATTTTAAAAAGAGGGCATAGTCTCCCCATGATCGATAATAGACCCTCATTTCTAGTAATTATCCTGTAGTGTACGAGAAGGCATGCACGAAGTCTTATGGCCAACTGGAATGGGGAACCGATGGGTGGATCCTAGGTTGGGATGTTACAAAGTCGTATCATATGAGGTTTTAAATTCACTCCTTTTATCATACAATTTTGGAAAGGTATACTTAAGAATATGACAAGTCGGGTCTTGATATAGAGATCATTAATGTCACTAGGAAACCAATTTATAAAGTTAAAACTCGAGTTCCTAGTGTGGGATTGTTATTATTGATGTGGGATTTCAAAGATGGATGTTTCTTCACCTCATCTGATGCACTTATTTTGTGATGATATTATTTTTGAGGTGTATTTATGAAACCCGATAGGAGCCCTGGTATGAAATGGGATTTTTGTATGAATTCATCATTAAATTACCATAAGATATATTATTAGTTGCGTCATTTTAGACATTCATGAAAAAGTAGGTTTTGGTTATGTTGTGAAGATGAAAAATTCATTTCACTGATTTTTTTATAAATGAAAAACCCCATAATATGAATTTGAGAATTGTGAAATGATGAAAAATGTTAACAATTGGTTTCTAATTTGAATAATTAATAATGATAACGTTTTTAACCTCTGTTAACCTTGAACATGATGGGGTATGGTTAAGGGTAGTGATTGTTCCTCAGTTTTGGTTGTGTGGTGGGGTTTGGGGGAATAAATTGTTTCTGGTAATTATAAATCCCTCTTACGAAATTGTGATAATAATGTTTTTTAATTTCAATTGATACGTGTGTTTGGAATTTTAGAGATATGTATCCATGATAACTCTTATTGATAGGACTCCAAGATTACATGTCTACTTATATACCTCCAGTTGTAGAACCTGAGGTTCCGAAAGTACCAGGTGAAGGAGTTGGAGAGAAGTTCCATTATAAATTTTCTATCTACATGTATTTTATAGAGAGATACCCAGAGTGGGTTTTGAGGAGTATGTCTGAAATGACTCAGAAGTTTTAGTTACAAAACCCATTGAATTTCATTTGAGTGAGTGGAAATGAGGCAAATGAGTTCATGATTCGGCCCAACCAGAAATTTTTGTACCGTTTAGAGTCCCATGTAGAGAAAAATTTCATGTTGGCTGCTTATATGTTAAAAGGATTAGTAAATATCTTGGGGGATTTTTAGGGTTTTACTTTATAGGAAGATGGTATGTAATGGATTGACTTTTCCGAGAAGTTCCAATAGCGAATTTATCTAAATATACTGAGAAAAAAGAGGAAAGTTGATTTCATGATGTTGAACTATAAGAGTATGTCTTTGACGGAATATTTTAGTCACCTTACTAACATGAAATGATTTCATAAAGCACTATTTTGGGATGATATGGATATATAATGAAATTTATAGGACAGATTTCGACTGAGATTATGTCTCAAGTTGACAATTTTTTGTTAAATAAATTTGGCAATTTGGCGGATCATGTTTCAATATATGAGGGGATCCTTGAACAGTATTCATGTAGAGGACATGTGTTTTTTGCTGGAAGATCAAGACATATGAATTCTAAGACTAGAAAGAATCACCATGATAATGATTCACAAACCAATAGAAAGAATTGGGGCTAGGGGGAAGGATCAGTTACATAGGATTTTGTCTTACTGCTTTTCCATCAGTACACTCACCCTGGAAACTTTCATAGACATTTTCCCAGACCACTACTATTGTATCGAGCTTATGACCATATGGGACATCTATAGATGTTTTATTATAACCCATGACATATGGGTTGTGATGGATAATCTTGGAAGTACCAGAGTGCGAGAATGGGATATTGTACACCATGTAAGGTTTACAGATAGAGATATACTAGATGGGGTAGTTGAGTCAATAGACATGGTAATTCTGGGAAAGAGGGTCGGTATCAATAGATTTTTCTTGCTTAGGGGACTCAGAATACATCATATGGTTGAGGGGTTGTGTAGTTGGATGCAAATCATCCCACAGTTGTGGGTAGAAAGGTAGTACTATTGATAGTTAGTGGTATTATTCATATAACTTTTACACCATCTAGTGTTGTATTTTACTCCAGTACCTCTTCCTCTTTTATATATACATAACTTTTGAATTTTTTGACCCTGTAGTTGGAGTTGTTTCGCAGGGTTGTGATGACAGATACACGTTTGGGAGTACGGTTAAGAGGCATATGATCGTACAAATGATATTCGGTCAAGATTTGTTAGTATTGTTTCATTTATGATATTTACACTATGTATATGTCATGTTTTGAAATGATTGTGACTATATACTTTTTATTGTAATACCATGACCACATATATTGTTACAGTAAGATGGAAACGTTTTCATCTCTCGACAGAGACAATTATATTCATCATGAAGAGTGTGATATTTAGGAAGGTTATGCGGGTCCAAATAATAATAAAATGGGGTATCTCACCACCTGAGATTCAAGTCTTTTGAAGGATGATGGGACTGAAAATCATGATTTCATTACATCCATATTTGACCGTATCAAGGAAATGTTTCCTCGGGACTTCATATGGATGTCACCTAAGACAAACATGGAATTTACAACTAATTCCATGTCAGTAGCTAATATTGTTTCCATTCCACCACCTTGAATAACACCAATGGAGATTCATGACCATAAGACTGAATTGGATGTGTTAGTGGATATGGGGTTTAACTATCTAAGTACATATCCATTGGGTTCCCCAATATTTTTTTACAAAAAATTATGATGAAAATATTGATTAGTGTGTTGATTACTAGATGATGAATCAGATGACATTGAAGAACAAGTATCATATTCCACATTTCGAGGATCTATATGATCAGTTTTGGGGTGCCTCTGTCATGTCAAATATCTACATGAGAGCTGGGTATCATTAATTGAGAGTTTGGCCTTATGATATACCTATAACTTTTTTTATATCAAGGTATGAACTTTATGAGTTATTCATAATTTCATTTGGATTGATGAACACAATAGTAGTATTTAGGGCCTTAATGAACACAATAATATACCCGAAGATGGGTCAGTATATTGATGTATTTTTCAATTAAATATTGTTGTACTATAAAAATAATTACGATCATTCACAACATATTAAAATTTTCCTAAGTAGACTAAGCGGGAATTAGATATATTACAATAAATTTCAATTATGGATTAACATTTTTCACAATATGGGTCACTTTAACTCAGAGGAAGCTATGTTAGTGGGCCGAAGGAATGTTCATAGAATGGGTTCATGGTATAATTCCTTGAAAATTTTCTTTATGTGTAGTTTTATTTAATTATAAGGCTATTATCATAGGTTTAATCATGATATATATGTTTGGAAGAACCAAATTCAGGCTTTACCATAAAGTGGATAAATTTTAAATTGTATAGATGATGTGAGAATTATTTCTAGGTTCTGAAGAAATATTTTACCATTACACCATTTAAGATAATACTCAGGCCATGTGAGGTGTATAAAGTGTTTCATGATTCATATGGGATAGGTATTGGGGTAGTATTGATGTAGGGAGATAGTTTTGTGGATTTTTTATCATGAATGTGGAGGAAAAATGAGTGGAACTATCTTATTCATGACATTTAATTGGCTTATGTTGATTATACCTTGATGTGATGGAGTTAAATTAAATGGAAGAAAAATTTACTGTGTATACAGATCATAATAAAATAAATTATTTCCCTTGAAAATACGATTTAAATCATCATTAGTGGAGGTGGGTTGAGTATATTATGTCATTTTATTTTGAGCAACATTATATGTCTGAGAATGGAAATATTTTGGATGATGCATTGAGAATGAAAACTCAAACATAGGTTGTTTGGGAATCTTGTTCTGATTTGATGATAATGAATATGTAGTTTGAGATTCATGTTCTTGATCAATATTACCAGGAAAAGATGAATCTTGTATCTGGGATACTGGAGTCTACACATTTGAGTTTAATTAGGGAAATAAAGTGTTAGGATCCAAAATATTTTTCATTAAGGGTAATCCTTAATGTTTGGTAGAAACCTTTATAGTGCATTATAGGTGTGGATGAGATCATCTATGCATGGAATTATTTTGTTGTTCATAAGAGTATATGGAAAAAGTTAATACATGAATTTTATTCCTTAAAGTGTGAGGTGTATCTGGGTTTGAAAAAAATTGTATTGTTCCCAACTTCGACAATTTTGGTGGTCGAGTATGAAAAAATAGATAGCAACGTTCATGACATTCTGCATCATTAAAAAGCTTCATTTTGATCATCAAAGCCATAGTGTTTTAATAATGATATTTCCCATTCTATAATGGAAGTGGGATGATATTAATATAGACATTATGGTTGGTTTCCCGAGTTCTCCATAGAGGAATGTCACATTTTCGGTGGTTGTGGTCGGAATGATGAAAGTAGCACATTTCATTCTTATATGCAAGACATTCTCAGTGGATTATTTTGGGGCCTTATACAATCCTAAGATAATCCATATTTATTAGGTTTCATAGAGTATTGTTTCAGACTATTACACATGTTTTATGTCATTCTTATGGAAGGTCATGTTGAAGCCAGTTGTTTCACTAGTTTTACTAAGTATAACATTGCACCCACAAATATATGGGATGTTGGAATGTACTGTAAAAGTTATTTAGGAAATGATTCAAGTGTTTGTCCTAGAATTTGGTTGGGTCCTCGTAGATGAACCTTCATTTTGAGGAGTTTACTTATAAAAATATTTATCAGTAAACTATATAGATGGAAACATAACAAGCCCTATATGGTGGGCTATAAAGATCCCCTAAATGCTTGATGGAGGCAGGTGAGTCAATGTTTTTGGGACTATGTCGTAAACATGAGACTTCAGTGAAGGTTCACCTAATTCAGATTCATATGGATACAACTATAAGAAAGAAGAATTCAGATGATGATAGATGTTGATGACCAATAGAGTTTATCGTGGGTGATCATGTGTTACTTCTGCTTCCACCAAGACTCGGTCACTGTCGTATTCAGTGACATGGAATATTGGCTACTGTGATTATTAACCCTTTGAGGTTGTGGGGTGAATCAGGCTACTGGCATATTGATAGAATCTTCCACAGATGTACAGTTCTTTTAATTACTTATTTCATGTTTCAATGATTCGTCGATCTCACCATAACCCTTCTCATGTGATTGATGTGGATGATTTTTTGAGATATTTATGCACTCTTCGAGGAGCATCTAATATGTATGTGGGATCATAGTGAGAATGTGCTTCAAGGAAAGATTGTGCAGAATTTTTATGTATTGTGTAAAAACGAGAATCTTTATTTTTGAAACATTTGAGTGAGAATTAGATATATGGGATTAGTGCCCAAATATGTTTTCCTCATAATATTAGATATACTTGGGATTACTTCTTGAGGATGAGCTATTATAATTTGGGGAGATTGTATGTTCCCAAACATTCTTAAATATTTCTCTGACTTGTTTTTTGGTACACTTTTTTCTTTTTTTGAGTATATGTTGTTTGTGTTTTACATTGGGGAGTTTTTGAGATAACTTGGAGAATTTTGGGGGGAATATGTGTAGTTCATTGTGGGCATAGGGTTTACCCCAACCGTGTAACCAGGATGATAAACTGTTGGAACCTAAACTGGGGGGATTCACACAATTGGTGCATGGTTATTCAATCTTTGTTACCACTTATTAGTAACCAAGAAACCCTTTAGAAATAGGCACACGATTAGGTTCATGGTTAGAGAAATCCATGAACAATTTACATAAAATTGTGGGTGTAACACTCGGAATTTTTTATGAAATGTTTTTTTTAATAATTTCTATTCTTCAGTAGCTTTCTTTGCACACAATCAAGAGTTTTAAAAACCCACAAGAGGCCATTATTATAAAATTACCATTATAACATTTCCATCAGGTTAGTGGGAATAATAATAACTTACTTATGTAAATCCATTATGAATTCATTGGTGATCAATTATTTAAAAAATATATAAATAAATTAGATATTTTCAGTTTTTGAGTGAATTAATTTTGGTACTGAAATTAGTTATATATACATATGTGTTATATACTTAATTAATTTTTTTTCATAAAATGGATATTTTTTTCATATGGTATGAATAAACACGTATTTGATATAGAAAAAACCTATTTTTTTTAAAAAAAAGGTAAATTTTACACCTTTGAATGGAGGACCAGTATTAAATTAATATTTTTTCACATTAATAATTTTTATATGTCAAAATAATCATGTTATTTTAAATAGGGATATAAAAATTTACTTTAGATGAATTTTTGTTATTTTTCTGGCAATATTCATGTTTAGATGAATACTAAAAATATAATAAATTTTAATTGAAAATAACTTTGTTTAATTAAAATAATTTAGTTGCTTAATTTATTTAATTAAATGGTATCAAAGTATAAATTTAATATATTATTACAATTTAATATATTTTAGGTCTTGTGAATTAATTTTACATTAAACTCAGATTTAAAACCATTTCAGTCTTTCGCAATATTTTATGGTTTGGAACTCATTTACTCATTTAAACAATGAGACTGATTTCCAATTATTTACCGCAACATCTATATTTTGAATTTTGAAAAATGGATTCCATATTTGGAATCATTGGGTCCAAATTATGTTAATAGGATACTTTTTTGGGCATTATGAATAATTACTCTGGTAATTATTTTTAATACCATGGTTAGAGGTAAATCAGTTAATTAAAGGTAAAAATAATACTATAAAATTACCTTAACACCTATAAAAATCCTTTTGGATGACAAAATTAGACCTTTATAATTAATTTTTAAAATGGAATAACTTAATGGGCACTAACCTATGAATATGACATAAATATAATAAAAACTAATTAATGTGAAAAAATGTCACAATCTCATTTTATATAAGTACATAATTATTGATTTATGTATAAATTAGAGATAATATCAACTATAGATTGTCTCTGGAAAGCTTAAAGTATTACCTAAATCGTATAAATTTATTTATTTTATAAATTAAATAATTACCATTAATGATGACACAATAGTGATGTAGAAATTATTTTATTAATAAAAATATCGAAAATAGTTTTAAAAATATTAAAATAAATATCATATGAAAGAATTAATGCTCTATACAAATTTTATTGATGACTATGACATATTAGAAGTGTATTAAATATTCTAGTTTGAATTTATCTTTTTTTTGGAATTTATTTAAAGCCAAATAAATGAATAGTTCCAAAATCGACACTATTGATATTTTATAAAAATAACATTTTATTAAATTATTTACAAATCATAAAATATTTACAAATTACAAAGTGATAATTATAAGGTCTAAAATGTCATAAAATAACCATTTATGTTCAATTAATACCATATAAGTAAATATTTATAACCATTAAATATTTAAAAAAAATTACCATAATTAAAATTAAATAGATTAAATATGTGTCAATTAAAATGATATGGGTTAAATAGAAAATTTAACTTATCCAAAATTTATTGTTTTATGCGAATAAACCCCTCTCTAATCTGATATTCTGATATGGAAATTTTGGTGGTTTTGGGTAGGTTTTGATTTTATTGTAAATTAGTATATATGGAGTTTCTAAAAGTACCCCTCACCTCAATTAAAAAAGGGAACCTCCTACCTCAAATATTCACATTATTTTGTTCCTTAAAATATGCCACCCCGTTCCATTTTCCCTTATAAACTTCCTTATTTTCATTCTACAGGTTCTGATCATCTTCAAATACCAACTCTAGTGCTCTATAAAGATATTTAGATGAAGCATTTCGAGGAGGAGGTAATCTCTTTTACCGATTCATTCAAACTTTTTTCTTCTTCAACATCCTCATCCTTAGTTGTTTCATTATAAAGTAATAACATAAATATAACTAATATACTGATATTTTATTATTAATAGTAAATAATCATATTTCACCATCTATCCATCCTTTGAAAAAATAAATCACCACCCGTGTGTACTTACGGCTTATCGTCTCCATGTTGTGTTGTCATATATTTTTCACCACCACCTAACTAAGATGGGAATAACGATAAAAATAATAAAAATAAATTATTATTATTATATTTTACTAATCCTGAAATATTATAAACCATACACTTCAATACCATTCAACAATTTTGCAAATTATATCATCGCTCGTGCGTACGTATGCCCTACCGTCTCCACGATGCGATGCAATTCTTTCTACATGATATTTATTAAACATTGATTATATACATTAATTGAATGAATAAATATGATAAATATGATATTAATATAATTCTTTAAACTATTTAACTATAACATAGTAATTGTAACATGATCTTATCTAAAAAATCATGAAAAAGAACATAAAGCAGTTAATATCTGAATAATGAGAAGCAATGAAATGTTACTAAAAAATAGATGGAAATATAATCATATTTGATATCATAAAAATGATTATGATTCTAGAAATAAGTCAATAGAATTATTTAAATCAATTTATATTAGGTTTGGATACATACTATGGATATCGGACCTAAGGTAATGGATAATTTTACAATCTCATTTTTATCCCATATAGTTTATATATAACAATTTACTAGGGAAAATATCTTATCCACATCCTTGATTCCTAATTGTTTAATATTATTTATATACTTATACAATTTTTTATAGTTAATTTTACACTTTGGTTAATTTTTATTATATGTTATGAATGTAATATTTTTTCATTTTTTCGATTTAATGTAACTTTTTTGACATTTCCAGCAAAAGTATGGGGATAATGTTTTTTTAAAATATTACATCCGGAATATAATTTTACAGTTACATGAAACCTACTTTCCATGAAGCTTTCTCTGCATGATTTCAAGAATTTTTACAACTAAATTATTTTCTTTTACAATTACATGGTATATTGAGAAAATAAAACGTTTTGGAAAAAGAAGGGATAATTTCCTCAGAAATTATGTTCAAATGTTTTATCGAAATTATTTTCAATATAATATTACATAGGGTAACGTACATCTGTATTATAAATTTTATTTTATTGTGTTTATGATGAAATTATTTTTATGAAATTCAATTATTTTAAATGGATTATAGTGGAATGATGTTTAAGAAACCCATTTTATTTCATGGGTTATGAAATTATAAATGATTTCTGTGTTTTTTGCACATGTAAGAATGTTTTCATTACGATATTTTTGGTACTTTTATCTACCTCTAATTCATTGGGTAAATATTTATATATCATGAGATAGAAATTACTATATTTAAAAGTAAATTAGGTTCAGTAATATAGTGCTGGAACAAGGAGTGAACTTGGTTCAATAATGGACTTTGTCTACTATGTTGGTCTTGGAGATGAGGCTTGACTAATATGAAATTATTTTTTATGCTTATGTCTGTATGCCAATAAATTTCATGTTTTATGTCATGAATATGGGGACTATATAACACTTTTATTATTTATCCCATGAAATGATATTCTGAGCTTTTATATGCAAGATAAGATTTTTCAAATGTTATGTTCTTTTAATATGATTTGTATTACCATTTTTTAACCTCACTAATAATTTGAGCTCACTCATTCATATGTTTCTTTTCCCCTTGTCATGAATAATGGTATTGAGTATGATTTTTCAAAAAGGTGTCTAGTTTTGAAGAAATAAGCGGGATACAATGTAGAAGTTTTATGAACCCGTTGTTTATGTTTCCCAATTTCTAATGACACTAAACCTATACAGTCCTTGATTAGTCTCTATTTTGTAATGTAATAAATATTCTTCAATGCTGATGTAATATCTACATGTATATAATGGGAAGTTATAGTTGTTATCAGAGAAAATGTATACTTACCCTTTGGAAACAAGGATGAGAGAACCTTATTAATAACCCTAAGGATATGTGTAAGTATAGTTTACAATCATATCCTAGTTTTTAATAGTTGTTCATAAATTACCAAGGATAACACATAAGGTGTCCTAAATTAAAATTTTATTATTGAATTATGTGTTTTTACCATTATGATTAGTGTTTTTACACTATGGTTTTTGGTCTTTGAAAATGAATGGAACCGAAAGAACCTCGTAAATGCGGAACGTGAAGAGAAAAGCAATGATTGTCCCCCTGAGAAACTAAATGTAATGGGATGTGGAATAAAAATATTATAACCATGATCGTAGAACATTCTCAATCTATGAATCTTGTCGTACTTAAAAACAAGAAAATTAGGTAACACTATTCTTTTGAATCTCTCATGAGGAAGTGTTCACATTCATTTAGTGGGACTTGTTATCCATTAGTGGTTGAACAAAGGATCAGAATAAAAAAATAATATTTTCCATTCTATAATGTTCTAAACATGATAAAGTCATATTACCAGTATATTGTTTGGAAGGTGTAGCTGATCAATGATGGAATATTATATCTAATATAAGATAAATAAATGAAATTGTGTCCATGGAAAGGGATGAGTTCGATAACATATTTTTCAATAAGTACATTCCACTTATTCTTGGAACAAATATGGAGAATCAGTTCCATGATCTTATGAAAAAGGATGATGAGTCTGTTGGTACCTATGGTGAAAAATTAACAAGACTTTCAAGGTTTGGTTCTAGAAATATTATCCAACCTGATAGTATAATTTATTGATTCTTTAGTGTCTTAAAACCAAGTCACTGACGAGGATTTTCTACAACGAACTTAAATAACTATGGGGAAATTTTTAGATGTTCTCTGAAGGTAAGATAAAAAATGGAGTAACCCATTGATCATATGGATTGATGAGAAGATAAAATTGTAATTCAAAGAAAAATCTAAAGACCACGCTAAAAAAGATTAGTTTTCCATTATTCTCATTGTGTGGATATAAACATGGAGCTAATTGTCTTAAATAGAATAGTAAATGTTTAATGTGTGGAAAAATATTTCATTGAGGAGTTGAATTATGACGTGATGGGGAAAAATTCTTATGATGTGAATAAAGAAAAGGCTACAAAAAATGCACCTCCAACACCCCAGTGCTTCTAGTGCAAGGAAATGGGGAATTATTCCAATCAATGACCTAATTTAAGGCAAATTAACCATGATCAGCATCAACAAACTCTTTTGTCCAATGTCAAAGGAATGTCACATGAAATCATTATCGGCAACATGGAGTAATATAATGATGTGGTGAATGGTACACTTACCATCAACTCTAAATTAGAAAATGTTTTATTTGTTTCTGTATCCACCCACTCTATTGTTTCTTAATATTTTTCTAAGGTTATCACCATATTACATAAATAATTAGATGTTGAGTTAGCTGTGACAAATCCTAATCAAGAAATGTTTGCATCAAAAAATTATAATTCTTCTCCATTTGAAATTTGGGGAAAGTTATTCATGAAAATGTTATGATCATTCATATTGTATAATTTGATGTGATTCATGGAATGGATTGGATTTCTCTATATGGTGAACCTATCAATTTCTAAGGAAGAGAAGTCATATTTTATATTCCAGATCAATATATGATCATCTATCGATGCAATGATTGAAATAACCTTGCAAAAGAAATATCTTCCATATTATGGGTCTTGATGCCTATTAATGAAGGTTATTTATCACAAATGTTTTGGGAGAAACACCTGATTAAGGATACACCAATTGTATTGGAGTTTGATGATATATTTTGGGAGTAACATCAAATGCTTCCACCAAATCATGAAGTTAAGATTTCAATATAACTTATATTATGTGTTATGAATATTTCAAAGATACCTTATAGAATGGCCCCAATTGAGTTGTAGGAATTGAAGAAGAAACTCCAAGAGAATATTTAGGAGGGATTCATAATCCCTACTGTGTCATCATCGGTAGAACATTTTCAATTTTTTATGAAGAAAGATGGATCAATGGGACTCTAAATAGATTATTTAGAACATAACAACATCATTATCAAGAAAAAATGTCCTCAACCCTGCATTGATGACTTATTTGACCAACTACGTGGAACTCGATACATTTTGAAGATTGATCTTTGTTCAGGATACATCAATTAATTGTCAAAAAGGAGGATATACCAATGTTAGTATTCCATACAAGGTATAGATACTATAAATTTATAGTGATTCCTTTTGGTCTTACTAATTCCCCTGATATCATCATGGATCTAATGAATAAGGCCTTTATAGAATATCTTGATCAGTATGTGGTAGTTATTATAGATGATATTCTTTCCTATTAAAAGATAAAGGCAGAACATAGAGATCAGTTGAGAATTTTTTATAAAGACCATGAGAAAGGAGAAGATTTATGGAAATTTTATCAAGTGTGGATTTTGACTTCATAAAGTTTCATTTTTTTGGTAACATAATATCAATATATGGGTTTTCAATGGATCTCGTAAATATAGAGGTCTCATAGGATGGTCAAGAACAACAACAGTAACTGAGATATGGAGTTTTCTTGTTTTGGTTGGATATTATTAATGTTTTTCAAAATGTTTTTTCATGATTATCTAAACCACTCGCCATGTTGACTTGGAAAGTAGTTTTGTTTTTTTAGACGGAGGAATGTAAAGAGAATTTAGACAAACTAAAAAGAAGGTTAGCCAGTGCACTTGTCCTCACACTGCCTTATAGTGGAGAAAGGTTTGTGATATAAAGTGATACATCCAAGAAGGGAATTAGATGTGTTCTCATGAAAAATTACATGCTTAATGCTTATGGCTCATGATAGTTGAAAATACAAAAGCAATATTACCCAACTCATGATTTGGATTTAGCTGCGGTAATATTGTCGTTAAATATATAGTAGAATTATCTTTATAGAGAAATATGTGATATTTATATTGAATATGAAATATTAAATTATATTTTCACACAAAAAGAGATGAATATGCACTAAAGACTATTGTTGGAGATGATTAAAGATTACTACTACTCAATACGTTACCACCATGGAAAGAAAGCATGTTTGAAGATGCACTTTGTCGATAATACCATGCTAGCCCATCCATGATGAGGATCACAAAAGATCCAATATTTATTACTTTTAGAAGGATGGATCCTGAAATTTTAATGGAAGGGGGAAATATTATCTTTCCCAAATGAATGTTAAACCATCAATACAAGTGGAGAATAAGGATGAGTAGAAGAATGATGTAGAGCTATAAAAGAATGTGAGAAATGTTCCTGAATTTAACCTTGATTATGATGACATAATAAGGTTTAGGAAAAATGTTTGTATTCCCCCATACCATAGTAAAAGTATTATTTATTTGATGAGGGTCATAGTTCTTCATTCTAAATTCACCATGGAGGAACAAATATGTAATGTGACCTGATAACATACTTCTAGTGGGATGTCATCATAAGAGAAGTCACTTTATATGTATCTCAATGATCGGTTAGTCATAATGTTATGGTTTTGAGACAAAAGTATAAGGGGACATTAAAATCATTACCAATACTGGAATGGAAATGGGAAACCATCACTATGGACTTTATCATCAGGCATCCCAAAACATCCAAAGGCATTAATGCTCTCTGGGTTATAGTAGTTCTTCATACAAATTCATCATAGTTCATTGCTAATAGAGAGTATTTTTCTCTTGATCAGCTTTCCATTATATATGTAAATTAAGTAATAAGATTTTATGGAGTAACGCTATCCATTATATCTGATTCAGATATGAGGCTTACCTAGAAGATCTAGCTAAGTATTCAGCATGCTCTGGATATAGAGTTAAGTTTCAGCACTACTTCTCATCCTCAGAAAAATAGTTAGTTTCAGTGGAAAATGAAAACTCTGGAAGACATGTTGAGAGCATTCTCAATGGATTTCAAATGCAGTTGGGATAAGGACCTACAATTGGAGGAATTTTTGTAAAATAATAGCTTTCACTTTAGTATTTAGATCGATCCTTATGAATCCCTTTATAGAAAAAATGTCAAAACTCCAACTTTTTGAGATGATGTTTGGGAAAGAAATATATTAGGATCTAATATTGTTGATAAAATAGTATAAAAGGTTAGATATATTCAACAATACATAAGAGAATTTTCTAATTGACAAAAAAAATTATGCTGAAAACTGAAGAAAAGACTTATTGTTTGAAGTGGGTGATAAGGTGTTTTTAAGAATATCTCCATGGAAGTGAGTATTAAGATTTGGAAAGATGAGAATTTTGAAACATAGGTATATCTATTATTTTGAAATTCTGGATCATGTTCGAAAGGTAGCTTACATATTGGTGATTCCACCAAATCTCTCTGATGTTTATGATGTGTTACATATATCTCTACTAATAAAGCACATACACGATGTAACGACCTGAGATTTTATGAGAAGTATTCTTTTTAATTTATTTTATGTCTTCTACAGAATACTGCACCAAGAATATCTTGCGCTATACGCAATACCGTATTAGCTTGTAGTATACGCAACACTATTCTTGGATCGTGTTACACAAAATTTCAAGTTCATTTGATAGAAGTTATTCTAAGCAACATTGAGTGTATATATATATATATATATTCAATGTATAAATGAAATATGGTTGGATTCTATTATACACAACAACAAAGGATTCTTGAACTACACGGAACCCTCACTTTGCTTGCTTTACATGCCATCGCGACCTTCCATGATAGGGTGTGTTGTACGCAATACGTAGTTTACTAAACAATTATATGTTATTAAAATATTATATAGCCGTTATGAATCGTAATACCCTCTTTTTGAAATTTTATAAATGTTATATTTCAAAATGGACTTCATTTTCGGATTCAGAATTTTGAAATTAGCCTAGGGTGAATTTTTGGTACTTTTCTTAAAACTTGCAATTTTTGATGAATAGTGAAAACACTGGGTTACTATTTAACAAGTGAATTTTTATTTAAATAATTATTTTTTTATTTAAATTTATTTTAGTTAAAAATCGATACATAATACCTATATAAGTTCAATTTAAATAATTGGAGTCATTTTATAATAATTTTAGATATATAAAAATTTTATTGAACTTTTCACCGTCATTTACCCACCTCCTGGGAGAATTTGAACATTTACATAAAACATAATTTTACCGCATCTTTAAATGGAATTTCGAAAATCCAGGAGACACGGTTGATATCAAGGATTAAAATGTGGTTCAATAAGATAAAAATAATTTTTGGTGAATAGTACCTTTTACTTTTATTTACAACAGTTAAAAGTAACTAGGGTAATTAAGGGTAAAATTGATATTATTATTACCCTAAAACATGTACTAATTCCATTGGATATGTGTAATTCGACCAAAAACAACCTTAGGAATAAAATATTATCATTTAGGTCCACATGGATTAGATTAGGACATTTATTATTATTTAATTCAAATAAGAGTTAAAAGATTTAAAATCAATTTTTAATGACTAAAACATTTTTAATATAAGGTTATACATAACTTAAATTCGACTATAAATATTAATTATAAATATAAAAAGATTTCCTATATAATGTTATTTTATTTATAATTTATATACATTAAATAATATAATTTATTTATGACACAATGATGATGCAATAATTACCTTATTAATGAAAGATTAACCTAATTGATGTTATAAATACCTAAATAAATGTAATTTGAGACTTTTTATAAATTTCAATAATTTTTTAGGTTAATATGTAATGTTATTATTGATTGTATTAATTTTTTTTAAACTAATCATGCTGTTATGATTTTCCCAAAAATCATTTACCAAATAGTGTGAAAATTATCAAAAAATAGTTTTTAAAACAAATATTATATGATTAATTGTTATTTTATTCCTAAAAATATAAGGATCTGGGAAATTACTTAGATAAGGATATATATATTAATAATGAACCACTTGGGGTTATTTTGGCTTGTTATTGTATTTCTATTAACCATATAGTGTTAGAAAACAAAAAGACATAGTAAAAGTTAAATTATTTAACTTAGAGTTAAATCTAAATGATAAGGTTACAATATTAACCTAAACTTGTCTAAAACCTATGGGTTGAGAGGCTTTCGACCCATCCCCACTTTAGCTTATAAATTAATCAATTTGGGTCTATTATAAACCGAATATGAAAATATTATAAAAAAATATTTTAAGTTATTCCTAAGTTGCCCCTCTCCACACTTATAAAAGGGCACCTCCTCCCTCTTCTCTGTACCCAATTTGAAGCTTTCATGGTCGCCCAAACCCTTCCCATTTCCATTATAAACTTCCCTAGAAACATTATATAGGTTCTGGTCTCCTCAAAAAACCTACTCTCATGCCTTAAACGGAATCTTAAAAGAGGTGCATCAAAAAAGAGGTAATCTCTTTTACCGATTCTTTCAAGTTTCTTCCTTTTTCAACTTCTTCTTTGTTAGTTGTTTCATTATAATGTAAGAACATCAGTATCAATAATATACTGATATTTTATTATAAATATTAAACAAACCTATTTCACCTTCTATCCATCCTACGGAAAATGAAATCACCGCGCGTGTGTACGTACGGAATAACGTCTCCACGCCGTGGTGTAATCTGTTTTTTCACCACCACCTTACTTGGATGGGTATAATGGTGTAAAGAATAACTATATATGATTATTATAACATCATATTTATTGTGATATATTTTATCATCCACTCCAAATCTATTAAAAATTTATGGGGACGATATCATCGCTCGTGCGTAAGTACGGATTACCGTCTCCACAACGCGATGTGATTAATTCTCCATGTTAACCATTTAAGAATGATTATAAAGTATATATAATGAAATATATGACATAATGAATATACTATATATATATATATATATCTGTGTCTATGTGTGTGTTATCTACTTACTTCCATTCAAGTCAACAAGGAAAGGAAAACAGTGTTCATGCGTACGTACGGCCTACCGTCTCTATGAACGGTGTATTTCATTTCATTCATCTATATTATATATATATATATACTGAATATATATGATATATAAATCATTATTTAAATTATGGAAGTTATTAAATCCTGATATAGGTAATAATAATATCAAGAACAACAAGTCCAAACACGTACGATAAATAAAACAATTTTACCCAAAACGCTGCTTTAACATGGAATTTACAAAAGAACATGTAATATAATGTCATAAGTGAACCATATATGATATCATAACAATGAATATGATTCTATAAAAAGTCAATGGCATTATTTAAATCATAATACAGGAGGTTCAGAAACATACGAAGCATATCGGAGATAAGGTTAGGGATAACTTTTCTAATCTCATTTTTAACTAAGATTGTTTATTCATAAGTATTTACTATGGTTATATTTATCATCCATGTCCCTATTTTCTAATAATGGTTTCATATATGTTTAAAGTCCTTTTTACCCATTTTTTACTTTTACCACGTGTTATGGGAGGAATCTTTCTTTTATTTACCATTCAATAAACTTTTTTACTTTTTCGACAAATGTACGAGGAGAATGATTTTTTAACTTACACGGCATTAACAGATTTTGACGGTTTTATAACGCCTAATTTTTAAGAATCTTACTCTAAAATATTTCAGGATTATTTTCAACAAAATTCTTTTCTTTTAATATTGCGTGGAATTTTGTGAAAAAAATGATTTTGAAGAATAAATGATATTTTCCTCAAGAATTCATTTCAAGTGTTTTGTCAAAACTATTATCCATCTAAGATGAAATTATTTAGTATGATTATGTTTAAAGTATAATGTCTCTATGATTTAAATGGTTTAAATTTTATTATGATGAAATGATATCCATTTTTTATATAGATTATGTTATAATGGGATGATTTTTATGAAACCCATTTTATTCATTGGGTTATGATGAATAATTTATGTTTATGTTGTGGCATACATAAGAATGATTTCATTATGAGATGGGTGGGACCTAAATCTCCCTCCAATTCATTGGGTAAAGATTTATATCTCATGATATAGACATGGCTGGAATGGTAAGTTAATCTGGTTCAGTGTTACAGGACTAGAACGAGGAGTGAACTCGATTCAGAAAGGGACTTTGTCCACTATGATGGTTTTGGCAGCAATTCCTTGGCTACTATGGAAATCATATCATGTGCTTAATGGATTCCACAATTAAATGTTTTATTATAATTCTATTTTATCATGATTGATGTTCAATTATGATATATTCCTTACGTATTTCTATGTTTTATGTCATTTCTCAAGATTTTGATGTTTAAACATATGGTCATGTTTTAAGTTCAAATGTAAATAGATTGTTTTATATTCACCATGCAAACCCTTACTGAGCATTTCTGCTAACCCTTTATATGATTTCTTTTCCCTAGGATATAAAGAAAGGTTTTAGGTAAGAAAACAAAAGGGGAAGACCATTATGGGAAATGTTTAAGATCTTTCAACATGATTTGAAGATTATGTTCCATGTTTCAAAAGACACTAAACTATTACAATCCATGAGTGTTGATATTTTGTTATGTATGATGTATTCCGAAAAAGTAATGTAATGTCCATGTACATCAAGTTTGGGTCTATACAGTTGGTATTAGAGGAAAGGATCGGATATCCTTTGGATACTAGGATGAAAAAACATTAGTGATATCCCTATAGATATTTCTAAGGTCTGTCTAGGGATATCCCTAAAGAAAAGTATAAGTATAGGTTATATTTCAATAATTATGGTAACAATATAAGAATTAAACCTAAGCTATTAGATATTGATGTTACTCCCCCTTGATTATGATTTTTTCCTCTCACGCTCTTCTTTTTGGGTTTTAGAAAATGGATGGAAACAAGAAGATTCACGAAAATGGAGGATATGATGGACAATGGAATGATATTCTTCATGAGCAACCAAATGAAATTGGATCTGGAAGTCTACATATCATTATTATGCCTAATCTGAAAATCTCATAATATGATCGATAATCTCAACTTTGGTAAGTTTTCTGACTCAGCTAATAGAAGAAAGATAGAGTTTTATGATGATCATAGAGGAAAGAAAGTACAATTTCCATCATGTCAATCATGTGATAAAATGCATCAGGGAGAATGTTTCAAAGGAACTGGAAGATTATTTGGGTGTGGAAAAGAAGGACACAAAGCCAGTAATTGTAGAGGAAAAGGTTCAGTTAACACCATGGACCAGGATAATGGTATTGCTAAGACATTAACAACGGTTAAATGTTTTAAATGTGGAATGTACTGGTATTATGAAAACCATTTCATTAAGAGAAAATTTCATGAAGATAATCTGCATGGTCGTATGGGTAGTATTTATGTTGATGATGATGAAGAGACTACAAATGATATATGAGATAAAAGAATGATGAATCTCAGTCAGTGGTTTAAGAAGGTAGTGGAATTATTGTATGTTTATCAACAATAATGTATGGTACTATGGAATAAATAAAAATATAAGGATTGTTACACAGTTGTCTTGCCTTGAGTTTTTTAAAGTATATGAAGAATGGTATAGATAACCATGAAAGGTTATTCAAATATTTTTGGAAGGTAGATGATATCTTCATAATGAAAGGATAAGGAGTTAATGAGATTATTGATAGTATTAATGAGCTCATGACTGGTGTAAGGACAATGTGATATCACGGTTTGAGTATACATATTTTTGGGATTTTGGTATGTGGAAAGAGTTAACATTTGACAACATTCATGTTTTTACTAAGGTTCAATGGGTATTCAGTTTTCAAGAGAATATATGATTAGGGTATTCACTTTTTTGGAATGTGACCAACAAGATATATCGTATGATATATGGGGATAAATCATAGTATTCACATGCTTGGTAGATGACATTTCTAGTATACTTTGAGATTGGATAGAAGTATTTTGGAAAATCTTAAAGATTGGAATGTATTATGTTGGACATAATTTAGTATTGTATAGGGATAAAACTTTTGTTAATATTATTTATGGGATGTTATAATAATGTAGTTTTAGAAAAAGGGAAAACCTACAGAATGGGCGACAACTCGTCATGTAGGACGAGGATGTGGGAATCAAACCCACAACCGAAGTGTGACAGGCCTTTATCGCCTACCACTGGCCTACAAGAAATCCCTCGTTAGTAGAAAATAGTTTTATTTTATTAAGAGGTATGATAGATGAAGTATAAGTCCATTTTAGGGACCATATACAATTAATCTCACAATATATAGACTTATGTATATAACTTTTTCTAACCTTATGTTCGAGATAGATGTAATGACCTAACATTCTATCGCATGATATGCCAACACTTCACGGAAGACAAATTCAACTTCATTTCTTTAAGAGATGAAGTGGAAATAGTTCAAGGCATGAACAATATTGAGATTGTACCCAAATCAAGTAAGTATTTCTTTTAATTAAAAAATTCTTCAAAATTAGGGAAATGATATTGAAAACCGAAAATGTTGTCCTATTTCCCTCATATCTGACAAATCAGATGGTACTTTAGATCATCAAAAATTTATGGCATTGTGTTTTTGGATTTTTCATAGCCATGTTCTCTACCACTATCCATCATAACTTTATTGTTAGATTTCTCTTTCATATAAATATTTTCACCTATGTTCTCCTATGTGGAAACCCAAGAATTAGTTAATTTAGGAAACCGTTACATTTCATACTTTAGTTGTTAATGTTATGTTATGGTATTACTTTTTACTATGTGGGTTTCTATTAAAAAACATTCAAGTAGAAAACCATTTATAACCCCGACGAATTTCGAGGGCGAAATTCATTTTAAGGGTGGTAGAATGTAAAAAACCGAAATTTTATGAGATGTTTTCTTTTTAATTTATTTGATGTCTTGTGTTGAATTCTACACCAAGAATATCTTGCACTATACACAACGCCGTATTAGCTTGCATTATACGAAACACGATTCTTGGATCGTGTTACCCAAAATTTCATGTCCATTTGATAGAAGTTATTCTAAGAAACATTGAGTATATATATATATATAAATATATATTCAATGTATAAGTGAAATTTGGTTGGATTATATTATAAACAACAAAAAAGGAATCTTGCACTACACACAACCCTGACTTGGCTTGCTTTACACGCAATCACGACCTTCCACGATAGCGTGTGTTGTACGCAATACCGAGTTTCACTAAACAACGATAAGTTATTAAAATATTATATAGCCGTTATGAATAGTAATACCCACTTTTTGAAATTTGATAAATTTTACCTTTCAAAATGGACTTCATTTTTGGATTCGGAATATCGAAATTAACCTAGGGTGAATTTTTGGTATTTTTCTTAAAACATTCAATTTTTGAGGAATAGTGAAAACACTGGATTACTATTTAAAAAGTGAATTTTTTTTAATAATTATTTATTTTATTTAAATTTATTTTAGGTAAAAATTGATACATAATACCTATATAAGTTCAATGCAATTAATTGGAGTCATTTTAAAATAATTTTAGATATATAAAAATTTTATTGAACTTTTCACCGTCATTTACCCACCACCTAGGAGAAATTGAAAATTTACATAAAACGTAATTTTACCGCTTCTGTGAGTGGAATTTCAATATTCCGAGAGACACGGTTAATATCAAGGAGTAAAATTTTCTTTAATAAGATAAAACTAATTTTGGTTAATAGTAACGTTTTACTTTTATTTACCACGGTTAAAAATAACTACGGTAATTAAGGGTAAAAATGATATTATTATTACCCTAACACATGTCCTAATTCTATTGGATATGTGTAATTCGACCAAAAACCACCTTATGAATAAAATATTATTATTTAGGTCCTCTTGGAATAGATTAAAAAATATATTATTATTTAATTCAACGAAGAGTTAAAAGAGTTAAAATCAAAGTTTAATGACTAAAACATTTTAAATATAAGGTTATACGTAGGATAAATTCGACTATAAATATTCCTTATAAATATAAAAATATTTCCTACCTAATGGTATTTTATTTATAATTTATAGAAATTAAAAAAATTAATTTATTTATGACACAATGATGATGCATTAATTACCTTATTAATGAAAGATTAACATAATTGATGTTATAAATACCTAAATAAATGTAATTTGAGACTTTTTATAAATTACAATAATTTTTTTAGGTTAATATGACATGTTAGTATTTATTGAATTAATTTTTTTTGAACTAATCATGCTGTTATGATTTTCCCAAAAATCAATTACCAAATAGTGTCAAAATTGACATAAAATAGTTTTTAAAAAAATATTATATTATTAATTGTTATTTTATTCAGGAAAATCTATGTTTCAGCCAAATTACTTAGATAAGGTTATATGTATTAATAATGAACCACTTGTGGTTCTTTTGGCTTGTTATAGTATGTTTATTACCATATAGTGTTTGAAAACAAAAAGTCACGGTAAAAGTTAAATTAGTTAACATAGAGTTAAATCTAAATGATAAGGTTAAAATATTAACCTAAACTTGTCTAAAACCTATTGAATGAGACGATTCCGACCCATACCCACTTTATCTTCGAAATAAATCAATTTGGAGCTATTATAAATTGAATATGACAATATTATAAAATAATATTTTAAGTTATTCCTATGTTTCCCCTCTCCACCCTTATAAAAGGGCACCTCCTCCCTCTTCTCATTACACAATTTTGAGCTTTCAAGATCACCAAAAACATGCCCATTTCCCTTATAAACATCCATAGAAACATTATAGAGGTTCTGGTATCCTCAAAAGACCTTCTCTAGTTCCTTAAGAGGAAGCTTAAAAGAGGTGTGTCAAAGAAGAGGCAATCTCTTCAACCGATTCTTTCAAGTTTCTTTCTTTTTCAACTTCTTATTCATTAGTTGTTTCATTATAAAGTAATATCATCAGTATCAATAATATACTGACATGTTATTATAAATATGAAATAGCCCAATTCCACCTTCAATCCATCCTACGGAAAATAAAAACACCGCGCATGTGTACGTACAGAATAATGTCTCCACGCCGTGGTGTAATCTGTTTTTCCACCACCACCTTACTTGGATGGGTATAATGGTGTAAAGAATAACTATATATGGTTATTATAACATCATACATATTCTTGAATATTATATCATCCACTCCAAATCTATTAAATATTTATGGGGATGATATCATCGCTCATGTGTAAGTACAGATTACCGTCTCCACGACACGCTGAGATTAATTCTCCATGTTAACCATTCAAGAATGATTATAAAGTATATATAATGAATTATAATGAAATATATGACATAATTAATCTACTAGATATATATATCTGTGTGTGTGTGTGTGTGACATCTACTTACTTCCATTCACGTCAATAAGGAAAGGAAAACAACGTTCATGCGTACGTACGACCTACCGTCTCCATGAACGGTGTATTTCATTTCATTCATATATCTGTTATATATATATATACTGAATATATATGATATATAATCCATTATTTAAATTATGTAAGTAAGTAAATCCTGATATAATTAATAATAATATTAAGAACAACAAGTTCAAACACGCACAATAAATAAAACAATTTTACCCAAAATGCTGCTTTAATATGGAATTTACAAAAGAACATATAACATAAAGTCATAAGTGAACCATATATGATATCATAACAATTAATATGATTCTGTAATAAGTCAATGACATTATTTAAAACATTATATAGGAGGTTTAGATACATACAAAGCATATCAGACATAAGGTTAGGGATAACTTTTCTAATCTCGTTTTTAACCGAGATTGTTTATTCGTAATTATTTACTGGGGTTGTATTTATCATCCATGTCCCTATTTTATAAAAATGGTTTCATGTATGTTTAAATACCTTTTACCCATATTTTACTTTTACCACGTTTTATGGGACGAATCTTTCTTTTATTTACCATACAATGATCTTTTTTACTTTTCCGACAAAATTATGGGGAGAATGTTTTTTTAACTTATACAGCATGAACGGATTTTAACGCTTTCATAATGCCTTATTTTCAAGAAGCTTACTCTAAAAGATTTCATTATTATTTTCAAAAAAATTCTTTACTTTTAAAATTGTGTGGAATTTTGGGAAAAAAAATGATTTTGAATAAGAAATGACATTTTCCTCAATAATTCATTTAAAGTGTTTTTTCAAAACTAATTTCTATTTAAGATGAAAATATTTAGTATGATTGTGTTTCAAGTATAATGTCTATATGATTTAAAGGGTTTCATTTTTATTATGATGAAATGATATCTATTTTTTATATGAATTATGTTATGATGGGATGAAGTTTATGAAACCCATTTTATTCTTTGGGTTATGATGAATGATTTATGTTTATATTGTGGCACACATAGGAATGATTTCATTATGAGATGGGTGGGACCTAAATCTCCCCCCAATGCATTGGGAAAATATTTATATCTCATTAGATAGACATGACTGGAATGGTAAGTTTATCTGGTTCAGTGTTACTGGACTGGAACGATGAGTGAACTCGATTCAGAAAGGGACTTTGTCCACTAAGATGGTCTTGGCATCAATGCCTTGGATACTATGGAAATCATATCATGTTCTTAATGGTTTCCACAATTACATGTTTTATTCCCATGCTATTTTATAATTATTGATGTTCCATTATGATATACGCCTTACGTACTTCCATGTTTTATGTCATTGCTCAAGATTTTGATGTTTAAACATTATGGTAATGTTTTAAGTTCAAATGTATATTGATTGTTTTATTTTCACCATGATTACCCTTACTGAGAATTTGAGATCACCCTTTATATGTTTTCTTTTCCCTAGGATAATAATAAAGGGTTTAGGTTAGAAAAAAAAAGGGGAAGACATTTTTGGGAGATGTTGAAGATCTTTCACCATGATTTGAAGATTATGTTCCATGTTTCTAAAGACACTAAACTATTACGATCCTTGAGTGTTTGTTTTTGTTATATATTAAGTATTCCGAAAAAGTAATGTAATTTCCATGTAGGTAAAGTTTGGGTCTATTCAACTGGTATCAGAGGAAAGGATTGGTTAACCTTTGGAAACTAGTATGCAAAAACGATAGTGATATCCCGAGAGATATTTCTAAGGTATGTCTAGGGATGTCCCTAAGGTAAAGTATAAGTATAGGTTATATTCGTAGAATTATAATAAAGATATTATAATTAAACCTAATATGTTATATATTGATGTTACTCCCCCATGATTATGATTTTTTCCTCCCACGCTATTCTTTTTGGGTTTTAGAAAATGGATAGAAACAGGAAGATTCACAATAATAGAGGATATGATGGACAATGGAATGATATTCTTCATGAGAAACAAAATGAAATTGGATCTGGAAGTCTATATATCGTTATTATGCCTAATATGAAAATATCATAATATGATCGATAATCTAAAAATTGGTAAGTTTCCTGAATCAGCTAACAAGAGAAAGATAAAGTTTCATGATGATCATAGAGGAAATGAAGTCCAATTTCCTTCATGTAAATCATGTGGTAAAAGGCCTCACCAAGAATGTTTCAAAGGAACTAGAAGATTCTTTTGGTGTGGAAAAGAAGGACAAAAATCCAGTAATTGTAAAGGAAATGGTCCAGTTAACACCATGGACTAGAATAATGGTATTGCTAAGTCATAAACAACGGTTAAATGTTATAAATGTTGAATGTATGGGTATTATGCAAACCAATTCTCTAAGAGAATATTTCTTGAATTGAATCAGCATGGTTGTATGGGTAGTATTTATGTTGATGATGATGAAGAGACTAAAAATAATATATGAGATGAAAGAACGATGAAGCTCAGTCAGTGGTTTAAGAAGGTCGTGGAATGATTTTCTGTTTATCAACAATAATGTATGGTACTATGGAATAATGAAAAATCTAAGAATTGTTACACTATTGTCTTTCCTTGATTTTTTGATAGTATATTAAGAATGGTACCGGTAACCATGAAAGGTTATTCAAATATTTTTGGAAGGTAGATGATATGTTCATAATGAAAGGATAAGCAGATAATGAGATGTTTGATAGTATTAATGAGCTCATGACAGTTATAAGGACAATATGAAATCACGGTTTGAGTATACATATTTTTTGGATTTTGGTATGTGGAAAGAGTTATCATTTGACAACATTCATGTTTTCAATAAGTTTGAATGGGTATTTAGTTTTCAAGAGAATATATGATTAAGGTATTCAATTGTTTGGAATGTGACCAACAAGATATATCGTATGATATATGGGGATAAATGATGGTATTCACATGCTCGGTAGATGACATTTCTAGTATACTTTGAGTTTGGATAGAAGTTTTTTGGAAAAGCCCAAATATTGGAATGTATTATGTTGGACATAAGTTAGTATTGTATAGGGCTAGAACTTTTTTTGATATTATTGATGAGATGTTATAATAATGTAGTTTTAGAAAAAGGGACAACCTGTAGAATGGGCGAAAACCCGTCGCGTAGGACGAGGATGTGGGAATCGAACCCACAACCGAAGTGCGACATGCCTTTATCGCTACCACTTGCCTATATGAAGTCCCTCATTAGTAAAAACTAGTTTTAGTTTCTTAAGATGTATGATAGTTGAAGTATAAGTCCATTTTAGGAACCATATACGATTAATCTCACAATATATGTACTTATGTATATAACTTTTGCTAACCTTATGTTCGAGACAGATATAATGAACTATCATTCTATTTCATGATACGCTAACACTTCACGGAAGACAAATTCAACTTAATTTCATTAAGAGATGAAGTGTTAATTGTTCAAGGCACGAACAACTGTGAGATTTTACCAAAATCAAGTAAGTATTTCTATTAATTCAAAAAGAAATCAACATTAGGGAAATAATCTTGAAAACCAAAAATGTTGTCCTATTGCCCTCATATCTGATGAATCAGATGGTAGTTAAATCATCACAAATTTATGTCTTTGTGATTTTGGTCTTTTTCATAGCCATGTTCTCTGCCACTATCCATCATAACTTGATGGTTACATTTCTCTTTCATATCCATATTTTCACGTATGTTCTCCTATGTGGAAACCCAAGGATTAGTTAATTTGGGAAACTGTTAAATTTCATACTTTAGTTTTTAAAGTTAAGTTTTGGTATCCCTTTTTACGATGTGGGTTTCTATTAAAGAAACATTCAAGTAGAAAACATTTTATAACCCCGACGAATTTTGAGGGTGAAATTCATTTTAAGCGGGGTAGAATGTAACAAACCGAAATTTTATGAGACGTTTTCTTTTTAATTTATTTGATGTCTTGTGTTGAATGCTACACCAAGAATATCTTGCACTATACGCAACAATGTATTATCTTGCAGTATACTCAATACTATTCTTGGATCGTGTTACACTAAATTTAAAGTTCGTTTGATAAAATTTATTTTAAGCAACATTGAGTGTATATATATATATATTCAAGGTATAAATGAAATATGGTTGGATTATATTATAAACAAAAACAAAGGGATCTTGCACTACAGAGAACCCTGACTTGGCTTGCTTTACACGCAATCACGACCTTCCACGATAGTGTGTATTGTACGCAATACCGATTTCAGTAAACAACGTTGTGTTATTAAAATATTATATAGCTGTTATGAATAGTAATTCCCACTTTTTGAAATTTTATAAATTTTATCATTCAAATTGGACTTCATTTTTGGATTTGGAATATCAAAATTATCCTAGGGTGAATTTTTTGTATTTTTCTGAAAATGTTCAATTTTTTATGAATAGTGAAAACACTAGGTTACTATTTAAAAAGCGAATTTTTATTTAAATAATTTTTTATTTTATTTAAAGTTATTTTAGGTAAAAATAGATACATAATACCTATATAAGTTCAATTTAATTAATTGGAGTCATTTTTTAATAATTTTAGATATATAAAAATTTTATTGAACTTTTCACCGTCATTTACCCACCTCCTAGGAGAATTTGAAAATTTACAGAAAAGATAATTTTACCACTTCTGTGAGTGGAATTTCGAATATCTGAGAGAAAAGATTAATATCAAGGAGTAAAATGTGGTTCAATAAGATAGAAATAATTTTTGGTGAATAGTACCTTTTTAATTTTATTTACCACGGTTAAAAGTAACTAGGGTAATTAAGGGTAACAATGATATTATCATTACCCTAACACATGTCCTAATTCTATTGGATATGTGTAATTCGACCAAAAAACCCTTAGGAATAAAATATTATCATTTATGTCCACTTGGATTAGATTAGGACATTTATTATTATTTAATTCAAAGAAGAGTTAAAAGAGTTAAAATCAAAGTTTAATGACTAAAACATTTTTAATATAAGGTTATACATAAGATAAATTATACTATAAATATTAATTAGAAAGATAATAATATTTACTAAATAATGGTATTTTATTTATAATTTATAGACATTATATAATTTAATTTATTTTTGACACAACGATGATGCGGTAATTACCTTATTAATGAAATATTAACATAATTGATGTTATAAATACCAAAATAAATGTAATATGAGACTTTTTATAAATTAAAATAATTTTTTAGGTTAATATGAAATGTTATTATTGATTCAATTAATATATTTCAAACTAATCATGCTGTTATGATTTTCACAAAAAAATCAATTACCAAATAGTGTCAAAATTGACATAAAATAGTTTTTAAAACAAATATTATATTATTAATTGTCATTTTATTCCTGAAAATCTAAGCTTCAGACCAATGAATTAGAAAAATTTATATAAATTAATAAGTAACCACTTGGGGTTCATATGGCTTGTTATAGTAAATTTATTAACCATATAGTGTAAGAAAACAAAAAGACACGGTAAAAGTTAAATTATGTAACTTAGAGTTAAATCTAAATGATAAGGTTAAAATAGTAACCTAAACGTGTCTAAAACCTATTGGATGAGTGTATTTCGACCCATCCCCACATTATCTTTGAAATAAATCAATTTGGACCTATTATTTACTAAATATGACTATATTATAAATTAATATTTTAAGTTATTCCTAAGGTGCCCTTCTCCTCCCTTATAAAAGGGCACCTCATCCCTCTTCTCTTTACACAATTTTGAGCTTTCAAGCTCAGCCAAACCCTGCCCATTTTCCTTCCCAAATATGGTCGAAACATTATAGAGGTTCTTGTCTCCTAAAAAGACCTACTTTAGTGCCTTACGAGGAAGCTTAAAAGGGGTGTGTCGAAGAAGTGGTAATATCTTCTACCGATTCATTCAAGATTCATTCTTATTCATCTTCTTCTTCTGTATCTGTTTCATTATAAAGTAATAACATCAGTATCAATAATATACTGATAAGTTATTATAAATTTTAAACAACCCCATTTCACCTTCTATCCATCATACGGAAAATGAAATCATCGCGTGTGCGTACGTACGGAATACCATCCCCACGCCATGGTGTAATCTGTTTTTCCACCACCACCTTACATGGATGGGTATAATGGTGTAAAGAATAACTATATATGGTTATCATAACATCATAAAAATTATGAGATATTATTTCAAATACTCCAAATCTATTAAATAATTATGGGGAAGATATCATCGCTCGTGCGTAAGTATGGATTACCGTCTCCACGACATAATGAGATTAATTATCCATGTTAACCATTCAAGAATGATTATAAATTATATATAATGAATAATAATGAAATATATGACATAATGAAGCTACTGTATTTATTTATTTATATATATATGTCATCTACTTACTTCCATTTGAGTCAATAAGGAAAGGAAAACCGCATTCATGCGTACGTACGGCCTACCGTCTCCATGAACAGTGTATTTCACTTCATCCATCTATCTATTATATATATATACAGAATATATATGATATATAAATCATGATTTACATTCTGGAAGTAATTAAATCCTGATATAAGTACTAATAATATCAAGAACAACAATTACAAACATGCATGATAAATAAAACAATTTTACCCAAAAATGCTGCTTTAACATGGAATTTACAAAAGAACGGGTAATATAAAGTCATAAGTGAACCATATATGATATCATAACAAATAATATTATTCTGTAATCAGCCAATTACATTATTTAAATCATTATAGAGGAGGTTCGGATACATACGAAGCATTTCAGAGATAAGGTAATGGAAAGCTTTTCCAATCTCATTTTTATTCGAGATTGTTTATTCGTAAGTTTTTACTAGGGTTATATTTATCATCCATGTCCCTGTTTTCTAAAAATGGTTTCACGTATGTTTAATGTAATTTTTACCCATTTTTGACATTTACCATGTGTTATGGAAGGAATCATTCTTTGGTTTACCATACAATGAACTTTTTGAATTTTCCGACAAAAGTACGAGGAGAATGTTTTTTTAACTTATTTGCCATGTACGGATTTTTACGGTTTCATAATTCATTATTTTGAAGAAGCATACACTAGAAGATTTCATGATTATTTTCAACAAAATTCTTTTCATTTAAAATTTCATGACATTTTGTGAAAATAAAATCATTTTGAAGAAGTAATGATATTTTTTTCAAGAATTCATTTCAAGTGTTATGTCAGAACTATTTTTCATATAAGATTACATTATTTACTATGATTATGTTTCAAGTATAATGTCTCTATGATTTCCATGGTTTAATTTTTCTTATGATGAAATGATATCCCTTTTTTTATATGAATTATGTTATGGTGGGATGATGATTATGAAACCCATTTTATTCTTTGGTTTATGATGAATAATTTTTGTTTTTGTTGTGTCCCAAGTAAGAATGATTTCATTATGAGATGGGTGGGACCTAAATCTCCCTCCAATGCATTGGGTAAATATTTTTTTCCACTAAGATGGTCTTGGCAGCAATGCCTTGTCTACTATGGAAATCATATAATGTGATTAATGTTTTCCAAAATTAAATGTTTTATTCCCATTTTATTTTATCATTATTGATGTTCAATTATGATATATGCCTTACGTGCTTCCATGTTTTATGTCATTGTACAAGATTTTGACGATTAAACATTATGGTAATGTTTTAAGTTCAAATGTATATGGATTGTTTTATTTTGAACATGCTTACCCTTACTGAGAATTTGAGCTCACCCTTTATATGTTTTCTTTTCCCTCGGATATAATGAAATGTTTTAGGTAAGAAAATAAATAGTAATACCTTTATGAGAGATGTTAAATAATTTTCACCATGATTAGAAGATTATGTTACAAGTTTCCAAAGACACTACACCATTACAATCCTTGAGTGTTGGTTTCTGTTATGTTTTAAGTATTCTGCAAAAGTAATGTAATGTCCATGTACATCATGTTTGGTTCTATACAGTTGGCATCAGAGGAAAGGTTTAGTTAACCATTGGAAACTAGGATGTGAAAACTTTAGTGAGATCCCTATAGATATTTCTAAGGTTTGTCTAGGGATTTCCCTAAGGTTAAGTATAAGTATAGGTTATATTACTATAATTATAGTAAATATATTAGAATTAAACCTAAGAAGTTAGATATTGATTTCAATCCCCCTTGATTATGATTTTTTCCTCTCACACTATTCTTTTTATGTTTTAAAAAAATGGCTGGAATCATGAAGATTCACGATAATGGAGTATATGATGGATAATGGAATGATATTTTTCATGAGCAACCAAATGAAAATGGATCTGGAATTCCACATATCATTATTATGCATAATCATAAATCTCATTATATGATCAATAATATCAACTTTGGTAAGATTCATGACTCAACTAATATAAGATAGATAGATTTTCATGACGATCATAGAGGAAAGAAAGTCAAATTTCAATCATGTAAATCATGTGGTAAAAGGCATCAAGGAGAATGTTTCAAAGGAACTGGAAGATTCTTTGGGTGTGGAAAAGAAGGACACAAATCCAGTAATGGTAAAGGAAATGGTTCAGTTAACACTATGGACTAGGATAATGGTATTTCTATGACATCAAAAACGGTTAAATGTTTAAAATGTGGAATGTACGGTCATTATGCAAACCAATTCTCTAAGAGAAAATTTCATGAAGAGAATCAGCATGGTCGTATGGGTAGTATTTATGTTGCTAATGATGAAGAGACTACAAATGATTTATGAGATGAAAGAAATGATGTAGCTCAGTCAGTGGTTTAATAAGGTAGTGTAATGATTGTATGTTTATCAAGAATAATGTATGGTACTATGGAATAAAGGAAAATCTATGGATTGTTACACCGTTGCCTTTCCTTGAGTTTTTTAATGTATATGAAGAATGGTACCGGTAACCCTGAAAGGTTATTCAATTTTTTTTGGAAGGTATATGATATGTTCAAAATGAAAGGATAAGGAGATAAGAGATTTTTTATAGTATTAATGAGCTCATGACTGGTATAAGGACAATTTGATATCATGGTTTGAGTATACATATTTTTGGGATTTTGGTATGTGGAAAAAGTTAACTTTTTACAACATTCATGTTTTCACTAAGGTTCAATGGGTATTCAGTTTTCAAGAGGATATATGATTAAGGTATTCACATGTTTGGAATGTGACCAACAAGATATATCGTATGATATATGGGGATAATTGATGGTATTCACATGTTCGGAAGATGAAATCTCTAGTATACTATGAGCTTGGACATGAGTATTTTGGAAAAGCCTAAAGATTGGAATGGATTATGTTGGACATAAGCTAGTATTGTATAAGGCTAGAATTTTTTTTTGATATTATTGATGGGATGTTATAATAATATAGTTTTAGAAAAAGGGATAACCTGCAGAATGGGTGACAACCCATCGCGTCGGACGAGGATGTGGGAATTAAACCCACAAGCAAAGTGTGACATGCCTTTATCGCCTACGAATGGCCTACATGAAGTCCCTCATTAGTAGAAACTAGTTTTATTTTATTAACAGGTATGATAGATGAAATATAAGTCCATTTTAGGAACCATATATGACTAATCTCACCATATATAGACTTATGTATATAAATTTTTCTAACCATATTTTCGAGACAGATGGAATGACTTATCATTCTATCGCATGATATGCTAACACTTCATGGAAGAAAAATTCATCTTCATTTCATTAAGAGATGAAGTGGAAATTTTTCAAGGCACCAACAACCGTGAGATTTTACCAAATTCAAGTAAGTATTTATTTTAATTCAAAAAGTCTTAAACATTAGGGAAATGATCTTCAAAACCAAAAAATTTGTCCTATTGCCCTCATATTTGATGAATCATATGGTACCTGGGATCATCACAAATTTATGGCTTTGTTATTATTGGTTTTTTCATAGCCATGTTCTCTCCCACTCTCCATCAGAACTTTATGGTTAGATTTCTCTTTCATATCCATATTTTCTCCTATGTTCTCCTATGTGGAAACCCAATGATTAGTTAATTTGGGTAACTGTTACGTTTCTTAATTTTGTATTTAAAGTTATGTTTTGGTATTCCTTTTTACGATGTGGGTTTCAATTAAAGAAACTTTCAAGTAGAAAACCATTTATAAACCCTACGAATTTCGAGGGAGAAATTCCTTTTCAGGGGGGTAGAATGTAACAACCCGAGATTTTATGAGAAGTATTATTTTTAATTTATTTGATGTCTTGTATTGAATTCTACACCAAGATTATATTGCGCTATACGCAACACCGTATTAGCTTGCAGTATATGCAACACTATTCCTGGATCGTGTTACACAAAATTTCAAGTTCGTTTGGTAGAAGTTATTCTAAGCAACATTGAGTGTATATAAATATATATTCCACGTATAAATGAAATATGGTTGGATTCTATTATACACAACAATAAAGGAATATTTCACTACACGCAACCCTGTCTTGGCTTTCTTTACACGCAATCGCGACATTCCACGATAGCGTGTGTTGTACGCAATATCGAATTTCACTAAACAACGATATGTTATTAAAATATTATATAGTCGTTATGAATAGTAATACCCACTTTTTGAAATTTTATAAATTTAATCTTTCAAAATGGGCTTCATTTTTTGATTTGGAATATCGAAATTAGCCTAGGGTAAATTTATCGTATTTTTCTGAAAACTTTCAATTTTTTAAGAAAAGTGGAAACACTAGGTTACTATTTAAAAACCGAATTTTTATTTAAATAATTATTTATTTTACATAAATTTATTTTAGGTAAAAATTGATACATAATACTTATATAAGTTCAATGTAATTAATTGGAGTCATTTTATAATAATTTTAGATATATAAAATTTTTATTGAACTTTTCACCATCTTTTACCCACCTCCTAGGAGAATTTGAAAATTTACATACAACTTAATTTTATCGCTTATATGAGTGGAATTTCCAAAATCCGAGAGACATAGATGATATCAAGGAGTAAAATGTGGTTTAATAAGATAAAAATAATTTTTGGTGAATAGTAACTTTTTACTTTTATTTACCAATGTTAAAAGTAAATAGGGTAATTAAGGGAAAAAATGATATTATAATTACCCTAACACATGCCCTAATTCTGTTGGATATGTGTAATTCGACCAAAAACAACCACATGAATAAAATATTATCATTTAGGTCCACATGGATTAGATTAGGACATTTATTATTATTTAATTCAAAGAAGAGTTAAAGGAGTTAAAATCAAAGTTTAATGACTAAAACATTTTTAATATATGTTTATACAAAAGATAAATTCGACTATAAATATTAATTAGAAATATAAAAATATTTCCTACATAATTTTATTTTATTTATAATTTATAGACATTAAATAATTTAATTTATTTACGACACAATGATGTTGCATTAATTACCTTATTAATGGAATATTAACATACTTGATGTTATAAATACCCAAATAAATGTTATTTGAGACTTTTTATAAATTACAATAATTTTATAGGTTAATATGACATGTTAGTATTGATTAAATTAATTTTTTTTGAACTAATCATGATGTTATGATTTTCACAAAAATCAATTACAAAATAGAGTCAAAATTGACATAAAATAGTTTTTAAAACAAGTATTATATTATTAATTGTTATTTTATTCCCAAAAATCTATGGTTAGGCCAAATGACATATATAAAGCTATATATATTAATAATTAACCACTTGGGGTTCTTTTTTATTGTTATAGTATGTTTATTAACTATATAGTGTAAGAAAACAAAAAGACATGATAAAAGTTAAATTATTTAACTTAGAGTTAAATCTAAATGATAAGGTTAAAATAGTAACCTAAACTTGTCTAAAACCTATTGGTTGAGAGGATTTAGACCCATCCCCACATAAAATTAGAAATAAATTAAATTGGATCTATTATAAACCGAATATGACTATATTATAAAATAATATTTTAATTTATTCATAAGGTGCCCCTCTCCTCCCTTATAAAAGGGCACACCCTTCCTCTAATCATTAAAAAAATTTGATCTTTAAAGCTCAGAAAACCCCTGCCCATTTCCCTTATAAACTTCCGTAGAAACATAATAGAGGTTATGGTCTCCTCAAAAGACCTACTCTAGTGCCTTAAGAAGAATCTTAAAAGAGGTGCGTCGAAGAAGAGGTAATCTCTTCTACCGATTCTTTCAAGTTTCTTTCTTCCTCAACATCGTCTTCTTTCACTATTTCATTATAAAGTAATAACATCAGTATCAATAATATACTTATATGTTATTATAAATATCAAACAACCCCATTTCACCTTCTATCCATCCTACAAAAAATGAAATCACTGCACGTGCGTACGTACGCGATACCGTCTCCACACCGTGGTGTAATCTGTTTTTCCACCACCACCTAACTTGGATGGGTATAATGCTATAATGAATAACTATATATGGTTTTTATAACATCATACTAATTCTGAGATATTATATCAAATAATCCAAATATATTAAATAATTATGGGGACGATATCATCGCTCATGCGTAAGTACAGATTACAGTCTCCACGACGCGATGTGATTAATTATCCTTGTTTACCATTCAAGAATGATTATAAAGTATATATAATGAATAATAATAAAATATATGACATAATGAAGCTAATGTATTTATGTATATATATATATATGTCATCTACTTACTTCCATTCAAGTCAATAAGGAAAGGAAAACAACTTTCATGCGTACGTAGGGCCTACCGTCTCCATGAACGGTGTATTTCATTTCATTCATCTATCTATTATATATAAATATATATACTGAATATATATGACATATAAATCATGAGTTACTTTCTGGAACTAAGTAAATCCTAATATAAGTAATAATAATATCAAGAACAACAAGTCCAAACATGCACATTAAGTAAAACAATTTTACCCAAAATGCTGCTTTAACATGGAATTTACAAAAGAACGGGTAAAGTAAAGTTATAAGTAAACCATATATTATATCATAATAATGAATATGATTCTGTAATAAGTAAATGACATTATTTAAATCATTATACAGGAGGTTCAGATACATACGAAGCATATCAGACATAAGGTAAGGGATAACTTTTCCAGTCTCGTTTTTATTCGAGATTGTTTATTCGTATGTATTTACTAGGGTTATATTTATCATCCATGTCACTATATTATAAAAATGGTTTCATGTATGTTTAATGTCCGTTTCATCCAGTTTTGTCTTTTACCATGTGTTATTGAAGGAATATTTCTTTTGTTTACCATACAGTGAACTTTTTGACTTTTCCAACAAAAGTACGAGGAGAATATTTTTTTAACTTATACGGCATGAACGGATTTTTACAGTTTCATAACGCCTTATTTTCTAAAATATTAATCTAAAATATTTCAGGATTATAATAAACAAAATTATTTTCTTTTAAAATGGCATGGAATTTTGTGAAAAGAAAATGATTTTGAAGAAGAAAGTATATTTTCCTCATGAATTCATTTCATGTTTTTGGTCAAAACTATTTTCCATCTACGATGACATTATTTAGTATGATTATTTTTCAAGTATAATGTCTCTATGATTTACATGGTTTCATTTTTATTATGATGAAATGTTATCCATTTTTTATATGGATTGTGTTATCATGGGATGATGTTTATGAAACCCATTTTATTATTTGGGTTATGATGAATGATTTATGATTATGTTCTGATACAAGTTAGAATTATTTCATTATGAGATGGGTGGGACCTCTATCTCCCTCCAATTCATTGGGTTAAAATTTTTATCCCATGAGATACACATGGATTGAATGGTAAGTTCATCTGATTCAGTGTTACAGGATTGGAACGAGGAGCAAACTCGATTCAGAAAGGGACTTTGTCCTCTAAGATGGTCTTGGCGGTAATGCATTGGCTACTATGGAAATCATATAATGTGCTTAATGGTTGCCACAATTACATGTTTCATCCCCATGCTATTATATCCTGATTGATGTTCCATTATGATATATGCCTTATGTACTTCCATGTTTTATGTCATTGCTCAAGATTTTGATGTTTAAACATTATGGTCATGTTTTAAGTTCAAATGTATATGGATTGTTTTTTTTTCACCATGCTTACAATTAATGAACATTTGAGCTCAACCTTTATATGTTTTATTTTCCTCAGGATATAGAGAAAGGTTTTAGGTAATAAAAATAAAGGGGAAGAACATTATGGGAGATGTTGAATATCTTTCACCATGATTAGAAGATTATGTTCCAAGTTTCCAAAGACACTAAACTATTACGATCCTTGAGTGTTGGTTTTTTATGTATTAAGTATTATGAAAATGTAATGTAATGTCCATGTATGTCATATTTGGGTCTCTACACACAATCTTTCTTGTGTACCAATCTCAAAAGTCATACCTCTAAAGTAAGATCTTTTTTATGAAGAACAAAAAATAGAGATTTTGGATCATAGCAAAAAATGTCTTTGAAACAATACCACTCACATAGATAATGTTTTATAGAGGAACAAAAAATTTGAAGACAATGCATGGGAGGTTGAGGATATATTGTGGGAGAGTAATCATCACCTGTTTTTTATGTGAGGAATTTTCTTGGTGAAATTTAGTTTAAGGGGGGTAGAATGTAACACTTGGAAGTTTTTATGAAATATTTTCTTTCGATAATTTTTATTCCTCATTTTCTTACATTGGACACAATAGTGAGTTTAAACGAACCAAAATATGCCTTAATATTAAATTATTGTTATATCTAAGTTGTTAGGTTAGTGAGAATAACAATAACATACTTATGAAAATGCATTTTGAATTCATTGGCAATCAATTATTTATGAAAAATATAAATCATGTAGATACTTGTATTTTTTGGTGAATTACTTTTTTTAATGAAATTAATTATTTATTTGTTTGTTATATACTTAATAAAATATTTTTTATATTTATAAAATGTATATTTTTGTCATATGGTATGAATTAAAGCTTAGTTGATGTTCAAAAACCCTATTTTTTATAAAATAAATTAAATTTTACACATTTGAATGGGAAACCCCTTTTAAATTAATATTTTGACACATTAATAATATTTATATGATAATATAAAGATGTTATTTTAAATCGGGATATAAAAATTTTCTTTGGATGAATTTATTGTGTTTTTATTCTAACATTCTTATTTTGTTGAATAATAAAGATAAGCTAAACATTAATTGAAAATATTTTTTTTCATTAGAACAATTGATATGGTTAAATTATATTATTTAGTGGTTTCAAAGTATAAATATAATATATTTTTACCAATTAATATAATTTAGGTAATTGGAATTAATTTTATATTAAATTCAGATGTAAAAACATTTCAATCATTTGAAATATTTTATCTTTTAGAACACATTTTCTCATTTCAACAAAATAATAAATTTTAAATTAATCACTGAAACTTTGATATTTTGAATTTTTTTAAAATATATTCCATATATGGAATCAGTAGGTCCAAATTATGTTAAAATTCTACATTTATTTTTTCACATTATAAATAGTAACATTGGTAATTATTTTTCTCACCATGGTTAAATTTAAATCAGGTATTTAATGGTAAAAATAATATTATAAAATTACCTTAACACTAGAAAAAAATCCTATTGTATGAATAAATTTGACCCTTATCATTTTTTTAATATGGAATAATGTAATGGCAACATATTAATGAATATGACATGAATATAATAAAAACTAATTAATTTGAAAAAATGCCACAATTTCATTTTATATAAGTATATTAATTTTAATAAATGGATAACTAGAAGATAATATCAACTATAGATTGTCTGTTTAAATCTATACGAATTACAAACATCATAGAAACTTATTTTTTAGAGATAAAATAATTACCATTAATGATGACACATTAGTGATGTAGAAATAATTTTTTTATAGAAATATAAAAAATGGTTTTAAAAATATTAAAAGTCATATCATGTAAAATAAATAGTGTTCTCCAAAAAATTATAGGTGACTATGACATGTTAGGAGTGTATTATATATTTTGGCTCGAATTTATCTTCTGTGTGGATTTTATTGAAAGTAAAATAAATTAATAGTGTCTAAAATGACACAATTGAGATTTTATAAAAATAACATTATATTAAATTAATTAAAAATCGTAAAAATATTAAAAAAATACAAAGTTCTAATCAGATGGTCTAAAATTTCATAAAATATCCATTTATGGTCAATTAACACCATATATGTAAATATTTATAACCATTATATTTTTAGAATTTTATTAAAAAAATTAACATTAATTAGAATAAAAAAGCGTCAATAAAACATGTATAGTTTAAATTGAAAAAATAACCTATCAAAAATTTATTGGTTGATGATATTAAAACCCTATATCATCTATTCGTTGAAATTGGGACATTTTGGAGGTTTTTGGTTAGGGTTGGTTTTATTATAAATTATTATTGATTGAGTTTCAAAAAATTCCACTCAACTCAATTATAAAAGGACCCTCATCCCTCACCTCGTCACTTAATTTTGAGCCTTCAATATTGACCATCACCTACCCTTTTACCTTATAAACCTCTATATATTCATTATATAGGTTATTTTCATCTTCAAAGACCAACTCTAGTTATCTAAAATAGATTTAGAGGATGCATGTCGAGAAGGAGGTAATCTCTTATATTGATTCTTTCAAACTTATCTCTTCTTAAAATTCCTCTCCATTAGTTATTTCATTATAATGTAATAAAATAAGTATCAATAATATAATTATATTTTATTATAAATATGAAAAAACCAATGTTCACCTTCTATCCATCCTATGAAAAATGAAGTCCTCACATGTGCGTGCGTATAACTTACCGTCTCCACATTGTGGTATAATCTATTTTTCTCCTCCTCCATACATGGATGGGTATAATGATAGAAATAATAGCTATATATTATTATTATAACATGTTACTAATCCTGAAATATTATACACCATCCACTTGAATACCATTTTACAATTTTGGAAATGTTATCATCGCTCGTGTGTACGTACGGTCTACCGACTCCATGATGTGATGCAATTCATGTTACATGATCATCATTATACCATGAATATATACATATATTTAATGAATAAATATTATATATATTATAATAATTTAATTATTTAAATTATTTAACTATAAGTGTAGAAGTGTAACATGAACTTATTTGAAAAATCATGCAGAAGAATATAATGCAGTTAATATCGGAATAACGAGTGACAATAAATTGTTACTAACAAACGGATGATAAAATAACCATATATGATATCATTATAAATATTATTATTTGGTAATATATCAATAATATTATTTAAATCATTATATATGAGTTTCAGATACATACGATTTATATCAGACTACAGGTAATGTATAATATTACAATCTCATTTTTATCTGAGATTGTTTATATGTACGTATTTACTGGGGTATATTTTTCATCAACATCCATGTTTCCTAATTATGTAATATTATTTATATTATTCTAAAAAAATTAATGTAAATTTCTATTTTTGGTGATTTTCTATTAGATGGTATGAATGGAATATTTTTTCGTTATTTGATTTGAGGTACTTTTTTTGAATTTTCCAGGAAAAGTACGAGGAGAATTTTAGTTTAAATCATACGAAATGAATGGAATTTTACGCTTTCATGAAACCTTCTTTCCATGAAGCCTACTCTAAAAATTTTAATGACTAGTTTCATTTACATTATTTTATTTTAAAATTTATTGGCATTTTGAGAAAAGAAAACATTTTTGAAAAAGAAAGGATATTTTCCTCAGGAATTATGTTCATGTGTTTTTTCAAAATTATTTTCCATCTAAGATGACATAGGTTTATTTTTACATTAATATTATTACACTAAATTTATTGTTTTTATGATGGAATTTTTGTATGAAATCCATTTTATTTTTATGGATTTTGATGGAATGATGTATAAGAAACCCATTTTAATTCATGGGTTATGCTATGAAAAATGATTATGTTTTTGTGGAACACATAATAATGGATTCATTATGAGATGGGTTGAACCTATATCTCCCTCCAATGAATTGTGTTATGATTTATATCTCATGATATAGGCATGACTAGAATGGAAAGTAAATCCATTTCAGGAATTCATGACTGGAATAAGGAGTAAACTCTATTCAGTAATGGACATTTTCTGCAATGATAGTCTTGGTGGTGAGCCTTGACTAATATGAAATGATTTTATATTATTATGATTGCATTCCATGTAATTTATGGTCTCATTTTAGGACTATTGGGATCCCATTTCACTTTTATGATTTATCCCATGACATGATATTTTGATGTTTTATATGCTGTATAATATTTTCAAATGTTATGTTCTTATTAAAAGATTGATATTTCCCTTAATTACCATTATTCTGAATTTGATCTCACATATTCTTTTGTTTCTTTTCCCCATGCCATGGAGAGGGGTATTAAGTAAGATTCCTCAAAAAGTAGTATAGTTTTGAATAAATAAGCGGGAGACAATGTAGATGTTTTATGAACCAATTTTTTATGTTTGCCAGTTTCTAAAGACAATAATCATATATGGTCCTAGCATGGTATTTGTTAAATAATGTAACTAATATTATTCAATATTGAAGTAATATCTACATGTAAAGTATGGGCTGTTATAGTGGGTGACAAAAATATAAAACCTGGAAAATTAGATTAAAAATTCCTAAACCCCCAACCATCACCCTATTTCAACCCAACTAAATCATAAAAATGTCATCTCATTTTTCTATTGTTTCTGATAAATTCCTAGGGCTATAAAACACCATTAATAATGAATAGAAGGTCATATTATAAAATATTCTTCTCTTCCTATATGTGGTTTCTTCCATATTAGATTTCTATCTCTCTCTCTCTCTCTTTATTCTGGATAAAGTGGAATGTTTTATCCCTTGTTGGTGAGGGTTTGGATCTAGGATTTGTTCATTCTTCTTCTATTTCATATTTTTCCAAGGTATTAATTTTATATCTATTTATTCATCATTGGTTTGACCATTCTACTTCAATTTCTGAAATTTATATTGGGTGAATTCTCATAAACGATTGAGATGTAGATTGTATATTATAGAATTCCCAAAGACATGATTTAAATTACATTTATGTAATTGTACAAATTATTTTACACATTTAGAAAACAATTTTTGATTTTAATTATTTAGTTTTGGATAATTAATTAGTTAAAGGATTATTGAGTTTGTTGATGAATGGGGTTATGAAATTTGTGAATTAATGGGTTTCTGTAATTGATCAATTTTATCATAGATTTAAATGATTTAATTTTATTTCCATGTTATAATGACATGGGTTAAATTTACTAAATTTGAGTTTCTTGAATTGGATTATTTAATTGTTTAATTAATTACTGTAATATTGTGATTGTGAAATTGATGGGGTTTTGAGATTGCGTAATTGGTTAATTTTTGAGGTATGGTATTTAATAATAATGATCATAAAGGGATATTTGGATTAACATTAATGGTTTAATGGGTTATGTCAATGAATTTTGATAATTTGTTTAATGATAAATTGTTTGTATTATTCTATTTGAATAATCTAATGAGTAGTGATTTTTTCCATATTGTGAAAAGGAATAAATTATTGATAATGTTTGATAATAAGGTTAATGATGCACAACCTTGATGTAAATGATATTTAGTTTTGTGTGATATTTTTATATTTGAGGTAAATTTGATAAATGAGTGTGGGGTAAGGAATGAGTCTCCAAATACCCATATGTGATAAATTCATGTGGTACATGGACTAAAGCTCTAAATACCCATATTTGATTAATGAGTTTGGGAAATGGATGGGGGATATAAATATCCATATGTGATAGAAATTATGGGTTGTGGACTAAGGCTCAAAATTCCCACATGACATTGAGGTGTGGGAAAGAGACAGCGGCTCCAAATACCCACAGGGTGTTAGACATGACATTTTGTTCCCATGATATTGGAAAGAGACTATGGTTCCAATTGTCCATGATATTAATTGAAATGAAATTAAAAAGGATAACCAAGGTATGTTGATATGTTATATCCCTTAGGGAATGTTCATCCTCCGGCACGGGTCAAAACATTTATTGTTGTATCAGTATCACTGTGAACCTTGGGATTTATATTGTCAATTAATGAATAATGAAAAGTGATATTTGTCTACTTTATGCATTATACATTATTATTTATAAAACTACATACACTACTATTAACATCATATTGTTTTAGAAGCTGGTGGCGGTGGGCTACTGAGTAATACTCACACCCAACTGTTGATGCCTTATTTCTACACGAATAGACTTCATTTTTTCAATATAGGATAATGGGGATATCACAATATTATTTTTCTATGCTGGGATGGACCATGGATATGGGAACTATGCCTAGTGTTGGGACCTTCTTAGAGGTGTTAGTGTCTTTATTTTTTTTCAATTATAATGTTGACACTTTTTATGGCATGAAATTTCTACTATTTTAGTTTTGGATATTGTATTCAGGTTTTTATTATCATGTGATACATGTATTATTATGAAAAAACTTATTTGAATGTATATTGTTTATTTATTTTCATTGTTACACTTCTTTGATAAAGAGGGTATAGTTCCCCCCCCCCCCCAAGTTCAATATTATACCCTCATTGCATGTCATTAGGCTCTGGCATATGTGGAGGCACACGTGAAATCTTGCGACTGACCATATCAGGGAACTAGTGAGAGGCACCTAGGTTGGGATGTTACAATTTAAAATAGGATATAATTATTTTACCATTCAGTTTCTACATGAATGTTTTTTACTTTTAAAAAAGGAAAATAGTTTTAACTACGTGATTTTATATAATAATTAATATATAAAATAACCTATATAATCATCTTTAAGTGTCATGGAGCTAAATTTATCCTCTATTTAATAAAATTAAATTATATAACTACTACAAACAAATATATAAAATTAAATCAAATAACTTTGAGAAGAATTTTTTAGTATATAAGTAACATTTTGACCATTATGCATTTTAAATCTTTTACAGTATTTATTAAAATTTTATTTATTTTTAATATAATTATTTACGTTTTTATACATCATATAAGATCCATTATTTGATTTTCTTCATTTAATTCTATCTAAATTCCATGATATTGATTATAAGATAATTTAAAAAAAATATTTTCATCAATATCGTACTGATTGATATTTATCCTAAAAATATAAGTATTATAGATAAAAATTTAATAGGATATATTAAATAATATTAAATTTATATAACCAAAATTTAAGAATAATTTCATAAAATCAAATTTATATATGTATTAAAATTAATGTTACTTTTAGCAGGTGGAAAGCATAAAAATCATTTTTTATTAATTTAATTTTGGGGAAAAGAGAATTATGATTACGATATATTTATCAATTCTATTGATTCAAATAGATTTAATGTGATTTTTATCATTAATAAATTATTTATTTAACAATAAAATATATAAAACACATCATTTATTCATGTTATAAGTAATAGAAAAAACATTTGAAATACATTTTTCATTAAAATGCAACAACTTTTTTCAAAATGATCACCGGGGGTTTATAAATAGAAAATATTATTTTATAATTTTTTATTCTAATTTATAATATATAATATTATAGGAAAATTGTTTGAAAAAATTATATATATTCTTATAAAAAATAATTTCATAACTATGATGACATTAATCGGTATTTTCAGTATTAACCTAAAAACAATTATTTTAGAAAAATATCAAAATTTCATGTAAAGCTAATTTTCTTATGGGTAATTAAAAAAATTAAAATTTTCAAATTAAAATTATTTAATTCAAAAATAAATTTTTGTAAATTATAATATATAAAATAATGAAAACATATTAAATTAATTATAATATTTAAAATATTAATTCATTTTAATTTTTTTCCTTGTAAATGAAATAACTATTAGTGATATTCTATGTTAGGGTTTATCATGGCTTCATTAGTAATGTGTTCTTAATGTTATGCGTCTTGTTTACATTTGGTTTAGCATGTGGAACAAGTTACAGAACATATTATGTATTTTAAAGGATCCAAAATACAATTCCTTAACATTCAACCACCCTTAATAAAATTGTCTCCCCATAATTTAAATATTACATACTAACATTGTTATATAAATGTATGTGTCAATAATACTCTGGATTTAAATTTATATATTGGTATTTGTGATGAGAATTTACTTATTATAATCATAATTCCAATATTGTTTTTCTTCACAAAAATTTGATTCTAATACCATTTTTTGTTCTATTTTATAACATTTTTAACATTAAGTATGTTCATTGTTCACACCTATAGTGAATATTTATCCTAAAATTGTTTATGGAATGATATTTGATCCCTTCATTTATAAGATTTACACATTACACACCAATCTCTTTTCTCTCATGCTTCATCAACTTGGTAATTTTCAAAAAAAAATGTTCTTGTCATACAATGAAGTTGATGATGCATTCTCCTTATCATTATAAGGATCATTAAGATCCCTATTTGGACTTAACATATCCCTTTACATGGTTTTTTCTCCAGTTCATTGAACTTCACCCTCTCTATAATATATCTTGTGTATGTTTATTACTTTAACATATAACTACTCATCAATTTATCTACTTTTTTCACCAATCCTGGCACACACAACTCTATAAAATCCTATCAGGAATCTTTTGGATGAGGATGAGTCCCTCCCTCCATCCAATCCAAATGGAATTATCAAATGTCGAAATTCGTATTTCCATGAACCAAACAGCATCCCACACACACTGTATGGGATGAATTATTATTGGGTATCAGACATGATTGTCAAACTAAACCAAACTCTAAAATCAATGAATACCCTACCTCCTTTTCACTTGGCCATGGTGTGAAACTATATTATTGATTACAATAGTGTGTTGTACTAACCTTCTTCCATTGGAATAGTTATTTAAAATTACCACGAAACATCAGTCCCAACACATGGTGGAAATGAATTGATGGGTGATGATGATGATGATAAGTTGTAATTGTCAATTTTTTCTATCTCATTATGATTTCCCTTTGGTTACTTCTAGTTTTTATATCTCCCCCCATCCATTTATATAAAAATTATAATTTTTTTGTGACCTAACCACGATCCATGAATAGGGATTCTGTGTTGAAATATTTAATGCATTACATCAAACCCGTCTAAAGGAAATATACTAATATTTATATTCTAATAATCATAGATTTCAAAAAATATGTAGCATGAAGCTATTTTTTTTATAAGAAAACATTAATGTGGTAAAATATGATAATAAACTACAAAACATAGTGTGGCTACATAAAGATCTCATTCACACAATGATAAAGTGTAGCATTTAGTTATCAGAATATAACTCATCAAAAGTCACATAACATGCTACACCTTGTTCTATTATTCATGGCGTTCATTCACAATAATACTCCCAAGTTTTATTTCATTAACATAATTAATGTTCGTGTTTTCCACACATAAGGTATGATGTCGTTACTCGTACCTTTGGATTTAAATTTTCAAATCCCATTATTGTAACCAACCTCTTAATTTTTCTATCAAAAATTCATTATAAAACAACCCCTCTTTTAATTGAAAATTTTCTTCCAATCCCAATAAATAAATACCTTGGTGATTCTTAATGTATTTTTAACATATCGGTAATCAAAACATTTTCCCTTCACCATTTTCAATACATGATATTACCCGAGACACCATTTTTCTCTTGTTTAATTTGTTTAAGACATTGACTATGTTCACATTATTTATCACATTCCATGACACATAATTTCTTATGATCATATGGCATATAATTCCTTATATAATTATATTGTTTTTTTCATTATGTAAAACTTCACATTTTCCTTCTCACTCTCAGTTCCTTCTAGTTATAGACATTACCAACACTAAAAGTATTGATATGAAAGAAAAAATAGTAATAATATGTGAAAAAGTATCTTAACCATGAAATAAAATTATCCAAAAACACCTTGTTATTTTATATTTCCACATTACCCTATTGTTAGTTTTGTTTAACCAATATCAATTGTATTTTGATCTATGTCACATTATGTTATTTGTGTTTTACCAAATACTATTGACATTATTATTTAATAGGACAGTTATCTCATAGTAATTAAATTGGTTGTTATGAACATTATTTAAAAACTTATTAAATTATATGGTTGAATTCATTTGTTACCAATTAATATGAAAATAATTTTAAAAATAATAAAATATGAAGTAAAATTTTTAATAAAAACATTTTTATGAGATAAAGGAATTTTATCATAAAAAATAAATAAATTAATATTATTATATGATCATTATTAAATTAATATATTTTAAATTTTATAATAATTTTTTAGCATTCATCCAATAGATTTGATAAGAATAATATACTAACAAGTCAAATTTTATACAAAAAGAAAGAATTTTTCTTAAGATATTTTCAGCACCTTTTAATGGGGAACATATTTTAAAATTAAATTTCAACACATTTATGAATTTAATTTGACAAAATACAAAATTCATTTTGAAATAATAATGTACATATTTTTTTAGGGTTAACATTGGTTATTTTTCTATGAAGATTCATTTTTTGATGAATAGTGTAAAATACTGAATTTCAATGGAAAACTGAATTTTCATCAAAATAATTTATAATTATAAAATATAATATAAATTATCATTAAAAATTGAATAATGAAACATCTATTTATCCAGTTTATGTAATTTTAATAATTTTTATATTTAATTTATATATAAAATCTATGTAAACTTTTGAACACATTCACTTTAAAACACCACATTCTCATTACGTAAGCAGAATTAATTTTAAAATATTTTTATCCACATGGTTTTATTGAATTTTGAAAAATATATCTAGTATTTGGATTTAGAATAATTTATAATTTCTAATATTGTTATCTTCTTTTTTGACCAATGTAATTGGTGAATACTATTGAAATTAAATATTTTGATTAAGAGAAAATATATTTTATCGAGGGACTAAACATTAAATTTAAGGGGTCAAATGGACTATAAAAGGGTCAAACATCCATTTGATAGAACTATATAGACTATATTACTCTTATTATATATATATTTCCATTATTTTTAACACATGGACTATAAAAAATGTGAGATCACTCATCACTTTCCAAAAATACCATGTGTATCCTATCACCCACCTATAAAAGGCCACTCATTCTCTTCCCCTCTTAAAACATTCATGAAAAAAAATTCACTAAATAATTACCCAAATAACATCAAAAATTTTATATCCCAATACTAGAATACTTATTTTTGTATATATCATACCTTATAATGTTTTAGTACAAACATATGGAGGAAACTTGGAAATGAGGTAATGTTTTTCTAAAAGAATTTATATTTTATTTCATTATTCACCTACATAAATTCATATTATAACATGAATATATAATATACTCATAGTATTTGATATATTTATTTTTTTATATTATGTCTATGGAAAATAACTTCTCAAACACCAATCAAATGGGTTATGAAATCATCATTCGTGTGTACAATGGACTACCACATCACCAATCGATGTCATTCATTTTCTAATTACCACCATTCATTGTTGAGAATAATGATGGTTTTTTATTTTATATATAATAAATATGATATCAATAATTTTATTTGATTTTGGAATTATTATTTTACGCATAGCTTAATTCTTTCCATTTTGCAATATTACAATAATGTCGCTCATGTGTATGATGAACTATCACCTCGGGAGGCAATATGATTCATTAATTCTTTAAATGAAAATTATTAACTTTGGTTTTAAAAACATCTATAATAAAGGTGACATAAAAATATTTCATTAATTATAGTATACATATATATCATTTACTTTTATTTCTATCAATAATACTTGAAAATGGAAACAATATTTATGCATTTGAATAACCTACAATCTTCATGAATAATGTATTTCATTTTGAATTAGTAAATATAATGTATTAATAAAAAACTATATAATGAATGTATATTAAATTTACCTAATTTTTTAAATTTTAAAGATGATTAAATCCTAATAAATTTATATGGAACAAAAAATAGAAGGTCAAAACATACTCAAAAAATGAAGCATTTATTATTTGGAATAATGAAAATAATGAAAGATTATCACCTAATGGTTAATAATTTTTTATTAGAGGATCAAATATTATATCATAAATATTAATATAGTTTTAAATAAGATAAAATATATTTTCGAATAATTATTTATGAGGATAAATCATTTCCAACTAGAGGAATCATAAGGTAAGTGATTTCATCTCAATTTAATTTCATTGAGGCATATTGTAAGGCTATGAAACTAATCACATATACGTGGTTTATATACTATTACATTGACATGTAATATCATTAATATTTCATTAATAATTTTATTTTAATAATCAATTTTAATTTTTTCATCTATGGGGATTAGTGCCAAAAGTTACCAAGTACTAAAGAAATATCATATCTCAAATTCATTCCATTGGTTTATATTACATCATTGTTGTCATTGATATTATATGATTATGTGTATAATGAATTATTAATTTAAAATTTTCTATTTATAGTTATTTAATGTGGATTTTCAATTTATACACATTATGGATTCATTAAATAATTCTCACTAAAACATTACGATCATTTTAATGGTTTATTTCTCAATATCATTCTAATCGAGATTGTTTATTCTTGAATATAAATTAATGAAAATTATATTATAATTTTTTATTGAAACTTTTTATTTTATTCTCATATGGCTATTAATTATCCCTTTCATGTGATATTGTATATTTTATACTCATTCGTACTTAAAATTATTCAGTAAATGTTGTAATAAAATCTGACATCATTTCTATATTCAGTTGGAAATCTATTTTATTACAAAACCATGATTAATAAAAATTCTTTCAAAAATGATTTCATCCACCTTTTAAAAATTATTTATTGAAATAAATTTTCAATCATTTTTTATTTTATGCTAAATGTTTTCAATTGAATCTTTTTGTCTCTTTCCAAAAAGGCACTTTAAATGTTTTTTACCATATAAAAGGAACATTATTTAGGGCATGTGCGGAATTCCTCACTGACCTAACAATCATTTCAGTATATATTCCTTTGAGGGTTTATGAGGATATTTAAAAATAAATTTTTTTGAAAAGTTATTTTCAAGGAAAACATTTATCAAAACTTTTTTCATAATGTTTTTCAAAATAAAAAAATTTATTTTCCTCACAAATATTTTTATTGATCTTTTTTGCTATATATATTCATCAATCCCAAAAACCCATTACACTTACTCAAATGGGTATATATTTCAATGATATCATCCTCATTATCTCTTTATATGGATTGTGATTATCTTATCTTGGGATGTACTATTTTGATACCATTCATCTTACACCAGACTATCTGTGATTATTATTTTTTATTGCAGATGTTATTTATATTTGATAGGCTAGATTTAATATGAATTTGTATTTTAATTTTTTTCACCCAATTCATATGAGGAATGCATTGGATTTATTATTAGATAGGTGGGGCTTGCTATATCCCCTCGATGCATCATTAGGTTTCATGTGACATACTAGACATGTATTTGGACAATTCCTTACTCATTTATATTATTTTTATCATGAATCCTGGTTGGTGTTAGATTCATGGAATAAATCTTTGATAGTATTATATTCTTAGCATGAATCCTCAATGGTGTAAAATAGGTATCCATCATTATCCTTACCTCCAATATGAATTCAGTTAGTGATATTATTATCCTTCAATTGACATGTTTTATTCTCATGATATTATTTATATTTCATTATGTGATCTACATTTGTTTTTAATAATTTATGCTCAAGTTATTTAATAAGTGGAATTTGTTTTGGTTATTTACATTTCCATATTGAGTACTGCTTATGTATTAATATCTTTTTTTTTGAACATACCCTTGCTGAGAATCTGAACTCACCCCTTTATCATGTTTTATTTAGCCATTGTATGAGGATGTACTTTTCTATTGATATAAATGGATTCTATAAAGGGAATAACGGAGTTCTCAGATAGATTTATTTATGTATTTTATGTTATCAAATGTAACAAAATTTTCTATTGTGTATATAGTTCCCCAATATTACTAAAACATTTAGTCTATTGGGATTTAAACCATTATACATATGCCAATGTAATTATATTAAGACACCATCTCCGAGAAACTGGGTTTAGGGTCTCTACAATTGGTATTAGAGGAAGTTTAGTAGAAACCATGATTACTATATTTTGCAAAAGAATGATTAGGGAACATAGAAATAAGGTATAATTTAAGTATAAATATAGAATAACATTATAATGTTTTGGAAAGGATGATATTAAATGTTTTTTATACAATTCATCATTTTCTGGATAATACAAGTGGGCATGGTTATGGCAAAGATGTACCTATGTGTATAAATAAAAAAATGGTGCATCGGGTTATACCCGACCATAACATGCTTCATGAAAATGGGACATACTATTCACCTAGTATTATAATCATAGGGAATATTCTTACAATAATTCATAATTTTACTAATAAAACATTATGAATGAGTTTAAAATAAATATATTCATAATGAAACCATTATCTGACTATGATATTACATATGTTAAGTGATTCAATAGAAGTGGGATTATAAATTATAATTTCCTAATGTTGGTATCTAATATAATGTATGTCAATATTTATGAATGGTACCTAATAGAATGAATGAGAATCATTTAATTGCATGTACTCTATATAGGTATTTCCCTCTAGGGAAAGATAACAAAGGCTGAGTTAGATATTTAGGTAGAACTGATCAAATTATAACCATATTGGGGAAGTCGTCTCAGGTTTTGAGTAATAAAATTTCTTATATAGAACATCCTAATAATCATCCATGTATTGTAACAATTATAGATAGCTTCATGTTTTAGTAACCACCATTATTCATTGACGATATAAATCTATTTTTAGATAATAAATGGATATGTTCCACATAGAAGGTATTTCTCATACTGTGAAGTAGTGAATTTGATAATATTTTCAAGGATTTTTATCATATCTCTAGAGATAAAGATAAATGTCTGTTATTAATTCAAAACACTAAGGATGATTATGAAATATAGATCCTATATTGGAAGGATTTAAAAGTAATCATCTTTGATAAATATTTTTCTCATTAGTAACAAGATGATATGGGAAGAAATTTCTTGAGTATAAGATAGAAAGAAGGGTAAAATATACCTATGTATGTATCCAACATTACAAGGTTATAATGGAAAGGTGGGGCCTATATATGTAATCCAAAGTGCAAGATTGGCGGTTTCTTTGATGGGATTAAGCCAACTATGTGAAGGGAACTGGTCTCCCAATCATTCTCATCATATGTAAACATAGTATCATGTGCTATTAATAAAGAGAATGTATTCTCCATATCTTATGGATTGTAAGGGAAGAAAGAGAATAAGGGGAAAAAATAGTAACAGGTGAATGAAGGTAAGAAGGGAAGAATGGTTTTACAGCATGTGATACTTAGGGAAGGGTACGTTATAGTATATGCCTAAAAGGAAAAAAATTAGTTCTGTGTTGAGGAAAATTCCATCATAGTGATTATTAAAAGGTAATTAATGAATTTTACTATCACGACAAGTCCCCCGGGGCTCGTGCTGTGACTACCCCAAGCACGTGTTCCATAGGACAGGGGCTGGTGACTAGAACTAAAGGCGTAATTCCCTACAACTGGGAAGGCATTGCGTTTATAAACTGTAAATAAAAAATCATAGCACACAACTAGATACAAAACACTAGATAAACTGTATTAAAAAAACCGTGCAGAAAATTAAAAGGGGTCATAAATACAAGACGAATTGTAATCTATGAAGAACTGGAAAGACATGTACAACTGAAGAAAGGAAGAACAGCTACAAGGTAGTCCTCCAGGATTATTAACTGAAGGGTAGGTACAAATAGACTCCTCATCACTTAACATATGTCAGTATTCACCATGTAACGGCTCTTCGTAAGGTCCACCTCTGGGTATAGTCTAGTCCTGGTACTCCCAGTCACAGTCAGCGATGTTCGTCGTCTGCAACCTACACAACAAGGTGCGGGAATAGCCCGTACAGGGGTGAGGATAACGATACTCAGTAGGGACCCTGAGACCTTCAAGGTCTCACAAAATCCAACAAAGTTAAACCACATGCATGAAATCAATAGATAACCCCCACCTAGGTATATTCCCATACATATACCTATGTTATCAAGTAATCTATATCAATCATGAGGAATACTCAAATGTTACTGACTCAGCTCAAACCGGGATTTATTCTAGGGGTAGTAACATTTCAAACCTTCTGTTGTAGGAGAACTCATCCTATATCGAGTATAGTTGGAATGCCAGCACATCTAGGTGCTTCCCACTAACCTTGGACTGCTGAGCTACTCTTTTTATCGAGTACTGTGTGTCTGCTACATCACAGAGAGGCACTTCACACCATAGTTTTGCCGCCTCAACCAGGCACTCCCCCTCATATCCTGCAGAGGTACACCTCCTTTTGAGTACTACAGGTCTGCCACCACAACCTGGAACTCCTCCCCCATGGGTCTGCCACCACAACCAAGAGCTCCCCTATGGGGCATACGAATCACTCAGAGTCGATCGGTCAGCAGTCGTCAAGTCTCGGCCAGCAACTAGGTTCTCACCCAAATTCTTGCTCGTCTCCGAAATATCTTCTCTACAAGCTATTGGCCGATCCTCCACTGCCACGAAGTCCAACAAAAAAATCCCAAATATCTTCCACATCATAGGTGTCTCAATGAAACTGGTGGCGCGTCAATAAAAAGCCTGGTCTGTGAGTTATTAGCCTTCTAGTCACAGGGGACCGGTTGGATTTGTGCTTGATCCAACCTGACTATATCTCAACTATATGCAAAACTCAAGTGGGGTATACTCAAAGAGACCCTCATGTTCAGAGATTACCAGTGCCGCTAACTGTTCGTCAAATGTACATCTGCTGCCAAATATATGGCCAAAATAATGTAAAGGGTCATAGTGGGCCTAGGTCCGGTCCGACCAGGTCAGACTGACCTAGTTCATGTCGACCATACCGGACCTGTTGGTTCTGGCCCGGCCTATTTGGCGGGCCGAAGCACTCAGTTCGGCCCGGCCCGATGGGCCCAACCCAGCAGGTCGCGAGGGAGGTTCGTCCTAGAGGGCGACACGAGGGCGCGGTATAGTCCGGCCAGGGCACCGTGAGGGGCACGAGAGGCCGGCTCGGTCAGGCGCCGCATGGGGAGTGACTCTGGCAGCTCGGCTGGGAGGTAGGGGCTGGTTTGGCCAGCGCCGCGAGGGATGCGACTCGCTCCAGGAGGCGTGGGCCGGTTCGGCCAAGCGTCGCAAGGGGCGCGACTCGTGCTTCTCAGTGTGGGAGGCTGGGGTGGGTTTGGCCATGGTGCTCAGGAGGGTGTTGCAGGGCCTGGGTGACTGGGGCCGGTTCGGACTGCAGACGGGGAGACTTTGGTCTGTTCGGTTAGTGGCGGTGCAGGGCGTGCGTATGGTGGAGCTGTGGGGCATGTGTGGATCGCAGAGGTTGGGGGCCGGTTCATATGGGGTGCGGTGTGTCTTATCTAGTTCAGCCGGCGGGAGACGCGGCCAGCGGGCGGCGCAACCGGCGGCGGCGCGGCCAGGGCAGCTCGAAAGGCAGTTGGTGGAGCGGTTTCGCACGGGACGTCGGAGCGTCACGGGGGCAGCGCGGGTTGCAGAGGCCGTGAGTAGCACAACCGTTCCCTTCTTCACCTTCATTTTCTCATCACCTCATCTCCATTCTGAAGATTATAACATACAATAAAGGCATAGGGGTCAGGCCATGTCGATTTAGCCCACACCCTCCGCGTTTATAATTGTAGCAAGTTGTTCAATCTTTCTTGAATTTCAAAGAATTACTCAATAATAGAAGAGAGGTGAAAATCAAAAAAAATCACCCCACATCATCCCACAAATAAATCAACTCAAAGATTTCCCCCTACCATGTTCTTTGTTCATCGATGGAGTTGTCATCATTTATCGCATCTGCCACACACCTCAAATCCCGAGCTCAAGTGTCTGTTCATTGATGACGATGAGGATGGAAGGCTAGTCGTTAAATATGTCCCACGTCGGTTGCCTTCGCAAGGTGCTACCGAGGAAGTAGTCAAAGATGCTCCTCACCGGTGATCTTCATGTAGAAAGTTCATTATTCGATATCATTCTCCCTAAGTTTCTCCTCTCCCCCAATTCCATCATAAAAATTAACATTCATTCTCGATCTACTACCATTGAGGTGAATGTCTCCTTCAGCGAATACTAGCACCGCATGTTCAAAACTATCCTCAGATTTCAATTCTGAGCACCGATTCATATGTTATAAAAACCTACTTGTAAGTTTACTGAATGTACCCGAACAAAACATCATAAATTGATTCTGGGCACACCGGGCCTCAGAATCATGCCCTGTCAATTTTAAAGGACACATAAAATTCACATATATTTAAAAAAATAACATGGAAATTCCATGTCTTTACATTATCCCCACCTCAGGGATCTGCACCCCCATAAGCCACAACTCAACAAGGTAAACAAGTGGGGGTACTAAGCATAAATTTGAGCCTCCTGCTCCCATGTGCTCTCATGGAGGTTCCCATGCATCCAGAAAACATGCACCATAGGTATCAACCATCCACAAAGGACTCGCACCTTTCAATCCAATATCTCCATTAGAACCTCCGTAAAAGTCACCCCATCGTAGACATCCAGCTCGCCATGGTCAATGATGTGAGAAGGGTTATGCACGCATCTCCTTAGCTCGGATACCTGGAAGAAGTTGTGAACCCGGTGAAACTGAGGTAGAAGAGCTAAGCGGTATGCCACCTCGCCAACTATTCTGAGGACCTGAAAAGGTCCTATGAACCTCGGAGAAAACTTTTTGCCACTTCCAAATCTCTGTAGACCTCATTGGGGTGAGACCCATAGAAAGAAGTGGTCTCCATCCTCAAACTATTGAGGTCTATATCTCCTGTCACAATATGACTTCTACCTGCTCTGTGCATTCTTCATCCACTCCTAGATGATCTTCACTTTCCCTTTGGTAGCATGTACCATCTCTGGTCCCATGAGAGCTGACTCCCCAGGGTCAGTCCAGCATAAAGGTGATCTGGATGGTCACCCATACAATTCCACAAAACATTCCATCCCTATGGTGGAGTGATAGCTGTTTTTGTATGCAAACTCCACCAAAGGAAAGTGATCCTCCCATCTACCACCGAAGTCAAGGACACATGCATGGATCATGTCCTTGAGGGTCTGAATGGTCTTCTCAGTCTGACCATCAGTATGAGGATGGAAGGCGGTGCTCAAATGAAGCTACATCCCGAAAGTCTCTTGCAACCCTTCCATACCGGGGATGTAAATCGTACATCATGATCAGAAATAATCTTCAAAGGTAATCTATGTAGCCTCACAATCTCCTGCATATAGTGGAGTCCCATGCTCTATACTGATCACTTCTCTCTGATCGGGAGGAAGTGGGATGACTTGGTGAGTTAGTCGATGATCACCGAAATCGAGTCATGAATCCTGGAAGTATGTGGAAGTCCTTTCATGAAGTCCATGGATATCCCATCCCACATCCACTATGGGCCCTCTAAAGGGTGAACCAAGCCTGATGGTGCCTGATGCTCCTCATTCATTTGCGGAAAAGTGAGGCACCATGAAACAAACTCTACAACAACTTTCTTCATTCCCTGCCACTAGTGGTGTCGTTGGATGTCATGGTACATCTTCTCCACTATTGGATATATTGATAGAGTGGAAGTGTGGAAATCCCCCAATAATTCCTCCTGATGTGATACTGGTACCATGGTACGTCCTCTGAAAAGTATGATGTGCTCTCCACCATCATAAAATCCATCAGGTGCTTGTCCTGTGGATATCTGAGCACGTCATGTCTCGCAGTCAGCATCCCCATGATGCACCTCCCTGACTCGTTGAAGAAGTGGTGAAGTGACTATAAGAGACTGTAGAAAGGATGCTCCATCTCTATCCCCAAAGGATATCTGCAAAGTGGCAAGATGCTCTGTCTCCTTGCCTAGCAGCTGTATACCAGATCTCTTACTGATTGCATTTGTCAAAACATTCCCTTCCCAGGAGTATAGACTATCTTGAAGTCATAGTCCTGGAAGAACTCATGCCATCGCCATTGTCTCGGGTTCAGGTACTTCTGAAAGAAGATATACCTGCGACTCTTGTGATCAGAGTACATGGTAAAACGTTCACCCATCAGATAGTGTCACCACATCTTCAAGGAGAAGACCACTGCTGCTAACTCCAGGTCATGAGTAGCGTAGTTCTGCTCATATTGTCTCATCTTCCGAGAACCATATGTGATCACTGCTCACTACTACTTCAGGACATATCTGATTCTAGTCCCTGATGCATTGTTGTAGACTATGTACCCTACGCCATCATCTGGAAGCCTCAAGATGGGGGCACTAGTCAGCCTCTAACACAGCTCCTGAAACCTCCGCTGGAATTTCTCCGACCAAATGAAGGGTTTCCCCTTCTACGTCAAGGCTGATAGTGGTGTTGCAACTATATAGAAGTCAGGTACAAACCGACAGTAATAACCATCCAAACCCAGGAAACTTCGTACTTCCTTCAAACTCCTGGATGGCTCCAAAAAAAGTATCGCCTCAATCTTTTCTAGATCTAATGCATGTCCAGCCTCCGATATGACATGTCCCAGAAATTGATCCTGTCATATCCAGAAATGGCACTTCGAGAGCTTACCAAAATGATGTTGATCACGGAATGTTTCCAGTACTACACGCAAATGGTAGGAATTCTCCCCCTCAATAGTTGAGTTGATCAGAATATCGTCAATGAAGACTATGACAAAGAAGTCAAGGTATGGATGGAAGATCTTATTCATGAGTCCCATGAACACTGCTAGAGCGTTGGTTACACCGAATGTCAGAACCTAGAACATGTAATGGTCTTACCGACACTTGAAGGATGTCTTCTGTACATCCTCATCTCATACTGTGAGCTGGTGATACCCTGATCTGATGTCTGTCTTCGAGAACCACTGTTCACCCTTCAGCTGATCAAAGAGGTCGTCAATCCTCGAGAGTGGGTACTTGTTCTTCACGATCACCTAGTTTAGGCAATGATAGTCAACAAAAATCCTCAAGATCCCATCCGCCTTCTTGGAGAATATAATTAGGGCTGCCTAGGGAGAAACATTGGGCCAGGTGAATCCCTTCCCATGCAATTCCTCCAGCTATACCCAGAGCTCGTGAAGCTCCAAGGGAGCCATATGATACGCTAGTGTAGACATCGGTGATGTCCTGGGGTACAAGTCATTATAATAATCTACATCTCTGTGAGGAGGTAGCCCTGGGACATCATTGGGGAAAACATCCGCCTACTGGTCCACCACTACAGGATATCTTGGACTCTTCAAATCAATAGCTCTGAGGGTAAGGCTAGCCAACTAATGAGTGATCTACTTCACTCTCCTCCGAGTAAGTACATCATGCACTGCAAAGGCTCCCTTCTCACCGGTGAAGGTAAACCTGGTCCCATTCATGCGAGAACACCACACTTTGCACCTAATACAGTCAATCTGAGAATGGAATGTATATAACCATTCCTTACCAAAGATGACGTCGTAAGGCCTCGACGACACTTCTAGGAGATCCCAGTCGAAGCTCTCTCCTCCTAGAGTAAGCTCTCACTGCCGAAACTAGTGTGTAATCATCTAATAAAATCTTGCACGAGTCTCTAGACATAAAGATCGAGCCAATGGATCCATCAGAATCTTCGAGCTCTGAATGAGGGCAGTGACAATGAAAGAATGATTGGAACCTCTCTCTATATGTACTGCATCTATGGTGGAATATATACAGATCGTACCAAGAATCATCTCTAGAGTTCTGTGATATTAGGCTTCAACTGCAAGGAGCTGAGATCTCCCATGTCCACCAGATCCCGACTATCATGGTTGACCACCTGGTGGTGGTGGCTGTAATATCTCGAATCTTCTTCCACCGCCAGCTGCACGGCCAACTCCTCTTCCATGTCCTACTGCTCCCTGCAGACCACCTCGATCGAAACATTGTCTCTTCCTAGGCAGTCCTTCAACCATCTTCTGATCATCTGAATGGCGGGAAGAACTGTCACAAACCTTGTGACCCTGCCCGCCACAAGAGTAACACTTCTCGCTCCTGGAAGGTCTGGTGTTGTGTCTTGTGTCCCGCAAAATTGACACTGAGTCATGCGGTCGACCACTTATAGGTCTGGTCCAAATGGTCCTCTCCGACATCTGTCTGTTTCCAGCTGTAGATGACTCCTCTATGTGTCAACTAGGGGTGGATATCAATACAGGAGACTACTCAACAAGGAAACTCTCCACTAAGAGGTCTCTCTCTAACACCCCCACCTGGGTAGGGATGCTAAGTAAGATCACTAATTCCCTGATATCTTGTATGAGTCCATGCACGAAGGTTCGGGCCCTAAAGAATGGGTCTCGCACGATATCGGTGGAGTAGAGTGAGAGGTCTATGAAAATAGTTGAGTACTGAGCTACAATCATACTGCCAGGCTGCAGATGAAGTAGCTCCTGAATGCGCACTGCGTGGAGAGTCGCAGGGACAAACTCTTCCTGAAACAGGCTCTTGAAGTCCTCCCAGAGAAGAGTCATCTAGTCATGCACCTAGAGCATCAAGCTCCACCATCTTCTCACTGCATCCTGTAAAAGGCTTGATGTAAAAATCACAATGAAGTCTACTGGTGTCCCTACCAGTCAGAAGACTCTCACCACAGCCTCCATCCAATCCTCAATTGCATGTGGGTTCTTCCATCCCCTGAACCTGGGTGGCCTCTGGCACTGGAACTCATGAAACGCTCTCAAGCGACATGCACCGTCGACTAAGAGGGCTATTGGAATTGGTGTCCCAATGGGTAATGGAACCGATGGTGCCTCCACTGATGTCTCTTCTGGGAAAGAGCTTCTCACCGAGTACTCATCACTCGGTTGTATAATTGTGCGTACAACTCAAGGAACTCTTTCTGGTCATCCACGTGGAGGCATTCTTAAAAGAAACATGGCCATGATCAAAAGTTATACCTGGTGAGCTGACTTGGTTGAGCAAACATAAATAAAACTTTTAAAAACACACAGACAATTAGTGCTTTCGTGTACTGAGTCAGAAATCAGACGTTGGGGTCCTGGTGTATGGATATGTCGGCCTCCGCACCAACACTAGACTTCATGAACTGGAAACCACACTCACTAGACTTAAAACTATTGATTCCTAGATGATATCAGAGTCCTATTTTCTAGGATAGAACTGACTCCTTTGATACAAATTTTTCATGACCCTTCCCTTGGGGCCTATGCCATGACAACCCCAAGCCCGCCTTACATAGGCCATGGGCTAGCGACTAGAACCAACATAGTAATTACCTAAAACTGGGAAGGCATTGACTTTATAAACTGTAATAAAACACAATAGAGTACAAAGCTGGATACAAAACACTAGGTAAACTGTATAACAAAAGAGTGTTGAAAAGTAAAAGGGGTCAAAAATACAGGCCCAACTGTAAAGTACAAGGAACTCGAAATACAAGTATAAATGAAAAAATGAAGAACAGCTGTTGGGTTGTCCTCCAGGATCAATACTTAAAGGGTAGGTAAAAATATCCTCCTTATCCATCCACGTCTGTAAGTCTCCTTAGTGTACTGGCTCGTCGTAAAGTCCACCAACGGGTACCATCCAGTCCTGGTACTCTCAGCCACAGTCAGCATTGTCCGATGTCAACAGCCAACACAACGAGGTGTGGGAATAGCACGTACATGGGTGAGTATAATGATACTCATTAGAGACCCTGATACCCTCAAGGTATCACAAAATCCAACAAGGATAAACCACATGTATGAAATCAACAGATAACCCCCACCCGGGTATATGTCCATACATATACCTATGTTATCAAGTAATCAATATCAATCATGAGGAAAACACAAAATTTACTAACTAAACTCAAAACTTGATTTTTTCTAGGGGTAGTAAAATTTTGAAACCTCAGCTTTTGGAGGACTCCTCCTCTATTGAGTACAGTGGGCCTGCCGCCACAACCAGGCGCTTCCCACTAACCTTAGACTGCTGAGTTACTCCTCCTGTCGAGTACTGTGGGTTTGCTGCGTCACACAGAGGAGATCCCCACCATAGGTCTGTCGCACAACCATGCGCTCCTCCTCCATGGGTCTATCTCCATAACTAGGAACTCCCCACTGGGCCATACGAATCACTCTGAGTCGATCGATCAATAGTCGTCATGTCTCATCCAGCTACTAGGTTCCCGCAAAAATGATCACTCGTCTTCGAAAGATCTTATCCACAAGCTACTGGTCGATGCTCCACTACCATGAAGTCCCGTGAAGATGTATCCCAAATTTCTGTCACGTCATAGAGGTCTAAAATAACTGACAGCGCATCAATCAGACTCCCGGTCTGTGGGTTATTAGCCTTTCAGTCCCAGGTCCTGGTTGGATTCGTGCTCGATCCAACCTGACCGTATCTCAACTATACCAAAAACTACAGCGGGGTATACTCAAAGGGACCGTCACGCTCCAATATTACCAGCGCCACTGACGGTTTTTAAAAAGGCCACCTGGTGTCAATGATATGGCCAAAAGTAAGTAAAGGGTCGGAGTGGGCCCGAGTCTGGTCCGACCCGACTCGACCTCGTCTGGGCCGACCTGGTTCGAGTCGACCCAACCGGACCTGTTGGGTATGGCTCGGAATGTATGGTGGGCTAGCCCGCTAGGTTTGGCCTAGACCGCTAGGGCTATCCCAGCAGGTCGTGAGGGTGGTTCGGCCCGTAGGGCGCCGCGAGGGCACGGGCCGGTTCAGCCGGGGAGCCGCGAGGGGCGCAAGAGGCCGGCTCGGCCGGGCGCCGCAGGGGGCGCGGCTCGGGCTGGTCATCCCGAGAGTCCGGGGCCGGTTTGGCCAGCGCCGCGAGGGGCGTGGCCCAGGTGAATTGACCTGGGAGGACGGGGCTGGTTAGTCCATGCACCACGAGGGGCGCGGCTGAGGTGGCTCATACTGGGAGGTCGGGGCCGCTCATGAGGGTGCCTCCTAGCCGGGGTGACTAGGGCCAGTTCTGCCAGTGGACAGGATGGCCGAGGCCGGTTCGGTCATCAGCGGCGCAGGGCGCACGATGTGTGCAGACGACGGAGCCACGTGGCATGCAGGGTGCATGGAGGCAGGGGGCCCGTTCGGACGGGGTGCGGCGCAGCTCGGCCGATTCGGCAGGTGGGCGGCGCTGGTTGGGCCGGCCGATGGCGCGGTCGGCGGTGGCACGGTCTGGGCGACTCAGAAGCTGGAAGGCGGCGACGTTCGGCCCGTGGCACCCGAGTGTTGCAGGAGCGGCGTGGGTTGCAGAGGCCACAAGCAGCGCGACCGTTGCCTTCGTCGCCTTCATCATCTCGCTGCCTCGTCTCCATTCAGAAGAACATTACAAACAAGAATGTCAGAGGGGTCAGGCCATGTTGGTTTATCCTGCATGCTTCACATTTTGGGTGGTATCAAGCGGTTCAATCATTCTTGAATTTCAATAAATTACTCAAGAATAGAAGAGGGGATAAAATCAAAAAAATCACCCCACATCATCCCGCAAATAAACAAACTCAATGATTTCCCCCTACCTTGACCGTTGTTTGTCGACAGAGTCATGGGGAATAAAACAGATTTTTCTTCGATCGTCGCGTCTTCCACACACATCCATTCCTGAGCTCGAGTGTCAGTTCATTGAAGATGATGAGGAGGGATGGTCGGTCTTCAATGACATCCAATGTTAGTTACCTCTACAAGGTGCTTCTGAGGAAGTAGTAGAAGATGCTCCTCACTGGCATTCTTCATAGAGGAAGTTCTTTGTTAGTGAGATTTCTCCCTAAGTCTCTCCTCTCCCAAAATTCCACCCAAAACTAACTTTAATTCTTGATCCACTGCCGTCGAGGTTGAAGTATCATTAAGAAAATATCGGCGCTGCGAGTTCAACGGTGTCCTTGAATTTCTATTCCAAGAACCTATTCAAAAGTTATAAAAACCAGCTCGTACGTTTACTGAACGTACCTTAAAAAACATCAGATGTTTATTCTAGGCACACCGAGCCTCGTAATCATGCACCTTCAGTTTCTGAAAACACGTAAAATTCCCATATATTTAAAAAAAATACATGGAAATTCCAGGTCTTTACATTTCCATTGTTTACTGCTTCAATGGAAATCATATAGGTAATAATGGAAATTAACTCCCCATGAACTATGGGAATATACCTATGGAGAAACTAAGGAATTTGGGTCAATATTATGTTATTATTGTCGATGAAGTGGGATTATTAATGTTTTTTTAATTGGATTCATGAAATATATTAGAAGATTATATTAATCAGCGATATTTTTTTTATTGATTTATGAAATGTATAAGGTTTATTCTATGATAATTTTTATTTTTGATATGAAATAATATTTCTAACGGTAACAATGAGCTTGGAATATGATTTTGTGTAATGTTAAACCTCATGTAAAACACATTATTCAAATAAAGATAACCCTTAACATTTTCTTAATGCTGATATAATTATGCTCAGATAAAGAGATTGTAGATATTTATATTGTAATTTGGATCATACTAATTATCTTATAACTGATTAATGATACATTCTTTTTTGAAATTAAGTAATCTTATTTCTGATATCCCGGATCATAATCATTTAGAAGGGTTATAAGTTTAAATTTTTATGAAATAGTTTATATTGATCATCGTAAATGTTTATATACAGTAATTTATTGTATTGGATAATTTTTTATATCCATATTGGATTTGGAAAATAGTTATAGACAAATTCAAAGACATGCCACTGTTTTATGGACCTTACGACCTGTTAAAAGTTAAAATTAGTGCTTTAGGGATTAAAAAAAAGTCATATAGGGAGATTTATTTCATATAATAATATATTAAATTGATGTTTATCTAAGAATAACAAAAGGATGAAACTATTCCGTTGAAATAAACATGTATCATTTATATATAATTCATTACATTCTTAGCTAGTTAATGAATTTATAAACATTATGAGAAATGACCTCAAACTAAAATGTTATCATAATACCACCATTTATGAGGATATCAATAACCTTTACATACATATTATATTTATTTTTTTGGGCCCCTTAACATTCTATTGATCATTCACATTTTTGTGATCAATGATCACAATCCAACTATATAGTGATTTAGGATTTGCTTCTATGTGCATATAATTAGTTTCCACTGATGTTATCCTAATTAGAATGGTAGTTATGTGTTATACCATATGACTTCAGTACAACCAATTCTAAATTTTTAAGAGTATTTTTTATTAACCATTTTACTGTGTGGGGTTTTCACCAATGGTGTTTCCAAATGTCAAAACCTCTACAGAGATAGTCAAGATTAAATTTTGAGGGCACAATTTACATAAGGTAGCGAAAATGTAACACCCATAAATTATAAAATAATAATATTTTATTATATATAGTATGAATAAAAAATAATTTAAATTATCGTAAATTTCTGGAAATATATATTTAATCTTGTGTTATAATGAACAATTAGTTTCTTTGATATTTTGTTTTACACAAAAGACAGAGTTTTTCGGAATAATATTAATATTATTATTTAAAATTAAAATTATCTCCTATATGTTAGGTTAGAGGTTATGGATAGGATTAGGTAACTTATGAAAATATATGTTCGAATTAATTGGTTTCCAATTAGCATGAAATGTATATAAAAACCAATTTAATATAATGTAAATGTTTTAATCAAAAATTGTTTTTATTCGCAAAAGTAGTATTATATTATTAAATTAAATTAATACTATTACTGTGTGATATTAATTAAATTTATATATTATATATTGAATATTTTTTTGACATTCATCCAATATATTTCATAGGATTAATATATTAACAAGTCTAGTTTTATGCATAAAAATTATATATTTCTAAAGGTAGTTCTCCAGTCTTTTCATTGTGAACTTATTTTAAAACCAAATTTTTTCTCTCTTATAAATTTCATATGAAAAGAATGAATTTTTTGAAATCGAAATTTAATAATTAGTTTTGGGATATTTTGTTTTATTTTTTCTGAGATGCTTAATTTTTTTTGAATAATGAAAAATATTGAATTTTAATTGAATACTGAATTTCATGTAAATAATTTTTAATTCAAAAATATATTATAATATGTTTTTGAAATAAAATTTGAAAAATTTTAAATCTATTTTTCAAATATAGTTCATTTTAAAAAAAATTATATTTAATTTTTATATAATAAATCAGTAATATTTTTAATATTATCACATTGAAACCCCGCATTATTGCTTAATTTATGGGGTTAATTTTAAATTAATTTTAGATGAATTTATTTAATTAAACATGGAATGATGGATTAAATATTTTTTTTATAAATATTTCTAATTTATAGTAGGGTTAGATTAATTTTCAACCAAATTAATTTGTGAAAAAGATTAAAATTAATTAAAGTGATTAAGAGAAGAACGTGTTTACCGAGAGATTAAACATTAATATTAAGGGGAATATGATGATGAAACTTTTAAATAACATATTTTATATCATATATAAACTTTATAACATATATTATAGATATTATTCCAATATTTTAGAAAATATTCGCGAAAAAATTAGGAAGCACCCAATACTTTTCAAAAATACCAAGTGTGTCTTATACAAAACTTATAAAAGGAAAACCCCTCAATTCATATCTCCAGGCCATAAAAACAATCTGGTTCAGAAAATACCAGAAAATAATATCATAAAAATTACCTATAATAATGTTATAAACCTTAATTTTCAAATAATGTAAATTTTTGATGGATTTAGTATAGTCTTAAGGATGATACCTCAAGAAGAAGTAATGATGTTCTAAAAGTATTATTAATTTATTTTCTTCACAACATAAATCAATTTAATTTATCGAATGACTATATAATAACCTTATTGTATTAAATATAATTATAATTATTTATTTTATGTGTGCAACCTAAAATTTCACATACTTATATCAAATGGGTTATGAAATCATTGTTCATGTGTACGGCGGACTACCGCCGAGAGAACTGAGGTCATTCATTTTTCCATTACCACGTTTCATGGTTGGGAATAATGATAAATTTATAGATTATATATAATATATATTGTATTTATGATGTTACTATTCTTCTAAAAATTTTATGTCACACATAACATCATTCCATCTATTTTCTGCGAATATAATAACATCACTCATGTGTACAACGAACTACCACCCCATGAAGCGATTTGATTCATTCACACATTACAAGGAATTTACTAAGGACGGTTTTAATAAAAACATGTGATTTATATGAAAATAAAATTCTACTAGAATGGTAATATACATATGAATAATTTATTTTTCTATCAATTTGTATGAAAAAATTGGAAACAATATTTATCTGTACGTATGACTTACCTTCTCTGAGAACAATGTACTTTTTTTCATAACACTAAATTTTCTAAATTACTTTCAATACATATATAATTAATGTATATGATATTTTAATTTTTTTTCATTCTGGATATGATGAAATCATGATATAAGTTATAGGAAAAAAATAACATGTCAAATCAAAATAAAAAAACAAAGTAGTTATTACCCAAAATGATGATAATAATGAATGATTATTAACGAACAGGTAATAATATTCTATAAAAGTTCTTAAATTATATCATAAATATTAATATGGTAATTTAAATTTTTAATAAGTTGTTTAAATCATTAAAAACGAGTTAATTCATCTTTAAATAAAATGATGAATTGTGTAAGGGATTTCCTCTAAATTTCATTTTCTAAAGGCATTTTGTAATTATAAGCACCTAAATACTTTTATATGAATTATATAAATCTCCTTCGACATGTAATAACATGAAAAATTCATTCATCATTTTATGTTAGGCATCTATCTAGAATATTACATATAATTGGATTTGATTTTAAAGTTACCAAGTAGTATAGAAATCTTAGAACTCAATTTCCTTCCATTAGGAAATAATAATTCTTTATTGTCATTGACATTATATGATTATGTTTATAATAACATGTAACCTTATATTTTTTATCTAATATTTTATTAAGTAAATATACATTTTACACATATAATCGATATAGTGATTAATTATCACTTCTGCTTTACTGTAATTTTAAATATTTTTTTACAATCTCATTCTAATATAGATTGTTTATACATGAATTTATAGTAAAGTAAATTTTACTATAATTTTTTAATAAACCATTCCATTTCCTTATAATCTGGTTATTCATGATATTTTTCATGTAATATTACCACTTTACCACTCTTTGCTACTTAAAATTATTGAGGAAATATTTTAATTAAAAAATACATTATTTCTCTCTTCTATCAGAAATATTATTTCATAAAAAACTATTGTTAAAATAAATGTTTTCATAAATATTTTCATTAACCATTTAAAAATTATTTATTAAAATATATTATTATATATTTTTTTAGTAAAACATTTCAAATGAATATTCATTTCTTTTTCTGATAAAGGCACATGTCTAACCTTTTACTATGAAAAAAGGAATGTTCTTTACAGTATATATAGAATCATCCACTAACATGAGCATTATTTATTCGAAGAATTAATTTTATATTTATGAGGATATTTTTTAATAAAATGTTTTAAAATTTATTTTCAATTAAAATATTGTTAAACATGTTTTTCAAAATAAAAAGGATATTTTCCGCAAACAATAATTTATTGTTCTTTTTTCGTATTTATATTAATCAATGAAAAAACCCATTACCATCACTCCAATCGGTATAAATTTTAATAATATCATCCTTATTATTTCTCTATATGGTTTATGATTAGTTTATCATGGGATGTTCTATATTGATAAAAATTTTATTGTATCATATTCTCTATGATTATGTTTATTTATTGGGGAATGTATTTAAATTCTATATAAATGTTTTCATATCAATGTTTATGTTAAATAAGTTTCACCACTTTCATATAAGGAATGAATTTAATTTAATATATGACATTCAGGGCTTTCTATAACCCCAATATTAATCATCAATTTTCTTGAGACAAACTAGATATTCTTATGGAAAAGACCTTACACGTTTTTTCGATTCGTGGAATGAATCCATGATGGTGTTATATTCTTTTCATGAATCCTTAACAGTGTTATATTCTTGGAATGAATCCTCATTGTTAATTTTTTTTATCCATCATTTTTCATTACATAATTATTAAATATTTTATCGATATTCCATGTTATTATTATATTATTTAAAATATCCATTGAAATCTTTCATAATCATGTTATTATTTATATGGAATTATTTCTTCATTATTACTTCCTTCCATGTTATGATCATGTTATTGAATAAATTTCATGTGTTTTAGTTATTTATAATTCCATATTTTTTAAGCCTTATATAATCATAGCTTCTACTGTGAATTTACCCTTACTGATCCTTTAAGGTCACCCTTTTCTTATGTTTTATATTACCTAGGGTACCAGGACATATATTTTTTTTGATATGCCGGGATACTCTACGGGTACTAATGAAATTCTAAAAGAAAAGTATTTTTTATTATATATTTCAAAATGTAATTTAAATTTGAATTATGCATATTTTTTACCATGAATACTAAACTATTTAGTTTTTTGGGATTAGAACCATTATAATAGATCACATTTATTAAAGTAGGCATTGAATTGGTTTTATAAGGGTTGGGGTCACTACATGTATTTCTGGGAAACCCTCTGACTCAAAATTTGAAAATATTTTAGAATATCATCCCATTATTTGACTCAAGTATACATATTTTTTAACGTTCTCGAAACCTAACACAAATTGTATCCTAAATAATCTCAAAAAATATATAAATTAATTTTAAATATGACTAAACCCTACTCTGATACCAACTAATGTGAACCAAGATAAATATAATCAAAACAATACAATAATATTATGTTTGAAATAATGGATCTCACAACCATTCAAAAAAACCAATGTTTGAAAGGTTTAGTGTATTTGGGATTATCTATATAAAAAAAATATTTTATAACACTTGAAAACTTTTATTCATAATAAATATCATATAGAACATTTCTATACATATCATTTGATACAATCATTTTGATAACATATCGATAGTAAACGAAAGAAAGGGAAGGGATCAATACTTAGTAAGAGAAAAGAATTATCATAAATAATAAGAAAATAATCAAGAATGATAATACCATACAGATATAAATAAGAAAATAAAACATCATCAGACTATGGATAGTTATCATAAAATATTATGGATTAGTATATGACAATAATATGATCCTAAAAGAACTATAAATTTATAGGCCAAACTGAAAAATATATATAATAATTGAACTTCTCATAATGATATAAAACTATGGAATAAATAAAAATAAGTCATAATCATGAAAATATGGAATAACATGAAAAATGTTATTTAAATTTTTTTATAAGAATTAACATATGATTTTTTATCTAGGTGAACCTCGATACTCTCTAACCTATTGATAATAAATAATGTATTTAGTTCCTAATTCCATGAAATTCATTATTTATAAACATATCAGCATTCTACCCTAACCACTTGTAAAATTCTATGTACAGCTTCATGCCATCAAACTCACTATTTCAGAGCCTAGTGACAATTTAACTTGTCCACACATAAATTTGTTAGTAGACACTAACACAAACACACTCTCACATTGTGAACCTTGGGACTTACAAACCCATTAACATGTAAAAATTGAGTAAAAGTTAACTCCAAGAACCTCAACATTTTGGTAACAAGATACATTATAAAAAATTCCCCTTAGATTAATATCTCATGTGATATAATCATTTAGAAAGTGTACTAGAAACATATATAGGTCTCACATATCTCATAATACATATATTTATTTTATACATTAAAACAATCACCACATCAAAAAATAAAATAAAAATAAAAATGTGTTTCATGACATCTCTAATTAATCATATAAAGAGAAAATGTAAATAAAATACGACTCACAAAACATATAAATGGATGCGCATAACATTTCGTAGGGTCGTAAATAAAATGGTCCACATAAATCATCCAAATAACATTATGAATTATATCACTTGATAAGAAAAAAATAGTGTCCCAAAATAATCACATAACAAAATAAAAATATAGGGTGAAACATGAAACATAACTCCAATGGAGGTATATCAACCTCAACATATTGAAAACTAAAATAAAAAATAATTTTGAAAATAATTTGTATTAATCATGGAAAAGTTCATGGTTATGGGTCTCTTTTTAAAAAGTCTCTTTTTCTTTTAAGAAACTAGAAGATAAAACCATTCATGGAAATTAAATTGGTTAAAAAACAATTTCACCAAAAAGTTAAAAAAAATTATCATTATTTAAATCTAAAATTCATATATAGATGGACTTCAAATTAGAAATTGTATAACTCAATAAATGGATTTTTAGTATTCATGTATTGTATAGATGTCATAATTCATGGATCAAATAAAAAAGGAGAATTTATAAAAACCTATTATAAATAGTTCAAAATATAATATCCTTTAAAATCATAAAAGATTTAAAAATAAAATGTGAAATAAATTTGAATTCATTTACTCTTGAGATAACCCTTATAAAAGTTTCAGAAAGGGAAATTAAATTACATTAAAAACACAAACTATTAATAAGAATATTTTAGAATGGGATAATTAAAAGGGAACAATGTTTTCTAAAAAGGATAGTGAAACTACATTGATAACGTTTATGATTAAAAAATATTTTTTAATTGAAGAAAAATATAATGATACTTATCAAATGGAAATGTGTAGAGGATTGAAAAATTTATTATTTTGGATGTTTGTTGAATATTATTTATCACATTATAATAACAATATTTAAAATACAAAGCTTTAAAATTGTATTAACTTTTACTTTTTTAAAGTGATAAATAATTAATAAAATAATAAAATTTAGTAAATATAAAATTTCTAAAAAGGATGATCTTATTTTCAAGAAAGAAATATGTACATGGAAAAAAAGATGAATTGGTAAGAATGTCAGAAATTCGTACCAATGTGAAACATTAATTTTCAAAAAAAATTAATGAAATATTTTAATATTCATAAAGAGCGGTAACTTCCAGGGAACAAATATCATGTAAATACAACATAACATCATCAAAAGTTATAGTAGATAAATATTTATTTATTATATTTAAATAATATTTATTATGACCCGATTAAGAGATTTGATTCCAGAGAACCCTTTACTTCCTTAGTCGCATTTGAATCAGAACCCCATGATAGGTATAAGATTAAATAAAAATTCATTACATTAAAATATGATAGAATCAGGATAAAATTAAATAATTGGATTATGTTTACCCCATTTTAAGGAAAAAATATATATATAATAAAACTTTCTCAAGGGATTAAAATTTTACACAATGAACCACTTTCAATTTTAGAATTGAATTGATTGAAACAACAGATATAAAATACTAATAAATAACAATTTATATCACATGAATAATGTCTATTTATGATTAATTAATATTTTTTCTATTTAAAGAACATAATAATTAAATAGATTCAAAATATTAAATCATGCCTCAATGAAGGTGCATATGAGACAACAAACCATTACCTTTCTTTCTTTCTTAGATGATGACACTATTAACTTCTATAAAACATAAAATAATAATTAATAAACTATGTCAGTAAATTAAGAATAATTATCAACTTTTATAATCCTTATTATAATTTTCTATTATTATTACATTAATTAGTTATATTGTATAATGACTATCGAATTTTAATAACTTTATATATTTCGGACATGTTTAATAATTTTTATATCATTACCCATAATTTGATTCCATGTTGAATATTTATATATCATTAAAATTTATTTAATATAAAACTTATTTATTTAAAATGTTTTTAATTTATCCCATTCCTATTTTGGTAACTTACTGTGATAAAAGAATTGATAACAGATAATTTCAGTAATTTTAGCAAATGAAAATGTTTTTGTAAAAATAAGTTAGGTAATTACTACAATATTAACAGAACTATGTAATAATAATTTTTTAAAAAATATATTATAATCTTATTATTTTTAATATACCCAAATTCATCCATAATAATATTTTAAATCTTTGTTTACCTAGGTGTTTAAACCAAACCAATCTTGAACACATATAAACTCACATGGCGAGTACAGTTTAAGACGTGTTTATTTTGACATAATATAATTATAAGAGAAGAATAATGATATTATTTTTCTTATATAATTAATTTTATACATATTTTTAAATTTTATATAATGTAAAAAAATTTATTAGTAAAACAGAAAACATTTCATCAGGAATGTGGTAGTTTGCACATACCCAGGATTAGCATTCATGTTTCTCAATGTGTGATAGGGGTGAAAGTTGATATTAATTTGACATTATTAGAAGAATAAATATAAGTGATATGTCATATTTGTTCAAAATTTATACAATTAATACCATCTATGAAAGATATAATGAAAAAAATTACGGTGTGTCATAGAGGCAGTAGTTCATCAAACACACAAACAATTTTATTTTTTTTCTAGGAGGACGAAAAAGAAAATATTAAGTTTGTGAAATTAATATAAAAAATATCAATATAATAATGATAATGAATACAACATATTATGTTTATATGACATTTTTTATTTATGATCCCACATCTCTATGAATGAATTATTTTAGATGGAATTTTCAATTTTCTTTTTCTGGACTAGTATAATTTTAATGTGATACTCAGATATAAATTCCAAGAGTTAGAATTACTCACGTTTTTTTGGATGATTTTGAGGATAAAAATGTATATTTTTTGTTCTGGTGTGTCTCAGGATATATGGGTTATGTTTTGATATATTGGATTTTTCTAAAAAGAGTCTATTGTTTGGCGTACATAGTTTATAACAAACCATGGGACAAGATGATGATCAATGTGTTTCTAGTTATTTATTAAGTGAGAATGGTTAATATTAATGATAATCACAAAGATTAGGGTTAACCGTGTGATCTATATGTGAAATAGAGTGATTTGGAGGATACTTTTAAAGACGTTCAATGACTAATGCATGGTTTTTGAAAAACGATGCACATTGCTGTAGAGGAGTCCATTGTAGTGTAACATTGTTGGATCATAGTTAGATAATAATTTCGCTAAACAAATCTAGTGGTTTTGATGGAGGATAGTTATAGATTCATGGTCAATTCAAGGTGTTCCAAACCATGAATTGTTACCATGAAAGGTGGAGTGATTTGTACAAAAGTAGGTGTATGGTTGGTGCACGGTTTGGCTGACCGTACTGTCAAATTGTCTAGAATCCCAAAAAATCATTAGGAGAAGGGAAAGTCCAAAAATAAAAAAACATAAGTTTTATCTACTCTCCATATTCAATAAATATTATTTCCATGTTATCACGTTTTTATCCTGCCCCCATCCCTCTTCTCAATCCCCTAGATAGGGGTGTATTTATGGAAATCGTTGAGAATATTCATGTGGATTCATCCACCAGTGGATAAAATTATTCTCCTTTCTTCTTATAAATTTTTTGAATTCATCACTTGATTTTTTGTTACATATTCCACCAAATAATGGTGTAATAAACCTTTTTTCATTGTTATTTTAAAGAGATTGAATAGATGAGATCTCAAGATTAAATCTCTATGTCATTGCATAGAGTTTCATTTATATATAAGAACATTGTTAATTTTTATAAGTTTTCCATTGGAAATTAATATATTTATTTATTTTAATGATATATCCCTTATATATTTTCCATGTAATTCTGTCAGGAGTCCATTGTTGACCACCCATGGAGGGTATTTGGAGATTCAAAAAGTGGTTAGTTCTCAGTGAGTTTTTCAACAACATAATAAGTTGTGGTTTAACATATTAATTAAATTTAATTATTATAGTAAAATAATTTTTTTCATGTAATGTGGTTATATATTTGGTGGTCGATATGATCTTGTTTGGATGTCAATGAGTTCAGATGAGTGTTGTATGGGACATTAAAAGGATATCAGGCTTTGGAAATTTTATAGATATATTAGTGGATTTGGTAGGTGGTCTAAGAGATTTACCCATAGTCTATATAATCATTTTCATGTGTATGTGGTATGTTCCTCAATGTCCATATGTGGTGTGTTTTCTCCTAATATTTATGATAATAGTTTTGGGTTTTAAATTACTTCCTTAGACCATTCATAAACCAATAGGATCAATTGGATTTTATGATAACATATCAAATACACCCCATTCCAAAAATTAAAAATGGAAATTTTTATATATTTATTTTTGATGAATTTTTAAGAGATTATTGAATTTTATTAACCGTGTCTATTAGATTTTGAGATGGATTTTGGTTTCAATGAGTGAAATATATATTTAAAATTAGATTTATTTAATTTTATGTGTCAACCTCTATGTATTTTTAAAAGGTTTTTTGGGATTCATTTCAAATATTTATTTGAAATGAGTGGGTTTTTCCTCTTTTGTAGAATTTTTGTGATGAATAATTTTAATGGTTTTAATGTAATTTTAGGATTTCACATTGTTTTGGATGATAAATATAAATACCCATGTCTTAAGGTTTGAATAATTATTCTTTAAATTTTTAGGTTATATTCAATAATTTAATAAATAATATTTTAATTAGTTTATGATGTGTAGTAAGGGAACAATAGTTTGATCCATGTGTGTTATTAACGACTAGTTGGAACCGTGGTAAAGGATAATTGTTTAAAAAGGGTATTTAATTTTTTTTATTTAGGATTATTTGAAAGGAAAAAATGATTGAGTTGCTATTTTGGAATATGATGAAATTTCATTGGATGTTAGACATGGAAATTCTCATATAAAGTATATTATGTTAGACATGTAGATCCTCATCTGTGTTTTAGGATGTCCGACATGGAATTACTCATGTATTGTTAACACTTTGAAATGATATTCCATATTGATGATTTAATGTTGGACTTAGACTTCTACATTGATAGTTCAAGTTGAATGTGAATGGCCACATCATTATAGGATCAAAATAATCAATGTAGATGCTCAGTATACAAGAGGAGGGGTGAATTTTATACATTAAAATTGATGTTAGAACATTTAAAGATGGATGTGATTAAGAATTTTAAACAAGGTAAATTCACTAAACCTCTTAGTTCTTCAAACTTTCTAGGTTCCAGAAATATGGTTTTGAGAATTTAGGTTCAGGAAATATGGTTCGAGTGATGAAACATAAACAATGTATACAACTAAAAGATTCTACCTTAAAGCGTATAAAATCTCACTAATCTGAGTATAAAAAAACTAGGAAGTATAAGATAGTTATAATTTCCTTAACAATATAAATACATCGGAAAATAAACATGAAACAAACAAGTAACAAGTATAGACTCTTTTAACCCAATGAGAAGGGTATCCAATAACCTTGGATAAAGGTTCCTTTATTTATACATTCAAGAAAGACTGTCTTACCCACACCAGGGTAAGACCTCAAACCGAAGGTCGGTATCTGTCTTGATATCCACGCAAGCCCTCGAATTTCAAGGTAGCCATCACTACTGTCTCCCTCAGTAAGGAAGTCCTCAAACATTAATTTAGTCAAAACCTCTGTCTTCCTATCCTCGAAAGCCCTCAAATGTACTTAGCAACATTCAGAGTCACATGAAGTAATCTGAACAATATTTTCAATACGCACAAAGCATGAGAGTCTCTCTCTCTAGAAATAACATCAACATCATGCACTATTTAGAGTTGTAGAACAGTTAATCAAGTGTTATGAGCTCATTCAAAAGAGCCCCAATTTATAGGCACATCTCCAATGGTTGGTTCCCTCCTACAACGGTCATATTTTTCCTTGAATCTTGGAGGGACATGTACACATGTCACTCAAAAAACGGTTAGTTAGAAACTAAATGTATGACATCGTTTCATAAATTTATCAAGGATAAACAAAATATGCTCCCTTAACCAAAACAAATTATTTGGAGTCTAATAAAAATGAAAATTTTGGAGTCTAAGAAAATAACCAATCGGAGTCTATATTACAGGATATTTGGATTCTATTTATTATGAAATTCGTAGTCTAAACATGTAAAATTTTTTAACCTGAATTCAATTTATGAACTCATAATATTTAGTATTCATAATTCAGAGTCTATATTCATAAGAATTCGTAACTAGAAATAGGTGTCTGAATTCATAATAATTCCTAATCTGAATTCAGAATCTGAATTCATAATAATTCTCAGAGTCAGGACTCATAAGAGTTCTGAGTCTGAATTTAGAGTACATGGAGATAGAACTCAAAAGTGTTCGTAACCAGAATTCAGAGAATTAGGAGTCCGAACTCATAATAGTTCATAACCAGAACACAAATAATTCAGATTCTGAGCTCATAATAGTTTGTAACTAGATTTCAAAGAACTCAGAGTCTGAACTCTTAAGGGTTCGTAAACAGAATTTATAGAATTAGGATCCTAAAAACAAAATGCATCATATCTATGTAATTATAGGATTCCAAAGTTTTGGATACGAAGCTGAATTTTACACTTTAGAAAATTATGACATGAACAACGAATACATGATAAAGATAAATTTTCCTTAAGAAAGGAAATTATTCCTTATGATGGTAAAATTGGATAAGGGTAAAATCTTAATTGAGGAGGAAGAATTTCTTTAAGGAAGGAAAATTTTCCTGATAAAGATAAAGTTAATTTTCCCTTAAGATAGGTGTTTGTGATTTTAAAAACATAAAGGAATGGAAAATTCATAAGTATACCTTATTGACTCAACAATCTACACCTTTTGGAAAGCAAAAACATTGTAATGAAAAAGAATATAAGGACGTAGAATTTTTATGAACGTGAAAATAAAAACTTATCTCCCTTTACTTATGGATTATTATAAATACGACTAACTCCCCCTTAGGCTTTGGAAGCACTAAGGATCATATTCTGATTTTCTGAATCATATTTTTCATATCTTTTATACCGAAAACTCTATAATGAAAACTCCCCCTTAGATGAACTTCCCCTTAGGGAAATTTCTTCTGTCACTTAGTATTATTTGTTACATTAGATTCTTCCCCTTTGTGATTTTAAAAACGAAATATAGGGAATGGAAAAGAAAATATGGTACATGTAATGTTAGCACTAGACAATACAAAATACAAGCAAACAAAAATTTCATTACGATTAGAAGAATCTGTACAATAATGTAAATACAACAATATATCAGATTGGAAATTTTCTTTCCTCTCCATGGGAATCAACTTATTCACTATTGTTTTTATCTTTTTGGGCTCCTTATGATATTCCTATATACTCTATAGAAGGTAATCATGCTCTTCTGATTTCTTCTCTAAGGATTTTATCTTTTCTTCCGGAGCCTTTAGAGCCTTTGCCTGAGCCTTTAGCGATTCATCTTGCTTGAATAACTTCTCTTCAATCTCAATCCGAAGATCCCTTTCTCTCTTCCATATTTGGGCCACTGAATATAACTTTCCATTCAGGTCTTTTAATTCATGAATCCAAGTATTTTTCTCAAGGGTTAGATTTTCCTCAAAGATATTCGAGAGATCCTTGATTTTTTCTTCTTCAGTGTCAAAAGAATCCTTGACACTTTCTTAAAAATCATCATGAATTTGCAAATCTTGAACTATTTTCTTTGACTGACAAGTCATATTCTTACAAGATCTCTTGTGAGATTTGTAGCCAATAAGATATGATTTGAAATCTCCCTCCAGTTTTTCACACTTATCAATCACCATGGATACCGAATCTATCTTTTGATTAATAGTGTGTTTGAGCATCTGGAATCTTGAATCAATACTTGGGAAAATCAGAATAGTCCCGACAAGATTCTTCAAGGATTGGAGTACAATGTCATGTCCTAAGGATAAAGATTCTGAATCAGATACTTTTCTTGTAAGGGATCTTTTTCAATATCAATTGCATTTATCGTAGATGATCCACCAGCTTCCTTCCTCTTCACAACAGCTTTGGTAGATGTATTAAAAAACACTTGTTTTCCCGTATCAACCTTCGGAATGGGTGTCTCTTGGTTTGGATATACATGTTCACTGTCAGACAACTGACCGATCTTGTCTTCATCAACCTCTTATTTCTTAGCTCCTGCCTCATCATAGTTCGGTTGAAAAATGTCATGATTAGAACTTTCTTACTTAGATAACATATTCACTTCATCTCCACCATTCATATCTTTTCCTTTCTCATCTATCACATGAGTTTCGAGCTTTGAAGACTCTTCTTCAGAAGTTCATATTGAGTGTTTCTTGTATGGACATTGTTCCTCATGGAAATATTCTACTTGTTTTATGATATCCTCAGTGTAAGCACTTCTCTCTTCATCTTCCTCTTCTTCCACTATTATTTCTTCTTCAAACAATTTTATAAGGCTTTCACTTGAGTGGAAAACTTCTTTCCAGGGGTTTCTAGTAAGGGTTCTAACTTGAAATATTTTGTTACCGAAATGATCTCTGATGGATTCTTAGCATCCTTTAAAATAGATTGCACTATCTCAGCTTCAGTCACCTTCTTCATTTTCTTCTTTTCATTATCATGCTTCTCAAGATCATCAGCAATCTACTCTTTTAAATCCATAGCTCCCACAGGATCCAAACCAAAACCTAGCTCCCCTTGTTTCTTATTTTTCATATCTTCGCACCACATTTCTACAACCTCATCTAGATAAGCTTTTGTTTCTTTGGCTTTGGAGGTGTGGATTGGGTTCCTTTAGGCTCTGGGGTATTTCCTTCTACAACTACATCCTTCAACTTCCTCTTCATTCCATACATTTTCGATGGTTCAACCACTTATTGTTTCTTCAGAACAACATCAACTTCTTCCTTTGGTAAGTCATAAAATTCTCCAGAGTCTTTAGAAACACAAATTTTCATCCTCTTCAGGGTATCATCACTTGCTATCATGAATTTGCAATTCCATTGCTTCGAACTGCAAGGAATTTTAAAATATTCTAATCACTGAACAATTAACTTGGATAGAGTGGATGTGTACATAATAATATGATCCTTCCGATTTCCAATCATTATTTTCCCAATCATAATGAGAATATTCTTCACCAGGTTGATATTCCTTTGGTTCACCAGGAAATCCAAAATATACATGTCACTTTTCTTCAAAGTATCCTTGTCCCCTTTTCTCAGAATGATGAATCCTTGAACCCATAATTTGATTATCCAATGATTTGTAGACAAGTGAGCGATCATTAGAGTCATTACATCAGAATTTCCAAGACATGCCATAGCCTTATTCTTAACAAAACATTCATTGACATCTAGAAACACATGTGAATAGAACTCAGCTTCCCCTTTGTATGGAATATCAATCAATGTAACTTCCTTAGAATATGAAAGAGAATAATCCTTTCCATGGCACTTGAATGAAAACATCTCTCTTCCTTCTTCCTTGAAGAAACTGAATGATTCATAAAATTCAACTATCATGTTCAGATATACTAAATCTTGAGCCCCTGGATTCTATACGCACAAACTCTCCCATCCATTCATCTTAATGTTCTTCGAGATGATTGAATCATACTTAGAGAAGATGTTCGGATGAACCAACCTTTCTCTATAGACTTTCCACTCCAAGATTGGTTTCATAGTAGACATTTATTTCTGAGAAGATTTATAGATAGACATTCGGAATTGAGAAAGCATTGAAAAGTTTAGAACAAGCTTATGTAGAGAGGCATAGCTTCAGCACGCGAAGGATGGTGGTTTGATGTGGTAAAAACATCGAGGGATCATTGAAATAGGAATTTGAAGCAACGGCTCATTGTCCAAACTCAATCCAATGGTTGAGAAACCATCTGATTAGATCTGACGGTTGAAATTATATCCACATAGAAACTTTGGATGGATTTGATCTTTTGAGGTTTTGAAATGAAAAAAATTAGATTTATGGAAAATAAAATCTAAATATTTTAAAAGAAAAACAAAATAACAACAAGTAAAATATGATTACGAAAACTTTGGAAAGAAAATCATTCCTTTCGGATAGTCATGAAGATTATTCTTAATGAAGAAAATTTTTCTTAAAGAATGTTGGAATCTGATGATTTTAAAATACAAAAACTGTCACAAAAAAACATCATTACGAACATTTGAGTACAAAAATTTTCATTACAAAAAAATTCATTATGAGAATTTTGAGAACTAAAATCATCATTACGAAAAGTTCAGTACGGATATTTTAGGGACTAAAATTTTGTTTAAGAAAATTTCAGTACAAAAATTTTACAGTCTAAAATTTTCATACGAAATTTTCTGTTCAAAAATTTTAAGTACTAAAATTTTTATTACGAAATTTTCATTACAAAAATTTTAAGAAACTGACTACGAAAATTTTCATTAAGAAAATTTTGAAAAACTAACTATGATAATTTTCATTACACATATTTTTAAAAACAAACTACGAAAATTTTCGTTAGGAAAATTTTGAATAACTAAATATGAAAATTTTGACATGAAAGCAAACAAATGTACTCCCCCTATAAAAAGGAGTTTATTACTATAAAGATATTGTTTCAACAAGAAGTTAACAAGGAAGATTACATTATGGTTATCATTACTAACTTCTGATTAATATATTCCAATCTATTGATGGGTAAATATTTTGTGAAAATATCATCATGTTGATATTTCGTTCCGATAAATTGAAGAATAGTATCTCTTTTGAGTGTTTGATCCCTAATAAAGTGATGCCTAATATCTATGTGTTTTGTATGAGAGTGATGTGCAGAGTTTTTTCTAAGGAAAATGGAACTTGTGTTATCACACAAAATTTTTGAATTGGTAAAACTCAAACCATAGTCTTTTAGTGTGTGTTGCGTCAACAGTACTTGAGAAAAACAACTTCCAGGTGCTACATATTCAGCTTCAGTAGTGGAAATTGCTACTGAGTGTTTTTATTTACATGACCAGGAAACTAATGAATCTCATAAAAAATGACAAGTTCCGAATGTACTTTTTCTATCCATTATACATCCACCAAAGTCAGAATCTGAAAAACATTTCAAAATAAAATCATTTCTAGAAGTATAAAGGAGTCCAAGATCCATGGTTCCCTTTAAGTAGCGAAATATTCATTTCACTGCCTTTAAATGAGATTCCATAGGGTTGGATTTATATATTGCACATAAGCATACTAAAATCATTATGTCCGGATGACTACCTGTTAAGTATAGTAGACTTCTTATCATACCTCTAAAAGATGTTTGATCTACTGGTTTCCGAGCCTCATCACGATCAAGTGATTTTGAGGTACCAATAGGAGTACTAATACTCTTAGTGTTTTCATATACATACATTTTAAGAAGATATTTAATATAATTATGTTGATATATATACGTTCCTTTTGGTTTTTGAGAAATTTTAAAACTAAGGAAAAATTTTAACTCACCCATCATACTCATTTCAATCTCAGATTTCATTAAATCCGCAAAGGAATCAGTTAACAATTGCTGAGTTGAACCAAATATAATAACATCAACATAAATTTGGACAATCAAAACATATTTCTTATCTTTCTTTATAAAAAGTTTTGGATCCTCATTTCCATTAAAATTAATATTTTGTAGGAAAAATCTTTTCGATCTATCATTCCTAGCTCTGGGGGATTGTTTAAGGGCATAGAAAGGATTGGTAAGTTTAAAAACATGATCAGGATGTTTTTTTCTTCAAATACAGGAGGTTGTTCAGAAAAAACATCCTCTTGAACATTACCATTATGGAATGAACATTTCACATCCATTTGAAAAAGTTTGAAATTGAATAATGCTGCAAAGTCAAGTAGGATACGAATAGATTCATGTCTAGCTACTAGAGCATAGGTTTCTTCATATTCTATTCTCTCTTTTTGATTATAGCCTTTAGAAACTAATCCAACATTATTTTTTTATTATGACTCCATTTTCATCACACTTATTTCTAAAGTCCCATTTTACTCCAATTAAAGCATTTTCTTTAGGTCTTTCAACCAAGTTACAGACTTTAATCCTTTCAAATTATTTTATCTCATATTTTATGTCTTTGATCCAATCATCATCACCTAAATCTTCATCAGTGCTTTTTAGTTCTAATTGAGAATGGATTTCTAGATGTTCTACTTCATTTCTTATGGAATTTCTAGTCCTAACTAGTTGGTTTACTTTACCAATGATACTATCACTCGGATGATTCTTCATAAACAACTGATATGGGTTTTGTAAAACCTATTCATCATCATATAGTAGGAAATATTCTAGTGTAAATTTTTCATAAACATTTTATTAAACATTTTCCTTATCAGAAGGATCTTCTATCAATGGTAGGAAATCAGTTTTTGAAAACACATCCAAGGATATAATTTGGGGTTGTTTAGAAACAAAGGGATCAGTTTTATCAAATTTAACATGTACTATTTTTTCAATAATACAAGTGCTTTTATTTAAAACACTATATGCCTTAGAAGTTGTGGAGTATCCTAGAAAAATTCCTTCATCAGTTTTTGGTTCAAATTTATATAAATTATCTTTAGTAGTCAGAATGAATACTTTGCAACAAAAAAACATGATGTAGGAATGTCTAGGTTTTCTACCATTACATAACTCATAAGGAGTTTTATTATGAAAAGGTCTAATCAAGACACGATTTATAGTATAACAAGAAGTACTTACAGCTTCAACCCAGAAATATCTTGCAATAGAATATTCTCTCATCATGGTTCTTGTTATCACTTGAATAACCATTCTATTGAGGAGTTCTTGGTGACGAGAAATTGTGAGTAATAACTTTTCCACTACAAAAAGTTTCAAAATATGAATTTTAAAATTCTTTAACATGATCACTATGAATAGTTTTCAATTGATGGTTTTTCTCATTTTTAACTTGAGCTCTAACACTATTGAAATACAAAAAAGCTTCAAATTTCATTGTTAGAAAATAGTCCCACATATATCTAATGTAGTCATCACCTATGAAAAATACATAATACTTTCCACCAATAATTCTAATTTTTGTTGGACCAAAAATATCCCTATGCACCAAGTGTAATGCGTTAGATATAGAGACCTCACCGATTGATTTTCAAACATGATCTATGTTTCTTGCCATATTGACAAGGATCACAAACTTTTGAAGAATCAAATAAAATCTTCAGTAGATCCTTAACTAGTCCTTTCTTAGCTGGTTTACATATATTATTATGGTTATAGTGTCCTAACCTTCTATTCCATAACCACGAATAATCTTCCATTGCACTAAGGCAAGGTAAGTCTTGGCTCCTATGGTATTCCATGTTTAGTTTGTATACATTACCTTGCCTATCGGTATATAGAATAACTTATTCCTTGGAATTGGGTATGAAGAACTTATCATTCAAAAAATTCACAAGGTAACCTTCATCACATAGTTGAATTATACCAAATATATTTTGTTTAGGACCTTTAAAAAATTAAACATTTGAAATCAATGTTTTTCCCAAAAGAACAATATTACCTATATGAATAATTTCTCCTTGATCATTATCTTCGAATGTTACATTCCCTCATTTTGTCTTGATAATATTTTCAAATAAGTTCTTGTTACCAGTTATATGCCCGGAACATCTACTATCCATGTTCGAAGTATTTTTGTTGGTACTCTTTTTATTTTCCTGAAAATAAGAAAGATTTATGTTTTCAGAATCCAAACTTTAATGGATCTGAAAATTTCAGAAGTAAAATTCTTAGGCACCCACATTTTCTTTGAAAATTAATATTTATGAATACCTAAAAATTAAACATTATTTAAAGAAGATGTTTTCTTCCAATTCCCACCACTTTTACATTTTCTACAAAAAGGGTCCTTGAAGGAAAAAAAATAATTGTTTATGAAAATAGGGTTTTCATGAGAATAACCTATACCCTGATTATTACCATGAGGTCAGATTTGAGAAATCATCTTGTCAAAATTTTCCTTACAAGAATTAAAATATGTTAAAAGATTCTTCAAATATAAAATGTCAGACTTTAGACTTAGAAAAAAATTCATATCCTGTAGAATAATAGGCTTAGAGTGAATTTTATACTCTAAAACATTATTTTGTAAAACTAGATTTTTACAATCCTTTGAAATTTTGTCCTTCTCACAATTAACTACTTCAAGATTCTTATAAAAAATTTCTATAACTTCATTTTTCTTACCACGATCATGGCTAAGATCTGAAATATCATTTTTCAAAATAAATTCTCTAGAATTTTCTTTCTCAAGTTTCATAGAAACATTACAATTTCTCTTTTCTAGTAACTTAGAAAATCTAGAAACCTATTCATAAGAAGTCAAATCATTATCATTATCAGATGAAGAAGATTCTTCATATGAAGAAACACCTATATCTGGGAAATTTTCACTTAAAGACAAATTGGTCAAGGATTCAGCAGTTCGTACCTTATCCATAAAACAATGATTTTTAAATGGTTCTTTGGCTATTAGACCAATATTTTTTTTCTCAGAATATTCATATTTTGAAGAATCATCAGATAAATCACCACCAATGTCACTCCAACTGTCATTGTCTTTCAAGGCTTTCATGTGATTTGATCTGTAGAACTTATTCTTATTTCGTTCAGAGATCATTTCATTATTGAATCTTTTCTTAAGCAACGGAAAATCAAGTCTGATATGACCAGTTCTCCTATATTCATAGCATGAAACTTCTCCCTCATTATTTTCTTTCCCATCAATCATCTTGTATTTATTGAAAGTTATTCTATCCAAAAACCATGTTCATCCTTTCAGAAAGATTTTCTAACTCATTTTCTGAAGATTCACTTCCACTAGAATCATATTGAAAAACAACCTTCATAGATTTATATCTCGTAACTCTCTTGAGAATCTTATATTTCATATGATTTGAAGTTGTTTTAAAAGATACACTACCATTTCCATTATTCTCATTATTATTATCATCATCTCTCTTCATTTTAGTTTCATGTTGAATAAGAGTTCCAAATAATTCATTAAGACAAATCTGAGTAACCTTCCTATTCTCATCCATAGCAGTTCTCTTGGATTCCCACTCATTGGGCATGATGTTTATGATCTTGTCCACAAGATCTTCTTCATCTAATCCTTTATCAACCACTGATTATAGGCTGTTGATGATAGTTGTGAATCTATGTTGTACATTACATATAGGTTCTCCATAAGGAAAGAAAAAACCATGATATTCAGCTCTGAGCATGGCTCTCCTTGTTTCAATTACTTTTAAAGTTCCAAAGTGAGTAACTACAAGCTTCTTCCAAATACAATTTTCTACTTCACACGATGAAATTTGGATATATATATATATATATACTTCTATTCATGGAACAAAGAAAAGTAGTGTGTACCTTATAATTTAGTTGATACTCATGCTTTTCCTGACAAGTGAAGGTACTAACTTCCTTGTTAGGGATTTTATATCCTCCAGTAAGCATAACGAAATTATCTAATCCAGTGTTGATAACAAAAGTATTCATATGATCTCTCCAATATTTGTAATCATTCCCATCAAAAATAGTTGGTCTTGTCGGATTGAGATTTTAAATTGAACCAACATTCATTCTTGTCATTTTATGAAAAATATCTTTCCACACAAACTTCTTAATAGAAAAAGTTCGTAATCAAGGAAAATATTCCTAAGCAAAGAAAAATATTATGAACCATGAAAACTTGAGAAAGGAAAACTTATATGTGAATATATTTATTTCAGCAACCTCCTCTGATACCAATTAAGGGATCGAAATAATCCATGTATATGCTCAATATACAAGAGGGGGTGAATTTTATCCTTTAAAAATTCTAATATAACTTCTAAAGATGGCTATGTTTAACAAAGATAAACAAGGTAAATTTACTAAACCTCTTAGTTCTTTATAATTTCTATGTTCTAGAAATATGGTTCTGGGAATTTAGGTTCCGGAAATATTGTTCTGAAAATGAAACGTAAGAAAATTTTACAAGTAAATGATTCTATCTTAAAGCATATAGAATATCACTAATCAGAGTATACAAAAACTAGGAAGTATAAGATAGTTATACTTTCCTTATCAATCTAAATGCATTGGAAAACAAACTTGAATCAAATAATTAACAGTTACAGACACTTTTATCCCAAAGAGAAGGGTATCCAACAACCATGGATATCGATACCTTTATTTATACTTTAAAGAAAGTCTTTCTTACCCACACCAGGGAAGCCCTCAATCCAAAGATTAGTTTCTGTCTTGTTATCCCATCAAGACCTCAAAAATAAAGGTATTTGGCTCCTCTATCTCCCTTAGAGAGGAAGTCCTCGAACATTAAGGTAGTCGAAACCTCTGTCTTCTAATCCCCGGAAGCCCTTGATTGTACTCAGCCACATTCAGAGTCACACGAAGCAATCTGAACAAGATGTTCAGCACGCACTAAGCATGAGAGACACACTCTCTAGAAATCACATAATCAGTATGTAATCACTAGAGTTGTAGAACAGTTCATCAATTGTTACGAGATCATTCAAATGATCCACTATTTATAGGCACATCTACAACGGTCGGCTCCCTCCTCCAACGATCATATTTTTTCGTGAATCTCGGAGGGACTTGTACACATGTCAGTCAAACCAAAATTAGATAGAAACTGAATGTATGACATCGTTTCATAATTATTTAAAGGATAGAGAAAATATGGTTTCTTAACAAAAACCAATTTTTCCGAGTCCAAGAAAAATGAAAAATTCTGATTCTATAAAAATATCCAATCGGAGTATATATTACAGGATATTCGAATTCTGTTTATCAGGAAATTTGTTGTCAGATCATATAAGAATTCGTTACCTAAATTCGGTGTCTGAACTCATATGAATTCATAATCAGAATTCGGAGTCTGAATTCATAAGAAGTCGTAACCAGAATTTGGAGTCTGAATTCATAAGAATTCGTAATCAGAATTTAGAGTCTAAATTCATTTGAATTCTCGGATTCAAGACTCATAAGAGTTCGGAGTATGAATTCAGAGTACTCAGAGTCAAAACTCATAAGAGTTCATAACCATAATTCATGGAATTCATAGTCTGAAATCATAAGAGTTCGTAACCAGAATTCAGATAATTCATAGTCTAAACTCATAAGAGTTCGTAACTAGAATTCATAGATTTCGGAGTCTGAACTCATATGAGTTCCTAACTAGAATTCAGATAATTCAGATCCTAAAAATAGAATTATTCATATCTAAGTACTTATATGATTCTGAGTTTATGGATACGAAACCGAATTTTACACTTCAGAAAATTATGACATGATCAATGAAAACATGATAAGGATAAATTTTCCTTGGTGATGGAAAATTTTCCTTATGAAGGTAAAACAAGATAAGGGCAAAAACATTCATCAAGAAGAAAAATTTCATTAAGGAAGGAAAACATTCCTTGTCAAGATAAATTAAATCTTTCATTATGATAGGTGTTTGTGATTATAAAAACATAAAGGAATTTAAAATTCATAAGTAAAGCTTATTGAGTCAACAACCATTGGGTTATGGTGTTGGAAATGATTATATATATCAATACTAATATTTTTGTGCAATATTTTTTTTGTCAAATAAGGTATTGAGAATGAATTTCATTAATAAATTGTATGTGTATAAAAAAATCACTGGGAATGGATTTTAACCTATATAGACTATGTAATTATTCAACCAATGTTTTATGACTCATATTACATACACTGTACAATGAGGGCATTGTGGGAATTAGTGTATGGTCAAATGGTCACAATAAAAAAACTATTTCATTTAAGATGTACTTTCTCTTCTGTACTATTTATTTTCCCCATTGTTTATCTCAATTCACTATTTCTTTGACTTGTATTTACTCAATACACCATTTTTTACCTACTGAGTTTTATTCAAATCCTTATTGGGCCTCCACATCACTTGGGTACCTAAAAATTTCTAACATGTTTATTTGGGGAATTAGTTTCAACTATAGCCCGAGACGAGTTATACATGATCATGTAGGATGTCTTGGATGGTATTAGTAGATATGATGTCGGTTGAATTTTAGTTATAGTATGGGATGATGTACTAATATTTCAGTTTATTATTTCATATATTGGACTAAAACCGTGTAAAATCATTAGTGTGCATGTTTCATGGGGTTTTAGGCCTTTTAAAATTTCCTTTTCTTGGTAGTCATGTTATTTTTATTAGATTTTATTTTCATATTTGTTTATATATTGATATTTATTTAGTTTTTATGTATAACTTTAAGTTTATTGTGATTTAGTATTTATATTATCATTTAAAAAATAGGATATGAATGTAAATTTTCCTCAAAATACCACTATCAATGCACGCTATAACCTGATAACCTCTATCATATGTTGATGTATGATTAAGGTCTTTTGGTAAATTGGATCCATGAAATTTTAAAATAGAATTTTTAATGGGGCATTAATAATTTTTATTAAATGAGGCTACATTCCAATTGTTTTATTATTTGTGATTTTGTAGACTATAGATATAGTAATGTGTTGGATCCTCTAATTCATATCATACATGTGAGTCATGAAACATCATACTTGTAGGATTTCTAGGTGAATAGAATTGGGATTATCATTTTGATTTTTGATGTTATGAATGTATTTAAAATTTTATTTTAGTTGTTACAATGTTTTTTGTATATTTTTTTATTTATGATGGATTTATGGATCTTAGAGAGTAGTAAAGAGGCTGGTGATGTGGATTTGATTCTTGACCTACACAGGAAAGATGAATATCCTGAATCATGGTAGGCATGTAGGATCCAAAATATATAGAACTGATAGAGTGTGTTTTTTATGATATATGGTTGTTTTTTAGAGTTTAAAAAACATTTCATATGGTGTTTTCCCATTGAATTACATAGACTCATTATACACTATTGAGTTGACATGTTGATGGTTCACTTTCATATGGATGGTTATGTGGATCCATGGTGTGATGCTTGATGATGGGAATTTTAATACATTCCCCATGAATAGTAGGTTTATTGACCCTAGTGGGTCAGTATGTTAGAGTTTCCTAACCATTGGGTCCCTTGTGGGTGGTTATTTTTGGAACATTTTTCTATTCTGGCCCTCTAGGGAGCGGTTTGATATATAAGTTCTTAGAGAGGATGGTTTCCCTAGTTATGGGTGGTTGGTTTGGCATATGATGTATTGTGTACGTGAGACCCTAGATATCAGTTTGTTCATAAGTTAATTGTATGTTACCTAGGCATGATATTTTTATTGATTCCCCATGATTTACGACCTTCATCAGGTTTATACAGGCCTAGGTAGTTTGACATAGTTGTATTATGTGTTATGATAATGGTGGGTCTATTTGAGATATACTTGTGACATTATCAATGTGACATTGGTTTTAGGATTCAATACAGTGTGAATTTTTATGGTGACCCATGTGAGGTTTTGTCTTAGTTATGTAAGCCTTTGTGTGTATGTGAAATTTTTGGATACATTGTAACATTAATGGAGGTTAATGAATGGTTTTATATATTATAGAGTTTATTAATGTTGAATATCATTTTTTTATGATTAGAAATTTTTTTATAGTGTTTCATTCTTGTGGGTGGTTCCTAGAAGAATTATTGTGTTTGGGTGTCTAAGTATTGGGATCGATGGATGTTCCTAATGGTTGTGAGATAGACTAAGAGCATAGGGGCGATATAGGGTATGTGTTTTATGAGGGATAGGACTTGTCAGATGTCTGGAGTGATTAACATTTTATACATATTCAAGAATATATTCATGATGTAAATGATCTTAATGGAACTCTTGAATTATGATTGGGTCAAATGTGTTCTTGGAAATCATCTACAGTGCTCTTCGATGGGTGATATGGTAATTTCAGTCAAACAAGCTTGTGGAATCGGTAATGGTCAATGTTTTAATGTTATTGGCTCTTGTAGAGTCTTACATAGTTTCTATTGTTGGGTTACACAAGAGAGTGTAATAGTTAAATGTTAATGGGATCCTAGAGGCATGAATGTGTGGTGAAACCATATTGAAATCATCTTATAGATCAGATATTACAGAATTTTATGATTGATGCTCTTGAGTTACTATGGAAAAGGTGAGTGGGATGAAAACCAATGGGGGTGTGATAAGACACTTGTATGTATGGAGTCCTGAGGATTTGAAATTTGATTTACATGTACCTATAGTTAGGGGTGAGATAAAAAATGTATGGGTCTTTGGGGGTATTCATCAATGAATTCATAGAGTACTTCAAGTGTAGAGATGATCATTCTAGAAATATTGACACCATACCTTGTATTCTAATTGGAAATAATTAATATGTCTAGCTTCCTAAAAGTATTTTTAGTTTGATGAATTGAATCCTTATTGTTGTACCTTTTTGAGCGGTGTGAGTTAATACATATGGTAGAATGTGTATAATGAACTGTCTACGAGTAGGGTCCTTATAAAGGACGAGATGTTATTGAATATCCTGAGTTTCAATCACAGATTAGGGGAATGAGTGATAGTTGAATTTTTTTTAAATATTGTGATATTGAGATGTACACATCTAATTCCTAGGTTTACCGATTATTTGAGTGTGGGTCTTCATGGTTAGAGTCACATGAGCGAGGTTGTGATAAATACACTTCTGTAGTGGGGACTACATTTCACTCATGATGGTTTGAAAATTATACAAGATGGGTCACATGTGTGTATAACTAGATAGTGATCTGTCGTTGTGGAATCTTCTTTATAATGATGAACTGGTAAAGATTGTGTGTAAATTCCATATTAAATTCTAATTGGAATTATGTTTTGGTGGATGATTGATATGATAATTAGAATTCATTTCAAAATGTGTCTATAAAGTAATATGGGGTTCTTATGTCAGAGGTGAGTGAGTGGTGTGGTAGGGCAGGATAATAATTTTTTTAATAGAGGATATGATAGTGAAATTTCACTGAGAGTCTAGTATGTACAACGAAATATGTGTTCTTCACTGAGAGTCTAGTATGTACACCGAAATATTTGTTTAGATGATCAGAGGATTCATCTGGGAGTAAACTTATCATGACAAGATAAGATGGTGACATACCAATGTGCATTTGAGGGATGATTCAGTCAAGGGTTTTCTACCATTGTCTAGTGTATGAAGTGGTTTTCAAATTGTTAAAATCACATCTGATGGGTCATTTCAAAATTGTAGGTGTGATTCGTATATTTAATCAGATTTTTGAGGAATGGTTTTTTGTTCTTATTTAATGCATGGACTAGGTTTGTGTGTCAAATATATTTGGATCTCGATCACAAGGATGGGTGTCTATGATTTTTTTATTTTTATGGGATTCTGTAATGATTTTTTGAAAATCATGTTGTCCATGTTTTGGGAGCACTAGATCAATGTTATTTTTTAGATTTTCTATTGGTTATGGTGTTACGAACCGGATATTAGGAATTTATAGTTGAATAATATAGTTGGGGGATTAGTGATTAGGAAATGAGATGATTTTTTTCTAATGGTTGGGTTCAAGAATGATCCATCACAGCTTTAGTTTTGACAATAGGCATTGGCTTAGGTTTTGGTCGGTTTGACTACCTTATGTTCAAAGTTGTGTATTGGTTGTTTTTTGTGAATTTGGGATGATACTATGAAATTTCCATTTGAATTGGGGACCAACGATGGTTAAGTGGTAAATATGTATAACCACCAATGATTTTTGTATATCAGATGTATTATAGTGGGGAGGATGTATGATCCTACATCAGTATATGTGAAAAATATAAGATGGAATTTTAAATTTTCATAAACAATATGAATCAATTTTTTATAAATGACTCAGAATATAATTTTTAGGGATGGAATGCCATGAGGTAAATTTTATGAGTAAGGTGGCCCAAAAGGTATATTGGGAGTGTAGGTGACCCTCTTGAGATTTTTTTTTATGTTTTAGATGTTTGGGATTTTTCATTCTAGACTACACGGTTTTGTGTACCCAGTTTAGAAAAAAACACATGAAAGCATGATAATTATTATGTTTTTAGGTTCTCCAACAATTTTGTTTAAACAATGTGATCCAAAGGATAAACCATGTTAGATGGGGAAGGGCATGAGGGATGAGGCGTAATTTGTGCATTGTTTTAGATTATACATGCACCTTTCTTTATTGGAGTCCAATAAGACATTTCATGGTTTGTACAAGATTAAAATTCATTTTGACCAATCCATATCAATGGTTTTGGATTTACATAGTGATGGATGCAAGGTTTTCATAAGATTTTACAAACCATGAACTATGACCATGTGAGTTGAAGATCCTTGGGAAGAGGGAGGGAAACAACTATCTCATGGTTTGGTTAACCGTTCCACTTCCCAAAACATCATTAAAATTTATATATGGAAAAATTACCCATGTAATTTTTTTATCCACTCATCCCTCTTCCTTCACCATTCGGCACAAATAGACCAGGGGTTCTCACAACCCATTCTTATTATAAAACCTCTTAAATGGGGTGCATATATACTAATCATTATGATTTTTTATGTTGGATTATACCTATTATGGATTCCATTCCTCTTCATTTAACCTCTAAAAAAATTTAATTCCCCTCTTTAGGTTTTTTTTAGAAATTCCACAACAGCATAGCACAATCCTTAGTTTCCCATTATGATATTGGTTACCTGGCATAAAGAAGATCATGAAATGTCTTTATCAAATCATTGATGGAAATTTTATTGAGGTATAAGGAAATGATGAATTTTAATAATCTTCAACTAATAATTTAATTAAATTAATTATTTCATTGATATTTCCTCGTAGGCTTTTTCCCATAAATAGTGTCGAGAGTCTATTTTGGATCACCAATTGTGGTAGCATGTAGTTTTTAAAAGATGTGATTGGGTAATGAATGTTCCATGATTATATTGAGTAGGTTTATTATTCATTAATAAATTATAATTCTTATAATTTATTAATATTTTTATTGGCATGATGTTAAACCTTGGGAGGTTAAAACAAGCTATTTTGGATTCCAGTGAGTTTGAATGATTTTAGATGGGGATTGGAATGGTCGATGGTATTGGAGTGTCATGGGATTTATCACTAACGAGGTTGGTGGTCTAGGAGAATCACTCATAGTATAGTAAATTAGATACCAATGTTTTTTTATTTTCTACATGTCCCATGTGCGGTTTGTTTTACCACAAGGTTTATGTTAATAGTTTTAGTTCTTGGATTTATGCCTTTAACCATCAAAATACACAATGGATCTCATGTTAAATATGTGATAATATCTATGGACACTCATGGGGTTTTCCAACCCTTTAAAATTGATTGTTTTATGTATTAAGCTTTTTGAAATTCCAATGACGCCCCTAAAATGGTTATCATCATATGTATTGGGTATTGACCTATTTGAGGTTTCAAAGGGTGAAAAATAAGTTTGAAATTAGATTTTGTTTTAAAGTGACATGATTACATACCATAGTTTATTAAAGGGGCTTTAGGGTGTATTTAATTTGTCTATTTATTATTATTGGGAGGTTCCCATTTGGTTAAAACTTTTAGATGTATTTTGACTAATTTTTATGGAAAGGTAGACATTGACCATGATTTCAATATTAAAATTGAAGAATCATGTTATAAGTGTGGATATGAAATTATTTTAAAGTATGGATGAGATTCCATAATTTTATAAATAATATTTATAGGGATTTTTATATGAAAAAGGGATTGAAATTATGAGGATTTTTTGGTGTTAAAGACCTACTGGGGCCTATCATTGATAATTCTAAAATAATGGTTTTGGGTGTGTCTTATTTTAGATGACTTCAACGGTCAATATGAAAAACCTCAAAATATTCGAATAAACATTAAATATTTTAGATATTTGACATGGATACCTCAATCCTTTTTTTAATATGTTGGAAATAATTATCCTCATCCATAGTTTAGGATGTTATAAATTTTGTTTCTTAACAATGGATAATGGTTGGAATGACATTCCATGTTGATGAGTTATGGTTGGACATATAGTTCACATTGACGGTTCGGGTTGGATGTGATGGTTCACATCAATGAGTTAGGAAGTTGGACGTGAAGCTATGTATTGAAACATATTATTGTGTTCATTATTAGGTTATAGACTGAGGGTTCATGAATGATTGGTTTTAATATGTGGTATGGGTTCTATAAAATATCATTGATTAAGGATGGTATCTTGTGTGGATTATAATACATTTCACCATATGTTTTATGACTCAGATGGACAAAATGGATGATGTGGGTTTTTTGGTCTTGGCGGTAACCCAAGAACCCATATGTTTAATGGGTTGATAGAAAAATAGTTTTTTATTTTTAGAAGTATCTTATTATATATTTTCATATTTATCCCACTCTTTTTATGCATACTACATTTCTCTTAAAGATATTTTCTTTAGACACCGTCGGTGGTGGACGACTATGTTTTACTCACACCCTGCTCAGTTCACCACTTCACATGGTTAATCGAGTATCTCTCACACAGTTATTGCATATATAGGTTTGGACTGAGCCTCAAGATGATTTTTTCTTTATCTGGTTGGTTTGAGTGGATGGTATCGCCATACTGGATGAAGTTCGACCTAGGGTTCCAATAGTTCAATGTTTTCGTATATTTCATTTATTTTTTATATAAGGGATCAACCTAGTTGGTGATAAGTGTTGTATAAATGATATATCTTTTTGTACTTTATGTATTCCATTAGTTATATATTCAATTTATATTTTTCTTATTTTTTTCAATTTATTTTTTATATTTTTTAGTTTATTTATTTTTCATTCATACTGTAATGTGTGTAGGGATTGATTATTTATATATATTTATTGAACTCTTTGATATAGGGTTATAGTCTCCCAATAATAAATCTTTCGACAATCCTCACTAGAATGTAACCATAGGAATTTGAAGATGTGTTCCTCAGTTCTAGTGGAAAGTTGGATCTGGGAACCAATTTAATGGAATCTGTGTTGGAAAGTTACACATAAGGATATGATTAATAATAAAAACTTATTGACCAGATAATGCTTATGTAGGAGACTTAATTATTCTCTTTGATGATCCCGTGAAATTAAAGGGATTCAGAAAAATTTGTGTGACCATGGTATTCCGTTTTTTATGATTATTCTAAAAATAATAAAAGGGGAGAGTTTGAATGTTGAATTTTAAGGATAGTTATTTGTTTTAAATGGCGTAAGTGATCCCAATTTATAAGATATAAATATTGAACTTTTGGAAGAACCTTTTATAATTTAATAGTTACATTACCCTATTCAAAATGTTAATGGAACCAAAAGTTCAAAATTATTGACTGTGGGGTGACATTTCATTGATAAATTATTAAACATGTGTTACTAAATATGTTTTTAATCATGTTATCGGGTTTTTACCATTTTAGTTTTACATTTAAAATTTTTCCTTTTATAATATGTAACTAGTTTAACTATATGATTTTATAATTTATTAACCATATAATGTATACCATATAACCAAATTTTGGTGTAATCAAACAAAAATTAACCAATATTTATAACAATTCATTTTGTAAACTATTATAAAATTTTCATTTAAATTTGAACATATAATGTGGGGGAAATAGTTTTAGTAGAAAATTGAAATTTTTTTCCATTATTGATAATAAATATTATCTAATATAAATTAATGATTAATTTTTTAAATATATTTATTTACTTATTTATACATAATATTATATAAATTATTTAATGATTTTAAATTAAATTTATTTGATAAAAATAAATTCATTTACAAAAACTGTGAAATTTAAATTACATATTTCATAATTATCCTGATGAATATAATTAATCATAATATTTTAAATTTTATATATATAAAGGGAATTTTCCATATTAAATAATTTGAAAATAATTATATCATATATAAATTTCATTTTATCAAACTATATTTATCTATGTAGGGTAATTAATCTTAAAATTAGCATGTGTAACACATAAAACCCTTTTTTAAAGTAAGGTTCTAAGTAAAATTAGTTCATATTATGATTGAAATTTAGATTTCATTAAATATAATGAATATAAAATCATTATAGAATTCAAATATTACTTATTTGAAAACAAATGTAATAAAAATATCCCTTCAAAACCATTCAATGTATTCATATAATAAAATAATTTCCTTAAAGTGACGTGATTAATATATATTTTAACAATTCTCCTAAAAATATACTATTTTAGAAAAATATGTATTATAAATATTAATAAAATTAATTTTACTTAATGAAATTTAAATTATAATTTATTTACATATTGATTTTGAAAAGAAAATTTATAATATAAAGAAAATGACGTTTATTCAAAATAAACTTTTTCAATATTAACTCACATTAACTATTTACTTTCTAAAGGAAATAAAAATTAATGGTTTATAGTATTAGTGTTTATTATACATTCCCTAATAATTTCTTTTTAATATTTTTAGGTTTTTTAAATTATGTGAAGTGAATCACACATGGTATATAACATTGTATGTATTTTTAAGGATCTAAAATCTCATATCATTATAGACTATGGATTTATTGTATTTGGGTATGTGTCTATCCCACATGTATATTTATGATGTGTAATTTTTATTGAAAATTGAAAATAATATAAATCATAAATAATAAATAATGAAATGAAAAGTTAATAATTAATTAATATATTTCATAATTCATTATTATGTGCTGTTATTAATCCGAAGATTTATTTTTTATATTTATAACATCCAAATAAAATTAATACCATTTATTAATAAAATTACATTATAATAATATAGAGAATTTATTTTAAAACAATACAGTTAAAATCATTTGAAAATTATATTTTTATAGGATCTATGTTTGTAATGTATTTTTTTCCACACAAATTAAATTCATCATTTTCAATTGGGGAATATAATGAAATGGTTCAATGAAAAAATGAAAATATCAACTCTAAATATATTATTAGTTTTTATAAAATAATATTCAAAAAAATAATATTTAAGATAAATGTTCAATAAAATTATATTTTCTAAAAAATTAAATTATAATTTCTAATTTATGTTTTATTTTTAAAAAAAATTAATTTGATTTAATGATGTAAATTTTTTGATTTGTCACACCAAAATATTATATGGGGAGTTATATTTTATTTTTAGTATAAACATATTTACTATGGAAAATAACTAAGCACTATGAAATGTGGAAAATAGGAAAATTATCACCGGTCAAATTTCTTTTAAATAAAATAATATTTATTATTTATATAAATCTATATTTAAGAGGGGTTTTAAACCTAAAATTGAAATCATTATCTTATTATCAAACTAAACCAACTCCCAAGTGATTTAGTCTATAACCATTACCTAACTTAACTATCCACGGAATTGTCCCTCACTTTCACCTAAAAAACGAGATCTCATTTATCCCTCTGAAAACACACACTCCTTGGAATTTCTCTTGAATATTTGCTTTTTTACTATCTAAAATTGACATTACATGTTTAATATATTTAATTCTCATGAAGTAGTCCTAAATACATCATTATGAAGGGGGTTCATTTTTAAAAGTTGATAATTTATCCATGTAATTTTCTAGTTATTCAAAATATTTTTTCGGTTAACATATCATCCCTATAACACACAAAGTTTTTAACTGAGAAAACTTTTTTAAATTGAGTATGTGATACAAAACATCGAACCCAAGAAAATATTATTATATGAATACTACCATTTTAACCATTCAATTACATTTCTTGATATGTTTATGATCAACGGATTTTTTATACATATATATGGATTAATATTATTGATTGTGTATTATTAAATAATCATGAAATTTTTTTAATGTATTTTGGTTCATCAAAATATTTTTTTCCTCAAAAAATTATTTGTCTTTATTTTTATGAAAAAAATATTATAATTGTTTTGTTGAAAATTTTGAAAATTAAATTAAAAAATGTAGCCTCAATTTATAATCATCATGTCCAATTTAACTTTGTCTAAAAATTTGGGATTTTTCGAAGCATATATGTTTTCCGTGAATAATGATGAATACTATTTTTATGTAAATTTATCATTTCTTTTGAAAAACATCATAATTTAAAAGTAAAAATTTAATCTTAATTTTACTTTAATAAAACATAATTTTTTTAAAATCTAATTCAATTAATTACAGTTAAAGCATCCTTTTACTCATTTTTAGTATATGTTTGTTTGGCTTCAAATCTCATTTTTTTGAAAACAATATAAAATATACAGTGTTTCTCCATTATGATTTACTAAAAATAACCCGCAATGATAAATTATTAAAATTAAATGTTTATAATAAATTTCTGTCTTTATTAATTGATATTCATATAATACATGTTACTAGTTATAGAGTTAATGTAAAATTATATTTCTATTCAAAATGTATTTTTCAAAACACCACTTTCTATCATGAATATGGGTTTTATATTAATTTAAATTATTCCACCTCTATGAATTTATTTTTTTAAAATTGATTCCTTATTTTTGAATCGTCATATTTAATATTAAGTAATAATGGAAACATAATGTTTTTATAATATGAATAGTAAATATACTAACTATTAATTACCACTTTTAAAGGAAAATAGTTTAATTAAGGGTAAAAATAATTTAACAAATAATAGATACAACTTAACCTTAATTTTTATATTTCCATGTCATTAAAATTATGATTACAGATATTACATATTTTTCATATATTATAAATTATTAGGTAATTAATTTGATGAAAAATATATTTTCATACAATAATACCCAAATTATTTTTGGTAATATTGAAATTCAATTAATGAATTTATTCTGATGAATAAATGTATTTTTAAATAATTCTTTTTAATAATTAATATTTTTTTAATATTCTTTATTAATAAAAAATTATGATATAATTATTATGAAGTCAAATGTAATTTTTATGAGGGTTCGAAAACTATTGTCATTAAAAACCTATCATTTCTAAATAAATATTGATTCATAATTTAAAATATTAAATAAATATATTTTAAAAGTCATTTAGATAAAATTACATTCATTTTTTGAATTATAATATTTAAGTTATCCAAAAGAAATGTTTTCTTAATTTTCTGAGATAGTCACTGTTTTGGATAAAAATTAAATAATGTTTAAATATATAGTGTTAATTATGACATCATAATGAAAAAAAAGTATTTTAATAAATACTATAAATGATATACACTCAAATATATCTGTTTTCATTTAAAATTACTTTATTCTATATTTATTTCATTAATTTTATAAATCTTTTATGAATCCTCCCAACCCATTAAAATATTTTAAATGTTTTAAAAACATTTTATAGAAGTATGAATCGTCTCCACCTAGGAAAGGCTATTATTTTATTTTTTAATGAACATATACTTATATGCTATTATAAACCACTCACATTTCACATAAACCATGGTAAAAAACCATTTCATGTTTGTGGTTTTCGTTATTTTTTTATATAGAGTCAGAGACCTATGTTTGAGAAATATTAAAGAAATACCCCTCATTTCCTATATAAAACCACCAATTATCCCATTAATTGTTACACCCTGAATTTTTTTTTATATATATTCTTTTAATTGTTTTGAGGAATTATGTTGTACGCTACACCAAAACTAGTTTTCACTATACACAACATTGTATTAGCTTGCACTTTATGCAACCATATTCTTGGCTTGTGTTACATAAAATTTCAATTTCATTGGATAGAATTCTGTTCACGCAACACTGAGCATAGATTTTTTTAATTTATAAATGAACTATGTTTTTATTATGTTTTATGCAACACATAAGAAAGATTTCACTATATGCAACATTGACTTGTCTTACATTACAGGCAAGAGTGACCTTCCTCAACAACTTGCGTTGTTTGCAATACCGAGATTCACTAAACAATGGTATATTATTTAAATTTTATTATTTAAAGGGATCTAAAAATTAAGAAATGAATAATATTAACCACATTTTTATTTTTATAAAACATTATAATTCATCTTACATATTTTATAGATCATGATATAAGTACAAATTCAATTTTTACAGATAAAATAAGTATTTTTCAAAAAAATATAGAGTTTTATCACATTTTGATAGTGCACTCATTTAAAATCAAGTTTTTGAAACTTTTCATAGTTAATTTTGACAAAATAAAATTCTTATTTAGAAGGAGGAAATAAAAAAAATTAATGAATTTTTGGTTTTTTTTCTATTAAAATTCTAATTTTATTGAATAGTAAAAAACACTATATTTTAATTCAAAACTAGCATTTCATATAATTTATTTGTCTAGTTAGATAGTTTTTTTAATTTATATTAAAGTGTAATTGGATTATGTTTTTGTCATTTAATCCCATGTTGTTCATTGGACTCTATTTCACATTTAAATTGGAAATAAACACATGCCAATCTTTTGATTAGTTTTTTACTTCTTAAAAATCTGTTTTCTCATTTTAACAACGTTAATTAATTTTAAATTAATTTCTTCCAGTACTATATTTATAATTATGGAAAATTGGATTCCATATTTGGAATCAGTAGTTCCAAATTATGTTAATAGGTTCTTTTATTTTGGATATTATGAATAGTAACTACAGTAATGTTTTTTTACCACAATTAATGGTAAATCAGGTAAATTAGTGTAAGTAATAATATTATAAGGCAAATAAATTTATACTAAAACCTGAAAAAATGAAATTAGTTGAATTAAAGTATACCCTTAACATATTTTTATCTATATATAGTAATTTAATGTCCACATGACCATGAAAATGACATAAATATTAATAAAACCAATGTAAGTGACAAAATGTCGAACTCACATTTCTTATAAGTATTATAATTTTAATATATCAATAACCAGGTGATTTCGTCGAAAAAAATATTCCATGGAAATATAAAATAGTTACCTACATCATCGTAATTTATTTTTCATTTTTAAGAAATAAATTCTTACCTGAATGTCTTATTCATTGATGATGTAAAAATTAGTTAATTGATGAGAAATAAATGAAACAATTTTTATTAAAATAATAATAACCATACCGATGTCCAAAAATATGACCAAATCTTTTTGGACAAGTATATATGTACTATAATCATTTAAATTTCATGTTAGTGACCATTTTAATCCTTATATAATAGATTATGAAATTTATATTATTTTTTTAAAAGTAATGTTAAATTTGTCACATTCATAATTGAATAAGTATAAAATTTTTAGTGTTTGATTTTATAGTAGATAAGTTATACTTCATAAATTATAAATAAATATAATAAATTTATATTTATAGTATTATTTAATTTTTAATTTTTAATCAAAAATATGTATATTTAATGATTACAAAAACTAATTGTTGTAATTATTTTATTAATGTAGATTTGAAATAAAAGTTATTGACAATATTAAAATAAATATATTTTTTGAAATGTAATATGTAAAATGAATTTTAAATATAACATTGACCCAATAGGAATATAATAAAATATTTTGATCCAAGTTAAAATATTATCTTTATATTTTTTAATTATTAATTTGATTACTGTCAAAATTGGCACCATTGATTATTTATCAGTATATTGTTTTATTAAATTTATTAAATATCATAAAACGTTTTAAAAAATATATAATAATTATTATATGGTCAAAAAAGTTCAAAATTACATATTTATGATCTAATTGACATCAAATAAGTAATTATTTTACAATTTTTTTTTAAAATATTTATTACCCTAGTAAAAATAAAATAGAATAACTAAGTGTTAAATTTAAAAAATAGTGTTTGAATAGACATAGAAACATGTCAAAAATTTATTGGTTTACTATATTACAACCCTATATAATCTAATACTATTAGTGGGAAAATTGTTGTGGTTTTTTTGTAGGGTTTGATTTTATGATAAATTAATATGTTTCAGGTTTCAAAATGTGGCCCTCAGCTCAATTATAAAATGGCACATCCACCCTCACCACATCACATCATTTTTAGCATTCAACATCATTCATAGCCTACCCATTTCCATTATATCCTTATCTATGTACATTATAGATTTTCTAGTCTTCTCAAAATACAAACTCTTGTTCCGTTAATAGGATATCTAAAGAGAGCATATTAGAGAAGAGGTATTCCCCTCTACTGATTCTTTCATATTTTAGTGTAATTCTGAATATACATCATGAGTTGATTCATTATATAATAAAAAATCCATTAGAACATATATACTGAGATGTTTTTATAATTATGATTCAACATTATTCCAATTTCTATTTATCCTAAGAAAAATTAAATGACCACGCATGCATACCTACAGCATATTGTTTCCACAACGTGGTGTAATCTGTTTTTCACCATCACCTTACATTTATGAGTATAAAAATAGAAGTAATAATTATATATTATTATTATTAAATTATATTGATTATGAAATATATTAAAACATTAAATTCAATACCATTCATGAATTACGTGAATTATATAATCACTCGGGCGTACGTACGACCTACCTTCTTCACGACTCAAAGAGATTCACTCTCCACGTTAAACATTAAAGAATTATGATAAATTACATATAATAAATAAGAATGAAATATATGAAATAATAATTATATTGAATTTATGTATATATATATATATATATATCATTTACTTACTTCAATTAAATTCAATAAGGAAATGGAAACAACGTTCATACGTAAGTACGACATACCATCTCCCTGAATGGTGTATTCCATTTAATTTATCTATCTATTATATATATATATAATAAATATATATGATATATAAATAATTGTTTACATTATTTGAGTATTTAAATCATGATCTACGTAATAATATAAAATATAACATGTAAAAACAAATATAATAAATAAAACGATTATTACCAAAACATTTCTTTAACATGGAGTTGAACAATGAATGGGTAATATAAAGTAAAAAGTGAATCATATTTGAAATAATAAATATTATTATGGTTATTTTACATGTTAATAAATTTTTTAAACCTGCTGTACATCAGTTTTTGGCAAATACAGAAGAAATCAGACCTAAGGTAAGGGATAATTTTGCAATCTCATTATTATTCGACATTGTTTATTCATAAGTATTTACTGGGGTATATTTATCATTCATTTCAATGTTTCCTAAAAATATAATATTATTTATATTCATATAATATTTTTTAAATTAAATTTTAACCATTGGTGATTATTTTATTAAACGTTATGGAAGGAGTCTTTTTGTCGTTTTCCTTACGTGGTACTTTTTAACTTTTCCAGAAAGTGTAAGAGAATAATGTTTTTTAACTTATACAACCTGAACTGATTTTTTTATTTCATAAGAACATATTTCAATGAATATTAATCTACAATATTTCTATTTTTTTCAATTTAATACATTTCTATTAATATTCTACGACATTTTGAGAAAAGAAAATGTTTTTTAAGGTGAAAGGATATTTTCCATATGAATTAAGTTCAAGGGTTTTATCAAAATTATTTCTCATCTAACACGATGACCTGTAAATAGGATTATGGCTATATCCCTATTTTTACTATTATTGTTTCATATTAATGATGGAATGGTGATTTATATTGATTAAGTTATTATATAATGACATTTAATAAATCTATTTTATTTCTTAGGTTATGTTATGATTAATGCTTTATGTTTTTGTCGAACGTATAATAATGATTTCATTATGAGATGGGGTGGAACCTATATATCCTTCCAATTAATTAGAAAAATATTTAAATCTAATTATATAGACATGAATGGAATGGAATATAAATCTGGTTCAGTAAAACAGGGATGGAATGACAAGTAAATCTATTTCAGTAATGCATGGTTGGAATGACATGTAAACTATGTTTAGTAATTGACATTGTCTATTATGATTGTCATGGAAGAAATTCCATGGATACTATTTAAATCATATAATGTGATTATTGTTTTCCAAAATCCCAAGCTTTAAGTCAATTATATGTTTCCATGGACATGTTTATTTATTATTTTTCCCTTAATAACTGTAAAAATTTATTTCCTAACTCAAGATTTGGATATTTAAATTTTATGATATTATTTTTACATTCTACTATTTATGGTTTGTTTTATGTTCTCAACTTTTTCCCTTATAATTAATTTGACCTCACCCCTTTCCTATTTTTGTTTCCCTAGTATATAATGAAACTATTTAGGTAGGAAAACTAATAGGGATGATCTTTATGGGAGATGTTGAAGATCTTTCACCAAGATAGAAGAACATGTTCCAAGTTTCCAAAGACACTAAAATAATACGGTCATTAAGAATATATTTTCGTAATATATTTTGTATTTTAAAAAATAATGTAATTTCAATGTATATAAAGAATGGTTCATTAGATTTGGTATCATAGAAATGGTTTAGTCATCCATTAGAAGCTAGGATGTGAAATATTTAGTGAGATCCCTCATGAAATTTCTATGGTATCTATAGCTATGTCCCTAAGGTTAGTATCACTATATGTTATTGTCCTACAATTATGGTACTGATTATGAATAACCTAGGACTAAACCAAAGATATTAGATATTGAGCATTATCCTCATTGGTTACATTGTTTTCCTAATAAGAGTTTTCCCTCTCACACAATTCTTTTTTTGTTTTAGAAAATAGTTGGAAATAGGAGGATTAATGTAAATGGAGAATATGATGGAAAATGGAAAGATATTATTCCTGAGAAACCACATGAAATAGGACTTGGAAGGTGAAACATAATTATTATTCCTAATCATCAATATTATAATATAATTAATAATATCAACATTGGTGAGTTTCCTAACCCACCTAATATGAGAAATAAGGAGTTTCATGGTGATCATAGAGAAAAGAAAGTTCAATTTTCCTCATGTAAATAATGAGGGAATATGTATCAAAGAGAATGTTTCAATGCAACTAGATGATTCTTTGGGTGTGAACAGAATCACACAAATCCAGTAATTGTAATGGAAAAGGATTAGTTAACACAATGTACAAGCATAATGGTATTGCTAATACATCAATAATGGTTAAATGTTTTAAATGTGCAATGTACGGGAATTATGAAAATCGATGACCATAGGGAAAATATCATAAAGAGAACCAGTATGGTTCTATGGGTTGTATTTATGTTGATGATGAAGAATACACTGCAAATTATATATGAGATAAAAGAAGTGTTGATGAATAAAATGATTAATCTTGGTAAATGGTTTAAGAAGATAGTGGAAGGATTTCATTTTTATCAAGAATAATGTACGGTAATTTGGAATAAATAAATTTTAATGTATTGTTACACGATTTTTTTTACTTAAGTATTTGAATGTATATGTTTAATAGTAACGACAACCATGAAATGTTATTCAGATGTTTTTAGAAAACAAGTGATATTTAATAATGATAGGATAAGGATATAATATTTTTTTTGATAGTATTAATGGACTCATGATATATATAAGGAAAAAGTGATATAATGGTTTGAGTATATATAATATTTTGTATTTTTGTTGTTTGGAATGAGTTAATTTTGAAATAATACATGTTTCCCCTAAGGTTCTATGGTAATTCATGTTATTAAAAAATATCAAGACAATATATGATAAAGGTAATCACTTATTTGGAAAGTGACAACCAAGAACACCAAAATGATATATGGGAGACAAATGATAAGTCAATTTAGTTCACCAATTTCTAAAAAAAATTAGAATGATTGTAATGTTATAAATTTATTGATAGTATAAGTTATATTTTGGTTTAAGATTGTTAGATTAATGTATTATCTCATTGTAGGTGGACATATCCATATTCGAAAACATGTTCTTTTTTTTGAGAAAGATATAATAACCTATCATTCTATCACATGATCTACTATCACATCAAGAATGAAAAATTCGACATAATTTCTTTAAATAAGTGATGAAGTGTAAATTGTTTATGGAACGTTCAATAGTGAGATTATACTAATATCATGTAAGTATTTGTCTTCCCGAAAAAAAATCATCTACATTTGGAAAAGGATATTGAAACCAAAAATGTTATCCTATTACCTTCTTGTCCGATGAATAAGATGGTCTCTTAAATCGTAAAATAATGATGGATTTATAGTAGTTAACATTCTCCAATCCTTATTTTCTATTATTATCCATCCTAACATGATGGTTAGATTTCTCTTATATATCTATGTTTTCAATTCTAACCTTTGTTCATCTATGTGTAAACCCGGTGATGAGTAACATTGAGTAACCATTTTTTTTCTAACATTCCTTTTGAAAATGAAGTTTTATTATTCCTTGTTATTATGAGGGATTATATGAAAGAAACATTCAAGTAGTAAAAGATTTTGTATCCCTGATGAATTTAGATGGAGATGTTCATTTTAAGCAGGATAGAATGTAACAGCCTGACATTTTATGAGATAGATTCTTTTAATTTCATTGATGTCTTTTGTTTTATGCTACACCAGGATTATCTTGCATTATATGAAAAACCTTTTTATCTTTCAATATATGCAACACTATTCTTGGCTTGTGTTGCACACAATTTCAAGTTCTTTTCATATAATTCATTTCATGCAACACTAAGTATAAATTTTGTTCAATGTATTAATGAAATATGTTTTAATTATGTTATACACAACACTAATTGAAGCTTTCTCTATACGCTTCCCGAACCCAGCTTGCATCACATGAAAGAGTGACATTTCTCAATAGCTTGCATTGTATGCAATACCGAGGTTCACTAAACAATGATATATTATTAATATATTATTATTTAATTGGATATAAACAAGATGACATGAATATTATTAACCATATTTTGAATTTTATATTACATTATAATTCATCTTAAGTATTTTCTAGAACATGATATAATAAAAAATTCTATTTTTTCATATAAAATAAGAATGTTTTAAAAAATATAATTTTATAGCCTTTTAATGGAGCACCAATTTTAAATCTTATTTTGAATCTTTTATAAGTTCAATATGGCCAAAAATTATTCTTATTTTGAATCAGAAAATAAAATTTTTTTGTTGATTTTTTGGTATTTTTCTAATAAAATTTAAATTTTAATGAATAGTGAAAAATACTGCATTTTAACTCCAAAATGCCATTTCACCTCATTTATTTATTTAGTTAGATATTTTTTATAATTTTTTTAATATTTAATTGGATTACTTTTTTATAATTTATCCCATATTGGCCATTTAAATTAATTTCTCCTTAAAATTTGACATAAACACATGAAAATCATTTGATAGGTTCATACTTCTCAAAACCCTCTTTTTGGTTTTGACAACATGAATTAGTCTTAAATTAATTTCTTCTAGTTCTCTGTTTTGATTGATCGAAAAAGAATTCTGTAATTGGAATCAGTTATTAAAAAGTAAGTTAACTGGTTTTTTTATTTTTGGATATTATGAATAATAACTAAAGTAATTTTTAGTTACTATAATTAAATGTAAATTAGTTAAATTAGGGTCTATAATAATATGATAAGGACAATAAATAAATCCTAACACATTAGAAAATCCATTTAGATGAATCCAATTCTTTCTTTAACATTTTTGGTTTGAAACATAGAAATCTAATTTCCACCAGACAATGAAAATAACATTGATATTAACAAAACCAATGAAAGTGAAAAAAATATCAAAATCACATATCTTCTAAGTACACTAATTTTAATATAAGGATAGCTAGGTGATATCTTCAAAAATAAGTAGTTCATAGAATGATAAAATAATTACCTACATCGTCATAATTTATTTTTAATTAATATGGAATATATAATTACCCTAATGTATTATTCTTTGATGATGTAATCATTAATTAATTGATGTGAAATCAATGAAACATTTTTTTATTAAAATCATAATAACCAAAAAAATGTCCAAAAACATGACCAATATTATTCATCAAGTATATCTCTTCCATAATCATTGAAATTTAATTATATAGACCATTTGGATTCTTATATAATATAATATGGTATTTATATTATTTTATTTAAAGTAATGTTAAATTTTTTACATTAATACTATAGTAATTATATCATTTTTTATGTTTGAATTTATAGGAGATAAACTCTAATAAATATATTATAATGAAAAATTTTAAATTTATCTTCATCATAGTATTTTATTTTTAATTTTTACTCAACAAATAAATATATAAAAACATTATACAAAACCATTGTTGAAATTGTTTTATTAATTGAGATATCATGTAAATGTTATTAACAATGTTTACATAATTATATTATTCGATAATTCATATGTATAATGAATTTAATAAATAACCTTGACCTCATATAAATATAATAAAATATTTTATTTGAAGTGAACTTGGCATCATTCTATTTGAAAATCAATAAATTTAATAGTGTAAAAATTGACAATATTGATTGTTTATCAAAATATTGTTTTATTAAATTATTTAAATATTATATAACATTTTCAAAATATGGAATAATTATTATATGCTCAAAAAAATTCGAAATAATTTATTTATGATCAAATTGAAATAAATTATTTAAATATTTTTCCCCTTTTATATTTAAATATTTGTTACCCTCGGTAAAATGAAATAGAATAACTAAGTGTTAAATTGAAAAGATAAGATTTTAATGAACATAGAAAATTGTCGATAATTTATTTGATGATGAGATTAAAAACCTATATCATCTAATATTTCTATATTTTAACATTTTGTTTGTATTTTTCGGGGGATTTATTTTATTACTTATTAATATTTTGAGATTTAAAAAGTGCCCCTCATCAAAATTATAAAAAGGCACATCCACCCTCACCAAATCACTTCATTTTTAGCTTTAAATATCGTACATACCCTACCCATTTCACTTATCAACTTCCCTAGTTACATTCCTGATGTTATGGTCTTCTTGAAAGACCAAATCTAATTCCATTAAGATGAGATCTAAGGAGAGCACCTCAAAGAAGAGGTAATCCCCTCAATCAATACTTTCATATTTCTTTTTTACCTATAAGTCTAGTTCATGGGTTTTTTCATTATAGTATAATAACTAAAATATCAATTATATACTTATATGTTATTATAATTATGAAACACCAATATTCCACTTTTTATCCATCATAAGAAAAATTAAATCACTAGGCGTGCGTACGTACGACTTACTGTCTCCACGTCGTGGTGTAATGTGTTTTTCACCACCACCTTACGTGGATGAGTATCAAAATGGATTTAATAACTATATATGACTATTATAAATTTATATTTATTCTGAAATATATTACACCATGAAATTAAATTCCATTCAATAATTAAGAGAATGATATTGTCGCTCATGCATACGTACGGCCTACCGTCTCCACGAATCGATGAGATTCATTATCAATGATAACACATAAAAAATGATTATAACATATATATATAATAAATAATAATGAAATATATTAAGTATTAATTCTATTGGATATATATATATATATTTCATTTACTTACTTCTATTCAATTCAATGAGGAAAGGGAAACATTGTTCATGCGTACGTACGGCCTACCATCTCCATGGACGGTGTATTCCATTTCATTTATCCATATATTATATAATATTTATATATTTAATATATATGATATATAAATCAGGTATTACATTATTTATATAAGTAAATCACGATCTATGTAATAATATAAAGAATAAAAAATCAAAACACGTATGATAATAACACAATTATTACACAAAATGTTTCCTTTACATGGAATTTCAAGAGGAATGGTTAATAAAATGTAATAATTGAATCATATATGATATCATAAATATTATTATAGTTATGTTACATGTTAAAAATTTGTTTAATTCCACTATACAGCAGTTTTGGGCACAGACCTAAGAAATCACACCTATGATATGGAATAATTTTACAACCTTATTATTATCTAATATTGTCCGATCGTAATTACTTACTAGGGTATATTTATCATTCAGATCCATGATTCCTAAAAATATAATTTTATTTATATTATTGTTCTATCTTTTAATGTAAATTTTAACCATTCAGGAATTTTTTATTAAATGGTTTGGAAGTAATCATTCTTTCGTTTTCCTTATGAGGTAGTTTTTGACGTTCCGGGCAAGAGTATGAGAAGAATTTTTTAAAATTTATATGGCATGAACAGATTTTTACACTTTAATAACACCTTATTTCGATGTACAAAACATTAAAATATTTAATAGTTATTTTCAATTAAATATTTTTCTTTTAAAATTGTACGCCATTTTCAGAAAATAAATCAGTTTTTACGAAAAAATGATATTTTCCCTAGGAATTAAGTTCAATAGTTTTATCTAAAATATATTTCATCTATGATGACACTCTTTAAATGTGGTTATGTTTATATCCCGATTTTTACTATGATTTTATTATATTAATGTTGTAATGATATTATATATGGATTATGTTATGATAGAATGGTGTTTAAGAAACCGATTTTGTTTCTTGGTTTATGATATGATAAATGCATTATGTTTTAGTGGAACACAAAAGAATTATTTCATTATGAGAAGGGTGGGACATATATCTCCCACCAATGTATTGGGTAAAGATATGACTCTCATGAGATATGCATGACTATAATGGCATGTAAATCCACTTTAGTAATACAGGGGTGGAATTTCATGTAAAAATGGTTCAGAATTACATGGTTGGAACAATAAGTAAACCTGGTTCAGTAATGGACATTGTCCACTATGATTGTTGAGGATGTAATGCCTTGGATACTATAGAAATCATATTATCTGCTTATTTTTTTCCATGATTCCATGTTCCATGTAAATTCCATGTTATCATTGCCATGTTCATTTATGATTTATTCCATACAACCTTCCATGAATAATTTCATGACTCGATATTTGTATATTAAAATTTTTTATTCATGTTTTTACATTATAATGTTTATGGTTTGTTTTAAATTCTCAATATTTATAATTAATGAGCTGCGATGTTTTTTATTTTTTCATTTCTTCAGTATATAAAGAATGTTTTTAGGTAGGAATAAAATGGGGAAGATCTTTATGGGAGATTTTTAAGATAATTCATCATGAATGAAGAACATGTTCAATGTTTCAAAAGACATAAAACTAATATTGTTTTTGGCATCTATTTTTTGGATGAATTAATTGTTCTAAAAAATAAATATAATATCCATGTACGTCAATCTTGGGTTGTTATATTAATATTCACTGAAAATAGTTTTAGAACATCCTTACTCAACACTTCCTTCTATATATTCCACCCATGGTGCCCCCAAACTCTCAAGATGCTCCTCCCAAGCATTTGAGATCACACTCTCATGAAAGGGACCTTCCTCTCCTCGATTGAATTCAATATCCTTATTTAAGATTATTTTTATTTGTGTAAAAATATTATAATTTATTTCATTTATAAAGGTCAATATACTATTGAATTTCTGTTATTTGTGTGAGATATCATTTATCCTCTCTCATATTAACCTTCATCTATGATGTTACTATGCTGAAATTTTATAAAGATTTTTTGTCTTCTCATATCAATTCAGGTACCTCCATTTGGTGATGTTTCTTAAATTAATTTTTTTCATGTTTTGATATGTTCTTCCATAATCCAACATAATTTAAATTTTGTTTTAAAATTATTATAACTCCCTTTCACTCTCAATAATCCCTCTAATATACCATTATGTACACCTGATACCTTGCAGAAATTTTGTATGTGTTCTTCTCCTTCTCCTATTTATTCATGTTTCTATTTAATCTTATGACTTATATTTTTAGTTACTAAGGTTGGGATATATAATTATATGTCCCTATTACTACCAATTTGATATACAAATTGTTATATGCCCTTTTAACACATATCAACCCATTTTATGAATTCTTATGTGATGTCGTTATGCTACTAAAATTTATCTACAAGTTTCCATTCCAAAACAATTTTTTAGTACATATTGTAAGCATTTCATAATATTTTTTTTCACCATTAGACAAATATAAATCATTTAATTTTTTCTGACATATATTTATTACACAATCCACAATCATTTAATAATATATAATGATGAATGAATACAAGTTGTTTGATCTATGTGGAACAGTTAACCATGAGAATGAAATGATAGTGACAGGTGTGCCCATAATTATATAACACATCAATGCATTGTTTAATTTTTAGTCTAATGAGATTTCATTTTTTGATAGAGAGTGAAACTATTCCATTTATAGGACTTTATCCTTCATGATTTATTGATTTATAGCCTTGACCTACATTTATAATGTAGTGTTTTATATTGTCGGTGCATTTCCCATGTTTTTATTATCATGATATATCATGACATATTATTCATGTTCCTCTTATTCTCCATTGATATTTATATTTTCTAAAATATATTATATTATTCCATTATTATTTCTTTATAGAGATTTATATATCACCCCTTTCATATGTATGTCTCAAGGTTATCCCATGTTGTTTTAAGTGAAATAATTTTAAGGATGTTTTCAATAAAAATGATGTTTTACTTACTTTAAAATGTTTTTTAGTGTACCTAATTCCCAAAGACATTATACTTCATCATCTTATGGGTTGTATTCAGTGTAATTTTATGTATTAAATATTTAATTAAACTGTAATAATGTGAAGGGTTGTCGTAATACCAACTACTTAAAAACATTATTCTCCACAGTAAGTATGTTATGTTATTCTCATTATGCTTGTAATTAATTGATATTACAATTATATAACTCTATTTTTTCATTTATAAGTAATATCATGTTCTTATTTGGACTTTTTTTACCAACAACATGAATGATGTTATATCATTTACATCATGAATTATTGAATAAAATAAAATAAAGTAAATACATGATATTAAAGATTAATTAATGTCATGAATTTTTTTTTGAAATGGTGAAAAAAAAAATATCAGTATAAAATAACTTATTGTTATCGTCAAATTACCCAAAAATGGTTCATCAAATATTATGTTCTTAAAAAATACATATACCTACCAAAAAAATGAACATGGAAATGAATATTTTATTGGAATAAAAATATTACAGCACCATTACTATTATAGTAACGATGATCATCACTGTAAAAAAGTATGATCAACATCGTCATTATGAAACTTTTACAATAATAACACAAATTTCTAACATATGACTGTAGAAAAAAACAATATCTAACAAATATGTGCATAATAAATAAATATAAATAAATATTATAAAATTTAAAATATATTAATAATTTTCTCTTATAATTTATTAGGATAGTTATTTTTATGATAAAAGTGGATAATGAACATTAGAGGAAGTCATGGGTAATGGTAGGGTTTTTACGATTCAACGTCCTTTATTTCTGATATACATCACAATCACAACGTACCTTCTTTTTTTATATATTAACATGGATATATTTCATAATAATCTTTATTAAATTGATTTTATTTACATGTTTTAAATCGTTTTTATATTTCAAGTTCTTTTTGTGAAAAGGATACCAAATTATTCCGGTATTTCATTCCAATAGGATTTTAAAATAAAGATTATTTATAAATTAATTTCTAATTGGGAGAAATTGAATATTATTTCTCTATTAAACTCTTTCTAGTTCCATATACTATGATTATTTCCCCTTTTTTCATGCATTTTTATCATTTTAAATCTATTTGGTTCATAATACAACTGAAATGATTCTTCTAACTGGAGACAAACTTTTCCCTACATGTTTGATTAGATTATTCCTCTTCCATATTCATATTCTATATATTAAATAATTCATTTTCTTATAAATACTTAAATTATTTATTAATGAATTTTTAATAGAACTTTACTTCTTAAAATTACCTTTCATTTAACATTTATAGAACGATCATTTTCATCCAATATTGTCTTATTCACAACAGTGTGAAAAGATTAGCTTTTTAAACATTTGATTCTTGAATCCATTTACATTCCATATTCATCAGTTTTATTTATAAAAAATAATCTATATGTTTCCATTTATTTCATAATTAATATTTATTCATGTTTTTTATAAATTATATTCCAATGAAAATTTATCATAACTAAATCAAACATTTTATTTTTCAAATGATATTTTAAATATTCTTATATAATTGTTTTTCAACTATGAAATATCATTAAATGTGATTATTATATACAAAGGATATTCTCTAATTACATCGTCCACATTCTTTAAAATGATTTACTATGATAATATATTAACATGTTTTGCAAGAAATTATTTCATTCATAATAGGTTAATTTTGTTATGATAGAATTGATGTAGTTTTAATATTCATGTCACACACATATGTATTGTCTTCCATTATGTAATGGATGGTTCAACTATATTCCCCTAATTTATTTTAAAAATCATTATTTTTTCTGAGAATATTCCTAGTCATGGTTTTAAATATCTATGATGACATTATGATCCATGGAAATGATTTTTATTTTCTATATTCACATGATAATTAATTTTCATGACTGAGAATATCATTATTGATAAGATAATAAATTTACATGATTGATATTGTTCATGTTAAAAATTTGACACATGGAAATGATTAGTATTTTCATTGTTCATAAGATAAATCTCAAACATGATTGTTATGATCCATGTTCTTAAGATAATTTTTGGACATAATTATGATTAACCATGTTCACATAATGATGTGGGTGAATAATATCTACAATATATGTTAACAATATAATTCATGGATATGATGTTAGAATATTGAATCCAAATTACTGACATATAATGTTCACATCATCTTAAGGTGTTTATCTTATTATTCACTTTGGGGTTTCAGGGTTTTAACCCCGAAAACTTCATCATATAGGTATTTTATAAGAATATCGACATAATCAGTTGGGATGCGAATTATGGTTTTAGTTTACCATATGGGGATTCTATATAGTCCAATGAATATAACAATTATAGTTGTTCTAGGACCAGTATAATGAAGGATTAAATTTGGTAATTTATATGAATTTTTTATGGATGTCCCAATGGTTTTACTTGCTGAGTACCTCTATAAATGAGTCATTAGACCCATTATAAAATTTTACTATACAATATTGAATGAAATTTTAATACTATATTATTAGTTATATATTTTTTAATCCTTTTTTTACTTCTTGTAATATAATAAATTTCATTGTTATCCCAAGAATGTTTGATTAAATTATAAACCACATAATATTTTGTTACCACATTACATTTCATACTTTTTTATTTTTATAAATTATTTTATGCATGGGATTGTTTCAAGAGTATGTGAGTTGTTCTTATTATATCAGTATGTGGGGTACATTTCTTTACTATCGTTAGTTACACTAATCCAAGGCGAAAATTCCAGTTGCTTGAATTTATTTTGTGAAGAACCTTAGCTTAGTTTCATAATCTAGTTAATTAAAGTCCTGTCTTCTTGTGGAAAATTGAATAGTAATTCATTAATGAATTGTGTCATAGTTTATTAGTTCACACTCAACATGCGAATTATGTTGAATTCACATTCACATTACTATTATATTTTATTTACTAAGATTTAATAGCATTAGAAGATATTATGATAGAAGAATCCAATTATTGAAACTATATATATGTTAGAATCAACTATGGTTCATATTTGATGCACAGAGAAATATATATTATCTAAATGTATCTAGAACATCTATTGTGTTGATGTAATCCTAATAATTAGATAAAAGGTAATAGTAATAATGGGAATAAATAATTGAGTTTGTGATGATTTCAATGGATGTGAATATATCCTTCAACATTCATGTGAATAAGACTACAGTTGAACTGATGGGAACTATAACATCCGATGTAAATAAAGAATAATTCATTTTAATTTTTATTAATATTTGGGAATTAAATATTAATTTTACTTTAAATGGGATTCTATGTTCGATATCTTGCCCAATACGCAACAGTGGGTTTCTTTGAAAACGTACATTCCACACTAAGAGTTTAATATTATTATTTTAAATGTTAGTTAACGACTAGCCATTATATTGGCGTGAATGAATATAACTAACTACAATATAATTATTCATGTCTGTGATATTTTTTAAAATTTATCTAATAAAAATTATAGTCTTAAAATGTGAAAGAATCTAAGCATAAATACTCTAATATTTTTAAAAGGTCAATTTACCACCTTTTGATCAGGATCCTTATTTAAATCTAGTTTTGGTAATTTTCATATGTACTATTTGACGAAATAAAATTATTTTTTAGATTTGTGTCATCAATATTTACTTTGGGTAAATTTTTGGTATTTTTCTGATAAAGTTCATATTTTTAATGAATAGTAAAAAATACTGTATTTTAATTAAAAAGTGTCTTTTAAACTAATTTACTTATATGTTTATATTATCTTTTTAATTGGTTATAAAGTGTAACTATAATATATTCTTACTATTTAATCCAATTCTGAACATTGGAATTAATTTCTATTTGAAATTGAGCATAAACAACTATCAATCTTTTGATAGTTATTATTTCTTAAAGAAACACTCTTTGTTTTAACAACGGGAATTAATTTGAAATTAAAATACAGAACTTCTGTGTTTTGAATTTAGAAAAATGGATACCATATTTTGATTCAGTAGGTCAAAATTGGGTAAATAGATTACTTTTATTTTTAGACATTTTAAATATTTACTTCAGGAAATATTTTCTTTACCATGAGTAAAAGGTAAATATAATAAATAAGGATAAAATATAATATTATAATAATATTAAATTACCCTAACATGTATCCTAATTATATTGTCTGATATATATCCAACCATGGGCATCCTTGGGTTGAATTTGGAACCACATAGAGCCACATGGGAGAAATAATGACAGTTTATATTAATTAATTTAAAGTGAAGACAAAAATGACATAAACTAATATCTTTTGGTAAATCAATTTTTACATGTGGTTATATAAGTTATCGTTTCAACTATAAATATAAATTGGAAAGATAAAATGATTTACTATATCATGGTTTTTGTTTATAATTTTTGGACATTAAATAAATTAAATTATTTATGACAGAATAGTGATGCAGTATTTACCTCATTAATAAATGATTTAAATAAATTGGATTTTAAATATTAAAACAATATCGAAAAGCAGTAAAATTCTTATTGGATGATTTTTTTTAGACCATGATTCATATTAAATTTTACTTTAACAATTATTTGACCTATTGAAATCGAATATGAGTTTATAATAAAATAATTGTTTCAAACTTTCCTAAAGACCCCTCCTCTACCTTATAATAAGACCTCACCTCTAACTCATTCCTCACACTTCTCAAGCCTTTGGATCATACAAACTCTGCTCCAATAATCTCCCACGATCCCTATCTTCGTCCTAGAAGCCCTACCTTAGGCATAAATCACTTCAAGAAAACCTTTTGGTTCAAACCAAAGGGAGTTACCTGATTTAAAGGTAACATCTTCTCTTAAGTTCTATTGTTTTATTTACTTCTCCAGCCCCCTAAAATCTTTTTATTCAGTTATTTTATAAAAAAACCAGTATAATAAATATACTAGGATTTTTTTATTATGAGTATTCGAACTACACTTACACACGCCTCAATCTAATGGATGAAGAACATACTATTTCTGTGGATGGAAAACAAACGCTTCACAAAGCGATGGTTGTTCAATTATATCCTACTGCCTCTCGTGCTGGCCATTAAGATGGACTTTTATTTATATATGATATATATTATATATATGTTTTCTTTATACTTCTGTATTTTTCATTTATATCATACCTTTATGGTTTCCATATTAGGTAAACACAATTATTTCATTTAGGGAAGTGCGGACTACCACCCCCACAAAGTGATATGACTCATTAATGAAATATGTTGGAAAAATAAAGGATAGAGTTAATGATATTATATATGATTTTATACTGGAATTATTATATACCTAGGTATCATTTTGTTTTAATTCCATTAAAGTATGAAATAGAAATGAAAGTAGGATTCATGTGTATGTACGACTTACTGTCTCCATGAACGGTGCATTTCATTTATTATCCCCAAATAGTATGTACTATTTTAAATACATATATATATATTGTATATATATTATGTATATTATATCTAAATCATTAATATCATTCTAGAGATAATGGATTGTTGACAACATGGACAACTTGTAATTATAAGGTGTTCATTTTTTACTCAGGTACCAAATATCGATGAAACAATCGTTAATAACATAAATGATTACATAATGTTTATAACATGGTAATAAGTGATATAAAATGAATAATAAACTTTAAAAAGGTTCTTAATCAAGTATAAATTAACTTTAGTTTATTACTCAGGTTATTAAAGAACGACCGAGTCAAGTCAGACATCAGGTAAGGGACATCGAATCAATCACATTTCATTGAGGAATATTTTTTTTCTCAAATTTTTTTTATACGGTGTATAAATAACATTTACTTTTCATTTCATTAAAAGGGAATCCTTTTCTACAAGTAGTTTTACTAAATGACAAAAAAGATTGTCTCTTTTTAACGTAAGTTGTGACAACGACCTTTTTCGACGCCACGAGTATCATTTGATCTTTGGCTTCATTAATAGACTGTAATGTTTTTAAAAGAAAAATAAATACCATATACATATTTTGGTATTGAAATTTGTTTTGATAATTTATTTTTTATGTCAATATATTTAAATGATATATTCTGATTAAAACATTGGAATATTATCTTTCCTTTATTTTTTTATGTGTTACGAAAATGTTATGGTTCTTGGGAGGTATTTATTCATATGGGTGGTTCCGTGATAAACCTAGAGCAGGTGATCCCGAGATAGCTCTCCAATGCATTAGGTAATGTTACAAAGGTAAATTTTAATGTTTCTCCAAAGATATTTATAGAATATTCTATGATTGGTATTCCAAATGTAACTCCCTACGTATCACTGATATACACGATGTGTGTATGATATGGATGCCACATGTTACCTTTATGATGTATGTTTATTATGTGTTATTCATAAATCTTATTATTTCATGGGGTTTTTTAAAGAGATTATTTTATGTATGTAATGGGGAAATAATTCTTTCATTCTTTGTTTTATAACCCTTACTGAGCTTTTTATTCTCATCCCATGTTTTGCAATGTTTTTCATAGGACTTAAAGATGAATAGGGTCATTGATGGGATCATGGATAAGAAATTCTTTCTAAAACATGGAACTATAAATGAATCATTTTTTCATGAATTTTTATTTTGTGAAAAAATGGAAATAGAGTAAAAGTGTCTAATTTTAAATTTTTGAGATGTGATAGTTATGTATTAATTCATTAAAACTCTAAACCTGAAAATATCCTCAATGAGAATTACTCATTTAATTCAATATTATGTAATGTTTTAAGGCCGGGTTCTTATAGTGGGTATCAAAGGTTGTTTTGATAACATTATGAGTTAGGTTATTGTTAAATTAATATCCATAAATTAATTTATGTTAATGTTGAAATGACATAGCATTTACAGATTACCATGTTACTTTTCCTAAGATATTTCTATGTTCAGAATGGTTTCCCATGGTGGAAAAGGGCAGCTATGTTGGGACGATATCAGGAGGAAGACAACCTTCCAAATCATCATCCTGAGATTGTCGGAATTGGAACTGATTAATTTGTTGCAGTGATGTTATAGTTGACTCAGGATATAAATGGTGGTGTTTTCAATGCATGAGATCAGCCAGATCAACCATAGAGGAAAATGTCAGTAGTAGAGCGTTTTATGAGGCAATATCCCCCATAATTTAGAGGATTGTCTAGCCATTTCTTGCAGAAGGGTGGATTAAAGCATTGTAGGAATTTTTTGATATCATGGGGTGTTCATAAAACCAACAGGTCAGTCTTTCTATTTACCATTTTTAGGGTGAAGCTGACAAGTGGTGGTATATGGTGAAAAATATCAGGGATAGTGAGGATATTGATGCTCTTGATTGGGATGAATTCAAAGGTATGTTCCGTGAGAAATATTTTACTAAAGTGGAACGACATAGTATGGAAAATAAATTCCTAGAATTGAGGCAGAAGGATGAATCATTTCTTTCTCATGAAGCAAACTTCACTCGACTCACAAGGTATGCTCCGAATTTCAGATGAGATCTTGATAGTAAAATCAACCATTTTTACTCAGGATTAAATCCAATTTATTGAAGGGATTTAGCTTCTCATGAGATAAAAATTTATGAAAAACATGTTCGTTGTGCGGAGAAGGTGGAAATGGATTTTTCTGATGACCATGTGTTCTTTGAAAAACAACATAATTAGAGGTTGAGGTGGCTGACAAAAGAGAAGAACTCTTCAAAAAATTATGATGGTAAGAAACTTAAGTTTATAGTTTGTGAAAATTATGGTAAAAATCATGCTAGGGAATTTCTTTTGAATTCATTTAAGTGCTACTGATGTGGAAAAATGGGACATAATTCTCGTAATTGCACTAAAAAAGATCTATGTAATGGTAAGACAAAATCTAATTTACAGTCAGTAACATTTTTCAAGTTCAATTAAATGGGTCATTATGAAAATGAGTGTCCAACGAAGAACTCAACTGAGGGAAATCAGCCTGACTACAAGAAAAAAGGGGTGTTGAAATCCTTTTCAACTACTTCAGCATATATTGGTCCATCGAAAGAATTATTATCAGGTACACTTTTTATTTGTTCAGATTATGCCAATGTATTGTTTGATTCATGGTCGACACATTCGTTCATTTCAGGGAAATTTTCTACTAAATTTTGAATTCCATTTAATGATATGAATATAGAAATTATGGTAAAAACACCTGGAGGAAAAGTTGGGACAAAAATAAATTATAAGAACCATAATGTCCTTGTGTGCGAGAAGCATCTACCTGAAAATCTTATTTTTTTTTCCTCTAGTAGAGATTGATGTTATTTTGGTTATGGATTGGATTTCTATTTATCATGCTATGATTGACATCAGAGATAATTTTTTTTCTCTTTAGAATGATTTTCCATTTCTGTACAAGAATGATCCTTACTTTTGAAAACATATCAAGAATCTGAGAAACTAGTAAAAAATGAAAATCAATGATACGTTGAACATATTGTTGAAAATAAAGGATGTGTTGAGATTAATGATGTGCCAATATTAAAGGAGTTCCTTGATGTTATTTCTAATGAGTACCCTAGTCTTATACCTAATCTGGAAGATGAATTTACTATTGACATAGTGCTTGATGATGAACCAATTTCAAAACCCCCTTATTGAATAACTCTTATTGAACTTTTAGAGTTAAAGAAGCAATTGCAGGAATTATTAGATAAATGTTTCATCCAACCTAGAACATAACCATGGGATGATCCTATCTTATTTATTAAAAAAAATATGGTTCAATGAGACTTTGAATTCGTTATAGATCATTGAATAACATCACTTTTAAGAAAAAGTATCCTTTTTCTTATATCGATGATTTGTTTGATCATTTCCAGGGAGCTCAGTATTTTTCGAAGATTGATCTGAGGTTGGGGTACAATCAGTTGAATGTAAATGAAGGAGACATTTTGAAGACCGTGTTTCAACCTAGATATGTCCATTATGAATTTTTATTTATGCCTTTTTAGTTAACCAATGCATCTGCTGTATTCGTGGATCTTATCAACAGAATTTTTAGTGATTTCTTGGATAAATTTATGGTTGTGTTCATTGATGATATTTTGGATTTTTCTTAAAGTAAAGTGGAGCATGAAAGTTATTTAAAGGTTTTCTTGAAAACCTTATAAGAAAAGAAACTATGTGGGAAATTCAGAAAGTGTGAGTTTTGGTTACATCTAATTTCATTCATGGGTCACATTGTTTCAAAAAATTGCATAACTATTGACCCTGATAAAACCAAATTTTTTGAAGAATGGACAAGACCCACAAAATTTGATCATTATTGGGTAACATTAGAGAATAGTTATAAGGATCCTACCTTAAAAAATTACTTAATCTTGAATTAAATAGATAATTCACATTGTGGATCTTTTCAGGTTTAGATTTTTAGGGAATTAGGCCATAACTATCACATTACATCTCAAAAAATACAATGCATACACTCCTACTCAGTTTCCATTTTTTATAAATATAAAAACTCTTGAAAAAAAGAGTCATGTCTAATTCCAAGTTTTAGACAGAATGACTTTTCCTAGATCCCATCATTGACCCTATTCTTCTTTATGTCCTATGAAAAACATTTCAAAAACATGGGATAAACATAAAAAGCTCAGTAAGGGATACACAAAGAAGGAAAACTGTTAGTTTTTTGAAACATAAAGTAAACCATGAATACTTTATCATAAGTAATAATTTTCACCTTTATGAAGTAGTAAATACTCTTCACTAAATAAGAGATCATTACATACCCTTTTGTAACCAATAGATTACCACAAAACCCATATAATGAACAAAAAACATATAATGGTAACTTGGGATATAAACATATTTAAATGGAATAATCATACGGTCTACATCAACATATATCACTAAATAGAATAGACATATGGCCGACTTTCATACCCAATTCATTTGAGGATATAATGTAACTTCCCGTCCTGGTATTCAAAGGACCACCCGTCATTTGGTTTATCACATAACCACCCGTCAAATGTCCCAGTACCATTATAAAATCATAACACATAAAAAAATTATAGGAAAGAAAATATTTCCAAATTTCAATCAAAATATATCACATAAATATATTGACATAAAGAATAAATTATCAAAACCATTTTCAATACCAAAATACATAAAAGATTATATGGTATTTATTTTCTTTTAAAAAAACATTACGGCTTATTGAGGAAGCCAAATATCAAATAATACTCATGGCGGCAGAAAGGTCGTTGTCACCACATAGGTTAAACGAAACATTCCTTTTTGTCGTTTAGTAAAATGATTCTTAGAAAAATATTCCCTTTGAATGAAATGAAAATTCAAAGGTGTTTATACACCGTATAAAATAAAGATTTATATAAATGAAAATATTCCTCAATCAAAAGAGATTGAGACGAAGTCCCTTACCTCGTGTTTGACTTGATTCGACCGTTCTTCACTCTCCTGATTAATAAACTAGAGTTAATATATACTTTCTTAAGAAAATTTTTCAACATCATTATTCCTTTTATATAACTTATTACCATGTTATGAACATTATATAATCATTTAAGTTAATAACGGTTATTTTTTCAAACTTGTCTACTTGAGTCAGTAATAAACTTCTTATAATTATAAGTTGTTCATGGGGTAAAATATTCATGATCTCCAGATTTATATTCATGATATATATATCATATATATCATATATATCCATTATATACATTCATTTATAATATTACATACTAAATAGCGGTATGAAATGAAATGCACCGTTCATGGAGACGGTAATCTGTATGTACGAATGAATGCTACTTTCATTTCTATTTCATATTTAATGGAATGAAATCATAATGATATAATGGTATATTATTATTCCAATATAATAACATATATAATATCATTAACTACATCCTTTATACGTCCCACATATGGAATTAATGATTCAAATCACTTTGAGGGGGCGGTAGTCCGCACTTCCTAAAATGAAATTATCACGTTTACCCATAATGGAAACCATAAAGGTATGCAATAAATGAAAAATATAGAATCATAAGGAAAACATAGAAATAATATATATCATACATAAATATATTGACATCTTAATGGCCATCATGAAAGGTGTTAAAAGAATATTGAACAATCATCGTTTCGTGAGGCAGTAATTCGCCACCAACAAAAACAATATGTTCTTTAACCATTAGACGGAGGTGTGGGTAAGTGTAAATAAAATAATTCTCATAAAAAAAATCCTAGTATATTTAGGATACTAGTGTTCTTATGGAATCAATGAATATGAATGTTACAGGGAGTGATGAAGGAAAATAAAATAAAGAAACGTTAGGGAAGACATTACCTCTAAATCGGGTAACTCTTTTTGATTTGAGCCAAAGGCTTCCTTGGGAAGACATCTGCCCAAAGTGAGGATTATAGGAGTAATATAGGGATGTGGAAAGATAATATGAGCAGTTTTTGGTTGACCCAAAGCGTTAGGGGTGTGGGTAAGGCGGTAGAGGTGGGTGCCTTTTATAAGTGGGAGGAGGGTTACTTTTGGAAAGTCTTGAAATGATGCATTATTATAAAATGCTTTTCAGATTTTAAAGGTCCCACAATGATATATTTCAAAGATAAGGTGATAAGGGTTCATAATCCACCCGTCTAATAGGTTTTAGACAAGTGAATGTTGTATATTTTACCTTATATTTTCAATTTATTTAAATCGTTCATTAATGATGTAATCACTACATCATCATGGTGTCATAAATAAATTTATTTATTTAATGTCTGAAAATTATAAAAAAAATACCATGATGTAGTAAATATTTTTAGCTTTCTAATAAATATTTATAGTCAAAAATATAACTTGTATAATCCGGTGTAAAATTTTTCTAGTAAGACAATACATGTTTTTGATATTTTTATTTTTCCTTTAAATTAAAGGTATTAATGTCATTATCATACCCAAGTGGCTCCATGAGGTCCCAAAAATCGACCCATGGATTGTAATGGTCGGCCAGGACACTTCCAATAATTTTAGGACAAGTTTAATGGTAATTTCATATTATTGTAACATTATATTTACCTTATATTACACAAATTACCTTTAATCGTGATTAATAAAACTTAAAAGTTACTATTCACCAAAAATTATTTTCATCCCATTGAACTGCATTTTCCTTAATAATGACAACCATTTATGTCAGATTTTTGAAATTCAATTCACAGAAGTGGTAAAGATTCATTTAAATGAAAAATTAGTTTTTTAACTACCACTTAGTGGTTTCACTATTCATTAAAATTGATGTTTTTCAGAAAAATACCAAAAATCCACCCTAAGCTATATTTGATATTCCGAATTAAAAAATGAGCTCTATTTTACAAAATTCAAAACATATGTATTTCATTAATTAATTTAACAATTAATTCTCGTTGTCAAAACAAATAGCGTGTTTTTAAGAAACAATATATATCAAAAGATTGGCACTTGTTTATGTCCAATTTCAATGTGAAATTAATTACAATGTCCACCATTGGATTAAATGGTAAAAATTTATTCTAATTGAACTTTAAAACCAAATTAAAATATAATCTAACAATATAAATAAATTAGATTAATATGAGGTTTTTAATTAAAATACAACATTTTTCACTATTCATTAAAAAATGAACATTGTCATAAAAATACATGAAATTTATCCAAATTAAATTTCAATTTCCCAGTTATAAGGAATAAGTTTATTTTGGCAAATAGAGGTTATAAAATTGTGAAAATATGGATTTAAAAAATGGTTTTCCATCAAAAGGTGGTAAAGCAATATTTTAAAAATATTAGTGTATTCTATGCTTGAGATTCTATTTATTCTCATTTTAAGCCTCTAAAACACTATCTAATTCATAAATAGACATAGATATGAAAAAAATATTATTCTTTACTTACTTGGGATGTTACATCCTTGCCCCTTTTGGGAATTATGTCCTCATAATTTTATTCACTTATTAAATAAGTGGGGGTATTTATCCCTCATACCATTTTCAGATTCCCACGTTGCCTCCTCAACCATATTGTTTTTTCACAAAACAATTACCTGGTGAATTACCTTATTCCGCAACACTTTCCCTCTACAGTCAAGAATCTGTACTGTTTGTTCCTCATAGGAGAGATTCTCCTCCAACTGAACTACCTCTGGACATAAAACATGAGATGGATAGGGCTTATACTTCCTCATCATTGAAACATGAAAAACATTATGTACCTTAGATAAACTCAGAAGTAAAGCCCCTCGGTACGGAACTGATCCAACTCTCTTCAGAATTTCATAGGGTCCAATGACCCTTGGACCCAGATTTCCTTTATTACCAAATCGCATCACACTTTTCCACTGTGAAACTTTGAGGAAGACATGATCACCTACCTCAAAAAAGGGAACCTTCCTCCTATTGTCCGCATAACTTTTCTTCTTGCTATGAGCTATTCTCATGTGTTTCTATATCAACTGAACTTTTTCTGCCATATCTTCTACCAATTATGGTCTCATTAACTTTCTTTTACCATCTTCGTCCCAAAAAGCTGGAGTTCGACACCGCTTCCCATATAATTCCTCAAATGGTGTCATCTGTATACTGGAATGAAAAATGTTATTATAAGAAAACTCAACCAAGGGATGATGTTGGTCCCAACTACCCTGATAATCCATCGAAAAAGCATGTATCATATTCTCTAATGTCTAAATTGCTCGTTATGACTGCTCATCTGATTGAGGATGAAAATTTGTACTAAAATTTAATTCAGTTCCCAGCGACTTCTGAAGGCCTTCCAAAAGTTATAAGTGAACTTGGGATCATGATTAGATACAATAAAGAGAGGAAATTAGTGTAACCTGAATATCTCTTTAAGATAAAATCGATAAATTTGTTCTAGGGGGAAGTTATATCGTATAGAAAAGAAATGAACAGATTTAGTCGAGCGATCAACAATATCCCATATTGCATTATTACCTCAAGGTGTCTTCGGTAATCCCATAATGAAAGCCATGAATATATTCTCCCATTTCCTCTCTGGAACTGGTAATAGTCGAAGCATCCCTTTCGGTAACTGTCGCTCTGCTTTAACCTGTTCACAAGTCAAACACATCACAGTAAAATCATCAATATCTCTTTTCATTCCATCCCACCAGTAATACTTCCAAAGATCTCTATACATCTTAGTACTGTTCGGACGAACTGAAAATAGAGAACTATGAGCTTCACATAACAACTCTCTCATCAATTGTGAATCACAGGGCACACACAATCTATTCCCAAATCTCAAAACACAATCATCATCAATGTCAAATTCAGGAAACTTACCCTTCTGAACCAACTCTACATTTTTCTGCAACTCATTGTCTTCCTTCTGTGCTTTCTTAATTCTGTCTCATAGAGAATATTTCACTAATACCTGAAAAAAAAACAAGAACTTCCTACACCAAAAACTTCTATTCCAATGTTAATCAAATCAAAAAACAAAGGATTTCCTTCCAAACGTATCACGGTTAATGAAGCATTACTTTTTCTACTCAAAGCATCAGCCACTATATTTGATTTTCCAATATAGTAATGAATTGAACAATCATAATCCATGATTAATTCTAGCCAGCCCCTCTGTCTCATGTTAAATTCTTTCTGAGTGAATATATACTTTAAACATTAGTTGATCGGTATATATTTCACACTTTACTCCATAAAAATGATGACTCCAAATCTTTAAAGAAAAAACAATAGCATCTAATTCCAAATAATGTGTAGGGTAATTTAACTCATGAACTTTCAAATGACGTGAAGCATAAGAAATTACCTAATCATTCTTCATTAGGACACAATAAAGTCCTTTCAATGAGGCATCATTTTAGATAACAAACACACCATTTTCTGGAAGGTAGTTCCAAAACTAGATCATTCACCAATCTTCTTTTCAATTCTTGAAAATAATCATCAGATTATTTTTTCCAAATAAACATAACACCATTAGTAACCTACAAAACCAAGGAAATATGGATCTAAGTTATATTTTTGGGTCTTGGCCATTCTTCAACAACTTTTGTTGTAGCAGGATCAACAGTTATGCCATTTTTTGAAACAATGTGTCCAAGGAATAAAAATTTTTATAACCAAAACTCACACTTGAAGAATTTTCCATACAGTTTCTTTTCCTTTAAGGTTTAAAAGATAGCCCTTAAATGACCTTCATGTTTCTCTATAATTTTGAAAAAAACAAACACATCATCAATGAACACAACAACAAACTTATCCAAGAATTCATGGAAAATTATATTCATTAAATCCATGAATACCACAAGTTCATTGGTTAACCCAGAAGGCGTAACTATAAATTCATAATGGCCATATCTAGTACTAAATGCAGTCTTCGGAACGTCTTCTTCATTTAATTTCAACTTATGGTACCCCGACCTCAAGTCAATCTTCGAAAAATACTGAGCTCCCTGGAGCTGATCAAATAAATCATCGATATGAGGAAAAGGATACTTGTTTCTAACAGTGATGTTATTCAATGCTCTATAATCAATTAAAAGTCTCTTTGAACCATCTTTGTTTCTAACAAACAATACTACAGCACCCCATGGTGATGTGAAAGTTCAAATGAAATTTTTATCTAATAAATCATGAAATTGATTCTTTAACTCTAAATGATCAACGTGAGCCATTAGATAAGGGGATTTTGAATTTGGCTTAGAATCAGGAACTACGTCAACAGTAAATTCAACTTATCGATCATGTATAATACTAGGAAACTCATCAGGAAAAACATCATGATACTCATTTACCAATGGAACATCATTAATCTGAACAGTTCTCTTGTTTTCAACAATATGTGAAAGATAACATTCATTTACATCTTTTACTAGTTTCTCAACATCCTGATATGTTATCAAAAGAAAGGGTTCATTTTTGTACACAAATTGAAAATCTTTCTAAAAATAAACTTCTTTAGATCTTTAGTCAATCTTAAAATGATAAACATAAAGCCAATCTATACCCAGAATAACATCAAACTCTAATAGAGGAAAAACAATAAGGTTTGCAGGTAGATTCTTTCTGTACACAAGGACATGAAGGTTATTATGATTTTTTTGTCTCAACATTTTCTCCAGGTGTTTTTACCATATGTTTGGAATTCATATTTTCAGATGGAACTCCCAATTTACTAGAAAACTTATCATAAATGAATGAATTTGTAGTCCCTGAATCAAACAACACATTGGCATAATCTGAACAAACAAACAGTGTACCTGATACTACTTCATTCGATGGCCCAACATCTGCTTAAGTAGTTGCAAAGAATTTCACCACCCCTATCTGCTTGTAGTCCAGCTGGTTTCCCTCAGTTGAGTTCTTTTCTTGACACTCATTTTCATAATGACCCATTTCATTAGACTTAAAACATTTTACCGTTGGTATTTCATTGCCTACTTGATCATATGCCTTACAGTTATGAGCAATATGACCAGAGTTACCACACCGAAATCACTTTCCAGACATGGATAAACATTCTCCAAGATGCATTTTACCACACTCCTCACAGGATGTATATTTCATTTTCTTACCGCCAGGATTCTATGATGAATTATTTCCACTTACCTACCAACTGGACCTCTTATTTTGTTGTTTGTCAAAGAACCCCTTATCATCGACAAAATTCATTTCCGCCTTCTCCGCATATCGAACAAGATTTTCATAACTTTTGAACTCGCAAGAAGCAAAATCCCTTTGATACTTTGGCATTAACCATGAGTAAAAATGTTTGATTTTACTTTTAGGATCTCATATGAAATTTGGAGCATACCATGCCAGTCGAGTGGAATTTGCTTCATAAGCAGGCACTAAGTCATCTTCCCACCTCAATTATAGGAATTGATTTTCCAATATAAGATGAACCACCCTAGGAAAATATTTCTCAAAAAACATACATTTGAATTCATCCCAGTCAAGATCATCAATCTCATCACTATCCCTGATATTTTTCATCATCGACAACCACTGATCAGCTTCACCTTCAAAATGGTAAACAACGATACTAACCTTCTGATGTTCTGAACACCCCATGACATCAAAAATATTCTCCATTGCTTTAATCCACCCTTCTGCTAGCACAGGGTCCGATGATCCTCTTAATGAAGGCAGATGTTGCCTCATGAAATGCTCCACTACTGACATGTTCCACTATGTTTGATCTGGCTGATCTCTTGTATGGATACCACCACCATTTATAGCCTGATTCAAATGTGTCATCACTGTAACAAAACTATTCAATTCCGATTCTGATCGTCTCAGGTTGCTGATTTGGAAGGTTGTTTTCCTCCTGATGTCATCCCAACATAGATGCCCTATTTCCTCTATGGAAAACCTTTTTTAACACCAAATTATCTTAGGCGAAGCAACGTGGTAATCCTTAAATGCAATATCATTTCAATCATACCATAAATTAATTTATGGACATGAATTTAACAATATTCTAACTCCTAAAGTTGTCTAAACCAACCATTAATACCAACTATAAGGACCCGGCCTTAAAACATTACTTAATCTTGAATTGAATAGATAATTCACATTGAGTATCTTTTCAGGTTTAGAGTTTTAGAGAATTAGGCCATAACTATTACATTACATCTCCAAAATTCAAAGTATACACTCCTAATCAATTTCCATTTTTTTATAAAATAAAAACTCTTGAAAAAAAGAGTCATATCTAATTCCATGTTTTAGATAGCATCACTTTTCCTTGATCCCATCCTTGACCTTATTCTTCTTTATGTCCTGTGAAAAAAATTTAAAAACGTGAGATTATCGTAAAAAGATCAGTAAGGGATACACAAAGAGGTAAAACTATTAGTTTTTCAAAACATCAAGTAAACCATGAATATTTTATCATAAATAATACTTTTCACATTTTTGAAGTAGTATATACTATTCACTGAATAAAGATCATTACATACTCTTTTGTAACCCAAAGATTACAATAAAAACCAAATAAAGAACACATAACATATAAAGGTAACTTGGGACATAAATATACTTAAATGGAATAACCATACGGTCAACTTCAACACATATCACTAATTGGAATTGACATAGGGCCAACTTCCATACCCAAGGCATTGGAGGTTATAATGTAACCACCCGTCATTTGGTTTATAATGTAACCATCCATTAAATGTCCAAGTACCATTATAACATCATAACAAATAAAAAATTTATAGGAAAGAAAAAATTTCCACATTTCAATCACAATATATCACTTATGTATATTGAAATAACAAATCCATTATCAATACCATTTTAAATACCAATATACATAAAATATTATATGCTATTTATTTTCTTTTAAAAAAACATTATGGCTTGTTGAGGAATCCAAAGATCAAATAATACTCGCAGCAGCGGAAAGGTCGTTTTCACCGCATGGGTTAAAAGAAACATTCATTTTTTGTTTTAGTAAAACACTTAGTAGAAAAAGATTCCCTTTGAATGAAATGAAAAGTCAAAGGTGTTTATACATCGTATAAAATAATGTTGCGTATAAATGAAAATATGCCTCAATGAAAATAGATTGAGATGAAATCCCTTAACTCGTGTAAGACTTGACTCGATCGTTCTTTAATATCTTGAATAATAAACTAGTGTTAATCTATAAATTCTTAAGAACCTTTTTCAAGTTCATTATTCCATTTATATTTCTTGTTACAATGTTATGAACATTATTTAATCATTTAAGATAATAACGGTCATTTTGTCGATCTTTGGTACTTGAGACAACAAAAAACTACTTATAATTACATGTTGTTCATGGGGTATAATATCCATTATCTCCATAATTATATTCATGATCTTGATATCATAAATATCATATATATACATTATATACAAGAATTTATAATATTACATAACATTTAGAGGTAATAATGAAATGCACCGTCCATGGAGACGGTAAGTCGTACGTACGCATGAACGCTACTTTCATTTACATTTAATATTTAATGGAATAAAATCATAATGACATAAAGGTATATTATAATTCCAATATAATATCATATATAATATCATTAACTCCATCCTTTATACATCCCACATATGCAATTAACGATTCAAAACACATTGAGGGGGCGGTAGTCCGCACTTCCTAAAATGAAATTATTGCGTTTACCCATAATGGAAACTATAAAGGTATTCCATAAATTAAAAATATAGAATCATAAAGAAAAAATAAACATAATATATATCATACATAAATATAGTGTCATCTTAATGGCCACCATGAAAGGTGTTTAAATAAAATTGTACAATTATCATTTCGTGAGGTAGTAATTCACCACCCACAGAAACAATATGTTCTTTAACCATTAGACGGAGGTGTGTGTAAGTGTAAATCAAATAAATCTCATAACAACATCCTAGTATATTGAGGATACTATTTTTGTTATGTAATCATATAATAAGAATTCTATTGGGTGTTAAGAAGTAAAATAAAAGAAAGAAACTCGAGAGAAGACATTGCCTCTAAATCAGGTAACTCTTTTTTATTTGAGCCAAAGGCATCCTTGAGAAGACTTCTGCCCAAAGTGAGGCTTATAGAAGTAATATAGGGATGTGGGGGGATAATATGAACAGATTTTGGTCGAGCCATAGGCTCAGGGGTGTGGGTAAGGGGGTAGAGGTGGGGGGCTTTTATAAGAGGGATGATGGTTACTTTTGGAAAGTCTTGAAATGTTACTTTATTATAAAATGCTTTTCGTATTTTAAAGGTACCACAATGATATATTTCGAGGATAAGATGACAAGGGTTAAAAATAAACCCATCCAATAGGTTTTATGCAAGTTTAAGTCTTAGATTTTACCTTATGTTTTCATTTTATTTAAATCGTTCATTAATGAGGTAATCAGTGCATCATCATGGTGTCATAAATAAATTTTATTATTTAATGTCTAAAAATTATAAAAAAAATTACCATGATATAGGAAATATGTTTATCTTTATAATGAATATTTATAGTCAAAAATATAACTTTTATTACCCAATTTAAATTTTTTTTAGTAAAATAATACAAGTTGGTGAAATTTTTATTTTTACTTTAAATAAAATGTATTAATGTCATTATCTTACCCATGTGGCTCCATGGGGTCCCAAAATTTGACCCATGTATTTTAATGGTCATCAGGGACTCATAAAATAAATTTAGGACAAGTATATAGGTAATTTCATATAATTATAACATTATATTTACCTTAAATTACACTAATTACCTTTAATCGCGATTAATAAAACATAAAAGTTACTATTTACAAAAAATTATTTTAATCCCATTGAACCACATTTTACTGACTAATGACAACCATGTATTTAATATTTTTTAAATTCAATTCACAGAAGTGGTAATGTTTCATTTAAACAAAAATTCATTTTTTAACTACCACTTATTAGTATCACTATTCATCAAAAATTGAAGTTCTTCAGAAAAATACCAAAAATTCACCCTAAGTTATATTTGATCTTTCTAATTCAAAAATGATGTATATTTTAAAAAATTCAATACATATAAGTTGCATTAAATAATTTAATAATTAATTCCCATTTTCAAAACAAATAGCCTGTTTTTAAGAAACAATATATATCAAAAGATTGACACTTGTTTGAGTCCAATTTTTAGGTGAAATTAATTCCAATGTCCACCATTGGATTAAATTGTAAAAATATATTTTAATTGCACTTTAAAACAAATTTAAAAGATAATCTAAACATATAAATAAATTATATTAAAATGAGGTTTTGAATTAAAATACAACATTTTTCACTATTCATTAAAAAATGAACATTATCATAAAAATAACAGAAATTTATCCAAAGTAAAATTCAATGTCCCAGTTCTAAGGGATAAGTTTATTTTGACAAATAGAGCTTATAAAATGGTCAAAATTTATATTTAAAAAATGGTTTTCCATCAAAAGGCGGTAAAACAATATTTTAAAAATATTAGAGTATTCTATGCTTGAGATTGGATTTATTCTCATTTTAAACCTCTAAAAAACTATCTAATTCATAAATAGATATATATCTGAAAACTTATTATTCTTTACTTATTTTGGATGTTACAATAGTGGTATAAGTGCCTTCATATTGTGTAATGAATTAAAATGGGAGGGGATCCCACCTAAGATAATGAATCATAAGTGACAATGTAACTCTCTTATATTTTAAATAATAAAATTATTTTTGACTGCGTATATGAGACGCAACACCAATTTTAGCTCGAGATACATGAAAACCCATTTTAAAAGAAAAATAACTTACAATTAAAATATTACTATGATGGTTATCTCCAATATGTTGTAATGTTATGTATGAATAGGATTATCTAAATTATGAAAAAATAGGGTTATCACCTCTCTATAAAATTAATTCTCTAGTTATAAATTAATTATAAGTGAGTATAATATCTATTTAAAAATAAATATAATATATTTCAAAAAAACTATTTTCGTCGCACTAATGTGTTTTACATAAATAAATTAAATATTTTTAAATGATATTAATGTAAATTATATATTATATAATCAATATAATACTAAACATTCATCGTATGTGTTTTCTAGAAAGAGATAAATGTAATAAAAATTTATTCATAGAACTATATTTTTCTGAGATGAAGTGTTGTTAAATTTTGTGAAAAGATTTTAATTTAATCGTTGAAAACATGAAAAATTTTATTTTAAAAAATTATGATATATTATTAAATCATAATGTAAAAATTATATTTGGGTGAAATTTTTAGAATTTTCTATAATGATTACTTTTTTGATGAGGAGTAAAAAATACATGTTTTTATTAATACTTTTAATTTATTATAAATCTTTTAATGATATCAAAATTGTTTTAAGGCCTATTTAAATGTAAAATTTGTTCCATTATATATCTATTCATAAGATTTAGGTTACTGGAACCAATATTATATTAAATTTTTATATTAAAATGTATTCCAAATTTTGAATTAGAAAATTTTATATTATCTAATATGGTAAATTGAATTTTTGACCATAATGACCTATAAAAATTGAATAATTTATATATCAATGATCCGGTAAAATTGTGTTTACCAAGTAGTTAAACTAAAAAATAATGGGATAAAATGACCGAAATCATTTCAAAAACACATTTTTGAATATATTTTTGACCATATATCCTCAAAAAATTGATAATGATTCGATTTTTATCCCTGTTTCATGTCAAACAATATCAATACACCATTTTCTTTTAAATAATTACAAGCCTCCAACTCAACTCCCTTATAAAATGCCACCCCTCTCCTTTCCTCGTAACAAATCCAAACCCTATTGAAGTGTTCAATACCTAAATAAACAACTTGTTTTACCTAACTCCCATTATTATAGGGAGAATTGTTTTCATAAATTCGTCATATGATGTCTTTTTGTGTAGACTAAATGAAGTTTTCTAAAGAAGATGCAACATCATAAAAGGGTGTTTTATTTTATTTGTTCCTCCACCTCCTCCAAATATTTTTAAAACATAATGATATTAATAAATCAATATCGTATATATAATTATTTTTTTATTTTAATATCTTGAAGTACAAACATATCCACCTCCCTCAAATAGGAAACAAGACCATTGATCTTGCGTACAGAAAACTACCACATCATGAACTGTCATCATTCAATTTCCATCACCACTTCTCATGACAAAATATAACAATATATTTGCTGTTAATATAATATATTTATGATATAATAAAACTTATTGAATTATAATATCATATATAACTTCATAATTTCCATTTAGTAGATAATGCAATAAACGCGTTCGTTTGTACGAAAATCTACTGCCTTATGAAGTGATGTGATTCAGTTTTCACTAACCATTTTAAAGTAAGGTAAAAAAGGATAAATTTAATGAATATATTTGAAATATATGACAATATATTATTATTTAAAACTAGATAAAATCCCATTTGGTAACCTTTAACTGATTATGTCAATGATAATGTCACTCATGTGTATGTATGAGCTTCTATCTCTATGAAGCGATGTGATTCTTTCTCCATGTTCAAAGATCAATAATTATTACAAATATGTATCTAATGAAAATAATATTTAAATAATTAATATAAATAAATAATTTATGGATATATATCAAATTTTTAATATTTATAATGTTCAAGAAAAAACATGAATGATAAAATAAGGCAATTAACACAAGATACAATATTAATCATGAAATATTATCAACGAACCTATAATAATATGATAGAGACGATCTTATATGATATTTAAAATATTAATATGGTTCTACTATAGGTTAATAACATTGTTCAAACCACTATATCATTGGTTAAAGAGTTATTGTATAAAGGGAAATGTGAGGTAATTGGTTTCATAACTAAATTTCCAATCATTGGGTTATACGACTACTTCAGTGATAATATTATGCCAAAATTTAGAGTGAAATCACTATTTATTAATTTATTATTATATAATTCCCATTTGCATTCTATATTATGAATCCTTTCTACATTTTTTATTTTAATTAACAATTCATCTACTTAATTCATAGTAATTTGTGATTAAAACGTTACCAAAGTGCTAAGTGTCTATATTTCAATCTCATTTTATTTCTGATTTCTTATGCTTGAGTTTCCATTGAAGGAAATTATATGATCATTTTCTAATAAACCCCTTCCATTTTATTATAAAATTATAATCCACGGTTTTTTGATGTAAAATCACCATTTTCCATTATTTGGTATTTAAAAATATTGATAGAATATTTTTAATAAAATACGAATTTCTTTCACTCTATGGGAAAAACAAATTTCATCCATTTCCATGTTTTCTAAAACAGTTAACATATGTTTTTCTATGAATTTTTATGTTATTTTTATCCTTAATTGGTATTTAAAAAATATAATCTTCTTCTATTATTCCAAAAAATGTTCTTTTTATATTTTATTACAAAAATATGGAAGTAATCATTTTATTAATATATTCTTCATGACTGGAACTCTTCCACCATCATTACCACTCAAGGATTTAATAAATATTTTTTTGGTTTCAAAATTTATTCAAAAAATAATTGATTTCTAGATATTTTTAGATTTTATATAAGTGTTTTCAAAATGAAATAGATATTTTCCTAAATAAATTTTTTAAATGATATTTCAAAATAATTTCCCTTTTTAGAAGACAACCTTTGATTCTACTCAATGTGAAGAGATTATTTTTCCCGAAGAAATTTTTTATGTATTTTGATAAACAACAACAACCAATGGTTTTATTTATTTCATCTAAATTTTGTATGTATAACTCTCACATATATATCAGGATTATTCTCCCATCCTTTGTTAGGGAAATACATTCCTTATGATTTTGTATTAAATAATTTATTTTAGAAATTTTCTTTTTTTAGGATATAAAGAAATATTATACAATACATTTTCTTTCTAAGTGCAATTCTTATGTTATAACATATAATTGATTTCCATTATGTGTCACACGTAGATCATGGGATTTAATGATGGGTGGTACAAGATAGTTATCTAATGAATTGGGAAATGATAATGTATCATTATATATCATGTTTGGGATTATGGAGTGACCCTAATATACCATGAGAAATTGTTTAATACGTGACACTATCAAGGAAGTTACATTTTACACATGTTTATGACATGTAATATGTTGCGACCACATTTTCTATTCTATCATGATCTCATGAAACAATGATCATTATGTTATGATTCCACATGATTACTCATTTGAATCCACTTTTATTATATTATGTTATATCGTTGACCCACATTTTATGTTTCCTTGTCATCTATATTCTCTAACTCATATTTTCAAATCACCCCCTTATTTATATAATCCATAGGTTAACCCATTCAGATTTTCAAGATCAAGTTTATTTTACGGGATCACTAAGGAAAAATGATGCCATGTTTAATATACTAATAACCTATTATTATGAAGACACTAGACCATTATGATCCTTATGTTGTAATCATTGGAAATTTATATTTAATAATCATGTAATAAAATATATAAAAGTATTGGGTTCACATAACTGGTATTATAGGAAATTATAAGTTATTCTCTGGAACAAGGATGAGAAAACATTTGTGAGAACCCCATTAAAACTTATAAGGATAAACATTAGGATAATTATTTGTAAAATAAAATATCTTATAATCTTAGTGAAGTGTAGAGTTAATAGTTTACAAAAAATACATTACTTTTTAGATACTAAAAATCGATGTGGATATATCATAGTGCTATATAGGGTTAATAATAACAAAAACGGAACACTGAGCTAGAATTAATCCTTACCTGGTGGACAAAAAATGGCCTTGATTCACACTTTGATTGAAACTCCCAAGGGGTATTCTTTTGAAAATAAAAAACTCTTTTTTATCCATCATGAAGGAATTTAATAATGAATATTAATGACCTACTTTAAACCAATGATTACATATATTAAAAAAAAGTAGTCATGATTTTAACATCCAATAAGCGATTTTTCATGATTATGTTCTTTAACACTACGAATTTTGTTTCTCTAACTATGAGTTTTTATTTATAATCATTGTAACGAACTAGAATAACATTGAATATTCTGGAAAATGTGTTAATATTAAATAAAATTGGAAAATGTTATAGTGAAGGGTTTTGTGATTATGCCTAGTGAGTTATCATGATATATTATTATTAACTTTCACCATAACTAAATCTCAAACAACTAAATAATAGAATCATATATTTAGTTGATCACTAATTTGGTAGAGACCTTGGTGGAAATAATATATGGTGTCTTATATAAAAATAATGTGGGAAGAATCTCTCCAAGGAATGTATCAATGGAACATCAAGATGTTTTGGTGTGGATAGTAAGGAAAAAATGAATGTATTTCTTGATGTAAAAGGAAATTATTTGTAATTACAATGGTTGAAAATAATGCTATCCCTAAGGTATCGTTGAAAATATAATTTTTTAAATATGGAAAGCATGAGAATTGTTCAAATCGATGTCATACGTGGAAAACATGTGAAGAGAATCAGTAAGGATGTATGAGTAATGGTTATATTACCAGAATAGAAAAAAATGAAATATGAATTTTATGGGTTTTTATGAAATTATTTTTTATGTTAAAACATCATGATTATGTTTTGGTTGAAGAATGATAAAAAATTATTATTATTACATATTATAGAAAAGATGTATAAAGGAATAAGATTATAAATTCTATTAAATGGCTTACGAATAATGTGAAATTAATGAAGTGTTTTTCAATGTGAGTTCAAGAATTATGTTATATGAATAATGAAATATATATTCTCATTAAAGGATATTAATTTAGGATTTGAAATAATATATAGAATTGTAATGATGATCAAGAAAAGTTATTTAGTTTAAATTTCATATATTATGGAAAATTCATTATTAATGAAAAACAACATATAATATGATTTTTAAAATTGGAAAATGGTGTTTATTTTCTATAAATAGATGATTAATACGGATAATATAAATTGGATAATATTGATGACCACACAATGGATTAATGATTTATTGAAAAAGTTATATATTTTATCATTAACGGTGTTCACGAATTTTTTTTATTCGTAGAAAATATTGAATAAAATATTGTTTATTTAATTAATAAGGAAGCACGTATGTTTTAATTAAAGGATTAAGGTAATTAAATATACTACCATACTTCTAGAGAATTTATGACCAGTGTATTCACATATTTGATATGTGACTGTTAAGAGGTACTTATTTATATTTTTTGTGTTCATATTAAGTAGAATTTTTAAATTCAGTGATCATATATAAAAAATTTATTCCATAATATCCATAAGGTTAACAATTTATGGAAATTTTTATGTTGATTTTTTTATGTGGTTTTGAAAAAAAAACAACACAAGAAGATTTATGAATTAGTTTCATTAATTATATTTTATTTGATAATAAATATTTATATATGTAATGAATTATCATAATTTTAAATATATTATTATCAATTATTACTTTAAAAATGAAAAATTCATCTCATAGAGTAAGATTAGATGTACAGATTGATCAAGACTCAACTAAATGATAATATTTTTCTTATCCAATTGAATGAAATAGAGTAACTATAAATCCCTATAAAAATTCCACATCATTAGGAAAATGATCATGAAATAAAATTTGTTCTTATTACCACTATTTATGTTCAAATCATAGAATTTTTTAATAGCAATTTGGTTTATGGTTTTCTGGTTTTACATTTTTTCATGTTAATTCACTTTCTTATTATCAATGACCTTTATAAATCTCCCTCATAATTTGGACATTACCCTTTCCTACCATGTCCTAATATTCACTTCCAACTTAGTTAATTCTATTTTTAAACAAAGTATGTTTCATTTTAGAAAACCTTCACATATCCATTTTTGTCTATTCAATAGGAAGTTTTATTAACCCTTATTATATTATGTTTTCCTCATAAATAGATTTCCAAATGTTATACCCTTATTTACCAAAAAAATTCAAATTATGAGGATAAATTTTATTTAATTGTGTTATAATTTAATTCCCAGATATTTTAAAAGAAAAAATTTATGTATTATTGTATATGTAACATGAAACACTATGTTTATATCAATTTACATGCAACACAAAGTATAAAGGAATCATGATATACTATAAAAGTATTATTGTGATATTATTCACCTAGCCATTGGAATATAAGTTAGTAATATTAATATATAAATAATGAGAAAAATTTTACATTTATATAAAATCAACTCTTTTGTGACCAATTAATTATAAATGATAATAAGAACCATTTCCAAATAATTAAAATATTTTTCTTAAAGAACTATTTTTATGCATAACAAATGTGTTTTTATTAGTATATAAAATATCACATTTTGTGAATTATATTATATAGATTTTTATATTATATATTAAATTTTATATTTAAAATTAATATTATTTGTTTTCTAGTCATTAGATAAAATAAATCTGATTTTAAGCTTAAAATTTGTATCATTCAAAGAAGAAGTTTTATCACATTTTGTGATCATTATTAAAATTCAATTCATAAAAATGTTGCAAATTTAATTGAAATATTAAATTAATTTTTGAAAATATCTTGTCAAAATTGTCTTCTATTGAATTTTTGACAATTTTTTGAGAAGTTAAAATTTTCGATTAATAATGAAAAAAATTAGTTTTTAACAACAATTTTCGTTATATTAATAATTTTGTTAACATCCAAATTTTTATAATATTGTTTTTAAATTTAAATAACTAAAATTATATCTCTAAAAATACAATTAAGGTCATTTTAATCAATTAAATATTTTATTTTATATAAAATTACAATAAACATTTGATGATTTTCACTTTGGTAAACTACTTTTTATCGAGTTTATAGGTTTAATATTAAATTTTATTTTCCCAATTTGGTGAGTTAAATTTAAAAAAATATGGATTCCATATTTTTATTCAGTATAATTTATATTATTCAAAAATTTTAAATTATTTTTTTACCATAATTAATTGTAAAAACAATAAATATTATTTTCCAGAGTTATGATTAAATGGGATTTCTATGTGTTAAATAAAAATAAAAGGGTTAAAAATTAAAAAAAACATTCCAAAACCAATTATATTGGTATATATAGAAATTTTAACCTCTAGGGTTCAATAAAGAATTATTTTTTAAATTTTTTAATTAATAAACATGGATACGCTTTATTATTTTAAAATATTTCAAGTGTTTCACTCACCTCACATATATAACTCACCCCCTCTCCCATACACTTCACTCTTATATAATAAATTTTTCGGTATAATAAATACATAAATAAATTCATTAATTTACTAAAATCGACTTAGAAGACTTTTTTTGTCATAAATATGCACTAGGATTCATTTTGGTTCAAACCAATATAACTTGTCTGATGAATATATAACGTCCTTAACTGAGAATTTTATTTTATTTTTTTCTTCCACCTCTATAAAATAATTATAAAACATGATGATATAATAAACACAATATATTCCATATAATTTTATTTTAAATGTTTTGTTCATTATCGAAAACTATATCCTCCTCCTTCAAATGGGAAATGAATCTGTTGATTGTGTGCACAATGAACTACCTCCACACGAACCGAGGTAAATCAATTTCTATTACCACTTCTAAAGGATGGATAACAATATTTATATAATGTTTATAAAAAATAATGATTATATTATTATAATTATTGAATTATAATATCATATAAATCTTCTTACATTCCATTCAATATTTAATTCACCAATGTCATTCATTTGTACTAATACTACCACCCCTTGAGGTAAATTTATACGTTTCTCAATAACTCATTAAATAGAATGTAAAAATCATAAAATAATTAAATATATGTGATACATATGGAATTATATGTATTCTATAAAATTAATATATTATGATCTTTTTTACCCATTAAACCATTGTGTAAATGATAACATGACTCATACATACATATGACCAACCATCTTCAAGAATCGATGCGATTCATTATCAATGTTCAAAGATAAATAATTATTCTAATGATTTATTTAATGAAAAATAATAATTTATATATCATTAATATAAATCTATATATGATGGTATTATGTCCTATGTTCAAGATCGATATCGTTCCTAGAAAAACATGGACGCGAAAACGAGCTAATTGACGCCTCAAAAAAGATTCATTGAATGATTATCAACGAATGGGTAATAATATGATATAAAAGGATAATATATGATATTAAAAATATTAATATGGGTATGTTATTATTTAATAACATTTTTAAATATATTATACATTAGTTTAAAGGGAACTCAACTAAAGGGAAGCGTGATGTAAGGGGTTTCTTAAATGAATTTCCATTAATTGGGTTAACAAACTACTTCATTGATTGTATTTAGAAATAATTAACAGTAAACATAAAAAAAGTTTTAATGCTATATTAAAACATTTATTTTTTGGGATATCAATTATATATATATATTCATTCCATTTATTAACTCTTACCTTAATGATACAAAATTTTCATGGGTTCGGTCTCATACTTCCTTCATTGAGATACATGTTATTTTATATATATAATTTTTTTTAAATGGTGTATATACTAATAAATTATATAATATATCATGAAATAATCCAAAATCATGATATTATATGTTAAAATACAACTATTTATTTCATGGCATTTTTTGATTCAAAATTTACCAAAGTGGTAAGGGATACTTTTCAATGGAATTTTAATCATGATTTTTTAAGGTTGAATTTATATTAAAGAAATTTTTTGATCATTTTTTAATGAAACTATTCCATTTTATCATCCTCTAGTTAAACACTATTTTTTCATGTAATTTTACAATTTCCCTCTATTTGGTACTTAAAATTATTGATATTTTATTAATTAAAATCTAATTTTATTTCACTCTTTTATCAAAAGCCATTTTTCATCCAAATCCATTTATTTAATGTTATAAAAAATGTTTCACTATGATTATTTAATGTAATGTTATCCTTTATTGAGTTTTCAAAAAAATTCAAGGAACATTCATGTAATTTCCCTCAAAAATAAAACTATTTTCTTTTCTTATAAAAAAGTGAAATGAATGAATTTTTTAACTTATTCGGCATGGATAGAACTCTTCCACCATAATGACCACTCAATTCTTTAAATATTAATTTTTATGTATAAAAGGCTATTTTTTATGATGAAATTTCTAATTATAGAATAATATTAAGATTTTGGAAATTTCTTTCAAAAAATAATAGGAAACTTTCCTAATGAAATTTTCAAAATGATATTTCCAAGTCATTTTCCATCTACAACGATATACTTTCATGTAACTCAAAATGAAAAGGTTATCATCCCCCAAAAATATTTTTAATAGTATTTACATCATCAATAATATTAATTAATGTTATTTTTTCAATATAATTTATTTATATATCACTCTCACCTAGATACGATACTTATTCACCCTTCTTTGGATGGTGTAATAGATTCTTTTTTTATTATTTATTAAATTTATTCAATATGTTATGAAAAATGATTATGAAACCCATTTTATTTCCCTAGATAATTAATTTTTATAATTTATGGTTGATTTCATTTATTTTTAATACATATATAATGACTATATTGTTATGGTTGTGACCATATAATTCTCTAATGCATTGGGTAATTTTATAGTCCATGAGACATTATGTATAGGATTATAGAGTAAACCAAATCCATTATGAGACTTTTTCCACCATGTGATAATCTCTAGGATGATATCATTTACTCAGTTTAATGTCCTACTATATGTTTCCACCACATTTCCTATGATACCACGATCTTATTATATCATTTTAATTATGTTATTCCCTTATACAATTAATTAGTTGCCTCTAATTTTATGATATTATCTTATATAATTAACTCATTTGTTATATCTCTATATGGAATTTATTCCATTACTTGGATTTTTATCTCACACATTTTTTATGTATTACTTATGTTATCTGAAAAAGATTATTTAGATCAAATGGATTTTAGGGTTTCACAATATAAAAAAGGATTCCTTTTTTATTTGTTATTAACATAGTCTTACAAAATAACTAGGAATTTGTGATCCTTGTGTTGTCGTATTTAGATAATTATGTTAAAGAATGATGTAATAAAAAGTGTAAATTTTTTTTGTCTCTATAGACTATAAGATAAATATAGGTAGAAAAGTCAAGGAAATTAAACAGGGCCATGACTCACCCATTGACATTTCGTGGTGTATGGAAATCATTAGTGGAATTGTATAAATTGTGAGGATATAAAAAAAAGGATGTCTTATAGAATTTAAAATTCAATTAAAATTATATATGGTTGAAAGTACTTACTACTTAGTGACAATTTTCTAATTAATTAATTGGTAATTCCATTTAGTACATCCTTCTAATCCACATCAAAACATAGATATCTAATAAACTATGTATCTTAAATATTTGGTAATGTCTACCTTGAAAATTATGATGAATTTCACATCACATGGAATGGATATGTTAATCTTCTCATGTAGAGTGCTTGTTTCTTATAGATGAAGAAAGTGTGGAACATTATAGGATTCTATAAGAACCTCTTATTAGTAGGGAAATTGGATGATATGGGATATAGAACAACCATTCCCAATAGGTTCTAGAAAATTGAATTACGTAATATTATTGTGGAGAAATGATTCATGATTTGTACACTAAATATGAAGGAAAATTATGATGAATGTATCATATTCCTAATTTCATCCTCAGAAGACTAGAGGACTGACATTGTAAACCTGGTCACCTAATTCAGAAAATATAAAGGTTCTAATAGGTAATGGAATACTGAATCATGATTTCTAAAGTATCATAGGTTGTGGGAATCACGTATTGGGAATGAAAAATAAGTTTTCAGTCAACATGAATAGTCAGAAGCATAGATGATTGAATCGAGTGTTATTTTACTCAGATATATGGGTAAATACCCCTTTTCAATCTCACAGAATATCTCCTTACATCATCATGTTCATAAATGATTTTTCAAGGATGGTATGGATAAATTCCCACAAGAATATGTTTACTTTTTTAGGTATTTGTGTAGTGGAAACCCAAGGATGATATGAATAATGGTCAAAACATAATATCCATCATATAAGATAATGATGGAGTGTATAGAAGAATAAAAAAATTTAAATTTTATAGGGATCCATGTATCATAACCGAAATTAAGGTAAAGTAGACAAAATATAAAATAATTTTAGAACATATTATGAATTTGACATCAACTGGGAAAGTATGATAAATTCATTGCACTATAGAATGACAAATCCATTAAGGATAAATAAGACAACAATGAATAATACTTGGAAATTTGAATTCTATTGTCTAAAATGGTCCAGATTCTATCATAATTGTTATGGATTAATTATTTACCTAAATTTGTCCACCATAATTCCATTGGAAGTCTATTTTTTTATTTCATTGATAAAATAGATAGTGAAATGATGGAGGAAATGTCAAAGGGTTGTTTTATTATAAGAAATTGGTTTTAAGAAATTGGTTTCACATAATTAGATTATGATAAAAACAAAGTAATTATAAATAAAAATGTTATATTAAATGAGAAGTTATTATTGAAGGAAATAAATTTGGATAAATCAGATGTTATGGGATGAAGTTAAATTACATAAAGAGATCATGACCTAGATAGTAGTAACAAAATATCATATGTTTTAGTAGAATTGTATTTTCTTATATGTTCATGGAAAATTCAACCAATGGTTTTTTTTTCAAAATTCACAAGGATTATTTAATACAAAGGAAATGATATAGAGGTTTAGAAATAGACAGTTAGTTCATATAAAGTTAGGGTATCAAAAATATTACAACTAAAAAGATATTAATCTAATGTTAAGATGAAAATATCATCTACTGTAAAACATTTATTTCAATATTTTTGGGTTATTTTTTATTTTCTAATTATAAAATATTATGTGGAATATGAATTCATGAAAGATGTTGAAAAACTCAATGAATTGAAATAGTGGGAGTTATTATTGCGTGAATAAATGAATTCCTTATAATTCAATTGAAATCAGCAGTTGGATGAACTAATTAAAACAATGTGATCATTGGAGGACAAAATTCTGTTCAATTTTAATGAAGAAACTAATAATATTAGGATATATATAGTTTTGAATGATGTGAAATAATTCCAATAGAAGGATGTTATAAATATAAAATAATTTTCATCACTTGTATTTAGGAATAATACTCTCCAAACATTACCGAGACTTTATATTTTTTATGGTCTAAATTTGATGTAGATGAACTCCATGACCACATTTTAACGTGACGACATGAAGGAGGATAATTACATGAAGTAGCCCAAGGGATTCTTTGACCCTTATAAGAGAATATTTTTGTGTGTGTTTAATCTATGAATATATGAAATTAAACAAGAACATCATTAGTGGAATCACAAGTTTAAAAATTTCAAGTATGAGGAAGGTTTTATGTGATTAAAAATTGAAAATTTTTATCACACAATGTTATAGTGTAATGAGACATATATAAAACCTATAAATTCTATTTAAAATATTTTTGTATGGGTCTATAGATTCAATATGTTATGGAGTTTAAGAGTATGTAGTCTTGAATATTTGAGATGTAGTATCATGGCCAAGACATGATAATTTTTTGGATGTGCATATATAGGGATAAAAATTATGGTACCTGGTTTTTTTCTAATAAATAATATATCCAGATTATCATTAAAATTTTACAAATAAAATTATGTAATTTTGTCTCGACCCCACTTACCATTCACTTCAATTTATCCAAATCAGAGGAACCAACATCAGATGGTGGGGATCAATATATGGATAAAGTGTTTTATGCAACTAATATTAGAATATTGATCAATGTTATGATATGCATGTAATTAGATATTACCTTGGTAGTGGTATTAGTATGTCATTTTATTTTGATCTCTGGATGGGAGAATTAGGAAGTCAGGAAGTGGATCATTTGATAAATAGCTATACATTAGGGATGAGGATCCATTTTAGGGATTTATGGAAATGGATTTTTTGGAGGGTCTTAGATTATTGGAAGAGAATGATAATATTTTTTATATTTATAAGAAAAGTGATATGTTTGATACCTCATATGTATATTTTCATCACACTTCCAATAAAATAAGTAGATTTTGTAGTGGGTATGAAAGACAATAAGGTGTAAATTTTTTAAATTATCCTACTAAAGAAGCATGTAATGTTACTAGATGGAATATTTTTATTTCTTGAAATAAAAAGTTCCATTCAACATTCTCAAAATATATTATTTCATGAAATTAAAGAAACCTTGACATGATATTCTATTTCAAAAAGAATATAATGAACATAATGAGTTAGAGATATGAAATATTGTTTGAATGAAAAATCTAGTTGATATGTTCACAATGTTTTTATTCTAAAAATATGGAGGATCCTGAAATAATTGGACATGAGTAAAAAAAATATAGTGGGAAAAATAAATATTTAACCAAATATTTTTCCCAAATTGGTGATGGAATTCATCACGAGGTAGATCATTGAATAAGTATTGAAGTGGGATATAAACATGTTTCACAGTCCAAACACGTTATTCTAATTATCTAAATTTATAATTTTTTTTGATTTCCTAGTATTATTTACATACCATGTTCCTATGATATTTTCCTTGCATCTTGATTATTGTCTCATGTTTCTACATTCCTAAACCATAGTATATTTATGATTTTTTGAGGTTATATATCCTATAACATGGATTTATGGATATAATTTATGATTAATTAATCATTTTAATTATATATTTTCCAATTAGATTGTTTTCCCAAATCCTTTTCATTAAAACCATTATGAATCTTTGATGAGTTTTCCTGTTAGTGAGCTCTTATGCTCACCCTTTCTTATGTTTCCATTTCAAGGTAATTATGTAATGTATTAATAATGATTTTTTATATAAATAATGAGTGATCAAGACATTTTATAGTCATTGTGAAGACATAATGGTAAATAAATCATTTACATAGATATCCTTAAAATAAATTGAACCATGGGGAACTGGGTTTATACATTATTTTCTGGGAAGTAATATCTATGTTAGGAAAGTATATCAAATACTGATATGTTATAGAAGAGTTACCTAAAGGAGAGGTCTTAATGGGTAAGAATATCATAGAATTGTTTTAGATTATTTAGAGTCCTAGAGATAGAGTTTGGGGTTTCTATTCTACTAAGGTGTGTTTTGGGAAATTGATTATTGTTGTTGATGAGTTTTTAGTTCTATGAAAACCCAAAGAACATAGTGTTGGTTTGGTGAATGATGTATCCATTCTCTGACACTATTTAAATATTTTAATCAACTCAAACCCTAAGGAATTAGTTTTATGATATAGTTAGGTGTGATTATGCATCATTTTCTGTAATGTAACTGATTTAATATTATTATTTTTATCAAAGAACCTAGTGGTGATGTGGTGGTTGATATATCAATTGACTATGACCCTTATATTATTTTTAACAACTCAAAACCATGTGGAATCAATTGTGGGCTACAGTTAGTCTTTTTATGCATCATATAGAGGGATATCATTGTAGACACATCCTTCAAGTGTCAACCTAACGATATATTATTATTTCATTACTAAGGAAACAAATGAGATAAAGGATTACACAAAAATATTTCTATCTCATTTTTAGAGACATGATGTTGAGATCTTATGTCTGTGAATTTTCTTCTATATTGAGATTAACTGGTTGAATATATATTTTTTAATGAATTGTTTTGGAGATAACCTTACATGAATGTACTGAAATATCATTTATCGCATCATAATTAGTGAAGAAATTCTTGTACATATTATTGTAGTTCCAACTGATTTAAAAGAGGTTATCCCTTTTCTTCATACACTATGGGGGATCCATTTTTAATGGTATCCTAGAATCCAAGAAACCCCTAATCCATTTATTTTGGTAGGATTATTGGGGTGTGACACACACATTCTATCTATTCTGGACACCTATTGACTAGATGGGGATTCATTTATGAGATCTCCAATAGTATAGTGATATGATATTTGATGAACTTTCTCTCAACCTCATATTTTCATTACTCTATTGTGGAGGGAGTTTGATTCCGTTTTCATGAGGTGGTTCAAACCATTTGTTTGCTAAAATATTATGTTCATGAGATTTTGGACTATTCACATTGTATCATTAACATGTAAAAATATATATTGAGTACTGAAGAGATCACAAGATAATCATTGGACATGATTCAGAATATATTTTCTCAAGAACATTAGGTCCTATAGAGATTATAGTGAAATTATCAAATCTGTGTTCCAAACCATATATGCATCCACCATTAATGGAATTCTTGATCAAGCATTAGTACAAGATAATTTCCTTAAAGAGATGAACTGTCGTATTTGGAATTTTATGAATTTCTCCCTTGACGTATCCCTAGTGGTTTTAAAAATGGACCAATATATTTAAAGTGGTTTTTTGATCTAGGATGTTATTATTGTAGGCATGAATGTTTACTCTGCGAGGGATTTTTCAAGGATTAGGTGGTGTGGAAGTGATTAGTTGTTAATAATTCATCAATCCAATCTCAAAAATAGCACCCCTATATGACTCTTACATAACATAGAGTGCTAATGTCCAAAAATACGAGTTTATGTATGAAATAGAAAACTATGAACAATTGATAACTATTAATGTATGTTGAATGAATCATGTAAAATCTTTATAGAACCTTGTTTTTGTTGATAAAATTAGAAGGAATTCATCCAACACTATTTTATTGGATTTAATCATTTTGTTGAATCCCCTGGGTATAATGATGTTATTTATAGAACCTCCATAATTTCTATTTTATATCACTCACACCTACTAATATTTTGATATTTACCTTGATAGATAAGAACATATTTCATCGAATTCCATCATGTTTTTAATGATAACCTAGTTGTATCATCATTAGAAATGATCCTAATAGTATATTGTAGTTCTTTATGAGGTATATATGGAAGATATATTATACATTCCCATCATAATGAAAATATAGAGTTGTAATGGATGATGTTTTCTTAAGGATTTTTGTGTAGTTTCTCAATTTGTTTCTATTTTATCATGGGTTTTGAATCTGAAAGTGTATAGTAGTTTCAATGGTTAGAATTATCCACATCAGACTGTGCCTGAATGGGTAACCAAAGAGACGTAATATGGTAACATGTGATGTTTTATTTTTTTGATCCCAACAATATTTCATAAAACATGAAAATGATGAAAACATGATATTTTTACATTTAAGGGGAATAATTTGGGATTGAATATATGGATGTTGGATTTTTATGTCAAATGGTTGTAAAGACTATGTAATCCTTGCTTCATGTGATCATAGCTTTAGTGAATACCCCATTCTGTATATATGTTATATAATGATAAAGGAGATGATATAGAACATGTTATCCTATAGCACTATTAGAGATATTATATAATATTTGTGTTGAGATCAATTGTGGTATTCTATGAATGTTAATTGTTTCAATGCAATATTTAATTGGGTATATTTTTATGGAGGGTAGACTAAACCTATCACTAGAGGTGCCCTTAGAAATGAACCTTTTTGTGGTATATGTTAATACATCATGTTTTCATTTTGTTCTTTAATTTTATTCGACCATTTATTAGGGAAACTGAATTGATGATGATTTTTAAAGATACTCATGCGAAAAAATCTTATATTTTTTCTTAAATGATTATTCAAGAAAAGTTTGTGTCTATATTACATGAAATTTTTTGTAAGATCATAGGAGAAATATATAATATGTTATAGTAATGAGTATGTTCCTTATTTAATTATATCAAAGATAAAATAGAGACAACACACCAGAAGAGGTTTAAGTACATGTTGTGATTGGTTATTTTTCAGCATGAGGGAGTTTTTCAAGATTCAATATTAGTAGTTTGAGTTGGCTTTTAGGATTTAATTTATAAATAGTGTGGGGGGGGTATAGTGGCACATATTGTTTCCTAGTTAAGGCATATCACATTTTCACGATCAATGTTCCATGTCAATAAAAATGGTAAAATGATAAATTCACCATAGTAGATGATCATAGAAATATTTTTTTATCATTACATTGCTCTTGGAATGTGGTATTTACAATTGGGTTAAATTCACCATGGTAAATAACCACAAGAATATTTTTTCAGTAAGTCTCTGAATTTTATGTTTATAGTTTGGATAAATTTTTGAAATTTTCCATGTTACTTGAATATTATGGGGTATTAATACATAATAAATAAATAAATATTCCTTCCATGAGAACAGTAATTAATATTAATGAAATTGGATTTTGGATGGAAATTTCAACACCAGGTTTTTATGTAAAATATGACTCTTTCCCTCAGTGAGTTATAAACTATAGAATCACGTTAAAAATCATAGACTAAGAATCTTTTAGACATTATAATTAAAATTATTATCATTATGTTGTCATTGTTCATGTGGATGTGTAAGGTAACTAGTGATGAGGCACTGACATATAATTACCTTGCCACATGAGGATGACACATAAAAATATATTTTTTATTGAAGGAACATATTTTTTGATGGTTGACCAAACTGAATGGAAGGATTTAATTCACTAATTTACATGGATAATTTAATTGAAACTTTTTAATGAGAATTTGGGAATTAAATAATACATTACCTATCCTATAAAAATATTCTAATATTTTGGAATTAGAGATAATCTATTCCCCCTTATCCCTTTAAATTTTAGTAATTTATTTGTCATCAAATTGAATAACATTCTTCACACAACGGGATAATTTATTCATGATGGTGGTGTCAACAGTGAATGAAGATCAAGGAATTATCATAATGAAGTGTATAAATTACCATTAATAAAAGAAATATTATTATTTTTAATTTTTCTTATTCCTCATAATTTATTTCCCTCTTTATCTTGCAATGATAAAATATCCAAATTACTCTTGGATACAATTGCAGAGAATAATCGAATAGTGGGATAATAAAATATTTTTAAATTATTCAATAATGTTAAAAATTGGGAATAATTAAAATAATAATTATTATTTTATTCAAAATAATAATTACAAGAAAAAAACATGATACAGATTTAGTAATTTTTTTAAGTAATATGGTTCAATTAAATCTTACTTTTATGTTTATTTCAATTAATTCATTTCCTGTGAGAAATTAGTTAAAGAGTTTTAAATTGACCTAATGGATTTCCATTACAATTTATTTTTGTGCAATTAATTGTTTTTTAAAAGATTAATTTTCATGAAAATATTTTTTCTTAATATGATTAAGTAATGAGTGGTGATTTTTAATTTTCTTATTTAAAAAAGGAGTTTTAAATGTACATTACCATTCATAAATTTTAATTCCAACGCATGTGGTTTAATTATTTTAATTTTTATAATTCTAGTAATTTATGTTGTTTTATCGAAGCCCAAAGGCCTTAGATATGTTACTATTTTTGGATATCGCTATTTTTTATTATGTTCGGAGGGAACCCTTTAAATGAACCATATGATCCTGGAAGAAGTCCCACGAAGTCCAAAAGACTAATCACATATCCAACACCTCCCTTATATTATTAACTTTAAGCCAATAAGATCCCCATCATACACAACTTATCAGCTATCATTTCCCTTTGTTGAACTGCATAGTTACTAGTACCAATGGGGAAAGACGTACCCTCTCATCAATCCTAATCGAGATGTCATTTCTGTTTTTCAAATTAGAATTTATATGATAATATTTTTTAAGAATTGTGTGTAATTAGTTTCGATGAAGTGGAGTTGAATACTTATAAAAACGAAATATTTGATCAATATACCAAATTTGATAATTTTTATCTTTGATTAATAAATTATATTAAACATTAATTAATTTATTTTGTTAATGATATATTGATTAATTGTTAAATAAATACTTTTGGCATGTGACTAACATTGGGATAAAGCCTATACATTTATCAAGGTTGTTCCATAAATATTTCTCCATGGATAATTTATATAAAATATTTTTCTACATTGTATCTATCTATCAATTATTTATAAATAAATTATTATTTTAAAATGATAATGATAATAGAAAATTCATTTTACATTTGGATTTTTCTACCACAAATAGTCAAATCAGTCTTGTCGCATGCTAATATTAGTTGATGAACCCAAATGGGTGTTATTACATTAGTGGTCAAGTATCACTCTTGCAACAAAATTCATTATTCTTGTCAAAAAAATTTCATGTTTTATTTCTGGCATGATTTCATGAGGATATGATAGAGGACATCTAAATAATACCATATCATATAATTCTTCATCAATATCATCAAAATTTTTGTTGTCTAGCCTGATAAATGGATGGAAAATAATGGTCAAGATGGTGATGGATGGTAGAAAATAGATCAAGTGTGATATGAATAAAGTTCCAAAGGAAACATTCTCAAATGGGATTGGAGATATTATCTAAAGTGGAGGATACTGTGGTGGTCACACAGTGAAGTTAGGTTAAATGATGAATTTTCCATTTCGGGTCATTCCTGACTACAAATCATGTATTCTATAATAAAAAACCATGTATTTATACATTTAATGTTTCTTTATTATAATTTTTTCACATAGTTTTTATCCCCCTACAAATCATTTTTCATGCATTTAAATTGGTATTGTTATGGTGAATGTAATTATAAAAACCCACACAAAATGAATTTGAATTGTGTACCATTTAACTCAGAATTATTCACTTATGCATGTCACAATCTACAGACCATGTCAAATTTTTTGATCAAAACTCCATGTTTTCCTTTACACACACTATTTATAGTGGATAAAGTGACTCATTGTGTATAGGTTTTACATATTGAGTGGTTATAATGACAAAATGTTTCACAATTTATGTTCCATAAGTAAATATTTTTTTAATACCTTGTTAAATATAAAACAGTGATCTAAAGAAAAACCATGACATGTTAACATAAAATATTACCATTAAAATATATCTTTTAAATTTTTTGGTATAAAATTTTGTGAAAATATTACAAAATATTTTACGTGATGGGATAGAAATTGAATCAGGTAGAGGAATTGTCCCTTATGAATCACATTTTTAAAAGCCTGGAAATGAAGTAACATCACTTGTGTCTTCCATAAACCTATATAATTCCAATCATGAACAATTATTTTATGTGTTAATCATAAATTATAAAAACACAAACTCATGGAAATTTCCATGTGGTCCATGAAAAAGTAATCACCATCCTAGAATGTCACCAAAACATATGTTATTTGTGGATCATACATAGTGATCTTGAGGGGTTATATAACTAGAAATTTGAATGATATAATAAATTTATTAAAAATATAATAACTTATTTATCAAATTTATTTTACATATTTTCCATATTTAATTTTATTGAAAAAAAATTCTTTTCACCATCGTGTTCATAACATTAACAAAATTATTTCATTCATAAAAATATTTTTAAAAAAATTAAATTTCATGTGGAAGATTAAATGAAAATTAATATATTTTTATATGAATATTATTTATAATATAATAACATTAATTATATTACTAAATGATATGAAATAAGAATGAGGATGGTTAATACGTTCAAAAGATATTTTCATCTAAAAAATAGTTTATCATTATATTTTATGATTTTATTTAAAGGATTAATTATAAATTTTAAAATTTATTCTCAAAATTAAAATTAATTTTCATATTTATAATTTCAATATTAGTATTATAGAAATTTTTTAGGTTTTTTTTAAATATTTTATTTTAAATTAAATAGTTAAAATATCATTTTTACCAAAATGGTGACATTATAATTATATAAGACTGGAATGGTAGTTTATAATCCTTTTAATTCATACTAAATTTGTTTAATATTTCATAAAATTAGTTATCAGACAACCATTTTGAATTTATAAAGAATGTGATACATATAATTGAATAATATTTTGAAGAAAAAACTAATTTTGGACTATTAATTTAATTAAAAATTAATATGGTAAAATTTGGTTATACCATGGTTTCATATAATTTTTTTTATTCTAATAATAAATCATCTTATATTACTAATTTAACACACATAAAATTTTAAAATAAGAACATTTTATTCGATATCAAACACGACACGCAACATCAAGCTTAAACATCCCGTGGAATATATTTCATTAAATTTAATCTTTTTCGTAGTTTGAAGAACACACACACATGAGTCTAAACGAACCATAATATAGTATACCATCATAACCTAGCCATTAAATTGGGGGGTATGAATAATATTAATTAAATTATTATTATTTTTCCTATTCATTGTAAATAATATAAGAATAATTTAAAAGAGAAAGTAATATTTTTAAAATGTTGTATTTTTTAAAAAATTGTTTAGTTCTGCTTTACACGTGTAATTTAAAATTATATTTTATGAATTTTAGAAACTTTAATTTATAAAATAAACCTCATTTCAGTAATAATCATATTAAAAATATCTGAAGTTATATTTTTTTGGATTTTTTACAAGTTTAATTTTTCAATGAAGAGTGATAAATTCATATTTTTAAAGAAAAATTACTTTAATTTTAATTAATTTAAATTGTAAATTTTTATATTAAATTGGTATCATAGTAATATTAGTAAAATAATATTAAAAATTTATTAAATTACTATTTTTTTCAATTACCAATTTAATTTTTACATTAAATCCTCTAATACATAAGAAAATTTTCAATTTGGAAACCTTCTTTTTCGTCATTTCAGCTGGTACAATTTTAAATTCAATTATGCCACTTATGCGAATTGAAATTGGAAAATTGTTTTCCAAATATAGAAAAAAAAATATTTATATTATCTATTAAGGTCAAATTAATTTTTTATAGTAATGAATACTGAAAAAACTAAAAACTAATTATTGTTGTTTTGGTAAAAATGGGTTTACCAAAGGGATTATAGTAGGAATAGAAGGGTGAAAAATTACATAAAACATGTCCAAAACTTTATTGTGGACATATCTGGACATTATAGCCTCTACAGTTTTATAATTTATCATTTTTTAGGGAATTTTAATAATGTAAATTTTGGTGAAATTGATTCTTTTCAAAAATTTAATGTGTGTCATCTCCCCCCTCATAGAAAAGATCACTCCCACCCTTCAATTATTCACACATCACGACCCCTTTTCAGGAAAAAAACCCTAAAAACATATCCCCAACACAATTACTCACTTTATATAGATTATTTTATTAACAAAATAGAAACCCTATGGTTTTTAGGAGGATATAAAATATAGGTTTCTCTAAGAGAATGTAATTATATTAACCAATATATTTTGTTCCCTTTATTCTTTTTACACCTTCATTTATTCTATAAAACATCCATTATTAAAAAATTGTGTATAATATATAATTAGAAGTTATTATGTTTATTTTATGATATTTATCCCTATATTACTCTATTTTATGGAAAATGAAATCATCATTTATGTGTATGGTGGACCACCACCTCACAAACTGATGTAACTCTTTTTTCACTAAAAGATATCAATATTCTGTGTAATAATGGATTTAATGTATATATATATATATTAGTTATTATATAATTATAATTTTTGAATTATAATATCACATATACCTCCTTAACTTCCATGTTGTATAAAAGATGATAATTTCGCTCAATTGTATGGAGGACTACCACCTCATGAACCGATGTGATTCATTTTTCCCCCATGTTTTACATGTAAATTAATAAAGAAAATTTTGTTCAATATTATATATATATATATATGACATAATATGTGTTCTATAAATTTAATATATAACCAAATTTCTTTTCCTTTCACTCATTAATTGGATGATATCGTCGGTTGTGTGCACGTGCAACATACAGTCTCCTCGAAGCAATGCGATCCATTTTCCTTGTCCTAAAATCACAAATAATTATAAAAATGTATATAATGATTCAGTGTGATATTTATTTCATTAATTTAATTATATATATTATGTATTTTTATATTATTCCTGTAACACCCCATGCTTCTATGGTATGCTTTTCTTTGAATAATGTGATAGTGTGTGTTGTACGCAACATCGAGTTCTAACACACCACAACCAATCAAACTAGCCATTATGAATAGTAATACCTACTTTTTGAAATTATATATATTTTATATTTCAAAATGGACTTCATTTTTGGATTTAGAATATCGAAATTATCCTAAGATGAATTTTTGGTATTTTTCTGAGAACTTCCAATTTTTAGGAATAGTGAAAAATACTTAAAAACAACTTTTTTAATCAAAATAATTTATAGTGATAAATTATATTATTTAGTGGTTTTAAAGTATAATTATAATATATATTTACTATTTTATCCAATGGTGTTCATTAGAATTAATTTCACTTTGAAATTGGACATAAACAATTGTCAATCTTTTGATATGTATTGTTTCTTAAAAACACGCTATTTGTTGTAACAGCGGGAATTAATTATAAAATTAACTAATGCAACTTATAAGTTTGGAATTTTGTAAAATAGACATCATTTTTGAATTCGGAATATCAATTATAGCTTAGGGAGAAATTTTGGCATTGTTCTGAAAAACTCCAATTTTTTATGAATAGTGAAACCACTAAGTGGTAGTTAAAAAACTGAATTTTTCATAAAACTTAATATTACCGCTTCTGTGAATGGAATTTTGAAAATCCGAGAGACACGGTTAATATCAAGTAGTAAAATGTGGTTCAATGAGATGAAAATAATTTTTGCTGAATAGTAACTTTTTACTTTTATTTACCACGGTTAAATGTAAATAGGGTAATTAAGGGTAAAAAGGATATTAATATTACCCTAAAACATGTCCTAATTCTATTGGACAAATGTATCTCGACCAAAAACAACCTTAGTAATAAAATATTATCATTTAGATCCACTTGGATCAGATTAGGACATTTATAATTATTTAATTCAAAGAAGAGTTAAAAGAGTTAAAATCAATGTTTATTTACTAAAACATTTTTAATATAGGGTTATACATAATATAAATTCGACTGTAAATATTCATTAGAAAGATAAAATGATATCCTACATAATTATATTTTATTTATAATTTTTAGATATTAAATAATTTAATTTATTTATGACACAATGATGATGTAGTAATTACCATAATACTGAAAAATTAAAATCATTGATATTATAAATACCCAAATAAATATAATTTGAGACTTTTTATGAATTAAACTAATTTTCTAGGTTAATATGACATGTTAGTATTGACTTAAGTTACTTTTTTCTAAGTAATCATTCTGTTATGAGTTTCAAAAAAATCAATTATTGAATAGTGTCAAAATTGACATAAAAGAGTTTTTAAAACAAATATTAAATTATTAATTGATATTAAATTCCTAAAAATCTACGTTTCGACAAAGAGACTTATATCATGATAGGTGTATCATTATTTGACCACTTGGGGGTCTCATGGATGTATATAGTAAGTTTATTAACCATATAATATAAAAATACAAAGAGACATTATAAAAGTGAAACTAATTAACTAAGAGTTAAAACATAATGATAAGGTTAATATAGTAACCCAAACCAGTCTAAATTCTATTGGTTGACTGGTTTTAGACCCATCCCCACCTTAACCATTAAATAATCTACTTTGGAGCCATTAGAAACCGAATATGAATTTATTATAAAATAATATTTCTAGCTTTTCCAAAGGTGCCCCTCACACCTTTTATAAATGGGCACTCCCCCTTCTCATTAATTCACAACATAAAAGCCTTTTGACTCGGCCAAACTCTGCCAAAATACTCTCTCAACTTCCCTCACTTAATTTTAGAGGCCTTACTTTAGTCATAAAGCCAACCTATGAGACCTTTCGATCAAATCAAATGAAAGAACCCGAAGAAGAGGTAATGATTTCACCACCCTTTTCCAAGTTCCTTTCTTCTTCCACATCTTCCTTATTTGTTATTAAAATTCTAAAATAATAACTCCAGTATCTTATATATAATTTGATGTTATTATAAATATGGTACAACCATATTCATTATTCTATCCATCCTTTGAATAACAAGTCACCATACGTGCGTACGTACGGCATACCGTCTCCACGCCGTGGTGTAATTGTTTTTCAATAAATTATTATTTGGATGGGTATAATAATGATGTGTAACCCATGTAAATAATAAATATAACATGATAATGATTCTATATATATGATATAACATCCAATTATATATTATTTTAATATCAAAATAATGATATTGTCACTCGTGCGTACGTACGGACTACCGTCTCAACGAACGCGATGAGATTCATTCTCCATCGTATCCATTCAATTATAATTCTCATATGATGATTAATAATAGTATCTAAGGACTTGATATCATTCTGGATATGATTAAGATACAACCTATCCATGACAAACATAGCTTACGTAACAAAACATATAAAAGAAAACGAGTAAGTTAACACCCGAAACAACGATAATACTAAGATATTATTAACAAATCAATGTTAAAAGATCATATATGATATCATATTAATGTATATGATTCTTGTATAATTTAATAACAATTATTTAACCATTATACAGGAGGTTAACCTACCCCAACCATGTAAAAGTACAAGGTAAAGGTTATTTCACAATCTCTTCATTATCTGAGGTTATTTATACGTAATAATCTACTGGGATTTCTTTATCATCCACATCCATGTTTCTTAAGAATGTATTTAAAACATTTATACTATTTACAAAAAATATGGGGTAAAGACATTTATACCCTTGTTTTACTTCTTATAAGAGGTTTATAAAGGAATCTTTCCATCATTTTCCCAAACAAGGTGCTTTTTAACCTTTTCGGCAGAATTAAGGTAAGAATGTTTTTTTAACTTATACGGCGGGTGTGGCTATTTTCTGCCGTTATAAAATCTTCAAAGCTTCCCTTACAAGCTTATAAGAAAATTTTCAAATTATATGTTTTATTTTATAATTATTTTACTTTTAAATGATTTAAAAAAAAGGGATATTTCTCTCAAATAGTTTTGATTTCATCTATGTCAACATCTTTTGATGGATTTTAAGCTTATTTGAAGTTGATTTATTATGATACAAAACTTCCATATTGTATTGATAGTTTTTTGATATTTTTTAATGTGGATGTGTTATTTTTATACCATTCATGGTTTATGAAGAAATTATTGACATTTCATATGCTAGTTTTAATACGAATGTTTATGTTATGTTTAAACATGTTCATATGAGGAATGCATTGGACTTAATAAGTGAAGGGTGGAGCCCGCTATAGCTCCTCAATGCATCGGTAGGTCTCATGAGACAAACTAGTGTCTTGGCACAAAGCCTTGGAAAAATATTATTTTTAGTCTTGGGACGAGGCCTTGGCAATGTGGTTATGATAGTCTGGCATTATGCATTCCACCATTATGAAAGTGGTTATTGATTTTTCATGTGATTATTCGGTTAGTAGAATATCCATGTGAATAACTACATGGAATTATTTCATTTTTGCCATACTATGTTGAAGTTCAAGTTTAAAAGGCTTTTGATTTAGTTATGCATTGCCTTAAATGATTATTCTTATTTATGAAATTTTCCGCTATATTGTTATCCTTACTAGGAATTTGAGCTCACCCCATTCAATGTTTTATTTTCCCAGGATGTAAAGAAGTAATTTATGAATGACCTACAGGGATAGTATGTGGAGATATGAGTGTGTACTATGAAGAAAAGATGTTGTTGTAGTTTTCATTTTTATGATGTAGCGTAAGACTTATGAATATATCTAGTGTTTCCAAGGCTACTAAACTAATCGGTCTTTCGAGATTTTATCTTTCTTGTGATCATGACAATGTTATGTAATTATGCACCGACTCTGGGTAACTGGGGTCGGAGCGTTACAGTTGGTATCAGAAAAATTTTAGTACAAACCTTGGAAGCTAGATTTAGATAAACTCTAATTAGAGCACATAGACCTAAGATGGACTTTGAAGATTAGTATAGAAGAACTTCCTAGAATTTTGGTATTGTAGAGATTTTGTGAGTTTTCTGAGCAATACATCCCTGTCTGGATACGAGCAGGTAGAGTTGGCTCTGGCATAAATGTACCTAGGGGTAAAACCCGAAAATACCGCTTTGAGCTAGACTCGAATGGGAACTGGTGCACGACAACGGGCCTTCCTGCACTCTTGGTTATGACACTCCTGGGGGATATGCTTAGGATAACTCTCATTTTCTTTACAAGTCATTATGAAGGGTTTATGAGTATATAATTACTCAAAGAAAACATTTTTTATGATTATGGATTATATCCATAAATAGTTCAATTTATGTTACGTGTTTTATAAATATGGGATTATTTATTTTGATTCATAAACTGATCTAGTTTATGCCGTTGTTTAGAAATGGAGACTAGTAGAAGAAAAGGAAACTGTATAAATGCACTCACTCCATGTAGGGATTGCCCTCCTTCCCAAGATAATTATATTGGAGCCGGTGATGCAACTGGTGCCGATCAGCTAATCACCATACTGGGACAACTCACTCGGGTTATGAATAATAACCTTACCCGTATAGAGCACCCTGATCTGTAGCGTGGAGGATCAATGTTAGATCGATTCATGAGGAAACAACCACCAACGTTCAATGGGATTAAAAATACATCAGTATCTGAGAAATGGATAAATTCCCTAGAGAAAATATTTCAGGCTTTGGGGAGTAGTGAAAGGGAAAAAGTTATTATGGCAGTTTACCGCCTCACTGGAGATGCTGATCAATGGTGGTCATTGATTCAAAACACGAAGGAAGATGATTCAGTATCAAATATGGAATGAAGGGAGTTCAAAGATCTATTTTTAGAAAAATACTTTCCTCGGGACCATCGAGCAGATATGGAAAGGCAATTTCTGAGTCTGAGACAAAAGGAGGATGAGAATGTCGCAAAGTGTGAGGATAACTTTACAAGGTTATCAAGGTATGTTGGAGATTATATACTTAACCCAAGAAGTAAGACTGATCATTTATTTGATGGGTTAAAACCATTTCTCCGTCAAGCATTAGTCTCACAATCCTTCTCTTCATACGAAGACATTGTCTCATGTGCAATCAAGACTGAAAAGGAATTCTCTAAGTCTTTTGACTTTAAATCAATGTAAGATAAGAAGAGATCTGCTGATCAATCTGGGAATGGAAATAAGGGGAAGAAGGGAAAGGTTGAATATCCATCCTGTGGTAAATGTGGGAAGAAACACCCCGGCACTTGCTTGAAGGGAATCTGTGTCGGTTTCAAGTGTGGTGAAAAAGGCCACCAAGCTCGTGATTGTAAAGGAAAGAAGGAAGATACCAATGTTTAGTGCTACAATTGTAGGGAGATGGGACATTATGCAAATGAATGTCCTAAGCGTCAGGGGAACTTACCTCAGAAAAGGCCAAAGGATCACGGCCAAGCTTATGCTATCGCTACTGCTGAGGTAGAAGCTCCGAAAGACGTGGTGGAAGGTAATTTAATGGTTTCCTCAAGTTTAGCAAATGCCTTATTTGATTCTGGATCATCGCATTGTTTCATATCTTCCCAGTTTTCTAAGAAAATTATATATTTCCAATTTGATTTAACAAGGGGGTTGTTAGTTAAAACTCCTAAGGGAAGTATCATTGCAACAAAGTTTTTTTGATCAGTCCCCATTAGAGCACATAAATGTTCTTTATATGCTGATCTCATCGTCATACCTATGATTTAGTTTGATATAATCCTCTGTATGTATTGGCTTTCAGAATATGATGCGAAAATTTATTGTAAGAAGAAGGAGGTTACGATTTTTGATGATGATGATAAGTAACACCTTATCTTTAGAGCAAGATCATCACCACCTAATTCTTATCTAGATCCACCCCCATTAGCTCAACTAAATTCAATTATTGGGGAGGAAGAGAATGAAATGACTGTGGGTGAGGAAAGGAATGTTCAAATAGTGGATGTACCTGTTGTGAAAAAATATGTAGATGTATTTCCGGAAGATTTACCTAGACATCCTCCAGAATGAGATGTTGAGTTTTCCATTGATTTAATTCCTGGATCAAGGCTTATATCAAAGACCCCTTATAGAATGGCAACTGTATAATTATTTGAACTAAAGAAACAACTAGATGAATTGAGTAATAAGGGATTTATTTACCCTAGTGTTTCTCCATGGGGAGTCCCTGTTCTTTTTGTTAAAAATAATGATGTATCTATGAGGTTATGTATCGACTATAGGGAGATCAATTCCATAACAATAAAGAAAAAGTATCCCCTGCCTCGTAATGATGATTTATTTGAAAAACTATATGGAGCTCAATACTTTTCAAAGATTGACCTTCGATCTGGAAACCATCAGTTGTGTGTAAAGAAGGAAGACATTCCGAAAACAGCATTTCGAACCAGGTGCGGGCAATACGAGTTTACTGTAATGCCTTTTGGATTGACTAATGCACCCTCTGTATTCATGGATCTGATGAATAGAGTTTTCAAGGAATATCTCTATGAATTTGTGGTGGTATTTATTGATGATATCTTGGTATACTCTAAAAGCTACGAAGATCATGAAAGTCACATGCGCATTATCCTTAAGACTCTGAGAAGATATGAATTATATGGAAAGTTTAGCAAGTGTGAATTCTGGCTTCATGAGATTTCATTTCTTGGCCATATTGTCTCTAAAGATGGAATCCTTGTTGATCCTTCTAAGACAAAGGCAATCCAAGAATGGTCAGCACCTACGAGTATAACTGAGGTACGCAGTTTTATTGGTTTGGAAGGTTATTATTGACGTTTCATCCAGAATTTTTCCCGATTGGCTAACCCATTAAAGAAGCTCACACGTAAAGGGGTTAAATTTGTTTGGACAAAAGAGTGTGAAGAATGTTTCTAAGAACTGAAGATAAGATTAGTCAATGCTTCTATATTGACTCTACCATCGGGGAATGATGGGTTCGTTATATATAGTTATGCATCGAAGAAAGGGCTTGGTTGTGTCCTTATGCAGAATGATAGGGTTATTGCCTATGCATCACGACAATTGAAAATTCATGAGCAAAACCATCCTACTCATGATCTCAAGTTAGCAGCTGTGATCATTTCTTTGAAGATATGGAGGCACTACCTCTATGGTGAAAATGTGAGATTTATACTGATCACAAGAGTTTGAAGTATATTTTCTCACAAAAAGGACTCAACATGAGGCAAAGGAGATGGCTTGAATTACTCAAGGATTATGATTGCACAATACACTACCACCCGGGGAAGGAAAACAAGGTGGAAGATTCTTTGAGAAGAAAAGACCATGGTGTTTTGAACAATACGATAATTTAAAGGGATCCAATTTTCATGGATCTACTGAAGATGGACATGGGAATAACCAGGGATGGTGAAACATCAATTCTTTTTCAAATGGTTTCCAAACCATCTTTACTAGAAAGGATTAAGAGTTCTCAGACTGATGATGGAGAATTTGAAAAGAAGATTAAAGCTGTGAATGATTGGAAATTGAGAGACTTTGTGTATGAAGATGGAATTTTGAAATTAGGGAAGAGACTTTGTGTTCCTGATATACCTGATCTAAAAAGTTAATTGTTGGATGATGCTCATAGTTCCAATTTCTCTATACACCCTGGGAGCACCAAAATGTATAGCGATTTGAAGGAACATTTTTGGTGGGACAACATGAAAGGGAGATTGCTGATTTTTTTTCAAGATATATGGTTTGTCAACAACTGAAAGATGGAAGGCAATTGCTGGGAGGAGTCATGCAACCTCTTCCCATTTCGGAGTGGAAATGGGACAATATTACGATGGACTTTTTCATGGGGCTACCAAAGACTCCTAAAAGGAACGATGCAATATGGGTCATTGTTGATCGTCTTACCAAGTCAGCACATTTTCTTGCTATAAGGGAAGATTTACCACTTGAACGACTAGAAAGACTATATATTAATGAAGTTGTGAGACTTCATGAAGTACCCCTATCGATTGTTTCTGATCGTGATCCTCGTTTTACTTCATGATTCTGGAAAAGTCTTCAGAAATAATTGGATACTTAACATCATTTGAGAACTGCCTACCACCCTCAAACAGATGGACAATCCAAACGAACTATTCAAACCTTAGAATACATGTTGAGATCCTGCTCACTTGACATTCAGGGTATGTGAGATCAATATTTACCTCTGGTAGAATTTTCCTATAACAATAGCTTCCATTCGAGTATTCAGATGGCACCATATGAAGCGTTATACAGAAAGAGATGTTGTACACCAACCTATTGGGATGACGTTGGTGAAAGAAAACTTGTAGGCCCAGAACTGGTGGAGGAAATGATGTAAAAGGTTAAGTTAATCCAAAACCATATCCAAGCATCTCAAAGTAGGCAGAAGAGCTATATCGATAATCGAAAGAAGGATTTGGAATTTCAAGTCGGTGATCATGTTTTCCTGAAGGTATCTCCATGGAAGGGAGTCATACTTTTTGGTATGAAAGGTAAATTGAGTCACAGGTACATCGGACCTTTCAAAATTCTAGAATGAATTGGGGCTGTAGTTTACCGATTGTCAATTCCGCCAAGTCTCTCCAAAGTTCATGATGTGTTCCACGTATCTATATTTAGGAAATACATTCCTGACCCAACACATGTAGTCAACTATGAGGAATTAGAACTGGAACCCGATCAATCTTATTGCGAAGAGCCCGTCAGGATTCTTGAAACAAGAGAACAAGTACTGAGAAACCAGACGACGCGTCTGGTAAAAGTTTCGTGGAGAAACCATAAGATTGAAGAGGTAACATGGGAACCCGAGGAACTTATGATGAAGAACCACCCGAGTCTTTTCATGCGGTAGTATTCTAGAAATTTCGAGGACAAAATTATTTGAAGGATGGGAGAATGTAACACTCCAAGCTTCTACGGTATGCTTCTCTTTGAATAATGTGATAGCGTGTGTTGTACGCAACATCGAGTTCTAACACACCACAACCAATCAAACTACCCGTTAGGAATAGTAATACCTACTTTTTGAAATTATATATATTTTATATTTCAAAATGGAATTCATTTTTGGATTCAGAATATCGAAATTATCCTAAGTTGAATTTTTGGTATTTTTCTGAGAACTTCCAATTTTTATGTATAGTGAAAAATACTTAAAAACAACTTTTTTAAGAAAAATAATTTATAGTGACGAATTATATTATTTAGTGGTTTTAAAGTATAATTAGAATATTTTTTTACCATTTTATCCAATTGTGTTAATTAGGATTAATTTCACTTTGAAATTGGACATAAACAATTGTCAATCTTTTGATATATATTATTTCTTAAAAACATGCTATTTGTTGTAACAGTGGGAATTAATTATAAAATTAATTAATGAAACTTATATTTTTTTAATTTTCTAAAATAGACATCATTTTTGAATTTGGAATATCAATTATAGCTTAGGGTAAATTTTGGCATTGTTCTGAAAAACTTCAATTTTTTATGAATAGTGAAACCACTAAGTGGTAGTTAAAAACTGAATTTTTCATAAAACATAATTTTACCACTTCTGTGAATGGAATTTCGAAAATCCGAGAGACATGGTTAATATCATGTAGTAAAATGTGGTTCAATGAGATGAAAATAATTTTTGGTGAATTGTAACTTTTTACTTTTATTTACCACGGTTAAAAGTAAATATGGTAATTAAGGGTAAAAATGATATTAATATTACCCTAACACATGTACTAGTTTTATTGGACAATTGTATCTCAACCAAAAACAACCTTAGGAATAAAATATTATCATTTAGGTCCACTTGGATCAGATTAGGACATTTATTATTATTTAATTCAAAGAAGAGTTAAAAGAATTAAAATAAATGTTTATTTACTAAAACCTTTTTAATATAGTGTTATACATAATATAAATTCGATTTTAAATATTCATTAGAAGGCTAAAATTATTTACTACATTATAATATTTTATTTATAATTTTTATACATTATATAATTTAATTTTTTTATGACACAATGATGATGCAGTAATTACCATAATAGTGAACAATTAAAATAATTGATATTATAAATACCCAAATAAATATAATTTCAGACTTTTTATGAATTAAACTAATTTTATAGGTTACTATGACATGTTATAATCGGCTTAAGTAACTTTTTTAGAAGTAATAATTCTGTTATGATTTTCACAAAAATCAATTATTAAATAGTGTCAAATTTGACATAAAAGAGTTTTTAAAACCAATATTATATTATTAATTGATATTAAATTTTAAAAAATCTAAGGTTCGGCCAAGAGACTTATATCATCATAGGTGTATCATTAATGGACCACTTGGGGGTCTCTTGGATGTATATAGAAATTTTATTAACCATATAATATAAAAATACAAAGCGACATTGTAAAAGTGAAACTAATTAACTAAGAGTTAATACTTAATGATAAGGTTAATATAGTAACCAAAACCTGTCTAAATTATATTGGTTGAGTGGTTTCCGACCCATACCCACCTTAAACTTTAAATAATCCAATTTAGAGCCATTATAAACAGAATATGAATTTATTATAAAATAATATTTCTAGCTTTTCCAAAGGTGCCCCTCACACCTCTTATAAAAGGGCACTCCCCCTTCTCATTAATTCACACCTTCAAAGCCTTTTGTCTCGGCCACACTCTGCCCAAATACTCTCTCAACTTCACTCAAATCATTCTACAGGCATTTCTTTAGTCAGAAATCCAACCTAAGATCCCTTTTGATCAAATCAAAAGGAAGAACCCGAAGAAGAGGTAATGATTTCACCACCCTTTTCCAAGTTCCTTTCTTCTTCCACTTCTTCCTTCTTTGTTATTACCATTATAAAATAATAACTCCAGTATCTTATATATACTGTGATGTTATTATAAATATGGTACAAACATATTCAGTATTCTATCCATCCTTTGAATAACATGTCACCATACGTGCGTACGTACGGCTTACCGTCTCCACGTCGTGGTGTAATTGTTATTCAATAAATTATTATTTGGATGGGTATAATAATGATGTGTAACTCATATAAATAATAAATATAACATGACAACGATTCTTTATATTTGATATACCATCCAATTATATATTATTTTAATATCAAAATACTGATATTGTCGCTCGTGTGTACGTACGGACTACCGTCTCCACGAACGTGATGAGATTCATTCTCCATCGTATCCATTCTAGTATGATTCTCATTTGATGATTAATAATAGTATATAAGGACTTGATATCATTCTGGATATGATTAATATACAACCTATCCATGAAAAACACAGCTTATGTAACATAACATATAAAAGAAAACGAGTAAGTTAACACCTGAAACAACGATAATACTAAGATATTATTAACAAATCAATGTTAAAAGATCATATATGATATCATATTAATGTATATGATTCTTGTATAATTTAATAACAATTATTTCACCATTATACAGGAGGTTAAACTACCCCAACCAAGGAAAAGTACAAGGTAAGGGTTATTTCACAATCTCTTCATTATCCGAGGTTGTTTATACGTAATAATCTACTGGGATTTCTTTATAATCCACATCCATGTTTCTTAAGAATGTATTTCAAACATTTTTACTATTTACAAGAATATGGGTTAAAGACATTTATACCCTTGTTTGACTTTTTATAAGAGGTTTATAAAGGAATCATTCCGTCGTTTTCCCAAACAAGGTGTTTTTTAACCTTTTCGGCATAATTAAGGTAAGAATGTTTTTTAACTTATACGGTAAGTGTGACTATTTTATACCATTATAAAATCTTCGAAATTCCATTACAATATTATAAGAAAATTTTCAAAGTAAATGTTTTATTTTATAATTATGTGACTTTTAAATGATTTAAAAAAAGGGATATTTCTCTCAAATAGTTTTGGTTTCATCTATGTCAACATCCTTTGATGGATTTTATGCATATTTGAAGTTGGTTATTTTTGATAAAAAACTTCCATATTGTATTGATAGTTTTGTGATATGTTTGATTGTAGATGTGTTATTTTTATACCATTCATGGTTTATGAAAAATTTATTGACATTTCTTATTCTAGTTTTAATACGAATGTTTATGTTATGTTTAAACCTGTTCATATGAGGAATGCATTGGACTTAATAAGTGACGGGTGGAGCCCGCTATAGCTCCTCGATGCATCGGTAGGTCTCATGAGACAAAATAGTGTCTTGGCACAAGGCCTTGGAAAAATATTATTTGTAATCTTGGCACGAGGCCTTGGCTATGTGGTTATGATAGTCTGGCATTATGCATTCCATCATTATGAAAGTGGTTATTGATATTGAATGTGATTATTCGATTAGTAGAATATCCATGTGAACAAGTAAATTTCATTATTTCATTTTTTTCCATACTATGTTGAAGTTCATGTTTAAAAGGCTTTTGTTTTAGTTATACATTACCTTAAATGTTTATTCTTATTTATGAAAGTTTCAGCTATATTGTTATCCTTACTGGGCATTTGAGCTCACCCCTTTCAATGTTTTATTTTTTCCAGGATGTGAAGAAGTAATTTATGAATGACCTGCAGGGATAGTATGTTGTGATATGAATGTGGACTATGAAGAAAAGATGTTGTTGTAGTTTTCATTTTTATGATGTAATGTAAGACTTATGAATATATCTAGTGTTTCCAAGGCTACTAAACTAATCGGTCTTTCGAGATTTGATCTTTCTTGTGATCATGCCAATGTTATGTAATAATGCATCGACTTTGGGTAACTTGGGTCGGGGCGTTACAATTCCGAAAGAGGAAATCATTATCGGCAAAACAAGCATGAGTAAACAAGGTAATTAACATTTGAATCTGTGTAAATAATGAAATATTATTAACAAACATGTGGGAAAATGATATAATATGACGATATCTGATATTATAAATATTAATATAGGTTTAAAATAAATTATTTACATTAATGAAACCATTATAAATAATATTAGAGCATGTTCCATGAAAAGGAAGAATTAAGTAAGGGACATCATCTAAATTCCCCTTCATTGAGGCATAATGTATTGTTATGCACCTAATTAATTTTATATAGTATATATACCACACATATTATATTTAATATAATTATTATATAATAATTCATGGGGTTTTAAGATTATATTCTAATTACTTCATCCAAAGGGGTTTTTAATTAAAAGTTACCATGTTTTAAATAATATCATAAATCAATTTATTTTCATTCTGTTATATTACATATCTGCTATCTGTAATATTATATATATATTTTTTGAAAGAAATTTTGACAATAAATTTTTGTATTTTATCTTTTTTTGGATTTATATTTTATAGATATAATAGTTTCACTAGTTGATTTTCACATTAACATTATGATCTTTGTAAGTGTTTATTTCACAATCTCATTTTATTCGTGATTGTTTAAAAATGAATTCCCACTGAAGTAAATTATATGATCATTATATAATGAAATCAATTAATTTTATTCTATACTATTTCATCATTATGTTTTAATGCAATATTACCATTATTTAAAACTCTTTGTTACTTAAAATGATTGGTATTATTTTTTTAATTAAATCTGACTTTATTCCTCCCTTCGGTAAAAAAACATTTTTCTTTAATATCCGTGTTTTTTATTTGTTCTCATATATGTATTAAAATTATCCAAATTTTTTCTTGAACAATTTTTTACCTAGTTTTCAATATTAATAAAATATTTTGAAATGAAACATTATGATGTTTTTCAAAAAATTCCCACTTGTATTTTTCTAAAAAAGTGAGAGGAATAATTGTTTTAACGTGTAAAAAAATAACAAAATTTCCAATTTTCAAGACCAATCAATTATTAAAATATTACTCTATAATTTTCATAAGTTATATTAAATTAAAATTATTTTAAAATTATTTTTATATCATTTAAATTTAAAAAAAAATTCAATGAGGAATGTATAATTTTCACATGAATGATTTAATGTAAAGTTTTAGTATTTCTATTCATCAATGACATCAACCTTATATCACACATATGATCCATTGTGTATATGTTGTATTTATTCCATACTTATCATTTGTAATGATTGTTTATGTTCAATTTTACAAGGGAAGTATTTGAAATTATCTTTACTGAATAATTTTTTAATCATTAACATTCACTTCAAATATTGACATTATTTTTATCATTGGACAGTATATTTCCCCTAAATATCTATATTATTTATCGTATACATACTTATTAATTATTCAATATATTTCATTTTTGGTGGATTATTTTGAATGGGGAATGGGAATAAATTTAGAGATCAATGTTCCCCTCATCCCAGATTTTAACTTTAGGTTGGGCGTCAACAATTAGATGATGAAACATATGAAACACATTAAGGAATTACGATTGAATATCATTCTTCCACCACTCGTATCTTGGTTTCTATGTATATGGAATGGATTATAAGATTAGTTTCTCCCAATATATTGACATGTTCTACATAAATAAAAACAATACTCTTTATTTCATATTTAGACATTATTTATTACAGAAACATTCACTTAATAAAACCCAAAATATTGATATTCCTAGTGTATTTTGGGTAATGGAACATTAAATGAAATATTATGAAATAAATGAAATCATTTTTATTTAAAACTTTTTTACAATACCACCACATTACTTCATATATAGCATTATATGGGATAACTTGAGGATATACATAAGAAAATGGTGAGCTATAAATCCAAGAGAGGGAGTAAACAAGGAATATCATGAAGAAGAAAATACATGTTAGGTGACAGATATATCAATAGAGCATAACAGAAACATGAACACAAAGGCATGATATAGCACGTTCATCCTAACTTGGAAATCTGGAAACAACATAAAACACTACATCATTAACATAAAAGAATCAGGTAATCCCTTGTCCCAACATGGTGAAAAAATGTCCCATAATGTAATTAGCTAAAAACATATCCAAACATGATGTATCATGATACTAAACATTACCCAATATATTGGATCGCTGTATAAATTTGGTCTCACTCGTCACTTTCATTTCATTCTCTAACTTATGTGTTCCACATAAATCATAATACATGGTATAAATTCATTATAATAATTTATTAAATGATCAAGGAGTACGGAATAAATTAATTTGAGGTCTCAATAATAATGTATATTTTCATTAAATTGAACACCATTAATAGGGAATGGGTACGGTATTCAATACACCATGGTTTTGGGATAGACATTTGTGGTGTAATTTTGGCAGCTAATGGTGTGAAATAAAAATTTATAAAATTGGTTGATAAGAGGGAAATGGGTATCGCATCATATATACATGAAATGGATAGTAAAAAGGTCATATAAATAAATTTCCCAACATAATTAACTTGGAAGTAGAAGTTGTAGCATAATAAATAAACTTGAAGAAATAGGAGAAATGGAATAACTCCAAAAAATTTCCACATGGTAACTACATGCACATGAGAGGGATTAACGAGAGATAAAGAGGTATATCATTATAAAAACATTATAATGTATTTATTGGGGATGTGTTAAAACATACCCAATCATTTTTAATTGAAAAATAAAAGGGTATATCTATATAAGGAAACTTGGACAAAAAATATAAAGGAATGAATCCTTACATGGATGTGTAATCCCAAAATCTTGAGAGAGGATTATTACAAGCTTGGGGCTTCCTTTAGAGGACTCAAGGGAGTGGATAGAAGATTGAGGAATATATTCATTGATTTTTTGTGAAGATAAATGGGTTGATGGGTTGGTTTAAATAGAAAATGAGGGGGAATTCTTTATTATTTAGGTTTTGGACACTACACACAAAAATATTTATAACCACAAACCACCCCACGGTTTTTAACATGGTTTATGGAAATTGGAAGTGTAATATTTATATTATTAGTAAATGGAATGATGATATTAAAATATTAGCTTTTATTATGTGTATGTGAGTCATACTCTCATGGAAATGATTTTAAAATGATACAATACACTATACATTTTTTAGGATTCACTAAAGAATTACAAAATAAGTCAAATAAATCTAAAATAAAATTATGTTAAAAATAAAACACATATTTTGTAGAATAAATATTTTATGGTATTTATTACATCACTGTTGGGTCATTATGATTTCATAAGAACACTATATATTTATATATTATTTAATTTTTTCCCTAAAATTTGACTGTCTCGGAAAATTATGAGAAATTTACCATTGGATAATTTTGAGATCCTGAATCCAAAAATATTATAAATTTTATCTAAAAAATATATTAAATATGATAATTTTCACTTTTAAAATGATAACTGATATTTATTTAAATTTGACGGGTTCTAATAAAAACAGTTTTTAAACCATAATAAAAATAACATTTGACTTCATAAAAATTATGTACTCATTTATTTCTAATAAAAGTAATTTGATAATAATAATTTATTAATGTATTAATTATTTAAAAAATGCATTAATTACTTAATATAAATTCCTCAAAAATACTCTTTTTTTTATCATAAAAAAAATATTACTCTTATCAAACTCATTACCTAATAATTTAAGGTTAAGGAACTGACATAATCATAATTTAGAAGAATTTTATATAATGTTATCAATAAAAACCATATTTTAATATAATAATTTTTATATTTCGCAAATGTACAATTTTTACCCGAAAAAATCAATTTACCAAATACATTTTTTTAAGAAAGGATATTCTCATAAAGGAATTGATGGGATAAGAATTTTATTCATAAAAATGGATTACATAATAAGTAACTAATACCTTGTTACATAACCCCTTATAACACCCACACAAGACCTAAGGGTAAGGTGTGTGATGGTAATAGACTCTTGGGGAAGCTCCGATTACATCGCTAGTTTGTTAATCTCAATTAACATGAACATCTCCCATAGGCGATTATATTCAAGCTTAACATGTTGAAACTTATCTTATACTTGTTCAAACGAGTATCCCAATGATTCTACCTCATTCCCAAGCTCCAACAAATGATCTTGTACAATCCTTGTGTACTGTATTAGTACATGACCTCCTTTTTATGTGTCTAAATGATTTGTTAAAACCCTATCTTTATACTAGTCATGTTTTTACTGTTCAATGGATATATTATCATTGTTAAAGATACTTAATGGTCATTTAAATCCAATTGGATATAATAAATCTAAAGGATTGTCTGTGTTTTCTATATCCAAAAACATTTAATAAAAATAAAGGGACTTATATTCATTACAGTTTGGGTCATTACAACCTTCCTCCCTTAAATTTCACCCTCAAAATTTCATTTTCCCAAACCAAAATAGATTAGGGTAACTCGGCTTCACCACATCCTATGGTTCCTACTTCGCTTCTTCGAACATGTGGTTTCTCCACACAAATTTTACAAGGGGCATTGACATATTATATAGAAATGATTCTATATTATAAAAGATCTTCAATGGATTATCCACATATGAGAGGACATTCTATAATGGTACGACCGCCGGATTGATTAATTGTGATAGGAATGTTGTGTACATTGTTAATATTGATACATGGAATACATCATGGACATGAGATAGGTTCTGTGGGAGTTCTAGTCAATAGGTCACTACTCTAAGGTGATCAAGAATCTCAAAAGGGATTATGTATATTAGATTAAGATTTACCTTATTCAGAAATATCATAAATCTATTTCATATTGATATGCAGAGGAATACCATGTCTCTGACTTCAAACTCTAGGTCTCATAGATGATTGTAAAAATAGCCCTTTTTCGGCTTTGAGAAGATTTTATGTGATACTAGATTGTCTTAACCTTCTCCACCATTTCTTTGATGAATTATAGACCTAGATTTTTTTGTTCCATAACTTCATCCCAACCTGCTGGGGTTCTACACCAATTCTCATAATGGGATTCATAAGAATCCATTTATATACATCAGTATAAACTATTGTTGTAAAATAACTCAACCATAGGAAGATATTGATCTCATCCTCCTTTTAATTCCATTGAGAATGATCTGAACTTGTCCTCATGTGTTTGGATAGTATACATAGATTGGCCATTTGTTTTACGATGATAATCTATACTGGTGTTCAACATAGTATTCAGAGCGTACTAGAGACTATTCTAGAATTTAGAGTCTAATCTCAGATATCCATCAGATTCAATCGATAATGGTACACCATCCCATCTTACCTCTTCTCTGATGTATATCTGTGCCAATTGATCCAATTAGAAATCCTCTCGAATTGCAATGTAGTGTGCAGTCTTTGTATGAAGATCCACCACAACCTAAATAGAATTGTTTCCTTTGGATGTCTTCAGAAGTCGGGTGAAAATTTCCATGGTGATGTTCTCCCATTTTCATGTGGGTATGGTTAATGGTTATATCATCTCCATAGACTTATTCCTATCATACATCATTTTATGAAATACCACGAAATTTGATGTATATTAGGTGATCTCCTTCTTCATGTTATCCCACCAATAATACTCTCATATATCCTAATACCTATGTGTGTTTCTGGGGTGAATTGAAAAATTAGAACTATGTGCATCATGTAAAAGTTCATTTTACCTCTATATTTGATGAAACACATATTCTTGACCCAAATCATACAATTCCTTCTTCATTAACATTGAACTCTGAGTATTTCCCTTTAATGATAGTTTCCACTTTCTTCTGAACTCCCACATCAGCTTTTCATGACCCGCCTTCACCAAGACAATGGAAGGGATGGAAAACTACTAGACCTTTCTTTCTTCATGTTGAAGGAGATACAATGACCCCTGAAACCTGCCTTCAAAAGGTCCTGTAGTGGCGACTATCAAATAGGGTATAAAATCACGGGAAAAAATATAAAAGGAATTACCCTTTTTATTTAGTAGGATCATGACATAAGATAATAAATGCCAAGAAATTCCAAAACTTGATATAAAAGTAAATCCAGAACAATCCATGCACATATGCATGTTCCAATAATAAGTGTTGTAAGAACAAGAAAAACTCCAAGGAGAAGTACACAAAAAAAGAAAAACAGCTACAACAATTGTCCCAATGTCCGAACTAGTATGGTCTTGCACTGTCCTCGTAGTCCTCCTGTAAACCTGAAAGTAGTTTTATATACATAGGGTGAGTATATAGGTATACTCAGTAGGGAAAACCAAAATCTCTCATGCACAAGTGGGGAGGAATTATAATACCCTATGAGAAATGTATACAACCAAGGAACCTAGCAAGGAAACTATCCACCCAATACTCACCAAGGCACACTCCCCTAATAATGCATGTCATCTAATTTTATAGTAATAACACAACAATGTTTGGGTACCCCACACCACTTTTTCACGGGTTATTAAATACATCATACGTGTCAAACCTCTCCTTCCATTCTTACCATAGTCCCACTACCATATTCCGCCCGCACACACCTGGACTACCACAACCACAAATCCCACCCGAAAACACCTGGGCCACAAAAACAACATGTAACGATGCACATAAACACCTAGGCATGAACAACTACTTCCACACCTGACGACACATGCCTCATACCAACAACCGCCACACATGTAGACACTATGGAAAAAACTACTCGCATACACCTATTCTAACCAACACAGCTACCCTGCCCAAAGAAACTTTCGCTATAATAGACCTTAGGCTATCACAGCCTACCCAATGAGTATTGGGATACTCAGGAAAGGTAGTAGAAAATGAGCTAACAACTAGTAACTCATAAGAGTGTTGGAAAAAACACCCTCCCCCATGAAATGGGTGTGTTCTGCATGAAGTGCTCAACATTGGTGGGGAATGAATAAGAAACTTAAGAAATAAATTATATATATAGGTAATCAAGCACTCATACCAACCAATGGGTTCCAAATTCATACCATACACAAACACCATCGTTACTATTCATTCATAAAAATCACAACGGCTAAACCAATCCACAACTCATTCACAAGATGCAATCCCACAATGAACCTATTCATGTTATCATATTCAAGTGATTACATTTAAATGGTTCTTTTCTATATGGAGAATAACAATCATAACAACAAGTAAATTAAGGAAAAATATCCAAGTTGTAAATTAATCATTCCCTCCTAGTTCTCTTGTAAAGTCACAACAACAAAAGGGATCTGTGAGATCCCATTAAGTACTAAAACCTATCCAAGAGCCATGATATGGCCCAACATGGCCTCAAATCCACAACCCAACAACTACACAACAACAGGGTATCCAATCCCCATCCACGTCACCCCACAATAATAAAGAAGGACAACCACACTTGTTTCCAAGACATAGGAAGGGAGTTTTCATATTCAAGAACACCTTTTATTAATTTTCCTTCATTAATTTGGTTAGGAAAGGTGACCACACAAGGATTATTATTTATTGGGAATCCATTTAATCAACCTATATTATATGATTAACTAGTTTCAATGTTACATCCATTCAATCATAGAATTATCAAGAAAATAGAGGTTTATTTTTGAGTAAGAATGGACAACCAATGGCCACAATTCTTAGTCGAAATAATCTCATACAATTATCAACATATAAGAAAGGGTAAAAGAGTACAACATTATCATCAAACACACCCCTTAATTCTTTAAAACCAATTTTATTATCATTTTTATTGTTTGTTTTCATCCATACCAAAAGGAAACAGTGTCATACACACCCATCATGATACATAGTAAGAGAGACAAAGGAAAAACCATACTTGGATGATCAACGATCGAAGTTTTTCTTCAGGCGCGATGAAATGGGGATGCATGACTTTCTTGGGAGGAACTCTGAGGACTCCAAGAGAAAGCAGGAAAGGCTCCAGAATAGGCACACCACTAGCCTCGGGAAGGGGGGCTCCAAACACACCAAGTAAAGGAAAGATACCATCCATGAAATGGAAGAATTCTCGTGCGATAAAAAGCTGAGATCCTAGAGTTATGGGATATTAAATTTTGAACAGCTTTAAATGAGGATCACGGTTTCACCACACGGTTGGATGGTTACACATGATGGAATTAATTTTTAATTAATAATTCTCATTGGAGAGGTGGACATAACGGTTGTGAGTTAAAGTGTTTCCTTCAAATTTAAAACCATATAACAGGGGTGGACATGAAAAGTATGGGAAAAGGGTGTGACACTGAGGAAAATGCCATATGTTTCTTAATTCAAGGGTTTCCTGACTCTTAGGGGATTTAGATATCATTTCTGGGATTCCAAGGGCTTTGAAAGGGGTCTTAAAACACTTTTACGTCAAAAGATACGTTGTGGGGGAGGAACTGAGAAATCTCAAGAAACTTGAAAAAAAAGAAAAGGCAAAAAGGAATACAAGGTCCCACCGTATCGGTGCCACCGTTTTGGTGTGAGACTGTGACAGTGTGATCATACGGTGTACTCGTGATAGTGTGAGCTTGATGGTGCGATCGTGATGGTGCAATTATGATGGTGTGTCCCTGACGGTGCAACCACAATAGTTCCACAGTGACGGTGAGACACTATAAAGTGGTGAAACTATTTAAGTGTGTGGCCGTGACGGTGCCAGAATTTCATTGTGAGACCATGATGGTTCCACCCTAACTTTTCCACCGTTACTAGTGCCACCGTAAAGGTGGACCCTATTGGTGGAATCGAGTTTTTGGGAAAGTACTAGACTAGGAGGGTTTGGGTCGTTACATCAGATACCTCTCGAACTATTCTCATCCTTGATAACTTTAGGATAAACCTGATGAAAAGAGAGGGGATAGAACATCCACCATGTAATATACCTCTCAAAGACATCCCACCTTAGAGTTGTTTGAAAACCGTAATAACCTCGATATTCAGGAACACCGCATCCCCAAATATCCCCTAAAAATCATGGATACACTACCGCTCCTCTCCCCCATATAACCACACAATCATGTAACGGTAATACAATATAGTAATATGGATTAGGGAGTCCCTTCCCCCATGTCAATATACTATCTTCTTGGGGTGGCATTGAATCACCTGCACAGGTTCAACCGCATCCTCTTTAATGTGTCTTGATTTTTGATCAGGTCCTCCCCTCCCCATAGTTAGGTCTCCTCACACACATCTAGAGAACAAGGGAAATAATCCATTTCATTTTCAACTTGTTCAAGTGCTACATCACAAACTTGTACAAAACAATATAGAATGGAACTCAAAATATCTCTGGGTACTGGGCGCGAATCTGTGCCTCCCGTTCCCATGCACTAGACTCAAGGACACCACACCTCCATAACACATTCACCATTGGGATGGTTAATCCATGAATCACCTTCTCCACATGATCCTCAATTATCACTGGTTCCGCTATGAATGTCACATCATCCCCGACATTCAGCTTCCCCCAGTCGAGGACTTGTGAATTATAGTGTATATAATGGTGGAGTTGAGACACATGGAAGATGTCTTGCACCATTAGTAGAGGCGGTGGTAGCGCCAGCTGGTAAGCTACATCTCTGACCTGCTGCAATTCCTTGAATGGGTCCGAAGAACCTGGTAGAAATATCACACCCCTACTGAACCTCCATTGCCCATGCCGAGGGGAGAACTTCAAGAACAGGTGGTCCCTGACCTCGAAATCCAAGGGATTCCTCCTATGGTCAGCATACAAATTATGCTGGTCCTGAGCCAACTTCATCCTCTATCATATAAGCATAACATTCTTCATTGTTCTCTACACTACCTCTAGGGAAAGAACACCTACCTCCTAAACCTCGATCCAACACATGGGCGAATGATGATCCTTCTCATACAAGGCTTCAAACAGTTTCATACCAACAGTAGAGTGATATATATTATTGTAGGAAAACTCTACATAGGGAAAATGTCATTCCCATGATCCCTAGATGTCCAAAACACATTGACATAGCATATCATCCATTGTCTGGATAGTGCACTCTATCTTCCCATCTGTTTGGGTGTGGAAAGCAGTGTTGAGGCAGGTCTGGGTGCCAAATGCATGTTTCCATCATATCCAGACCCGTGAGGTAAACTGGGTATCTCGATCAAATACTATGGACCTCAGAACTATATGAAATATCACCAACTCATCCATGTACTACTGTTTTATGGATTCCACTACACCCGACTCCTAGATTTCTAGGAAGTGAGCTGATTTCGTTAGCCGGTCCACCAGTACCCCGATATCATAGATGACTTCTTGGAATCTGGGTAGTCCTACGAAAAAAATCCATCGAAATTTATTCCCACATCCACTCGAGGACATCTAAGGACTCCAACAAACCTCCTGGGATGCGGTGTTCATCCATTTCTTGGTGAAATGCCAGGAACCTTGCCACGTACCCTACCACTTCCCGTTTCACCCCAGGCCACCAAAATTGACCCCTCACACCCTACTACATAATGTAAACACCTGGGTGCACCGCCAGGGGTGATTTGTGTAACTCAACAAGATTATTCATGCACATTTCCATCGGGAAAAACAACCTTCCATGAAACAACATCTAATTCCGGCAATCTGCTGACTTTCCTTCTAGAGCATTTCCCTGACCAACACGGTCTTGCATCACATATACCTCTGATCCCCCCCCCCCCACTGAGACTCCTCCACCTACTTCAATAGAGAGTACTGCACTATCATCTGGAACATATAGCCTCTTCCGTTTTCCAAATCATCTGGAACATATAGCCTCTTCCGTTTTCCACTCTTGCGTCCAGGTGTAAGTCAGCCAACTCCTCCCTCTCCTTCAAAGCATCTTTTAATTTTTGAACCACATCCTTATGAAACTTCCTGCTCAAGGAATTGGACACCACGTTCCCCTTTCCTAAGGTGTAGATAATTTCAATGTCATAGTCCTGAAAAAACTCTATCCACCTCAACTACCACAAGTTTAGGTCCCATTTAGAGAAGATATGCCTCAATGTTTTGTAATCCGCGAAGACCACGAAGTGTTCCCCAACGAGGTAATGTCGCCAAAACTTTAGTTCGAACATGATTGGTGTAATATTCAGATCATGGGTGGAATATTTACGCTCATGGGGACATAACTTCCTAGACCCATAAGAGATCACCCCCTGTTGTTGCATCTGTACACACCCCAATCCTTGGCCTGATGCATCACAGAACACCTCAAACATCACCCCTTCCTCTAGAAACCTTAGTATCAGGGCACTAACCAACTTCCCCTATAGATAGTTGAAGGATTCACAACACATTTCACTCCATATAATAGCTTGTTTTTTCATGGTTGAGGCTGTAAAAGGTGCTGAAACTCAGGAAAGTTGGGCACAAATATCCGGTAGTAACCTACTAGACCCAGGAATGTATGAACCTCTATCACATTCGTGGGTGATTCTCAATGAAAACCCGCTTCAACCATTGACGGATCAACCTCTATTCCATTCTCGAACACAACCTATCCAAGGAAGTACACCTTTTGTGTCCAAAACATTCACTTTAAACAACTTTACATAGAGTTGGTGCTGTCGTAGGACCCCTAAAACCATTCTCAAATGCTTGGTTTGATCATCATATGATATTGAGTAGATGAGGATGTCATCAATAAACAAGAAAAAGAACCTATCAACATATTCTTAGAAGACAGAGTTCATGAGCCCCATGAACACGGCTGGTGCATTCGTAAAACTGAATGACATGACCACGAACTCAATGTTCACATATATGCACAAGAAGGTATTCTTCAATAGTTCACTCTCCTTCACCCCCAACTAGTGACATCCCAACCACAGGTCTATCTTAGAGAACCATCATGCCCCATTTAACTGATCAAAAAGGTCTTCAATCCTCGAGATGGGGGTAACAGTTTTTACCGTCACCTGGTTCAGTCTCCGATAGTCTATACACTTCCTGAGACCACTATATGTCTTCTTTGCAAACAATACCGGAGCACCCCATGGTGACGCGCTTTCTCGAACTAAGCCATTATTCATTAGTTCATCAATCTGAATCTGTAACTCCTACAATCTATAAGGCACCATCTGATAGAGAGCCATCAAAATCGGGCGTGCATTGGGTTGCAATTCTATCCCCTACTCAACATCAGGTCGAGGGGGTAGAGTCACCACCTCTTCTGGGAAGATGTCCATGAATTCACTAATTATCCCTGAGACATCCACCATCTTTATATCTGTGGACTCTACTAACAGCTCAGCTAATAAGAAAGGAAATGGCTTCACACGCTAACTGCCTTCCTAGAAACCACACTCGCCAACGAAAGTCGCATGTTTTCCCCTCATATCTGAAAACACAAACCTTCATCTAAAGCATTCGATAATGTAACACATAGAGAATGGACAATTGATTCCTATAATGACATCGTATGGATACATCTGTAGAAAAATAAGGTCCCCACTGGACTAATGTGGTCCCAACATTAGTCTACATCCTCATAAACACGAGACAGGATGGTATGACGTCTGATTGGCTTAATCACAAGAAAAGGTATGGGAAGTCTCTTTGTGTCTAGACCCAACACATAGGCAAGAATTGGTGAAAAAAGGAGTGAAAATATCCTGAATAATCACGTCATAGGCAAGAGTGATAAACAAAATGATCATACCTCGAATTAATTTTGGTCCTGCTAGAACTACTACCTTTGCGGCCTAAAACTGCCCATGCCCAGCTCCTCTACCACTTGGTTGTCGGTCGTCTCCCAAACCGCGCGCCGGTCGAGTTCCCTGAAGACCACCCTAAGGTCATCCCCCCTCTGCAACGTCTTATCTCATAGGAGTGGGATGTCATTATCCCTGTTCTTGCTGCTGAAAAGTCCTGGTCGGAAACTTCCACTACTGTGGTGGGCATTGAACCTGCCCACCCCCACTGTACTACACTTAGTCTGGGAGGTGATTGCAAAGGTTCCCACAACTTTCACAGATGAAGCATCCCGTCCCTGGGCCCACAAGAAAGGGGTGAGTTCAAGGAGATTGAAACTGGAACTGCTGGGTCCTGATCCCCATTGGTCGATACCTGGAAGGCCCTGATGTTGGAGGATTTTTGCTGACGGTCTTCCCCTTTGACGAGCAAAACTGGATCCTGTATCATGGAACACCTCTCAGCGTGTGCATCCTCTCCACAACATCGGACTTATTTTGTACCTCCAAGTATGTTGGTAGAGTGAAGTGAGATACAACATGCTGAATTAATGGTTGGAGGGCCTCCTCTAAACGTCTCTCCCAAAAGTCCTCGTCTAGAAAGAGGTCTAGATAAAAACGAATGAGATCCTTGAACTTGATCTGCAGCTCCCTCATTGAAATAATCCCCTGCTAAAGGGAGATTATCTCCTGCCTCTTCTTAGCCTTTGTCGTGGAAGAGATAAATTCCCCTCAGAACTCCCTCTCGATGTCAGTCCACGAAACCTCAGCCTCCCTCTTCTCCCCATGATAGATCATCCACCATTTAATCTCCGCTCCCCGCATCTGGATTATAGCCAGTGGAACCCAGTACTTCGTCGGAGCCCAAATCAAGCTAAAATATATCACTAGCTCCTAGATCCAGCTCTCTGTCTTAGTGTTCGAGATGCTGCCCTCATACTTCCCAAGGTCTTCTGCTGAATGGAATGAAGCGTCCTCTTCCACTAATTGTCCTCCTCCTCTTGATCATCCATCTGCTGATCATCCAAATTAGCCACTTGATCCTTGATCTCCCGCACTACTTTTGGTTGTCGTGTGGGTTACATAGCTCCATGGAAAATAAGAAATTTATAATCCTAAGTAGTGTAGAACACTTCTTTTAAATTTTTTCGTAGACTTTTTATGTGTTTTTAAGTCCCCAAAATACCTAAGACACACTTGAACACAAGTCATTATGATGCATGATCCTTTCCTAGGGTCTCTACCCTGCAATCAGTGTAGCCTCACTTGGTCATCTGGTATGTCCAGAGTCCTTGCATCAGATCTCGGGGGGGTTAAAATATCGTGTCCCAGCCAGTCTTCTGTAGCCTATTTCACACACCAACCTTTCCTAACATTGTTTCCCTACCATCCCATCTAATCTTCACTGTTTCTAACTCTGGACTCCATCTTATCTCTCAACCCCCCTGATACCATTCTATCATGACCCACCTTGACCAAGATGAGGGTAGGGACAAAAAACTATCATACCCTTCCTTATTCAAGTTGAAGGAGATATAATGGCCACCAAGACCCTCCTTAAATAGGTACCGGAGTGGTGACTAGCACCAAGGATATAGAATCTCATGCAAAAAATGGAATTCATTACCCTTTTATTCAGTATGATCGTGAGATAAGATAGTAAATCCCATGAAACACCAAAACTAGGAGTAAAAGTAATGCCAAAACAATCCATTCCCATATGCATGTTCCAATAATAAGTGTTGTAAGTACAAAAAAAACTTCAAGAGGAAGTACCAAAGAAAATAAAAACAACAACATCAATTTTCCCAACGTCCGAACTAGTATGGTCCCGCAGGGTCCTCTTAGTCCTCCTGGAAACATGAAAGAAGTTTTATATATATAGGGTGAGTATATAGGTATACTCATAAGTGAAAACCAAAAAATATCATGCACAAGTGGGGAGGCATTAAAATACCCTGTGATAAAAGGTGACAACCTAATTACCTAGAAAGGAAACAATCCACCCAAACCTCACCAAGGCACACTCCCCAAATAACACAATTCAAGTAAATTAATAGTAATAACAAATCGATGTTTGGGTACCCCGCGCCATATTAACACAGTTAATTAAAGACATCCTATTTGTTAGACCTCTCCCGCCCTTCTCACCGCAGCCCTACTACCATATTCCGCCCGCACACAACTGGGCTACCACAAACACACATCCCACCCGCAAGCACCTCTGCCACATCAACCACACGTAACCACACCCACAGACACCTTGTCCTGAACAACTACTTATAAGCCCAAAGAAATATGGTCTAGAACAACTACTTTCATGCCCGAAGACACATAGGCCTAATGTTGAAGACACTTGGGAAACAACTTCCCATACACACCTAGTCTAACACCCACAACTACCCTGCCTAAAGAATCATGGGCTATAATGGACCAGATTCCTTCACAGCCTGCCGGAAGAGTCTTGGGATTCATGGGAAAGAGAGAATAAATGGTGCTAATAACCAGCCACTCATAAGAGTGTTGGAAAAAAACCATCCCCCATGAAATGGGCATATTTTGAACGAAGTGCGCATCTTGGTTGGAGCATGAATAAGAAACATAAGAACTAAATTATATATATAGGTAAAAATTCACTCATACTAACCTTGGGATTATAATGTTAGCCCATACACAAACACCCTCATTAATATTCATTCATAAATAGCACAACGGCTACAAAAAAGCCACAACTCATTCCCAGGAAGAAATATTCCAATGAACCCATTCTTGTTATCAAATTCAAGTGATTCCACTTAAATAGTTCTTCACTACCAGGAAAATAAATGGAATAACTACAAGTCGTGGAAGAAAAAACAACCAAGAAGAAAATTAATCATTAACGCCCGGTTCTCTTGTAAATTCACAAAAATAAGAGGGATCTATGAGATCCCTTAAAGTACTAGAACCAAACCAAGCAGCAGGATACGACCCCACAAGGCCTTAGATCTACAACCCAAAAACTCCTCAACGGTAGGGGATCCCATCCCCATCCATGTCACCCCACAAGATGCAATCAGAATAACCACACATGTTACCAATACCGAGAAAGAGTATTTTTAGATTCAGGAACACCTTTTAGTAATTTTACTTCTTGGGTTTGGATAGTCGGGGTGACCACACAAGGATTATTATTCATTGGGAATCCATTTAATCGACCAATTTTACGTGATTAACTAGTTTCCATGTTATAGCCTTTAAATCATAGAATTACCCCGAAAACAGAGGTTTATTAGTGCACATGAAAGGACCACCAATGACCACGATTATCAGTGGACATAATCCCATACAATTCTCAACATATAAGAGAAGTTAAGATAGTACATAATCTTCATCAAACACAATCCTTCATTCATTAAAACCATTTTATTATCTTTCTAAAAGTTTTTTTTCATCCGCCCCCAATGGAAACATTATGAAACCCACCCCACATTATACACTATAAGAGAGACAAAGAAAAAACCCAACCTAGATGATCAACGATCGATGTTTTCCTCCACGTTCCAATAACTGGGTATGCATGACTTATAGGGGAGGAACTCTCAGGACTTCAAGAGTGATCAAGAATGACTCCAGCATAGGCACAACACTAGCCTAGAAATGGGGGTCTCCAATTGCACCAAGGAATGGACAGAGACCAAAAAAAGATGGAATAATTCCCTTGAGATAAAAATGTGAGATCCTATAGTTAAGGGATATTAAATTTTGAATGTCATGAAAGGAGGATCATGGATTCACCACGCAGTTGGATGGTTACACACGATGAAATTAATTGATATTTAATAATTTTCATCAGGGAGGTGGCTATAATGGAAGTGAGTTAATGGGTTTCCATTAAATGAAAATACCATGGAATAGTGGTGGAGAAGAAAAGTACGAGAAAAGTGTGTTACACCGAGGAAAAAGACACACATTTTGGTAAGTCAAGGGTCTTACAGCTCTCTGTGGAATTTAGGTATAATTTATGGGATTTTAATGGATTTGAAAGGGGTATTAAAACAATTTCAGGTAAAAAAGATATGTTTCGGGGGATGAACTGGGAAAAGTTGGGAAACTTGAAAAAAAGGTAATGGGAAAAAGGAAGACATCGTGCCACTATAACGGTGTGACACCATAAGCGGTGCCACCATTTCAGTGTGATACTATAATGGTGTGATCATACAGTACAACTGTGATGGTGTGATGATGACGGTTCCAGTGTAATGGTTCCATTGATTCAGTGAGACACTGAAAATTAATGCCACCATTTTAGTTTGTGCCCATGACGGTTTCACTGTAACAGTGTAACCATTTGGTGGAACCGTGTTTTTGGCAATGTAATGGACCAAAAGGGTCCTGGACATTAAACATCATTTTTAGAATCCTTTAAACATTCCAAAAGAGACGGTTGAGAAATAATTTGTGAGATGATTAATTATGTTCTATTATTTATGATTCTCGTGTCCATATTAATCAAATTTTAAAATATTGAATCCTTTTCAATTATAATAAATGATAGAATCACATGGTCCTTTCTATATAGATCATCCTCCACATTATTCTCTTACATATGGTGGTAATGGATTGAGTAGTTTATGTCCATGATGATCTCTAACCATCTTCATTGGTGCATGTTCATCACTTTCTGTGTGAATATCTAATTTAGAATTTTATGATCCGTATATATTTCAAAATTTTCATCAAAGAGATATTGTAGCTCTAATTTTCAATGAAGAAATCACATCTTCCAACTCTATATCATGTGTGGGATAGTTTTGATCATTAATTTTCATCTTCCTTGAGGGATAGGTGATTCCTTTTTCATTCTTCATCAACACACATCATATGCCCTTCTAAAAATAATAACTAATGATTATGAAAATATCCCCACTTATGGGTATTGTGAGCATAGGGGAAGTGAGAAGAATCTTCTTCAAATCCGTGTATAATTCTTCACATTTATCATTCCAAGAAAACATGACTCCCTTTTGAATCATCTAGGTAAGAGGGATTGATAACGTGAGAAATTTCTCAAAAATCGGCGATAATATCTAGCTAACCCTAGGTATTTGTGGATATCCATCACAAATATCAGTCTCATCTATCCCTCAATTGATTTTTCTTTGAAATGATTGAAAAATATCCCATTTCATGTCATTATATTCCCTGTGAATGATACTTCCTTCAACACGAACTCATTGTTGCTATAAATTTCATAGAGTTTCTCATTTCCCAAGGTCTCTAGTAATGTTCTAAGATGATCATCAGGCTCCTCCTAGGTTGTGGAAAATATTAGAATATAATCTATAAATACAACCAAAAATTTGTTGATATAATCTCTAAAGACATTATTCATCATGTTCATAAATATTGATGGAGCATTAGTGAGTTCGAAAAAAATTACTATCAATTCATAGTGCCCGTAGCATGAAAAAAATGTAGTATCTTTGATATCCTCATTCTCCACCATTACCTAGTAAAATCCCGACCAAAGATCCACCTTTGAGAAGCATTTATTCTCCATATATCGGATCGAACAAGTCATCAATTACTTGAAAATGATACTTTTTCTTTATCACGATTTTTTTGAACCCATGAAAATCAATGAAAATGTGCATTGATCAATTCTTCTTTTTGAAAAAGAGGAATCTTTCACCCCATGGCGAAGCACATGGGTGTATAAAGCCTTTATCTATATTCTGGTGTAGTTTGTTCGTTTTAGCTCCTCAAGATCCAAAATAGTCATTCTATATGAATTCATGGATATTAGCAACTCCCATGTATAATATCAATTGATAATTCAACATCAATTCTATGTGGAAGTCCTAGAAATTACTCGAGAAAAAAATTAGTGAATTCCTACTCAATAGTAATGTCTTTAAGGATGTTTCCATCCTAAGACAAAATCATCTATGAATGATACACGTGCTTATAGATAATTAATAGCCATTCTTGATATAAATTTTCTAAAAAATATTCATCCTCCTCCTTGCACTTGTATATAATCAGGGTTTGATTCACCACCTAGAGAGTGATTTCACTCTTATGAAAATTTATGTTGGCTCTATATATGTAAATCCATTTCATTCCAATAATTTCATCAAATTGCACGATGAAAAGTATAATGAGGTTTAAGGGGAAGTTCAATCCAAAAATTGTGATAAAGGAGGAGTAATATTCATGTGATGAAACAATTTCCCCCATTTTCCATTTTCACCAATATCTCTACATCCATTATTTGTGGTGATATTTCTATTATTCTACTAATGATTCGGGTTATAAATGAATTCATAGGACTAGAATAAAAAGGTATTCATGATATTCTTGAATGAATAACCAGTGCACCTATCACCACTTAATTTTCAGGATTCACTTCAATGTTAGTGATGGAAAATGACTTCCCTTTCTTTCTTACAGGTTAATGATTTCCTCATAAAAAACCTTAGCTTAGGTCACTGTTTTGCAAAGTGTCATGGTTCTTTGTAGTTGTAGCAATGAACAGTGCTTTGAGGATCAAACGGAGCATTCCTTTCCTCTATTGTAGTTGTGGGTTTTTTCATTCCAGTAATTGATGGCTAAGTGTCCTTCCTTCCCACAACTATGAATTTACTCTTTCCCTTCATGGAATTTCTAGGGTGCTTCTTTTAGCAATTTTTACACGTGGGGTGATGGAATTATTTGGCATCATTTTATTTATCCATAAAATTACTATAATTAATGTCCACACTCTACTTCTTATCCCTATGATACCCATGATATTCGACGATATCCATCTCAACATTGAGGGATCCTCATACAATATCCTAATAGATTTCAAAGTCTTAGATCTCCAGGGATTCTTGTGGGCTTGGTTTTATCCCACCAAAGAAGTAGTCAACATTGAATTCGAAGGTAACGAAAAAACTAGAGGCATATAGTGAATTTCTTTTAATTTTTTCCTCATACACCCCAACAGATTCAACATCATTTTTCTTGAGTGAAAGGGAATCTATTTCCATCATAATAAGGAGGTTGTGGGGAAAATATTTATCAAAAATCATTTTCAAGAAATCATTCCATTCCAATTCCTTGATTTCTTCCTTAGGCTTCAAATTTTAGATCAACGTCTACCATTGATCAGCTTCACCTTCAATATGATTAGTATCTAGAAGAACTATCTATTGATTGGAACATTGAGGTAAAAAGAAGATCTTCTCACTGGAGTTGATCTACTGTTCGATAATTGATGAATCAGATTATCAATTGAAAGTAGGAGGCATTTGACTCAAAAATATCTAGATTGGGGCTTGTTCTTTCTTTGGGGGTGTTGTAAATTCCTTGTGACCCATGATTCAATTAAAAAAATGTGTTAACTGATAAATTATCATAACAATTTCGGTTATTCCTAGTCCCAGCAGATTTTGAATCTCCTTAAAACAATCACTACATTGATCATCACATTTATTTTTAGACTTATTCCTCCTATAATCTTCCAATTAATGGAATAAAGGAACATTTTTTAGGTATTGTAAACTATTAAACATATAGAGGGGAATATAATGACAAAAAGGGATAACATAGAAATTACATTTATCACCTTAACATATAAATTTCTAATATTATATATATGTTATCCATCATCTACATCCAAACATATATTTATAGGGGAATTTCTTTTATTCCCTTAATAATGTTTCATACTAAGAATATGATTTTACCATAGAATATCCACTAGGAGTTTCAAACCAAGAGTGCAGAATGGATAGTTTTTATGCACCAATCCCCTTTCAAATCTAGCTCAAAGTGTTGTTTTTGCGTTTTACCCCTTGATACACCTATACAAGAGCCACCATTAATTGTTTGTATCCATACAGGGATGTGTTTGGTTGATAATCCACTTATTCTATACTCAAAAAAAATTACAGATACATTTCTTTTAGTTAATATTATCCGTAAGTTTTTTACTAGAGTTTTATAATCCCAATCCCAAAAAATAACTAAACCTCCCTTTCATACCAACAATAAAAACCATTCTCTTTATTTCATATTTAGATATTATTTATTATATAAAATATCACTTTATACAACCCAGATGATTGGGAGATCTTGGGGATTTTAGGCTTATGAACATTACATGACAACTTAGTTCATAAAATACAAAATCTTTTTTGAAAAAATCTTTTACGTGACCACAGAATGTTTTCGTACTTAGTATTTCATGGGATAACCTAAGTAAATACATAAGAAAAGGGTTATCTGTAAAGAATAGTAAGGGATTAAACAAGGAATAAAATGAGGAATACAATACATGTTAGGAAATAGACATATCAAGGGAGAATAAAAGAAACATGAACATAAAGGCATGATGTAACATCATCATTATAACATGGAAATGTGGAAATAACTTAAAATGATGCATTATTAACATTGTGGAATCTGGTAAACCCTTGTTTCAACATAATAGACAAATGTCCTATAAATGACTCAAGTAAAACCATTTTCCAACATGACAGATCATGATACTAAACATTACCCAATGCATTGGAGTGATATATAATTCTCAGTGTACCCCTCAATTTCGTTTCATTCTCATGCTTAAGTGTGCCATATAGTTCATAAAACATGGTAATCATTATTTCCATAATTTATTCCAAGATTGTTGTTTTTGGGATAAGTACATGAAATTTCCTAATAAAAATGTATATGTGTATAATATTGAACACCAATATAGGGAATGGGTACGTTATTCACTACTCAATGATTTTGGAATAGAAATTCACAGTGCAATTTTTCTAGCCTAACGACGTAAAATAACAAATCATAAAAAATTTTGATGAGGGAGAAAGGTGTCTCTAATCATATATACATTAAATGAATAGTATAGGGGGTCATATATATACATCTACCAACACAAGGAATTTAGAGTTATAAGGTTTGGAATAATAATGAAACATTAAGAAAGGGGAGAAATGGAATAACTCTTAAAAAAATCAGCATGGTAAAAGGTTTACATGGGAGGGATTAATGAGATATGAAGAGGTATCTCATAATAAAAACATAATAAGGAAAATATGGGGGAGGTGAAAAACACACCCCATAATTTTTAATTGAAAAATAAAAGGGTATAACAATATAAGGATACATGGAAAAATTGAGAAAGGAATGAACCCTTGCTTGGATGTGTGATCCAAAAGGATTCATAGTGGCCTATTGAGAGCTTTAGGGACCCTTTTTAGGACTCTAGTGACTGAAGAGTAGATTCAGGATGAGCTTAATGGATTTTGAGTGAATATTAATGGGTTCTTGGGTGGGTGTACATAGTAAAGGAGGGGTAAATTCTTTATTATTTGGGTTTTGAATACTACACACTAAATTATCCAAAACCACTAACCAAAAATTGTTTTTTCACATGGTCTCTTGTAAAGGGAATTGGAAAAAAATTAATTTATTATTAAATGGGAAGAGGATATTAAAATATTAGCATTTCTTATGTGGAGGTGAGTCACTCTCTCAAGGAAATGAATTTAAAATCATAAAATATATTATACATTTGGGAGGATTCACCAAGGAATTATAAAATAAATAAAATAAATCTAAAATTACATTATTTTAATGTTAAAATATATATTTGGTATAATATACCTTTTATGGTATTTATTATATCCTTATAGGGCCATTATTATGTCATATAACACACTATATATTTTTATTTTTACTTTTATTTTTACTTTTGATGGTCAAAGAAAATTATGAAATATTCACAATTGGATAATATTTATGTCCTGATTTCAAAAATAATATTCATTTTATCTAAATGTTTTAATAACTATTTTATTTCTAACTTTTAAAATTAGGAGATATTTTAATTTAAAATTGACTGGATTTGACAAAAAATGTTTATAATCCTTAATAAAAATTACAATTGACTTCTTAAAAATTATATACTCATTTATTATTAATAAAAGTAACATCATATTAATATTTTATTAAAATATTAATTATTTCCAAAATTCATTAATTCAATAAAATAAATTCATTTTCTCAAACTGATTACCTAATCATTCACAGATAAAAAACTAGTATAATAATCATTTATAAGAATGTTTTTCCTAAAATTATTAATAAAAACCATATTTTATTATAATAATGTATATATTTCTCTAATGTACCATTTTACCTAAAAGATCAATTTATCAAATTCATCATTCTTTAAGAATGGTTTTCCTCTAAAATGAATTTGATGAAATAAGTATTTTATTCATAAAAATGGATTACCCAATAAGTAACTAATACATTTTTACATAACCCATTATAACAACGACATAAGAACTAAGGGTAAGGTGTGTGATGTTGAAAGACTCTTGGGATGACTCTAATAACATTTCCCATGTGGTAATTTCTATTAACATGAACTTATCCCATAAGAGATTATGTTCAGGGTTAACATGTTAAATCTCGGGTTGGACTTGGTCAAAAGTGAATCCCAGTGACGCTTCCTCCTTCCTGAGCTCCGAGAAATGATCTTCGTGTGGCCAGAGTCTATGGGATGAGGACATCACCTCCTTGGATTTCTCGAAAGGGTTTTTTAAAACCCTGTATTTATACTTTTCATGTGATCACTGTTTAACGGTTATATTATCAATTGTAAGGATAATTAATGATCATTAAAATACAATTGTATATAATAGAATAAAAGGATATAATGTTTTTATTGCTATAAGAAAATTAATTAAAGGAAAGGGAATTTTATTCATAAAAGTTTGGGTCATTACATCATACCCATCATAAGTCATGAATTTTTCTTTGAGGTGGTGGAGACTTCTCCATAGATTAGGATGCATATTTTTTATAATTTTTTTGAAAATTACTCTATAATTTCAAATTGATAAGTGTATGTGTCCCAAAATGTGATGGGAATGTCCTCTAAGTCCAATTTTATTCTCATAATAAACATTTCATTTTTTCTTTATATAGAAACTTATGTACTTGATCATCCCAACATGACCACCTCATGACTATTTTTTAAATAGTGAGGATATTCGGGGTCTGTTGTCATAGTAATAGTTCATAGTGGATCATAGGATTAGCATTTCACCAGGTTGTCTTGTGGTTGAGAAATTATGCCTATTTTCCTTTATAGGGTCTCTAGCATGTCTGGGCCCATATTTCCAATAACCGTAGAATATGTGGGATTTATCATATTTGACTTGTTAAGGGGAGTTTATTCTTATTGAAACAAAATTCCACTATGGGGAGTACCATTTTACTAGATACCATCATGGCGATGACAACCACTATTGATTGATATCCTACTACATGGAAAAATTCCTTAGCATACACCCTAGGGAGGATCATCAGGGAAGATGACAGCAAGGGGACGAACATCTTGAGATTTCATTTCTACCCATGAGGAGTAATATAGCGATGCTCATTGGGAGATATGATATTGTGATTGATCATCTTAAACCCATGAAGTAGACCTTCCTAGAGGATTCTCTATGGAGGACCTATAGAGCTGTTAGTAAAAATATATTTAGGAGAACCTTCACAACTACTACATCCACATTAATAATTTGGTAACTGATTTTTAGGATCATGGGTCACCAGTGATACAAGTTTGATGGCCTCTAGAAATATAACTTCTATTAGATAAGAGTTATGAGTTTTCTATTCATTTTCTAGTTTATATTGGAATTTTTTCTTGTTACTCTCTCTCTCTTATTTTGGTGACTGGGGTGGCTTGCTATGAGTTACATCCATAATATACAGATTCCTATTCAAGGGAATCTTGTGTTTCTTCTAGTTTACCCCAATAAGATTCCAAAATTTAGGAAGGGTTATGTGCGTGCCCTAGAGAAATGATAGTAGAAGACCATTGTCCCCAAGTTGGAATGGGTATTTATGCCCAATATTTTTTTTCCTTTTATCATGTAATATTGTCGATGACCCTATTTTATGGGATAAGGGGTGAATTTCTACTTATGAGACATCACCCCATCATGCAGGTGAGTCACCCCACAAGAGGAGGTGAGGTTGTGGGCGCTACTATTAACTATTGTTATGGACATGATTACATATTGGAAAGTCAATATGATAAGGTATGGGAATGACGTTTGAACCTCCATCAATGATAAGATATGATGAAATAGGTACTTAGTGGGAATGAGATTGAATTCCCATTCTAGTGTTGGTGTTAGAATATGTTCTTGCTGTGGTCCTCTATTTCGAGCCAGAAAATACTGACAGCCCTCCTATATGGGGGCAAATATATGAGCATATTCCTGATTTAAAACATGGATACCCCTACCTTTTTTCTCTAATTTTTGTTAAATTTTTATGTTAGTTTATATAATAATGTTCCACAAATTTTGTCTTCTAGCATTATTCCATGGTATTTTACTGATATTCTTGATATGAATTTGCAGTAATTGGAATCTTCTTAAATTGGTTTGTTACAGTATTTTTCTAGAGGTAATCATATTGGTGAGAAAGGATTTACATCTTCCCATTTGATGCCATATTTTCTTAAATATCTTTAAAAGGGTGAGTAGAAATATATGTCTACCAAATGATTTCAACTATATTTACATAGCAGTCTTAATATGAATGAGTAGGAAAATGTGTCTCCTCATAGCTCACCACCATATTTTTAGTATGTGATTCATTTTCGTTAATATTTTCTTACTATAATTTTCCACCGTACTTTCATAGTATTTCTAGTAAGAGTAAGACAAAATATAAATACTCACATAGGTTGTAATCATATTTTAGTGGAAATATTATTTAGTAGGAAATAGGATGATGACCTATTACTGATTCATTGATTGTTTCCCTTTGTGGGTCACCCTGTGGAACTGGGTCCGTTTTTCATCGTCTAGGGCCCTTTGGGTAAATACCCTCTTCATGGTGAGGATGATCTACTATATGGAATTGATAGCCGCAATTTTAAATATAGTCCCTAGATCTGGACCATAGTGTTGTTGCACTAAAGTCTTTGATGGGTATATCATTAGCCTCCCTAATGTTAGGGAAAACTCATTATTGAGTTCATGGGACAGTCTCTATAAACATTTTGTGGGGGGAACGGGTTTTGTCAAGTTTTAGATTTTTTTACCATCACTGGGCGGATGGATTGTGAGGTATCATGGACCAGAGGTCCAATCATGGCACCTCTAGGGTTGGGAGAGTACCATTTAGGTGGCACTCAGGGACCAGTGCATCTGAAACCCAATGTTGTATATTCTGGATGGGTAAAATAATCCTCTATTTTATTGAATAAATTCTATTTATAGTGTTTTATGTGCATGTCCATGAAATATGGTGATACTCCAATGGATTGACGACTGTTCGAGTGAATGGTTCTATGGTTAAGGAATCACATGGAGTTTAGCATTTTGGTTCTAATGAAGATCTTCTGGTTCTAGAAACATGATTGTAAGGGTTGAATAATTTGAAATTACTAACTTTAGGTACATTTATTTCAAATGGTCTCTAGAATGTTTTTTTTTTGGAGTTGGAAGTTCCCAATAAATCTCATATCCATGAAGAATCATGGATCATCTTTTCTAAGGAAGGATTTCATCTAAGAACTCATCCAACCATACATAATTACTCACATTTCTCATGATAATGGGAATTAAATCTCATCAAAACCATTTTGGTGGACCTATTTCCTATTTCGGGACACTCTTTTTGATTTAAAATATGATCGTGAATCCTTTGTTCCTTCCAAAGTATTGATACATGGATCAACTCGAGTCAGTAATGAATTATGAACATGGATGGGATCATAATCACCAATATTAATATGATGTTCTCCAATGAAAGATGGATCTATATGTATATGAGGTTTTCCATCAATGTATGATGATTGTATAGTGATTAGAGTCTCTTTGGTCATTTATTAGGATGATGATGATTTTAAGGATAATATTGGGGTGCTCTGGAGTTTACCATCCTCCTGGGGGGAAATGATTTTTTTATATCAAGATCGAACCCATAATTTGGGATTCCTATTTAACATCGTGAGAGGAGTCATAACCCAAGAACTATAGTTCCAATTAATATGACACATCACCTTTTAGGATCATCTGACAAGGACCATACCATGAAGATTAACAGCATGCAGTAAGGAAATTCATGCGGAAGGGGTATAGATAAGGATTGGTGTGGGACTTACACCATGGAATCTTATGGGACCTAGAAGAGATGTTGTCTCCAAGGAGGATATGAACCTATTAGGAATGTGGCAGCAAAAACATTAGGGTGAAATTGGATTTTGGGTTTGGACCTCACTGAGGCTTTCAATGTATCCTAGTATGTTGGGAATAAAATCCCACATAGTTCAGTACGTGCTAAGGATTATACCTAAGGAGGAGTTCTGTTTGAGGGAACTTGAATGGGTCTTATACCAATGAAAATTCCCATCTATTAGCTTCGTTATCATGAATATATCCCTTTGGTGGTATTGGTTTGGGATAGAACCTATGAGGATACCCATTTGAAGTATGGGATCGTGTGGATTTCATTATCTATGCTATTCTCTATGCCCACATGAGTCATGCTTTCTATATGAAATAGGAGGATGTAGTATATCTAAATATCACATGATTCACCTGGTGTGTTGGGGAAATAGATCTGGGAGAAAATGGGGAGTGGGGCTCTGAAGCCACCATATCCCCACCTGTTTTGGTATCCTAGGGAGGAGAAAATGAGAAAGAGTTTCACCTATGACAAGAAATTATAGGGGATTGCTCTAGGAGGTATGATCTATTAATTCAGGGGAAAGGTAAAAAAAATTCATCACCACACCTCATAGAAGATTAAAGCTAGTTGTTCTCCTAAATCTAAATAATGGGGAGGTTAATGTGATCACCCCTGGGTCCATGGGATCTCCCATGGTCAGGACCACCACTACCATGTTAATGTAGACTTGATGACATTATAAGGGTCCACTTTATAGTGGAGTCTAACAACATTACTCTGCATACCACGTGTATGTAAACACAAGAGGATACACTGATGTGACCGATAATCTTGTCATACATGTCATGTGGCTTCAAAAGAAGCATTGGCCAGATGCCGTTAGATTGATTAGTGGAGGGTAAAACATGGAGGTTGGTGATATGATAGAAGGATGTGATTGGGGATTGATAAAAGAGAAACCTAGGAGGCCACATTCCTTATACAATGTTCTAATATGGGATGAGGTTCTGTCCACGTTCCACGTTTCTATGCGGGTAATTATACAATCTCTATAGAGTTTTTCTATGTAGAACTCGGTTCTTCACACATAGATTCTATGAGGGGATATATTTTTTCAACATGAAGTGTATTTAGGAAGGATCGAGCTCATTCCACATAGTATTCTGTTACATGGGGTAGGGTTCTTCCCGCATATCATTTTTCTACGCATGGTATTGGTCCATAAAAGGGGTATACATTTGTACCTCATAGAAGGGTATTCACTTAAGGGATTTTGTGTTAATGAATACACATATATTTCTTTTATTCCCTCCATAATATTATATGGTTGGTTTAACTGCTATGAATTGATTGTCATCTCCCAATTCGTCTCCAAGAATCAAAATTTTGAGTCTCCTTCTCATCACTCATCATGGATCATGGAACTTTTGTATTTAATTTCAATCCCCCATGGAGTGTTTTTATAGAATACTGGGGGTATATGGAACAAAAAGGTATTTTTATATAGGGTGGGCTACTGGGATCCTTTTGTGGGATCCCAAGAAGGAAATCCATCCCCATGAATAATTTTCATCACAAGAAAGTCATTCCCCGGGATGTAAATCATCATCCGACCCAACAAATGATTGTTTTTTTGGTCACGGGAACCTGTAGTATGGTATCCTTCCATGAAAAATTATATTTATAGTGTATACTTGTTCATAGGGGAATAAATCAATGTCTACCCCCATAATGAACTTTGTTTTTATATTGGGCACTGAAGGTACCACCTCGTCTCATGAGTGAATTTGTTCGTGGGGTGAATCGGGAAGAATCAGAGTTCCAAGCAGAGCGAATGTCTATGAAGTGATTTTTTACATCATGGGATCAGTTGATCATTCGTTTATTCCCCTTTTGAATATTTTTCAACCAAAATTTCTTTATATTTGATCTTCTCCCTTTTTATATGTGTGGATTTTTTTCTCCTTGTAAGAAAAGATTCTAGTACACAAGAGTTAAATAAAATTACATGAGCATTATGACATCATAAATATAATATATATAATATAAAAATAGTATTTACCCAATTATTCCAATACTTAATAGTTTTTAATTGAAGAACAAATGACATCAGTTCGAGTGGTGGTCTTCATCTATACACACGAACGATGATTATGTGTCCCATTTGATGGATGTGTGTGAGGTTGTAAGTCTTACACATAAAATAACAACATATAAGTATATTTATTATACTGAGGTTATTATATATTCATATTATAAATTGAAATTATGTGGTTTGAGAAATAAATAAATCAAAAGTGTTTGTTGATGAATGTTACCACTTCCTCGGGTGACTCATGTTGGTTTTCCCCAAAGGACTTCCATGGCTGGATTTATGAAAAATTTAAGTATTATAGGATGAGGCAAGTAAATTTGGGATGATATATAAATATAAATTGGCTTAAATAGAGGACATTATTTGTGTTTGTAGAGTATGATTTTTAGTGTCCATTTATAATTGGGAGAAAGAACATAGTTTGAATTTTTTAAAAGATTCCATGTGAACCCACATTGTTACATAACCAAAGGATGACATATAAAATAATTCATTACTAGAGGATGAATGAATGAAATGTGGGAAAAAAATGGGGTTTATACTGGTTTCTATGTAATTTTCCCTTTAATATTAATGTTTAACCACTAGGTAAACTCATTTTTTCTCTAATTATTTTAATTTATTTTAATATATTTCAAAAATATAATTTTTGAAAAACTATACTTTCCAAAATAGAAATTGTAATTTAAAAAATTATAATTATGGAATCCATTTTTAAAAATTAAAATCATAATTGGATGAAATTAATTTAAAATTAATCTAGTAGAAGGAAAGAAACAATAGATTTTTAAATTAAAAATGTTAAAAACCTTCAATTTTTTTTATCCAATTTCAAATTGATATTTATTTTAGTGATGTAAATTTCTTTTAATGATGTATAATTTAAAAAATTGTACATTAAATACTATTTAAAATATAATTTAACTGTATATATAAATTAAATGAAAAATCATTTTTCAATTAAAATTTATTGTTTTCCCTTATTCATCAATAAAATGAATCTACTCAGAAAAATAAAAAAAATTATCCCATGGTAAATTTTGATACTATGATTTTAAAATTTTTATTTATTTTTTCAAATAAAATTTATAGAAGTATTAAAAGTATCATTTTAAAAGTGGAACTCTATTAAAATGTGATAATACTACCTTTCAGAAAAAATATGTCTTTTATTCTTAAAATTGGATCTGTTCTTATTTTCTACTGATAAAACCTTTTGGATGAATTTAAAAAAATCATTGAATATATAACATATGAATATCATTAATATAATTAAATTATATTTGTTAATTTTATTTATTAATATAAAATTTCTTTATTGTCATAAAAATATTTTTTCATAAAATCACATCCTTTGTATTCAATTTCAATGTATTAATTTAAAATTAATATGAAATAAAATAATTAATTATATATAATTTTTTTCAAAAAAAAATTATATTTCAATTATTACTATTTATTCCTTCAAATTCAATATCTAGGTGATAACTATCATATTAAATATTATTATTATATTATTATTCCATAAAAATATTTCTTGTGTGTAACTAACATGATCGAAGAGTCTTGATGTTATTTTAAATTAAATATAAAATGTTTGTTACATATAACGTAAGAATAACTTATCATTTCACATGACATAATCTATCAATGATTTTAAAATAATTTTAATGTAGATATTCCTTAAAATCTTGTGATGTCACATATAATCCATAATGGGATTCACCTAATATGAGTGCTTATCCAGAATCTATCATGGACAGATGAATTTTATAATCACCATGTGGTAATAAATAGTTACTAGGAATTATATTTATACTAGTGGGAATGATTTTCCCTGATAAAAGAGGATGAAGAGGGAACTTCCACATGAAGTTATAGCCTAATGAATCTGTTAGTTAGATGTTGGAACATGAAAAATAAGGATTTATATTAATAATTTAAACTAAATGAGTCATAAACATATAATGTAAATAATTAACTATAAAAAACAAAAAATGAACATAAAATTACCTAAATACATCCAAATTCAAAATAAAAATAAAAATACCAATATAAACTTGAAGAGGAGAGAAACAAATATTAATATTGCATAATATATTGGATGAATAAAATACCAAAATAAAACATTGACCCTAAGAACCATCTCCAAATATTAATAAATCTAAAACTTTTATTGTCACCAACACCATACTTGTACTGAAATCCAAATACTTTCTCTTCATCTAATAGGAACATGCATTGTACGTATAATGTGATAGTGTGAGAAAATAATAAAAAATAAAAATATTCCCCACACCCAATGCAAAACCATTAAAATTTGATCCAATTTATAATACTTTTACAATACCACAATGAATGTTACCACATTAATTTAAATAAAAAAATGTAACATCAGACCGATATGTAATTTTATTTTATCCATGTTAAATGATTAAACCATTTTATCATTAATATGATTTAAACTATTTGTTAATGATTGGATGTTAAAGTAAGGGAATAATTTAAAAAATATTAATTTAGAGTTACTAAACTTACATAAATAAAGAGGAATACTTCACCCTTTAATATCCTTCCAAAATTTCATAAAGGAAAATCAAGACAAATGATTTTTTAAAGGGATCCCCCCATTGATTGAAAAAATGACATTACTAATGTGAAGAAACAAAAATTAAAAACCTAATTGGGAGTAAATTACTTTATGAATTTGATTGTAAACAAAATACATCCATGAAATTAAAAAATCAATAATCCATCATCCAATAATAAATCTCTATGTGACTAAGGTCAAGACACACTAGGATCCTTATGTTATCCAATGTTCAAAATAGAACATAGGCAGCTATTAATGATAATATATAAATACCTTGAACCTATAGTGTTATAATAAAATTATATGGAGATAGTGTAAACGTTTAACAAGTATAGTGATATAATAGAAATATAAATTTAGTTTCATCAATACCTAGTAGGCACTTTTCCAATATTCATGTCTAATTTCTTTGGATTCCCATTATCAATAAAATAGAGGTGAAAATCATTGGTATATAAATAAATCACATAAGATCAAAATAATAAATACCGATATATATAAAATATAGATCATTACACACCCTTACATTAGAACACTCTTCATTGAAGCATTCGCACTTGATCAAGAACAACATCAAAATAACAATATCCCCCAACCAGGATAATACTATCAACGTTGTATAATATTATAATCACTATGAATATTACAAAACAACATGTATGGGTCATTTAACTGTTATAGTTAGATCAAAAAATCTATTTTGAATAATTATCATGTATAACGCCTGGATAATTTATGAATTATTTCTCGATAAATAAATTTAATTTCGTTGGTATCATGTGTTACACACAACACCAAGTTTAATTCAAATGTGATATACTATTTTAATATTAATATTTAATGTGACAGTTATATTATATACATTTTATTAGAGTATATATATATGAATGAATAAATTTTAAAAAAATTATATTAATATATAAAAACATAATTCATTTTATATCAAAAAATTAAATGTAAATAAAATTTCAATTCAGAATAAAGGACGTGTTTTTCCTAAAAAATAGTTTTTTTTGAAAATATTGTATTTATATATTCATAAAATAAACAAATAAATATTTATTAACTATTTTAATGTGATATATATATTATATGTTTAATAATATGTTTTATATTTCATGTAACATTTTTTCTAGGCATGCGATAAGAGCAAATCCAGTTTTATGCTTAAAAATGGGTTTTTCTAAAAAGAATTTTTCATCGTATTATGAATGTTTTTTTAAATTAATTTTCTTCACTTATAAATATTGAATATTGAGAAACATATTTTATATTTTTAATCACAGGTTCCAAATTTTTAAATAGGACCCTTTTATTTCAATGCATTTTTAATAGATATCCTGGTAATATTTATCTCCTAGGTAAAGGGTGAATCATCATTATCAAGGGTAAAACTAAATTTTATATTCAGAATTTATCATATTAATTATTATGGGATGATGTGAAGTTTAAAAATTATCAACTTAGGATTGAAATTAAATTTTTTAAGGGGTAATTGTCCTTGAAAAAATCGTTTATAATATTTAATGTAATGAAAAGTAAAAAAATTAAATCTCTAAAATTTAAATATCCATAATGTGTCCACATTTGGAAGAAACAAGACATGAATTAATATTAAATTTTTATTTCAAACATAATAAAATTATTTTCGTGATGGTAATTTATTTCAATTTTTAACTAATTATATAATTTTATTAAATGCTTAAGAAATGATGATGAAATATATATTTAAATTATAAAAATATAAGATAATTTTATTTCAAAATATTAAGTGTGATATAATTTTAATTATATATAGTGTTAAATAATTTTTATAGATCATTATTACATATTTTTTTTCTTATATTATTATATTATAATTCCAAAATTTTATATGTTTATTTTAATTCATATTAAATGAATAGTGAAAATATTGACATTAATGATATTTTATCAATATAATATTTACTAAATTATTAAAAAAATCAATAGGACAAGGGGGATAATATATATTCAATAATTCCATATCTTTTTATTTATGTTCTAATATCAACATATATTTAAAATTATAATCGACTAAAAGTGAAAAAGACAATACCGTAATTAAGTTAAATTATGTTTACTAAGGCGTCAAACAAATAAATATGGTTTATTAAACCATAATATCATATCAAAATTTTATTTATGGATTTTATTTTAACACAATGAACCTTATATTAAAATATATTTCCATTTAAAGCATTTTTCAAGATAATGATGTCTTAATATTTTAATGTTGATAAAAAACCCCAGGGGTTCCCCTCCCCTCAATTATAAAAGTGCCACGATATTTTTATTTTTCACACAATATTTAGACTTATATATCAATATAAACCATATAAATTCTATACTATTATCCCATATGAAAATTCTAGAGTTTGTGGTCTTCCCAAAATACCAATTCTAGGGTCATTAAGAGGAAATATTAAGGACTGATTCAAAGAAGAGGTAATCACCCTAAACAATAATATTTAAATTATTATTTTAACTCCTAAAATTCATTAATCTTATTAATTAAATAAAAAATTAATATATTAATTATAATAAAATTTTATTATGATTAAGATACCACATTATTTCCTCATTTTTCCAACAAATGTGATGTGAAAATATCTCTTCTATGTCTGTACAACCTACCATCTCCACATAGAGATATAATTCATTTTCCATTACAATATTTCATTTATAGTTGTTAGGATGGTTTAAATTTTTATATATTATATTCATTAAATAAATTTAATACTTTAATGATATTATCATTTCTATCTTCATACATTCTAAAATATTTTAAAAATACAATGTTGCTCATTTGTACGTTTAGACTACCACCTCCATGAAGCGATTTAATTCCTTTTTTCATCTCCTTATTAAATTGATTGTAAGAAGTATGGATTTGATGAATTTATATTATTTATATAATATGATTTTTTATTTTCAATTAATATGTAATTATATTTTTTCTATCCTCTGAAATGTGAAGACATCATTTATGTGAAGTTCAACATATCGTCTCCATGAACGTTGCATTTCATTATTCTATCCCTAAATTTTATTGATGAATATAAATATATATATATATATATAATGAATATATATATGATATTTATATCATTATTAACATTCTATGAATGATTTAACCATGATCAATGTAAAATTATTGGGACTGCCAAACCAAACCATGCTTGAAAAATGAAGCAGTTATCACCCAAATAGTGATATAAATATTAAATTGATAATAAAAAATGATAAGACGTCATAAATTAATAATAAATGTTACTAAAGATATCAATATGGGTCTATAATGCATGTATAATTAATCTATATTTATTATAAAGGATGATCGAATGAAAATGAGGAAAATAGAGACTTGAGGTAACTGATTTATTTTTCAACCCTATTTTAATCATCAGTTCATATGCTTCAATTTACATCAACGAAATTATATGATTATTATATAATAATTCCCTATAATTTTTATTATCCCCTATTAACTTCTTAATAATAAATTTTTACCTTTTATATTTTCACATTAATTACTTAATTGGTCAAAAGAATATAATATATAGAAAAACTGATATTATTTCTCTTTATAGCCAAAAAACATTTTCATCCATATATTTTTATTAAAAAAATTGAAGTATTTTTTTATATTATCTAAAAAACTATTTAATTTTATTTTTACCAATTATTAACTTTTTACGAAATGTTTTCAATGGAAATTTCTTGTCATTTTTTGAATGAGGTACTTTTTATGTCTTTTTACAAATGTGTGAAAGGAATGTTTTATTTTAACTAATATGTCCTGAATAGATTATTATTTCATCATGACAGCTCAATCAGTTTGATATTCCATTATAGGTTTCTATTTTTATTTTCAACGATAATTTCCTCCTCAATACAATGTAAACATTTATATTCTAAATAATTGATTTGAAAATCAAAAGGTAATTTTTCTCACAAAATATTCCATTTCCTTTTTTAAAGGTATTTTTAATCGTGATAAAATCTTTTGATATTAATTATGATTTACCAATGATATATTCTAATAATAAAATCCTTATAATTTCTTTTTATGGATTTTTATTTTTATGATTATATGTTTATTAAACCCATTAATTTTCATGGGTTGTGTTATGTGAAATTAATGAAATGTTTATGAAACTAGTTTTATTTTTATGGGTTCTGATGTAATGATATTATGACTGTTATAATGATATTATTGAACATATATGTATCATTTTATTTATGTGATGGTTTGGCCTTGAGCTATATATACCTATAATTCATTGTGTAATCTTCTATATCTCATGTGGTATCTATGAGATACAATTTCATGTGATTGATTCACTATAGGATACACATTGATGTACTTGATCGAATATGGGATGAATTTGTTGATGCCTAATCATTTATGATGTGGGAACTATGTAAGGATTCATAATCCACACTGATTTGATGGTCAACAAATTGAAATTAATATACAAATGGTTCTATATTTATAATGGTGCCACAATTTTTTTAAATGAACTTATATTTCTTGACTGATAATGATTTCTAACTCTTATGATTCATGCCTTCTGAAATGACGATGTTTTATTCCATGAATAATTTTTATGATCATTGAAATATTGTGTATGTACTTTTTTGTGTTCATGATCTCACACCCTAATAATTATCTTATGTTTTCATATGATCAAGATTTTATTTCTCCATTAATTACTATTACTGAGAATTAGATGTGACCATTTCGTATATTTCATTTCCCTGTGTTATGAATACTTTTTTATGTAGGGTATTTATATGATGTTTAATATGTGAAAAGATATCATGGAGATACTAAATATCATTCATGAAATAAAATATTGTGCATCTGGTCTCTAATGATGCTAATAAATTAAGATCCTCACGTGTGAATTTTTCAAATGCAGTGAGTTCTCATATCTATTGATTTAATATTTATTTATTAAATTTTAGGGTTTCTATAGTTTTAAATAGGTGATAGACTTAATCAAATTTAGATATTATTATTATAAATATATTAGTTCGAACTCTGGAGATAAGCCTTTGTAAGTAATAAAATCATAAATATCTTATTATTGAACATGGATAACCTATGTTAATACTATGTTCCCATAGATTGAGAAGAAGGTTTAATGATTTATACATATTATGAATAAAATTTCATTATTATATTATTGTTCACACTAATTATTATATCTTGATAATTACTCTTTTATTTTTGGTATTATTTAATAATTCTAACCATAAGACATCTAGTAACAAAATGTTTCAGTGAAAATTAAATTATTGTCCACCTGAGAAACCAAATGATATATGAGCTCAAATGATTTTTTCTATGATCCCACAATTTTATCAGGCCATGAATTATACTGATATTTAAAATTATCTAACAAGGGGAAAATGTAATATCGAGCCTTTTATCAGGAATAAACCAACTTATTTTTGTTTCTCTCTTGCTCAACTAGTGGATGAGTGGTGTATTAGCACTAAAGAGAAAATATTTTCTATTCTCCAGTACTTAAAACATGAAATATTTGTCCTAAATCACTAATATTTGTAAGAATAATCAGATCAATGGTGGAATATTATTAATAATATGAGATAAGAGGAATAAATGTACTCAATTTAATGGGATATGTTTAAGAGGATATTTATTAGTAAGTAAATTACTTGTATTCTATAAAAAAATATGGATATGAAATACCTTGAGCATAACTAAAAGGAGGATGAATCCATTTGTACTTATAAAGAAAATTTTAGAATACTTTAAATCTGTGGTTATAGTTTTATTATTTGCCCTAAAATTGAAATTTTTTGATTCTTTGATGGATTATAACTAAGTCTCTATAATATCTTATCAATAAGACACATTAGTGGCTATGAATAAACAATTTCATGGACACTCAATGTGGAAACACAAACTGGATATTACCACCACTCCTAAGGGATTCATAAGAAAATAAATATCTAGTCATAGGAAACTAGAATAATTTTCCTGGGTGAAAGAAATTAATTCCATCTACATGAAAAAATACGGATGAAATATCTTGGGAATTATTTAAATGAAACATGGGTGTTATGTAAATTTTAAAAGGTTGGGAATAGATCATGTTCTTGATAAAAGGGGATGAATAGGTCATTTAATGTAATGGAGGAGAAGAATACTCCAACTAATGAACAACCCATGATATAATTCATAAAATCAATGGAATATAAGAATTGTTCCAACTAGTGTCAGAATTGGATGTTTTTTGATGATCAATGTAAACAACCTTATAATCTCAAATTAAAAGGGGAATCTCATATCATCATTACTACCACTGTGGGCTATGAGAATGACATGTTAAAATTTACAATTATCATCCAATTTATAAATATAATTACTTATTTGATTATAGATATACAAAATATTTTATATCTAATGAACTTGTAAAGTTTTTCAAATTACCCTATCAATAAATAGATATTTTGATAATAGTGAAAAATACAAATGGTACAATGGCCACATCTCAGGTCTATTGTTATTTTCAAGTTGATTTCTATGGGATATTGTTTCCTAAAAATATTGTAATTCTCCCATTATATGAATTTTATTTCATTTGAGGAATGGATTATATTTCTATAAATAGAGCTCATATCAGTTTTTGAGGAACGAATATCACAAATAATATTACAAATGAAACCATGATCATTTATCAGTGTGAGGATGAATAAAATCTGCCAATGAAGATTAAATTTATTTTGTAGATTATAATACTTATCAATGACATCTAATTATATCATATGGTTGGGTATAATCTCAAAAAAAATATGTATATGGTTTGGGGGTTTGTTGATGTATTTATAGAATAATTTATAGGTTTTACTCCAAATCACAAAGTTGAGTTCACAATATAACTCATACAAAGTACTAAACAGATTTTAAAAACTCCATGTAGACTTGATCCAATTTATTTTCAATAATTGAAGATGAAACTATAGGAAAATAATTGAAAGCGATTCATTTGGAAAATTACATGACCATTGGGTGAATCTATTTTTTTTAAGACAAAAAATGGATCAATGTGACTCTTCATTGATTATATATAACATAAAAGGATAAATATCAAGAAAAAATATCATCTACCTAATATTTATGTCATGATTGATCAACTACATGGAGATAAATAATTTAATAAGATTGACCTTCATTTTTTATATCATTAATTCAGGGTAAATAAATAAGATATACCTATAATTTCATTCCATACAAGGTATGCACACTATGAATTTATAATTATGCCTTTTAGTGCTATAAAATACCCATATACCTTAAAGTATTTAATGAATATATTCTTTAGAGAATACCTATATTAGTTTGTGGTAGTATATATATATATATATATATGATATTCTAGTATTTACAAATATAAATAAAGGGAATTAATAATATTTCTTGCATTTTGTTGATGGCCTTGAAGAAGGATAATAATTAAATAAAATTTACTAACTGTGAATATTGGTTTTAGAGGGTTTCATTTGTGCATAATATATCCTCAAGTAAGGATTTCTTATTATTGACTTTTACGATTGATGTTATTTGATATTGGCCGAGACCGACCACTGTGACAGAGATCTTTAGTTTTATTCATTTGTCCATATATTTTTGGTTCATTGTGATTAATTTTTCATTAATATTTAATCCAAAAACCATATTAACTCTAAATATCATAATTATCCTTATAAAAAATGAATTTTAGTAGAATTTCAATGAGTTAATGAGAATGTTGATCATGAACCTGTACTCACACTACACTATAGTGAAGAAGGATCTCTAATCTATAGTGATGTGTCAATGAATGGACTAGTATATATTATATTATATAATGATATTGTTATACCTTATGTCTTAATCAAATTTATAAAACATGATGAAAAATTACCCAACCCTTTATTAGAGTATGAATTGTTAATATTTTCATTCCTGATATGGAGGAGTTTTTTGTATGGTGAAAATTTCTACATATAAATATATCATAATAGATTAAATCATATATTAAAAAATAAATATATGAAAATGATAAATATAATATGGTCGGAGTATATTAAATGTTATTACTTATTAATATATTACCACCTTAGGAATTTTTTTGAGGTCAAATATGATCTAAGTCAAAAGGTTCATGCATATCTTATTTATGATGAGGATCAAAAAATATTAAATATTAAAATATTTTTAAAGGATTTTTCTCGAAATTTTTAATAAAATGGGAGAAATATTACCAATCTCAAATGGTTTTTTAACCATATATCTATTTTGGGATTAAATATCCATATAAAGAAGATGTTGAAATATATAAGAAGGTTATAAATTTTCTCCAACTCAAACTTGATTGTTAGGGAATGATAATTTTTGGGGACCATGTATGTTTACTATGAATAATGGACTTCAAGAAGGATATATTGGATAAATCTCATAGTTCTTAATTCACAAATTTTCATGGAAGCACAGTGATTTATGTATATTTGGAAGACTATTTATAGTGGGACAAAAAGAAGAGTTATATAGAAAATTATGTATCTCACATCTTTCATTTCTAGTAATTTTAGGCTAAGAGACAAAATTATAAGCGGATATTACAACCATTACCCACAGCCACATATAAAGAGAAAAACATAACCATGGTCTGTCTCATCAAACTCCCCAAAACATAAAAAGGTAACAATGGAATATTTTTTATAGTTGGTCACATTAACAATTAATAAAAATTAATATCTATGAGAGACTATATCACTATTGATTATCATTCCATGTTATACATAAAGGGATTGTTGAGAATTATTGAATTAGAACATTCTATTGTATCTGATCAGGATCGGGGTTTTACCTCTATGTTTTATATAATTCCTTAGTAGTCTCTATATATATTTTTTATTTTTACTATTTCATATCATCCTCAAATAGATGCTTATTCTGATTGACCCATTAAAAACCTTAAATACATGTTGAGAGCTTACTCAATATAATTCAAATGTGGTTTGTATTGACACCCTCCTTTAGTATAAATTTTATACAACAATAGCATTCAATCAATAATTATTATGGATCCTTATGAATCCATATATATAATGAAGTGTATAAGTATAAAATATTGTGATGATGTTGGATAAATAAAGCTACTGCTACCTGAGTTATATTAATAAATGGAAGAAAGGGTAATATTAATTTAGCAACACATAAACGGTGGTATTAATTCTAAATAAAATGTGTAATAACAATCATCAGAAACATTTGGAGTTCGATTCTGGTGAAATGGTATTTCTATAAATATCTTCTTATAAGTGGATTATGAGTTTCTGATAGAATGGAAGGTTAATCCCTGGATTTATTGGCCCCTTTAATTTTGATGATCATATCAGGATAGTTATTTATCATTATGTTCTTCTATTGAATATCTCTCATGTTCATGATGTGTTCACTATATCTCTCCTATGTACAAGCCTAATCCCTCACAATTACTGAACCTATTGGTCATAAAACTGGAACCAGATCTATTTTATATTGAATAACCTATGCACATTAAGTATCATATAGGGAATGTTAATAAAATTAATTCCACTCAACTAGACAATGTCTTTTGGAAAAATCATAAATTTGTGGAAGCTATATGGGTACCCGAGGATGTTATGAGGAATATGTATCCCGTTATCATTTTTATTTGACTGATAGAACATAAAAGGTGAAATTAATTTTTAATTGGTGTAATATAAAACTATGAGATTTTATGAAATATTTCTCTTCAAACAAATTTAATTTCATTAAAATATTGTGTTTCACACAACACCAATCATAAATGAACAATCATATACTATAAAAATTATTATATTTAGGGTGAAAGTAATCATATAGTCATTGTAATTTTATTTATGAATAGGACAAACAAAATTATGAAAAAATATGGTTTATATATGTTTAAAATTAATTCATTGGTTATTAATTTCTTAAATGAAATAACATTTGAGAATAAAGGAGATGTATTTCTAAAAAATTGTTTTTACACATCCAATTTATTTATATAAAAATAATTTAAAGGATTCACAATTTGTGAATGATTTTAATGAAATTTATATATTATATATTAATTGAATTTTTTCAAGAATGATATAATACGATTTCTAGGAATATCATAAGAATAAATCAATTTTTTCATAAAATTAATTATTTTATAAAGATGTATTCATGGTGTTTTTCATGATTATTTAAAAAATTATTTATATAACATATATAATTTGAATCCTTAAAATTTATTTCTATATTTTCGAATTAGGAGGTCCAAATTAGGTAAATATGAGACTTTTTTAGGAATTATAAATAGTATCCACAGTCAAATTTATCACCTTGGTATAGTAAAAATCAGGTTAAACTATATTACATATAAATATTATGGTCACCATTTTTTCATCTTAATAACTAATTGATGAATGTAATTCAACCCTTATCACCTTATTCAAGAATATTAATTTTTTAAGGGGAACGTTTCCATGAATATGATCTATATAATATTCCAAGACAAGAAAAAATAAATTTCAATATCATATATTAAAATATGTATTATGTTTCCACATAAAGACAAAGGGTAGTTTTGAGTAATTATAAATATCTATTTTTTAATAATTAATTTATTCCATGATATAATCTTATTTATGATTTTTAGTAGTTATATAATCATCTCAAATACATATAGAACATAGATACAGTATATAATCAATTAACATAAAAATAAAATACATAATATTAGAATAATTAAAAGTGATATAATTTGATTTTATTATATTTTTCCATGATTTTTATATATTATTATTAAATTAAATTGTTGTTTTAAAGCATTATATCATAATTCCAACATTTTATTTATTACTTTTATGTCAAATTAATTTAATAGTGTCAGAATTGACATTAATTATATTTTCTGAAAAAATTATTTTATTATATTTTTTAAAGAAAAAAAATATTTTTTTAATTGGATTTGTGGGTAATATGTAGTTAATAATTTAATCAATTGACCAATTATGAGACAATTATAAACTTATAAGTAAAATTATAACCCGTTAAGAGTGAAAAATATTTAACTCTAGTTAAAGTTAAACTATACTTTGAAAGGGGTTAAACAAAAAGATACTATTTATGACACCACATAAACCTATACTAATTTTATTGGTTGAAATTATTTAAATATCATAATATCTTACCTTTTAATCCAATTACATTTGGAATCAATTTTCTAGAGAATCATATTATTATATTTTAATCTATTATGAAATCCCAAGGGTGTCCCTCCCCTAAATTATAAAATTCTGCACATCTCTTATCTTATTCAGACCTATATGAGATTTTTATATTTAACAAACACTATAAAAATATTTTATTCACTCCTAGATAAAAATCGTAGGGTTCTTATCTTCCCAAAATACCAACTCTATAGTCTATAAAAGTATATATAAAGGAGTTGTTTAAAAGGAGTGAAAATTTCCTTAATAGATAAATTCCTTTCTTATTTTCATTTTATCTCATCCAAATATATGATATTATTCATTAAATAATAAATTATGTGAAAAAAATATAATAAAATTATATTATTATTAGGATAACACCAGTATTCATCTTATATTCCATCTATTGGGAAGTGAATGTATAATTCAGTTAATTTTCAATCACCATGTTTCATATATGATTATTATGATGGGTCTAATGTTTATATTATATTAATGATAAAATTATTCAATGGGTATGATAATATAACATCTAAAATCATACGTTATAGATCACTGGAAAATGATAACATCACTCATGTGTATATGTGGAATACCACCTTCATGAAGAGATATGACTCATTTTTCATCTCCAATTTATAGGGATGGTATTAAAAATATATTTTATAAATATATATGTTTTATATGATATAATAATGATTTTTGAAATATGAATTATAATTATAATTTATTTCATTCCATGCATCACAAATTGAAAACATCCTTTATGCGTACGAACGACATACTCCTTCCTAGAACAGTGCGATTCATTTATCTATTTATAACTATTATGGAAGCATAATATATGTATATATATCATGATTAAAATTATGGAATTTATGGAACCATGATCAATTTATTGGGACTAGGGCTTCTAAACTGAAACGTGATTAAAAAATGAAGCAAGTATCGCCCAGAGGAGTGATTTTAATAGATCTTTTTAATAAATAATTGATAATATATCATAAATAAATCATAAATGTAGTAATAGAAAATAATATGGTTCAATAATACTTATATAAATAAGTTATTTTTATTATACTAGAGGTTTAAACGCGAACAAAGAAATTTGAGTCTTTTGGGAATGGATTTATATTTCAACACAGTTTTAATCAGGGTTGTTGGTGGTTGAAATTCAATATATAAATTTATATGATCCATTTCTATAAAATACATTTACATTATATTCTCCTCTATTTTATTCATATGAATACCAATTTTCATCTCTTTTTCTTCACTTTAAGTATTCATGTTATTGAAAAATGTTTTATCTGAAAACCCGACATTATTTCCCTCTATAGTTGAAAAAATGTGTTTTCCATATCCATATTTTAAAAGAGTTTTAAATAATGTTTTTAATAATATAAAATTATTTTTTTAAATATTTTTTATCCATTATTTAATTTTTAAAATAGGTTTAAAATCAATTCTTCCTGTCATATTATGAATGATGTTCTTTAATTTGAATTTTTAAAAGTGTGAAATTATTGATTTCATTTAATATATATGACTCAAATAGAATTTCAAACCATCATCACCTATCAATTCATGTAAGCCTTATAATTTTCTACTTATTATTTGTAAAATTAGTTTATTTTAAAAAATATTTCAAAAGGAAAAGGTTATTTTCCTTATGAAATATTATAGTTATTCTTTAAATTGAATTTTCATTTATGATAAGATACATTAATGTTGACATTATATGATCAAAAATATGGCCCAGTTTTAACATATTTATTCTTTATATTAATGTTTTCTGATTATAATGTTGAGCTTTTTATGGAACCCATTTATTCGCTGGGGTTATTATATGTTGAGTTGATGAAATTTTTAAGAAACCTAATTAATTTTCATGGGTTATGATGTGATGATATAATAAATGTTATTATGATCATATGGAACAATTATTTGTCAAGTTAATTAAGTGATTGGTGGGCCAATAAATATATATAAATCCAATGAATTGGTTGATTTTTTATATATTCTAAGATAACAATGGAAACAATTTGATGTGCTTGATCCACTATTGGAAAGAAGTTGACATTATTGTTTTACTATAGGATAAATGTGGTTATGCCTGATCAGTTGTGATATGGGAAATAGGTACAGATTCATAATATAGTATAACTAGATAGTCTCATTGGTGATAACTGATATATATAATAGAAATATACTTTTCATGGAACCACACTATTTTAATATGAACATATATATCTTGATTGATGGGTATTTCTCACTCTTATGTTTCATGTATTTTGAAATAATGATTCTTTATTCCATAAACCATGTTTATGATCCATTATAGATTTGGAATGGAATTCTTATGTAATGAACATGATCTTGTACCCATATGGGTATCTTAGGTTTTCAGATGTTCATTAATTGATATCTCTCATGTTTATCCTTATTGAGCATCAGATCTCACCCTTTCTTATGTTTCCATTCCCGTTGTAATAAATAATGGTTTTATTAGGGTATGTCTAGGATGGGTACTATATGTAAATATCTTATTGATATTTTGAACATCATTTTTAAACAAATGTATTTTGTATCTATTATCCAACTAAATTAATCATTTACAATCACTGAGTGTGTGTTTGTAAAATTTATTGCATAATCATATCTAATAATGTAATATTATGTATGAAATGTTGGGGTTTTTGTACCAACTAAACCTCACAAAAAATTTTATAAACTCGGTTATAAAATAATAATTAAAAATAAAATCATGGAAGAAACACCAAATCATTTAAAAAATTTAAAATAAATAAAACATCCCTTTATTATGAAAAAAATAGAATAAAATTTGTTTCTTTCCATAGATATAATTTATGAAAGAAAACACCCCCTTAATAATGAAATTAATTTGAAAAAAAAGATATAATAAATTTGAAGGAACAATTTGTATGCATACATTATATGAAAGAAAAATTAAAGCATAGATACATGGAGCATCCTTTTTTCCAAACAATAAATAAAAATATAGAAATATGTAAGAAATCATGTTATTAAATAAAAAACACTAGGCATTGGTTAACCTTACTCACTCTGATGAATTTTAAATCTAGGTTTTTATTACAAAAATAATAGGAAAAAGGACCCAAAATAATGATTTTAGACACTAAAATTAGAAAAACCTAAATTAAGTCATTAAAAACCCTCCAAGACAACCTTAGGGAATGAGATGATTAGGGGAAGGAAGAAATAGATGAGTGGTATAGGATTAAAACACTTTACCAATAAGATTCATTATAAAATCATGAATTAAATCCACATAAATTCCAATAATATGTATATAATTTGTGGGGGGTGATTTGTGGGAAGATGAAATAGAATTAATGGAAAAAGGAACCCTTCGGGGTATTAATATTAGTCGAGGAAATATGGAAATATTCCAAATTTTTTAAGCTAATAATAAGTCATCATGGTATGATCCCATATATTATGACATCCTTCCTTCTCTAAAACTCTAATATACAAATAAACATCCCAAAAACAGCATTCATTACAATTTATAAATAAAATATAATTTTTTTTAATTATTAACTTAATTTAAGAAATTTTTTTTGGTTTGAATCATTATTAACAACATATATCGAATAGAATCATATAATATAAATTATAAAATTCATAAAACAATTAAGCACTATCAATTATATTTTTGTGATTGATAGGACCCCTAATAATTGAATAATATGGTTCATTCTAGAGATAAATATATTTTCATTAATGAAAAATGGATAATAAATTTTTATTAGGGAAACAACACATACAGATCATATGGGACTCTTAGATATTACCAAACATCATGAAACAATCAAACGTATAACCATTTAATTCCATTTTTTGATAAAACTAACATCTAAAACAATAACTTCTAGTTATTATGTTAATGTAATTCCCTTACATTCCATGACATAACTATTTTTTAGAATTTGGGGGGACCCTAATGTATCAATACATAACCATAAAAATTACCAATGTTCATTCATTTTTATGCATTATTTTTTCATATTTCTTGTCAATATTAACTTTTGAACTCTCCTTCTATGATAATACTTCAGTATTTAAATTTTTGACATCCTATTATACCTTCTAGAATCTAATTGCATTTGAAATACTACATTCCCAATTTCTAAAATATCATTTCTTGTCCATTTAAATCATACGGTATCTCAAATATTTATAAATATTATGAAGAATATAAAACATATGTATGGTGATGATAATACCCCACATAATGGTGTGAATTTACTTCTTCAACACATCACTTGAATTTTTTCACTACGCCTGAAAACCTTATGTATGGGGGTACACGCTTTTGTAAACATAACATTTATATTGGGAGTGACCCTATATTCTGAATGTATCCATTTTAAGACTTTTCAAACACTCATCACATAATGATTCCCCTTAGGCACTACATGACCATATACTAGCCTAAAATAAAATAACACTACAAAACACAAAAACACAATTCAAAAATATTGATACTAATAAATTGATATAAGATATTTAAATTAAAATTATGACACATGAAAATGAAGTTTTTTTTAAATACTCCCAATCATAAAAACATTATATCCAAATAAATTCCTATGTTCTTACATTTGATGAAAACACATACACCATAACATATATCTCTATATACACAAAAAATCATTATAAATCATTGTGAAAATATTTATTAAAACATTATTCACGGGTGGGGATCACCCCCCCCCTTTATTTTTTATCTTCTTCCAATTAAGAAGTATCTTTCAAATATTCAACTACACAAATGGAAATTTATTATCAAAGACAAATCAAATTATAAGGGAATAAATAAAAAAGTAATTTTCTCTCTAGATTGATATACCATATAAATCATTGTACTATTGATAATATGAAAAACACCTAAAACATAAAAAAAATTGAATACGAACAATGGAAATAAAATCATAAAATATAAATCATATTTCACTGAATTTATATTTTTTACATAGTTAGACATCAATCATGGAATAAATGAAAAGTACAACTGGAAATCATAGCATTATGCATCTACATGAAAATATAAACACAAATACATTGATATCATCAAAATTAAATTTATAACAAAACCATAAATTACTAAACCAAGAATTACGTTTTAATTTTATTAGAAAAAATTTCAAACACATGATATGACTTTTACATCACTCTTGAATGTAAAGATTTGTCTAATTTCAAAAAAAATTACAAAAATTGCACCAACAGATTAAAAATGCTAAATATTATAAATTATTACAGAGATATAAACTTATATAGACAGGAGTGACTTTATAAACTATATTTTGAAAATAAATCCTTCATTCAATGTGTTTTTTGAAATTCCAATATTTTGTATAATTAAACATAAAATGAACACATGTTAGTATAACAACAGAATATTTGTTTTAATCACAACTCATCACACCTTTTTAAAATCCAAACACCAAGAAATGTATCTTTATATTGAAATAACTAATAAAAGGACTCGAAACCATTTTAATTCCAATATCTGAATTTATTTAAAAGGGTAATATAAAAATAATCATTTGTATCGACATATTTATTTTATTTTACGATACCATGATGTGGATAATGATATAAAACTAAACTTTTCAAAACCCATGATAGATAGAAAAATTATATATCCTTGACTAAAGTAAAATAATTTATAAAATCAACTAGTAACCCATTTTATGTGGTTTCAAAAAAAATTAGTTATTTGACTTGATATATGCATCTTATTTTATGGATATTAAATTTAATAAACTCATAGTCCATTTTTTTGATTAAAAACATTGAAAATACCACTTAATTTTATCAACACAACCTAAGAGTCACATATACATAAATCAAATACAAATTCTAACTCATATATTAAAATATTCATTTTTGTTAAAAACAATATTTCAAAATGAAAACATGCACATAAATATTTGTTTGGTTTAGATATAATATTTTAAATCACATTAAAACATTTTAAATTATAAAACAGACCAACTACAATTTTTCAAATCCCATACCTTTCAATATTTTATTTTTATCACTAAATTACTACATTGAAACCTTCTAAATTTTTAAAAAAAATCAGCAATATAACTCCCATTAGATAAAAACAACTGAAATCATCTGTTGGTTTTTTATGATTCAACAATATTTTGTTAAATATCTTAGGATTAATAAATTCACCTTTTAACAAAATTAAAACCAAAAGACACAACATAAAAAATTAATCCAAAAACAATTAAATTACAATATTACCTTAAGGAAGATATCCTAATTTATCTCAGAATTATAATAAACTAGGGAAAATGTAATTTTAGATCATATAAACAACACTAAATACTATCATTATCAATCCATAAGATTATTTTGAGACACTAAGAAACATATAAAAAATAAAAACATATAATCTCACACCCTTCAATGATGAAATATGTGTGTGTATGGATAAAACATACACATACATATTGAAACTAGAGTTATATATACCTAAATTCCCTAGTAACTCAAGGTTTAGTACTAAAATTGTTAGCCATAAACTTCTTCATATCCAGTTGTTTATTTTCTATAGTCTTTCCTATTTCCTATTATGATGCCCCAAATAAAAACTAGGAATTAATAAATTTTTTCATTAACCTGCCTATGATAACCCTAATATTGAAGAACAATCTTGATCATCATAGGTAACTAACTAGTGCACGGGCATCAAATTTTTTCTAGTGGGAATCATAACTCCTAATGAAATAATAATAACATATAATATACTCATGGTTTTTCAGCATGACCACTCCATAATTTATATGATCAGATATTCAAAATAAAAACATCAATAATATGTGAATCCAAAATAGGAATAAAGATATAATATAACTCATCATCTAAAAAAAATCAAAAAACCCTAACCAATGTTCCTAAGATAAATACAAAGTAATATTTAAATACAATTTCAAAAATAAATCTAGATTCAAAATAATAAAAATATCGATGTCAAATAATATATATGAATAATAGAATACTAAATTTTAATGTGGTCCCTAAACACCTTTTCGGTGTATTAAGAAAAACGAATCATTTCATGGAATCATAACCACAAATGAAAAAGAACCGAACTAGAACCGAAATAAAATATTCTATATTCATGTGTAATATATAATGAAATTTAATTATAAGAGGTTTCATAAAATAATACCTAGTTGGTATCCACTCCACACTACATGCACATAATTTTAAAATAAACCAATTTCATGCAATTTGAAGATACCAATATGCATGTAATGTTTTCAATCTAATTAATAAAATTCACATGATACCATCATGTAATTTCATATTATCAAAGGTAAATAATTCGGCATTTTATTATAATAAAGAATTGAATCCTTTATAAAAATTAACATAGATAAGATCATCAATTTCATACATTATAAGTAATCATATTAATGAAATAAAGGGTAATATTCTAAATTGTAATATGTTATAAAATATTCACAATGAATAAAAAATACATATGAAAATAATACTTTGAAAAATATAATGAAAAATATTAAAAAAAATTACATAATAAATTTTAACAAACTAAAATCAAAAGAAACAAAAGTATGAATAAATTTATAAATGAAATCGAATGTAAAAAATAATACATCCACTTATGTATTGTATAAACTCAAAATCATGGGAAACTTTTTCAAGTGAGTGGGATCAAGGTACACTAAAATCCAAATATTGTCTTATGTTTTGAAATAATAACATTAAACTAAAAGGGATAGTGTATGAATTCCTAGAAAGTATAGTTATGTAATATAATTGTATATAGAGTGTATAAGTTAAGATAAATTTTAAATATTCAATATAAATATTGGTAGTGATTCATCAATTCCAAACAGGAACTCATAGGGATGCTTGATAGTGTTTTTTCAATTATTAGTAAGTACTTATTATATCTTCATGTCTATGTTTGTTCAGTTAACTTGATCATTAAAATATTACATAGATACATCAGTTAACAAATAAATCCCAATAATATCCAAATGATTTATAAATACATATGACAAATGAGAATTATAAAACATGTGAACCTCTAACCATCCTTTATAGATGATCCACCTTTCAAATTAGAATAATAAAATAATAAATACATCCTATAATTGGGATAGTTTCATTAATTTTATACAATATCAACATCACTATTGTTTTTACACAAAAATATTTAGGGGGATCAATTATAGGGTAAACTTAAATCAATAAATATCATTTTTGGCAATGTCAATCAGATCATCACAACCACTATATATAAACAATGTTCTAAAATTATCATTAAAACCGTATCAATAATACATCACCAAAGAATTGGAAAAAATTATAAACCAAACCCACCCATAATTTTGACTAAATTTTCCAAAATCATGAGTTTCTATCCTTCACAATATTTTGATTAATGAAAAAACATTTTATTCATAAAATAATATAAAAAATAACATTTAGGTAACTTTAAAAAACATGTGGTAGGAATAGTTTATATGAAAAAATATTTCAAGAAAAAATACATTTTGAATCCCATTTCACAAATAGAAACCGAGAGGTATAATTAAGTAAGAAATATTACATTTAAATTAAAAATCCTATGCATGGATAAACCTACCCCAATCCACTGAATTCCCAATATTTCATTTTATAACACCTCTGTAATGAAAAAAGACCCACAAAATATGATTAGGGACCATAAAACTATAAATATCCAAATTATATCACGTACAAAAAACCAAAGGATAGAAAGACCACCATAGGACCTCATATAAAGAGGGTAAGGAGGATGTATAATAAAATGGTTGATTGAAAACAAATTAATTAAAATAATAATCAACAAAACATGGGTAAAAATCATATAAAGTCTATGAGTTAAATGAGAGAAATTGTACTATTATGCAGAGGGTATGGGAAATCGAATAAAAAAGAGGCACCTCATGTATTTTGTTTTGAGTAGGGATAACAAGGGAACATTATAAATTTTTAATCTAAACATAAGATATCAAGGTGCGACCTCGAATATTTTGGTGTTATTACTCATATATAACTTGGTTTAAACTAATAAATTTCAATAAATTCATTTTATTATACATTATAATGAATTAATGAATTATAAATTTCAATTCATAATATTTTCATATTAAAAACTATTTTTCACCTTGAATTAATTTTTAACGAAATATACAGAGTCATAGTATATGGTAGAATGGTTATATAACAAAAATTAATTAACCCTACAAATAAAATTTTATTGGTATCTATGGAAAATTATAAGGGGAATTAATTGGGTTTCAAATTAAAAAAATTCGTAAAAAATGATTTAAAATAAATGTCCACAAATTTAGAAAAAAATCTTGTTGATTAAAAGTATAGAAACTCATAATTTTTTCTATTTGAAATGATTCTTAGAAGTTTGATCAAAAAATAGTTAAATATATTTTTGAAAACCATTTATAACTTGTTAAATAGATTTTCTAAAATAATCAAAAATATATAAATTACAAATTAAAGAAAACAATAATTGTTAAATTTTTCATTATATTTTTGAAAATATATAATGGTTATATTTAAAACAATGAAAACAATCCAAGAAAATAAATTATTGGAATTAAACTAGGGGAAATTTAATTATGGGGATGGAGATCGGCATTTTGATCTTTGAGAACGTGCCCCACACACCTCTACATTTTCAAATGTATCCCCCCATGCCCTGCCTATTTCCCCTAATGGTTATGTCACGGATGCTCCCAACATTGGCGGTAAACGAACATTATTTGGTTCTTGCTCACCCCTTTTACTTTGTCTCATCATATCCATTGGTTGTGGTTGTCCATACTTCCTCCATCATCGTTCCAGAATGCCCCTCGCTAAAGGAGGCTCTTCTCCACCTCATGCCTTCTCGGTTGTCCCCTCTTCCCTCCATCCTGGATATACCTTTATATTCATTAAAGACATACTCTTTTGACGACTTCCTAGTAGTGTATTTTTCTTCAGAAGCTATTGATTCGACTGTGGATTTCAATCAACGGACCTTGGTTTCTTTCTTTGGGTTAGATAAACATCATATATCCTTCTTCTAGAATTTCATTTTTTTTATTATTGTATTGAATCACTAGCGAGGGTTTCATTTGTGTTTCGCAAATAATTTTTTGTCATGTTATCCTCACATAGTTATTTCATGAATGCATGGTCCTAGGAACATTGTTTTGTTGGAAACAATTGGTTTAACCTCATTAGGCGGTCTTTGGATGATCACTTCGGTAAATATTATTAGCTATTATTGGAATTGGAAAATCTTCCTGACCTCCCCTTCAAGTTTCACAACTTTTCCCTACTTCATGGAATTGGAGACTCCCATTCATCATTCCAGTCTGAAAATGATTGGACTCTTAATCTCTTGGATGTAGGTATATCCCATATTTGAGTTGAAATTAACTATTCCCCTCCTCCCCCTCCCTTCATTTTACTCAAGGAAGGTGACTCAATGGCCTAGTGGTAAGACATTGTGTATCTCTCGCCAGCTCTTTTTTTTACAACATGCAAGTTTTTGGCCACTCCATTCATATTTTCTATAAGGTTGATTCCTAGTCCTCCAATCACATCCCAAAAAATATGCACACCCCTCCATTATCGAACCCTCATCCCCTTTCTTCAGTCTATCCCCCACATAAACATTCGACTTCCCTATAAGATCCCTCTTCCTCATTGCATGGTACTCTGACACTTTTATTAGTTTCTTCCCCTGTGCAGCATTTTTCAGATCCCTCATCCCTAGCCACCTTGGACAGTACCACCCCAAACACCTACACTGACTTGGTTCTCTTCCCTCCCTCACTGGGGAGTACCTACCACATTTAGGAATTGAAGGTTTTTTTGGAGGCATTCACATGCATTGGTAAATAGATACACTTCCCCAAAATCCCGTTTGTTCGTAATTTCATGGAGAAGGTTCAATACCCCCTTCCTTTCACCCACATTTACATGCCCTTATCAAACAACTTCATCCTTTTTTACGCAGGTGTATGATTCCATAAGTTCTTCTCCATATTCAACCGTAGTTCATACCCAATCACAAAATAAGAGAGGGATTTATTCCTCTTCTACCATCCCATATTTATCCTCTGGATTGGAGGAAAAGCACAATGCTTCTAGCTTCAATGATTTCTGGCCTTATTTTGAATGCGTAAGGACTAGGTCTGAGGGTTAAGGTCTATTTCTTTCTATCAAAACACAAATGTAGATGTGATTATTTGGTGTTTATCCATGATTTTAAACAAGAATAGTCTAAAATCCAGGATTATTCTAATAAAATTGTTCTTCATCACTTCATTCATGGTGATCAAGTCAACCAACACGCTTTTCTCTTTTGGAATAACTCTATCTCGGTCCAGCATGTTTCTTTATATAATTATCATATTACAATGAAGAATATCATTAGTTTTGACTCTTATTTAATATCCTTTATTTCTAAAAAATGTGACCTGATGGAATGGTAGCTCCATTTAAAAGACCTAAGTAACCCTAATTTAGGCCAGGATTCTTGGCTCGTTGGTGGTGATTTTAACTGTATTTTTCATCCTTATGAAAGGAATGTTGGTGGTGAACATCCTTTTCAGGAGAGGTAGGATTTCTATGGAATCACAGCATGAATTGGCATTCTTGATTTTGGATTATTATGGGACAACTATACATGGTATAAAAATCAGATAATCAGCTGGAGTATGTGGAGCCATCTTTACTGATTCCTAGAAAACCTATTGCTCATTTCCACCATCCATGCTACTAAGATGGAGAATTTTGTTTGTACAGTCTCCGAACATTCCCCTCTCTTACATCTTAATGAAGTTAATAATATTAGCCAATACCATTTTTTCTATTCAATATAATGTGAGGTTGAACCCAATTTGATATGAGTTTCCTAGTTATAATTGGAAAAATCCATACATGTGGCTTCATGGGTGGGATTCCATAATTGGATTCAAAGGTTGAAGGAAGATCTTCTTTTATGGGAAAACACTGAACCATCTCAATTCCTAGATAGTAACACCTTAAAATCCAATATTTACCAGTAATATTAGGGGCGTGAATATCATTGGTATGATGATGTCTTTAGAAGCCTTTTAGACTTGAAAAATCATCTTGTGGACTTTCTTCTAGAGCATTAAATAAATAACAGAGAGAGTTCATGGGTGACTTGGCATAAAGAGGGTGACAGAAATACCACCTTCTTTCGTGCTATCATTAAAGAGATAAATAGGTCCAAAACTCCAAATATACCTCTTTAGGATGAGTCTTTCCCCATTTACCCTCATGTGGTCATAGGTATGGTTATATCCTATTTTCATTCTTTTCTTGCATATGTTAACCCTCTATTGTAGTATGGATACCCCACAGGTCACTCTAAGATTTTGGACTATATCTTGCATGTGTCATCTCATGGCATAAATGGGAAATTTCAATGAGTCCTAGATGACTAGGATATTTTTTCGGAAGTCTCTACACAGAACCCAGAATTTTCCCTAAGTTCGAATGGATTTTCGGGATCCTTATATTCTGCAACTATGGATTTCAACAATTATGGGCTGGTGTACTGCATTAAATACTATTTATGGGGGGGGAATATTCCTCAGGTTTCATGAACCACAACTCTTATTCACATACCCAATGTCAAGGACCCTTCCTCTCATAATCAATTCAGGTCGATTAATATGTGTAACATTACTTCTAAGGTCCCTGTCACAATTATCAAATGATGACTTTCTTTTCACCTCCACAAATGGATATCAGAAGATAAGTAGGGTTTACTTCCTCATAGGTCCATCCAATCCTCCATCTCCTTGTCACATTTAATTTGGGGTTATATCAACAAGAATTTCCCTAGTTCAAACATTTCCATTAATCTTTACATGGACAAATCCTATGACAAAGTTGAGTGGAGCTTCATCATTATCGTCCGAAGGTGTATGGGTTTTTTGGAAAAGTTTTTGGTTATCTTCTCCTGGTGTATTGTGTATATGTGGTTCTATGTCACATTTATGGGGAAAATATTTCGATTCCTTAAATCATCCTAGGGGATTATGAAGGGTGACCCCCTCTCTCCCAGTGTGTTTGTCATTGTCCAAGATTCTCTTAGAAGACTCCTAAACAAATGTTACTCTGATTAACTTGTAAAACCATTCTAGTGAAAAAAAATCTCCTTGGTATTTATCACTTCTTCATCATGGATGAATTTTTTATTTTTCATAATGGGTTTAGAAGAAAAATTCAAGGGATTCATTTTATACTTGATTTATTTTGTAATAAGAGTGGGCAGGTCATCGACCATGGGAAGAGTGGTGTTTATATCTCTAAACTATTATCTAGTACAAGGGACAAATGTTTTAAAGATCTATTAGGGGTGTCACAAAGAAATTATCTTATGGAATACTTTGGGGTACCCATTTCATTAGGGGAGATTCACATCCAACACATTGAAGGTATTATTTGAAAAATAATCACACACCATTTAAATTAGAAGAATTGTTTTCACTCATTTGGGGGGAGAATTACATTGGTCAAGAGTTTGTTAACCTCCATCCCCACGAATGTTCTTTACCCCACTATTTCTCCACCAATTCCATTCTTTTTAATATTGAAAAAATATATGTTAGCTTTATTTGGGATTCCCAGGCTGATGGATGGTCTCATTGTGCTTCTTGGCATAGATTGACATGCAGTGTTGAGGAGGGTGGTATCAACCTCAGAAGCGTCATGGATTCCATGGTCTTACTTCAATAAAAAACATCATGGGATGTTTTTGAGGGGTGTTCTATTTTGGAATGGTTCTCCGTAAAAAAAATATGGATCTCAGCTTCATGTTATATGAGGGAGATTCTCCATGATTTGGGAGACTACTCCTTGGTGGATCCTTAATATGTAACCATAGTAGAGGTTTATTAAGGGGGGATGATCCACTTTTTGAATGATAACTACTTTGGGAGTATCATTGTTTTATTGGGTGGTACGGTTCCTAAGATTTATTTCTTTTAGGCCTCCTCTTTCCATGCATTAACATAGGCTATCCTCATGCCTCCATTACTGGCCATATTCAAAAATATTACTATTTCTAATAACCCGGATCATTTGGTGTTCACGGGCTCCCAATATTTTTTCTTTTCAAAGAAGGCCTATCACTATGGTTTAAAGACCAATGTTGTCCATGACTCATGGTGAGGGTTTATCTGGAGAAATTTCATCCCTGTTAAGGTGAAATTCCTCACCGGGACCCTCCGTAATAATACTCTAGCCACAAATGATAATGTTTTTAAGAAATAGATTTCTATTGATTTCAAGAACCATTGTTTCCTCCAACGTAATAGAGATTCAGTATCCCATATATTCTTTTAAAGTTACTGGTTTGTTCTCTTTTATAATTCCATCACCAGTTTAGTTGGGCGGGAAATACATGGTCTATCCGAAGACACTTTTTTTCAGTCCTAGTTCTGTTGTTCGATTGACAATGCATAGGATCATACATCATGAGCCTTATTTTTTGCAGTGGTCTAATGAGTCCATTGGAATACCCATAACAAGATCTGGTTCAAGGGTCTCTATAGAGACCCGAAGCTTGATGTACATGGACATTACATTACATTTTCGGAATACTTATTACATAACAAAAACACACACAAGGATCCTAATAGTTTAGTGTCTTTGGAAACTCAGAATATAATCTTCTAATCGTGGTGAAAGTTCTACAACATCTCTCATAAAGATCTTCCTTTTTTTACCTAAAACCTTTCTTTATATCCTGGGGAAAAGAAAACATAAAAGGGTGAGCTCAAATTCTCAGTAAGGGTAAACAAAAGAAATATCAATCACATCATATTCATAAGAACATAACATTTTGGAAATCTTAACCTGTAAAAGAGAGCATAATTTCATAACATGGGATAAATCATAGTAGTGAAATGAAATCCCAATAATCATAACGTAAAACATGAAACTTTGTGGCATACACACATAATCATAGAGAATCATATCTTATTAGTCAAGACTCATTGCCAAGACTATCTTAGTGGACAAAGTCCATTTCTGAACCGAGTCACCCTCGTTTCAGTCCTGTTTCACTGAACCGGTATAACCTACCATTCCAGACATGTCTATCTCATGAGATATAAAATCATTACCCAATGCATTAGAGAGAGATATAGGTCCCACCCATCTCATAATGATACCATTCTTATGTGTGCCACAAAATCATAAATCATACATCATTTCATAACCCATGTAATAAAAATCGGAATCTTAAACATCGTGACATCATAAAACAATTCATATAAGATAAAGGAATTCATAAAAATATAATTCCATCACAAAATAATCAAATAAATTTAATAATATCGATAAAAACAGAACCCTTTATTATCTTAGATGGAAAATAATTTTGAAAAAACACTTGAACTCCATTCTTGAGGAAAATATCCTTTCTGCTTCAAAAACACTTTTCCTTTCTTAACATGTCGTACAATTATAAACTAAAATAAGTTGATTAAAAATAAACTTGAAAACTTGTAAAGTAAGCTTCATGGAAATAATTTTTTAAAAATCCATTCATGCCGTATAAGTTAAAAAAAACATTCTTCATACTTTTGTCGGAAAAGTCAAAAAGTACCTCGTACGAAAAACGACAAAAGATTCCTTTCATATCTTTTACTAAAAACTCACCGAAGGGTAAAATTGGATTTAAACAATTGTAGGTGGATGGAAAAAATATTACATATTTATGAAACATGGATTTGGATGATAAAATACACCCTAGTAAATACTAAAGTATAAACAATCTCGGATAAAAATGAGATTGTGATGTTTCCCTTACCTTAAGTCTGATTTGCTTCGTAAGTTTCCAAACATCCTGTATAATGATTTAAATAATGTCAGTAACTTATTAAAGAATCATATTCATTGTTATGATATCATATATGGTTCACTTATGGCTTTATATTACCTGTTCTTTTGTAAATTCCATGTTAAAGAAGCATTTTGGGTAAAATCGTTTCATTTATCTTAGGTGTTTGGACTTGTTTTTCTTGACATTATTATTACTTATATCATGATTTACTTACTTCCAGAATATAAAACATGATTTATATATCATATATATTCAGTATATATATATATATAATAGATAGATAAATGAAATGAAACACACCGTTCATGGAGACGGTAGTCCGTACGTACGCATGAACGCTGTTTTCCTTTCCTTATTGTCTTGAATGGAAGTAAGTAGATGACATACATATATACATAAATCCAGTAGCTTTATAATGTCATATATTTCATTATTATTTCTTATATATACTTTATAATCATTCTTAAATGGTTAACATGGAGAATGAATCTCATCGTGTTATGGAGACGGTAGTCCGTACGTACGCACGAGCGACGATATCATTCTCATGATCGTGAACTTGTGTTGAAGTGTATGTCTACTATTTAAGTATCAATATCACTTTATAATAATCATATATAGTTACTCATTACACCATTATACCCATCCAATTAAGGTGGTGGCGGAAAATAGATTACACCACGGCGTGGAGACGGTATTCCGTACGTACGCACGCGCGGTGATTTCCTTTTTCCGTAGGATGGATATAAGGTTAATTAGAGTTGTTTCATATTTATAATAACATATCATTATATAAGAAATACTGATGTTATTACTTTATCATGAAACAACTAAAGAAGAAGAAGTTGAAGAAGAAAGAAATTGAAAAAGATCGGTAATGGGTATTACCTCTTTTTGACGCGCCTTTTCTTAACCTCCACTTAAAGAACTAAGGATGGTCTTTGAAGAATACCAGGACCTCTAGGATGATACTAGGGAACTGGAGAAGAGATTTTTGCAGGGTTTGGCCGAGATTGAATGCTCAAATTGGTGTGAGGAGGAGAGGGATGAGGTTCCCTTTTATAAGGGAGGAGAGGGGCACCTTAGGAAAATCTCAAAATATTATTTTATATTAAGGTCAAATTCGGTTTATAATGGTTCAAAAGGGTCTTATTTCGAAGATAAAGTGGGGATGGGTCGAAATAATCTCATCCAATATGATTTAGACAAGTTTAGGTTATTATTTTAACCTTATCAATTAGATTTAACTCTAAGTTAAATAATTTAACTTTTACCGTGTCTTTTTGTTTTCTTAAACTATATGGTTAATAAACTTACTATATCAAGCCAAACGAACCCCAAGTTGTTTATTGTTAATATATATAATCTTATCTAAGTCAGTTGGTGGAACCATAGTTTTTTAGGAATAAATAACAATTAATAATATAAATTTTTTTTAAAAAACTAATTTATGTCAATTTTGACACTATTTGGTACATGATTTTTATGAAATTCATAACAGAATGATAAGTTCGAACCAATTTACTTATATCAACAATAACATGTCATATTAACCTATAAAATTAATGTAAGTCATAAAAAGTCTCAAATTACATTTATTTGGGCATTTATAACATCAATTTTGTCAATATTTCATTAATAAGACAATTACTGCATCATCTTTGTGTCATAATAAATAATAATTATTTAATCCCTAAAAATTCTAAATAAATTCCTATGATGTAGATAATTGTATTATATTTCTGGATACTATTCATGTTTGAAGTTTCATGAATTTTATCACTAGATTAAAATTATTATACTTATAAGATTTAAGAAAGTGACATGTTGTCACATTCTTTGGTTTTAATAATAATTAAATTATTTTCATTGACAAAATTTACTTAAATGAATCTAATCCGACCCTTAGGTGGTATGGTTCGACTTTTAGTCATCCAATAGGATTTTTACATTTGTTAGGGTAATTTCAAAATATTATATTTACCCTTAATTACCTAATTTACCTTTAACTATGGTAAAGAAAATTTACCGTAGTTACTATTCATAATTCCCAAAAATAAAAATTAGCTTATTAACATAATTTGGATCCAATGATTCCAAATATTGAATCCATTTTTTCAAATTCAACACACAAAAGTGGCAGAAATTAAATTAAAATTAATCCCGTTGTTGAAAGAAAACGGGTTTTTCTTTAAAACATTGCAAAAGATTGAATTGATTTAACCTTCGAATTCAAGGTAAAATCAATGCTAATGACATACATTATATTAAATGATAAAAATATATTCTATTTACACTTTAAAACCATTCAATATTATAATTTAACCACATAAGATATTACGATGAAAAAGGTTGTTTTTAATTAAAATATAGCGTGTTTTTACTATTCATTAAAATATGAAAGTTATCGGAAAAATATCAAAACTTTATCTATTGTAAATTTTTATATCTTGATTCAAAAGAAGAATTTTATTTTGTCAAATTGAACTTATAAACATGTCAAAAACTAGATTTAAAGTGGGTGCGCCATCAAAAGGCGGTAAAACTGCATTTTTTTTAAAAATACTTATTTTACCTGAAAAAATTTATTTTGTTCTTATACCATGTTCTAGAAAATGTGTAGGATGAATAGTAATGTTATAAAATTAAAAATTTAGTTAATACTATTCATAACGGCTAGTTCATAATAATATTATAATAATATATCATTGTTTAGTAAAACCCGGTATTGCGTACAACACACGCTATCGAGGAAGGTCGCGATTGCGTGTAATGCAAGCCAAGTCAGGGTTCCGTGTTATGGAAGAATCCTTCGTTGTTTCGTATAACAGAATCCAACCATATTTTATTTATACATTGAATATATATATATATATATATAAACACACTCAATGTTGCGTAGAATGACTGTTATAAAACAAACTTGAAATTGTGTGTAACACGATCCAAGAATAGTGTTGCGTAGACTGCAAGCTAATACGGTGTTGCGTATAGTACAAGCTAAACTTGGTGTGGTGTATAATAGAAGAAATAAATGAAATTAAAAGAATATTTTTCATAAAATCTTGGGGTGTTACATTCTACCCCCCTTAAAATGAATTTCTCCCTCGAAATTCGTTGGGGTTATAAATGGTTTGCTACTTGAAAATTTCTTTAATAGAAACCCACATCGAAAAAAGGAATACAAAAACTTGACTTTAAAAACTAATGTATGAAACGTAACGGTTACCCAAATTAACTAATCACTGGGTTTCCACATAGGAGAACATATGTGAAAATATGGATATGGAAGAGAAATCTAACCATCATGTTCTGATAGAGAGTGGTAGAGAACATGGCTATGGAAAAGCCAACAATCACAAAGCCATAGATTTTTTATGATCTAGGGTACCATCTGATTCATCGGATATAAGGGCACTAGGACAACATTTTTGGTTTTCAAGATCATTTCCCTAAAGTTGAAGAATTTGAATTAGAATAAATACTTACTTTATTTTGGTACAATATCACTGTTGTTCATTCCTTGAACAATTTCCACTTCATCTATTAAAGAAATGAAGTTGAATTTGTTATTCGTGAAGTGTTAGCAGATCATGCGATAGAATGACGGGTCATTCCATCTGTCTCAAACAAAAGGTTAGCAAAAGTTATTAAATATACATAAGTCGATCTATAGTGAGATTAATCATATATGGTTCCTAAAATGGACTTATACTTCATATATCATACCGCTTAATAAAATAAAACTAGTTTATACAAACCAGGGACTTCCTGTAGGCCAGTGGTAGGCGATAAAGGCCGGTCGTACTTCGGTTGTGGGTTCGATTCCCACAGCCTTGTCCGACATGATGGGATGTCGCCCGTCCTACAGGTTGTCCTTTTTCTAAAACTATAATACTATAACATCCCATCAATAATATCGAAAAACAAACAATACTAACTTATGTCCAACATAATCCATTCCAATCTTTAGGCTTATCCATAATACTGCAGTCCACTCTCAGAGATTTAATACCATCATTGATCCCCATATATCATAAGATATATCTTGTTGGTCACATTCCAAACATTCTAAGGCCTTAATCATGTACTCTATTGAATACCCATTGAACCTTATTGAAAACATGAGTTCTGTTAAAAGTTAACTCTTTCCACATACCAAAATCCTCAAAATTATATATACTCAAACCATGATATCACTTAGTCTATATAACAATCATGAGCTCATGAATACTGTCAAATATTTCATTTTCTCATTTTCCCTTCATTATGCTCATATCATCTTTTTTTTCCAAAAATATCTCAATAACTTTCCATGGTTACGGGTACCATCAAATTATTGAAAACCACAGTAGGCCAATACATAAATATTCAAATATTCCACGATAATATATACAACATTATTTTGTAATCCCATTACATATACACTTAATAATTCCACCACATCGTTATCATATTCAACATCGCCAATGGTGATCGCATGTGACTTCCCTTTGTGCTTTTCCTTATGTGGTTGCTCATGTCAATCATCACTAACCCTTGGATTAGGGAATTTATTAGCATAATGCCCCATTTCCTTGCACTTGAAGCATTGAAGTGTAGTAGGTTCATTCTGTGTATCCCTTCCTTTGTTTACATCATTAGGTATCTTCTTCCCATCATTGCGGCATTCAAATGCCCGATGACCTTCCTTTCCACATTTGAAACATTTACTTGTCCCTTTAAGACAATCTCCACCATGATTCTTTCCACACATTGAGCATAAGGAAACATTCATCTTCTTTTCACCATTATTCTGATATTTCTCCTTGAACTTCATCTTTCATTTCTTGTCAAAACTATGAGATGGATAAGTAACACCAACTTCCATTTCTACCTTGATAGCACAACGTACAATTTCTTCATAGCTACTGAAGTATCTTATAGCTAATGCCCTTCTAAGATTTGGTATTAAGCCACTGAAGAATCGATCAACTTTACTTTCAGGTTGGATGATAAATCCAGATGCATACCTTGCAAGCCTTGTAAAATTCGCTTCGTATATACCAACAGATTCATTATCATTTTTCTTTAGTTCAAGAAACTCCTTCTTCATCTTTGTTCGAAGAATACGAGGGAAGTACTTATTGAAAAATAAGTTCTTGAACTCGTCCCATTCCATGGACTCAATTTCATCTCTTGGCCTCGTATTCTTGATAAGATTCCACCATTGGTCAGCTTCACCTTCCAAACGATATACTGCTAAGATGACTTTATCATGTTCAGAACATTGAAGAACTGAAAATATCTTTTCAGTAGTACTGATCCATTGTTCAGCAACAAGTGGATTAGAAGACCCACTGAAAGAAGGTGGACGTTGCCTCATGAAGGACTCAATAGAATATTGTTCCCTTATCTGCTCGTTTGGAAGTCCAGAATGATTCATAGCTTGTGTAAGTATAGAAATAATATTTTACACTCCATCTCCCATAACATTTGTTTGTTCAGGATGACAATCATTGCGTTGTCCATTACATTGATCAACAGGGTTCCTTCGGGCTCCATCCATCGTCTAAAACCCAAAAAGAATAGTGTGAGAGGAAAAAAATCATGCTAGGGAAAACAACATAATAATGGGGGAGTATCCTCAATATATAACATCATAGGTTAAATTCTATGATCGTTACAGTAGTTCTAGGACTGTATCATATACGTATACTTATCCTTAGGGACATCCCTAGACATACCTTAGAAATATCTCTAGGGATCTCACAAACGTTTTCGCATCCTAGTTTCCAAAGGTTGACTAATCGTTTCCTCTGATACCAACGGTAGAGACCCAAATCTTGACATACATGTACATTACATTACATTTGCGGAATACTTATTACATAACAAAAACACACACAAGGATCCTAATAGTTTAGTGTCTTTGGAAACTCGGAATATAATCTTCTAATCGTGGTGAAAGATCTTCAACATCTCCCATAAAGATCTTCCTTTTTTTACCTAAAACCGTTCTTTATATCCTTGGTAAAAGAAAACATAAAAGGGTGAGATAAAATGCTCAGTAATGGTAAACAAAAGAAATATCAATCACATCATATTCATAAGAACATAACATTTTGGAAATCTTAACCTGCAAAAGAGAGCATAATTTCATAACATGGGATAAATCATAGTAGTGAAATGAAATCCCAATAATCATAACTTAAAACATGAAACTTTGTGGAATACACACATAATCATAGAGAATCATATCTTATTAGTCAAGACTCATTGCCAAGACTATCTTAGTGGACAAAGTCCATTTCTGAACCGAGTCACCCTCATTTCAGTCCTGTTTCACTGAACCGGTATAACCTAACGTTCCAGCCATGTCTATATAATGAGATATAAAATCTTTACCAAATGCATTGGAGGGAGATATAGGTCCCACCCATCTCATAATGATACCATTATTATGTGTGCCACAAAATCATAAATCTTACATCATTTCATAACCCATGTAATAAAAATGGGAATCTTAAACATCGTGACATCATAAAACAATTCATATAAGATAAAGGAATTCATAAAAATATAATTCCATCACAAAATAATCAAATCAATGTAATAATAGGGATAAAAACATAACCCTTTATTATCTTAGATGGAAAATAATTTTCATAAAACACTTGAACTCCATTCTTGAGGAAAATATCCTTTCTGCTTCAAAAACACTTTTCCTTTCTTAACATGTCGTACAATTATAAAATAAAAGAAGTTGATTAAAAATAAACTTGAAAACTTGTAAAGGAAGCTTCATGGAAATAATGTTTTAAAAATATATTCATGCCGTATAAGTTAAAAAAAACATTCTTCGTACTTTTGTCGGAAAAGTAAAAAAGTACCTCATACGAAAAACGACAAAAGATTCCTTTCATATCTTTTACTAAAAACTCACCGAAGGGTAAAATTGGATTTAAAAAATTGTATGTGGATGGAAAAAATATTACATATTGAGGAAACATGGATGTGGATGATAAAATACACCCTAGTAAATACTAAAGTATAAACAATCTCGTATAAAAATGAGATTGTGATATTTCCCTTACCTTAAGTCCGATTTGCTTTGTAAGTGTCCGAACCTCCTGTATAATGATTTAAATAATTTCATTAACTTATTACAGAATCATATTCATTGTTATGATATCATATATGGTTCACTTATGACTTTATATTACCCGTTCTTTTGTAAATTCCATGTTAAAAAAGCGTTTTGGGTAAAATCGTTTGATTTATCGTAGGTGTTTAGACTTGTTGTTCTTGACATTATTATTAGTTATATCATGATTTACTTACTTCCAGAATATAAAACATGATTTATATATCATATATATTCATTATATATATATATAATAGATAGATAAATGAAATGAAACACACCGTTCATGGAGACGGTAGTCCGTACGTACGCATGAACGCTGTTTTGATTTCCTTATTGTCTTGAATGGAAGTAAGTAGATGAAATACATATATAAATAAATCCAGTAGCTTTATAATGTAATATATTTCATTATTATTGCTTATATATACTTTATAATCATTCTTAAATTGTTAACATGGAGAATGAATCTCATCGCGTCGTGGAGACGGTAGTCCATACGTACGCACGAGCGATGATGTCATTCTCATGATCGTGAACTTGTGTTGAAGTGTATGTATACTATTTCAGTATCAATATCACTTTATAATAATCATATATAGTTACTCATTACACCATTATTCCCATCCAATTAAGGTGGTGGCAGAAAATAGATTACACTACGGCGTGGAGACGGTATTCCGTACGTACGCACGCGCGGTGATTTCCTTTTTCCGTATGATGGATAGAAGGTTAATTAGAGTTGTTTCATATTTATAATAACATATCAGTATATAAGAAATAATTATGTAATTACTTTATCATTAAACAACTAAAGAAGAATAAGTTGAAGAAGAAAGAAATTGAAAAAGATCGGTAATGGATATTACCTCTTTTTGACGCGCCTTTTCTTAACCTCCACTTAAAGAACTAAGGATGGTTTTTTAAGAAGACCAGGACCTCTAGGATGATACTAAAGAAGTGGAGAAGAGATTTTTTCAGGGTTGGGCCTAGCTTTAATGCTCAAATTGGTGTGAGGAGGAGAGGGAGGAGGTGCCCTTTTATAAGGGAGGAGAGGGGCACCTTAGGAAAATATCAAAATATTATTTTATATTAAGGTCAAATTCGGTTTATAATGGTTCCAAAGGGTCTTATTTCGAAGCTAAAGTGGGTATGGGTTGCAATACTCTCATAAAATAGGATTTAGAAAAGTTTAGGTTATTATTTTAACCTTATCAATTAGATTTAACTCTAAGTTAAATAATTTAACTTTTACCGTGTCTTTTTTTTCTTACACTATATGGTTAATAAACTTACTATATCAAGCCAAACGAACCTCAAGTTGTTTATTATTAATATATATAATCTTATCTAAGTCATGTGGCCGAACCATAGATTTTTAGGAATAAATAACAATTAATAATATAATATTTGTTTTAAAAACTAATTTATGTCAATTTTGACACTATTTGGTACATGATTTTTATGAAATCTATAACAGAATGATAAGTTCAAACCAAGTTACTTATATCAACAATAAAATGTCATATTAACCTAGAAAATTAATTTAAGTCTTAAAAAGTCTCAAATTACATTTATTTGGTCATTTATAACATCAATTATGTCAATATTTCATTAATAAGACAATTACTGCATCATCTTTGTGTCATAATAAATGATAATTCTTTAATCCCTAAAAATTATAAATAAATTCCTATGATGTAGATAATTGTATTATATTTCTGGAGACTATTCATGTTCGAAGTTTCATGAAGTTTATCACAATATTAAAATTATTCTACTTATAAGATTTAAGAAAGTGACATGTTGTCACATTCTTTGGTTTTAATAATAATTAAATTATTTTCATTGAAAAAATTTACTTAAATGAATCTAATCCGACACTTAGGTGATATGGGTCGCCTTTTAGTCATCCAATATGATTTTTAAATTTTTTAGGGTAATTTTAAAATATTATATTTACCCTTAATTACCCGATTTTCCTTTAACTGTGGTAAATAAAATTTATCGTAGTTACTATTCATAATTCCCAAAAATAAAAAGTAGCTTATTAACGTAATTTGGATATACTGATTCCAAATATGGAATCCATTTTTTCGAATTCAATACACAAAAGTTGCAGAAATTAAATTAAAATTAATCCCGTTGTCGAAAGAAAACGGGTTTTTCTTTAAAACATTGCAAAAGATTGAATTGATTTAACCTACGAATTCAAGGTAAAATCAATGCTAATGACATAAATTATATTAAATGGTAAAAATATATTCTATTTACACTTTAAAACCATTCAATATTATAATTTAACCACATAAGATATTACGATGAAAAAATTTGTTTTTAATTAAAATATAGCGTGTTTTTACTATTCATTAAAATATGAAAGTTATCGGAAAAATATCAAAACTTTATCTAATTTAAATTTTTATATCCTGATTCAAAAGAAGAATTATATTTTGTCAAACTGAACTTATAAACATGTCAAAAACTAGATTTAATGTGGGAACTCCATCAAAAGGCGGTAAAACTGCATTTTTTTGAAAAATACTTATTTTACCCGAAAAATATATTTTGTTCTTATACCATGTTCTAGAAAATGTGTAAGTTGAATAGTAATGTTATAAAATTCAAAATTTAGTTAATAAAATTCATAACGGATAGTTCATAATAATATTATAATAATATATCGTTGTTTAGTAAAACCCGGTATTGCGTACAACACACGCTATCGAGGAAGGTCGCGATTGCGTGTAATGCAAGCCAAGTCAGGGTTCCGTGTTGTAGAAGAATCCTTCGTTGTTTCGTATAACAGAATCCAACCATATTTTATTTATACATTGAATATATATATATATATATATAAACACACTCAATGTTACGTAGAATGACTATTATAAAACGAACTTGAAATTGTGTGTAACACGATACAAGAATAGTGTTGCGTATACTGCAAGCTAATACGGTGTTGCGTATAGTACAAGCTAAACTTGGTGTGGTGTATAATAGAAGAAATCAATGAAATTAAAAGAATATTTTTCATAAAATCTCGGGGTGTTACATTCTCTCCTCCTCTAGCAAAGATATCTTGTTAAGGGTGAGGGATTTATCCATGAACCTTGTGCCACTGGTCTAGAAGGGCAGTCTATATCCATCCTTGAAGAGGGTTTTGACTTCAAATGGAATCCCCCATCCATAAAGCTATGTGATGTCCCGCAACATCTAGGTCTGCTAGAAACCACCTATGAGAGGATTCAAATTGAACATTGATGAGTCTTGTTTGAATGGTTCCATGATGGGTGGAGGCAATGTCTGTGATTAGAGGGGCTCCATGGATTTTTCTTTCAGCATGTGGTTGGGTAGGGAGACTCCCTCTTATCTGAGGTTTCGTCTTTTCTCAAATGGTTGGAATTGTGTAACTCCCATGAATTATATCTTCATTAGGTGGAGACTTTTTTCCCTAGACCTTCTCTTTTTAACCTAATGTATGTCCAATATTCACTGGGCAATCATTTATCAGTTCTGAACTATAGAATGTTCTTCCATCATAGTATCGATCTCCTTCACTCGTGGTGAGAAGGTAATTATGTCTCAGATATCCTAGAATCTTGGGGTAATATTATAATCCTTGTAATATTTTTAGTTCTGCTGGATCCATTCCCCCTGAGTTCATTTGTTTGGAGTGTGCTAACAATTTAGGAGTGCACTACCTCAGGCCTCTATAACTTTTTTGGGGCTCAACCCTCGTTTTCCCTATTAATAAAATTTTTTCAATGTATTTTGGAATTAAAAAAGGGGTTCATACTCAAGAAAAGACTTATTCACCTCCACATGGAAGTAAAATTACGTGAAGAATCTTATTAAAAAATTCACTAATACACAATTTGGATAATTTTTTAATACCAACAATACTCAGACTGTCCATGCTATACAAAAGCCTATTCCATAGTTTTTTCGTGGGATAAAAAGGATTCCATGTCACACAAAACGTCTTCCAAAGTTTTATATGGGAGTATAAAGGAAATAAATTAAAATAGACCTCATATAATAATCCAATATATCATAAGATCTTTTATTTAAAAATAAACATTGAAAAACAAAACAAAAATAAAAAGTTAAGTTAAAAAAGAAGGTACAAGGAATAAAGTGTGTGTACATTTGATAAAAATCAGTCTGGTCATCTTTGGTTATTCATGAGTCCTTGAATTTTCCATTAATATGGATCAATCATATTTGTATAGAATAATTATAAAAACAAATTATTATTGATGTCCTAGAAAATTATCCATTCTTAATCATCTAATTGATCAATGTTTTGGTAATAACTAATTCACAACATCACTCAAATCCCACACTCATATCCATTTGATATTTCTATAAATTTATATGATTATTGTTACCATTATTCACTGTAATAAAATGACAATAAAATATATGAATACACATAATAAGATACCTATATGGAATGTTTGAAATGCCTTCAAATTAAGCATGGAGCGGTTAAAGAGTAATCATTCTCAAATACACATGTCTCTACATTTCACCCAATGTCTTAATCTATCCATTGGATAGATTATGATTGAATTTGATCCATAATAGTTGTGGTTGAAGGAGAAACATGTGGTGACAAGCTACTATTCGTAGCTTTTTTCACTAGAGGAAGCAGTTTCTTCAGTAGTGGAAAAATCACTGAGAGGTGGAATCATTTTTTATCCAATGGTATCTTCATAGGGTAGTGGTATCTTTTAAAGTTAATGGTTTCTCCTAAAGGTAAAATTATATCTTAATGGTATATCTACTCAAAAGTAGCACAACTTTGTGGTAACAACACTAGATCGTGGATATTCCATTGATATCTTATAGTGGTATCTGAGTTTAACAAAATGTAGTTTGAAAAATAATGACATAAGTCATCACTATAAATTGAAGACATAAAAAATTTTATTATTTTTCTCATAAAATAATTTACTATAATAAAACATAACTATTATTAGAAACATGTTAAACATGATTCAGGATCATTTAAATAATGTGTTTCTTGAAATAATCAAACAATATCCAACTTTTAATGTTAAAAAATTATGGAATTCATAATCATACAAAAACATGTAACAAATGGATAAAATGAAAACAAACTACATAATAGTAAATTTTTATATGTAATGCATATTCATTATTCATTACATATAGTCTTAATCCGCAATTTTATATTACCACAGATGTATAAATAATTATTTGTGGAAATTTATGACATAATTATATGTATTGATATATTAAATGAATTAACTATAAAAGATAATATGATACAATATAAAATGAAATAAAAAATAAAATCTTTATAAAATCCTAATCAAAGTATGATGTAGAATCCTCAATGTGGATAGACTTATGATCCACTATTTCATTGCAAATTCTAGAAACATGGGGGTAAAAAGGTGGAGATAGGAGGCGGGGAGAATTAATTACTACTGAATAAGAAACAAGATAGGGATTCCTAACAATTTCAATAGTTTTATGTCCTAAAAGGATAACAAAAACGGAATTCATAGAAGAGGAGTTTATAGGGGTGATGAAATGGATGAAATCATGGGAATATATAGAGGGTCGAAAAAAATCCTTATTTTTAATAGAAACAACATCATCAGCTCTATAAACAAGGTAACAACCCTACAACCATGCTCTATGACTCTAAATAAGTATGTCTTCTATTCCATAAAAATCATTATTAAGGCTTCCAAAGTCTTCAACTGATTAACTATTACATTGATGTCCGTAGTAACATAATATATCCTCATATTCTCAACCATTACACAAAATGATAGTTATGTTCACATTTGGTAAAATACATGAGAAATAATACATGAATTATTTATTGATTTTTTCTCCTTCGCTTCTATCCTCATTTTGGAATTATCTAAAAAGTTTGAAAATATGCTCCCCAAGAGATTTTATTTGGTGAAACCCATTCTTATGACATGTTGATAAATCTCCGAACATAGATTTCAGATCTTCTTTCTCTATATATATGATTAAATTAGAATCAATATTTGAAGGTGTAGAGGGAGTTAGAGCTATAGAAGAATAAAATCCTAGTGTAGATAATGAATATGACCTCTCCAAAAAATGTAAATATCTCTATTTCAAACTGGTTCTCGTATCATCAAAAGGGGATTTAATGAAAATAATTTTTTCCACTAACATCTTTTTTTCCCATTACAGTTTTCTAGTATTTAAGAAAAGTATGGTTCTTCGATATTACACTAACAAGGAGAATATTAAAGTGGTTTCATATTCATTAATTTTCTTATTTTAAAAGGAATATGACATGTGAAGTCTACAATGATTAGAAACCAAAACTACCTAAAAGGCATCCAGATCAAATCATTTTTGTTAACTAGTGGGGGAATAAAAACGAGTTTCCGGATGAGAGAACTTATAACTATACATAGAACTGTCCTCATGAATGGGTTTTATAATAGGTTCCCCATATTCAAATGGATCAAAATATTCTACTCTGTTAATATTTTCCACCCATTACACCTTAAGATCATTCTGAGAAACCAATATGCTAGATCCACTATGATCTAGTAGACTTCAGTTATCAAAATTATGACAATCAACTTCATTACCGAAAGAGTATTAATATTCCAAGAGAAGTATAGAAGAATATATGAATTTATCATCCGTAGATCATGAATCATCCTCACCTTTGTCTATGAATATGGTTCAAATCTATTTTATGAATCCTAACTAACTGAAGAATATTGGGAAATGATCTACCACAATTCACTAGAAGAATTTTGAGATTCAAAAATATTCTATAAGGAATTTGATTTCTCATCCATATCTCCAACATTATCATCACACTAAAGTCATTAGATTGATTAGTAACATCTTCAAAGCTCTATGTAGATCTTTCAAATTAAAAATCATTAGAAACATAATTTTTTCTATTTCATCAACTTCTAGAAAAATCACTTTGGTAGGGAGAGATATAGGTGTAATATGAGGTCCATATTATTAATTCAAACACATGAAAATGTTAGGATAACATCCTTCTTCTTTTGAAACAAGATCATATTACTCTAAATTATTTATATTTTCCTCCTATTTAACATCAACGCTGAATATAGACTCACCTTATACATTAGAAGAATACTCCGCTACATTATTGGCTCTAAGAAAGGGTAAACCAAATTTTATGGTCATTAATGGTTCATTACTATGTTCAAATTCTCATACAATTGATCATTTTCTACTACATATATTTTAATCTAAAGGATTCAAATTTATATCATCCTCTTATAAGATACTTAACTATGGAAGAACACATCGCCATTTTTTCATTTTCCTCTCATTTAAGAGTAAGAAATTTGTCTTCCAATAATAAAATAATTGGCTTAATGTAGGAAAGGGAATTAGACCTCTTGGTAGGATTGAACAACTCTATCATATACACCTTAAAACACCAATATATATTGATTTTTCCTCATTTATCATAAGAAAAAAATTCCTTCATGACCCATAATACTAAATTCCCCCTTTATGGGACCCAACATATGATTGATGAATATTAAGAGAAAATAATATTCACCATTTAACTCAAATGTAATAAATATTCTCACGCTAGAATTCTAATGAGCTCAATAAGTGTATCATTGAAAAAAAATTTATCGTGATTAATTGGAAACAAATCCTTCATAATCCTCCTAGATTCCTTTAAAATGAAATCTCATACATTTATCCCACTATTTGAAAGAAATATCAAGCTATTTTCCATCAACCGTGGTTTTGATTATATTCATCTTATCATTAAATCGATACTCAATATATAGGATGAAATTATGATTTAACCTAGGTTTGAATAGTATATTATTCTGTAAAACCCATTCTACCCACCAAGTCCCAAAATCAAATTATAGTGAGGTGAATTTGTAAAATATAAGTTAGAATTGTCATTTTTCTTCTAGGAAACAATAACTTGAATGGAAGATAATGATATTTAGGTTTCAAAAATCCACCTAGTTATATATTGTACATATTTAATGGATATGACTCATTATGAGATTCACCAACATGATTCACTGTCACCATATTTTCATAGGTTCAAGGGTTGAAATTTCTAGGTGAAAAGTTCTTGTTACGGAGAGAATTAAATATTTCAAAAGGGAATGTGTGAGAGAAAATTCCATATTAAAACTCATTGTTGATTATTTTTATAATTTATGGACTTATAAATTAAAATAAAACAAAAATAATATAAAAAAATTAAATATTTAAAAATATTGAAATTGTATAATTTAATATGATAACAATATAAGGGCATGTCTTAATGATATCAGGCTAATTGTAGAACACATCAGTATCATGACACTATCTCTTGACCTTACTGACATAATTACAATAAAATAGGCATGGCATAAAATGAATGGTTACATTTCATGATAGCTTTCCCATGGTTGAAAAATCATGGTTGCATATAAATGGTAGAATTTCATAGTAGATATACATTGTGATTCAACTCTACCTAAAATAAAATAAATTCAATAACAATGGAAAATAAATGATTAACATTCCAAAATTATGTATGATATATCTCAATCTATATATATTCAATTTATTTTTAAATATTTCAGTAATATTTTTTTCAATACCAATGAATTCAATTGTAACATATCGTTTTTGAATATTGCCTCCAAAAAATATGTGTCTTCTATAAATATTTTTGGTCTTAGAGTGAGAAACATTATTCTTGAAAACTTTTTTCACACTTTTGTTATAATAATTTCTAGGGAAATGTTTAAACTTTTATTATAGGTCTAGTATAGTGTGTTTCTTCTATATATTCTCTTCTCTACAACTATGTATAGTTATGTATTTAACATTAGAAATAAATAATGCAAAAAAAATTCTTTCCTAGTACATCATAAAAATATATAATTTACCAAAATGTGGCATTACCGATAGGTGTTTTTTATATATACAATACACCCACCAAAATATGTATTTGAATAAATGAATTAATCAATTAAATTACCTCTAGAATAAAATAGTTATATTTTGTTGTATCTTTTGATTTATTTTATGATTCTTTTAAAAGATATCAAATATAATTCCATGGGGTTTTCTTGAAATTGTGTACACATACAAACAATAAATATAACATAATATTATATACTTGTTAAGTATATAAATTTTATATTCATACCTCTATATGTTTTTTTATGAACTTGTTTCCAAGTTTCATCAAGATTCTGTTTACAGATTGTACTCTTGGGAGAACCACTCAATTTACTATTATACATACGAAAACTTTTTAAGATATCACTATTGTACATACACTAATTTATAATGATTCCTTCATTTATTGGAAAATAAAACCATGGAATAATTTTAACTCATCCATAAAACACATTTCAAATTTATTTTGGATCATTTTTTTAAAATTGTGTACAAAACTATTTTTTGATGATCAAAAAATAATATCATCGATACAGATTTTTACTTCTAAAATATATTTTTTAAATAGTTTAATAAATAATGTAGGGTCTTTTTTTATATTAGAAAAACCATTAGAACTCAAAAATGAGTTTATCCTATCATAATAATATCTATGATCATTTATCAAAACATATAAATATTTTATCAATTTAACGACATGATTTGGAAAGTATGTTCTTTGAAATACATGGGGTTTTTCAACAAAAAATTATTTAATTATATAAAAATTTGGTAATTCACTATTAACTTCCATTTAAATAATTAGAAATCCATATATTCCTTATAAAAATAAATATTCTTATAGATTCATGTCTAGCTACTAGTGTAATGGTTTCATCATAGTAAATTCCTCTTGAGTGTGCTGTTATTAATCTTGTCTTTCATTATTTCTATTGTAGTACCCAACTCATATACCTGATTCCTAAATTCCAAATTAGTGTCAATAGTTATGATGTAAAAATATATTTCTTCTAGTTCTTATAAATTTTATAACTCAAACTGATTTGGATCTTCTTACATTTTAATTACCTTGAAATCCACATTTATTTCTTATGTGATGTTCTTATAATTAATTAATGACATGAAGGTTAGATGTTAAACTTTGCCACTAAGATAATATCTAGTATGAGTTGGTTTTTATGGGTATCCTAAAAATTAATTTATGGTATGGTCTCTATGATTCTTAACTATTATTAGGATATAAATATTTAATACATCATTTTCTTCTACAGGCTTATGTTCAAATAGTTTATTTGAACTTGGTGATTTTTCTATAGGTTTCACAAAACTAATATTAGTCTTGGTTGATGAATTAAAAATTAAATTTGAAAATTCACCCTATACGTTTTATAAAGGGGTGTTATGATCAAGTGGATTTACTTACTAAATTTTTAAAACTATATATTCTTCAATAATATTGTTTATTTAATTAATTTATCTATGTAATTTACAATATGTTTAATATAAAAATAAAATTACATCATCCCCTTTAGATGGAATTTTTTCAATTCTATTTTTTATTTAGTATAAATACGTTAAATCCACAAACTCTAATGTAATAAACATTTTTTTTCTCCCATTATTTAACTCAAATGTTATCATCTATAAAAGTGGTTAACCTATAACTACATTTATAACGCATCAGTCTATATTCAAATCCTTTTCCAAAAAAAGAAATAGGAAAATCATAATATTTAATAATGGTCTGGTAAATCTGCTGAATAATTTTATTTCTTACTCTACTAGATTATATTTTTTTGATGTTCTATGAGTATAAATTTTTTGACAATAGCCATGTTCTGAGTGTAAATACCCTAAATCCTTACTTTGAAACTAATGTCCAGGGTAATTTATTAGGTTTTTAATATCATGTGTATTAAGGATTTATATATATTTTTCAAACATGGAAAAAATAAGAATAGTATTCAATTTTTGAGATAGAAATAATACCAAAAGTATATCATGAATATTTTTCTACTATATCATAATAATAGATCTTCTTATTTGAGATAAAAACTCTAATGGTTCAATAGAATTATATATGAATCATTTATTTGGGAAGAGAATTTAACACATATTTCTTTGGTTTGTATAATATTTTATATTGTTTCCCATTTTCAAATGTGTTATAGACTTTTTTTTTGAGAATTATACATTTTTAAGAACTTTTACTAAAAAATTTCTAGTTAGATTTCTATGTGAGTGAAATATTTAGTGGCATAGTATACTATTCAAATTCCAAGACTTGTTATTAAAGGGACATATATAAAAAAATATGTGAAATAGTGAATCTATATTAACAACAACAAAAAATCATTATATAAATATGTAAATACTAAAAAATTATTAGAATCATAAATTTTAAAAGCTTTATTTTCCAATTTAACATGATTTCCATCATCACATAACTACAAGATTGTATAAAGATAATAATATAATCCAAATACAAATAATATTTTACATATCAAACTAGTACTATTATTACTAATTTGACCAAGCTCCATTAATTTTCCTTTGAGTTGTCACCAAAAGTGACATGTACCCCATAAACATTGATAATGTTATTAAATATAGAGTATTTTTGGAGTATTTTTTTGAAACATTAACTATCTAAATAGCAGAGTTACATACCGTTACACTTCAAGAAGGTTTCTTACATGAAATATTAATCAATAAATTATTTTTTAGACATATATTCTTGGGTCCAGAAATGTCATTATTAAGTGGATTAATAATAAAAAATTCTTTAACTGGATTCCTTTAAATAGATTTTAAACATTTAAAAATAAATAATTTATTTGTTCTAGAAGACTATGAACTATCTATCGAATTTCAAGAACTTGAGTTTGAATTAATATTTTCCATCTAAATATTTCTATATATATGATGAAGAAAAATCTCTATGGTATATTTATGAGAGGTTTTTTTCATGTATTTCAGTAAATGTTTATCAACCATTCTTAAACCAATCTTGTGAATTTATTATTTGCTCATTGAGAATCGTAAGATAATTATTTTATTTTAATAGTTTAGTATTTTTGTAAATTTGTATAGAAAAATGATATTTCAAAGGCATTTTTTGTGAAAAATATCTCAAGGTATCATTGAATCATTTTTGAGGTGATTGAGTTTGTTGAAAATGTGTTCCTTTGTGTTGTGTTTGTTGAAAAAGCAAACCATGTTGATCAATTTGTAGAAAAAGGGGGTTTACATGGTGAGTTTTGATGTTCAAGAGATGTTATTGAGAATCCATTATTTACAGATATACCCCAAAAAGGAATGGGGAATCTATAGGCGGTACAAAAATAGAAGATACAAGGTGGAGCCATTTTATAGTGTTTTATAAATTTTTGGGCCAAAAAATTGACAAATGGAGGAAACTTTTTTTGGAAAAGGGAATTGCATGCCAGTTTCGTGGAGGAATGGAAAATATTTCCCCATATTTTTTTCAAGATCAGAACATCAAAACCCGACAAAGGGAAGAGGGGGGCCCATGTTTTGGTTTGGGCATGCAATGTGGCTACGGCAAGAGAGACTAGGGTGGTTGGACTTGTGCACTGGGAGGAGGCTTGCATGCGGCCCTCAGGGTGGTAAAATTTCTTATAAATATAGGTTTACCCCTCCTCATTTTTTGATGAAGCTCAACACTTATAGAAAATTGGAGCTCCAGTTGCATAGGAGGTTTGGGCGTGCGTGTGGTGGCCTGGGCGTGCAAGTATAACGTAATTCATATGTTATGTGACAGTTTATAGTTATTCTCCAAATTGGAATGGGAGAAAAAGGATATGGGTCACCCATGTTTTTTTTTTGAAAAAATGGAGTATTGCACAAGTGTCTTGGTGACACTTGCACACCAAGCTTGGAGAAGTGTTCCAATGAAAAGAGAAGTGCACCAGGCATTGGAGAAGTTCACTAGTAATTCTAGGGATGCAAAAAAGTTGAATGATTTCATTGTACATCCAGTGCTAAGTGATATTCATCTGCGAGTGAAAATTGGACGTCAATAGAGCATCTATATACAAATGAAGATTCATTCATTTGTGATATTGAAGGTACCTACAAGTCATTAAACTGTGAGTGGATCTTCTAAATAAGAAGTGACCACAATTCAGTTGAGAGAGTAGTGAGATTTCATATTTTTAGTGGTTGTAAACCAGAAGGGATAGTGATTCGCTCCGAAATTTCTAAATAGTAGTGCTCTTATATTAGATTTGGTACATCGGCACATCGTTGTTGTATGCTCTTTGGACATAACCCAGTGCGGGTGAAAAAATTAAATTATTTGTGTCTTGTAAATCATTTAAGATTCATTCATACTCTGCAATGGAAAGGAGAGAGAGAAGAATGTTTTTTCTAACAAAAAAAAAAGATCAAGCAGTAGATGTTTTAATTTTTCATACCCTGATTCACCCCCTTTATCTGTGTATCTATCCTAGTGGACCTAACAATTGGTATTAGATGGAAATGTTGATATCAGCGTTTCTCAATCAAATGGAATTCACTAATTATAATGGGATTATGATCCTCGATGGGAAAAATTTTCAACTATGGACGAATCAAATGCAACAATATTCCATTCTTTGGGAATGAATTTATTTACAGTATCAATACATTGTCTAACTTCGGATATTAATAGTGGTGCTTTATCAGATGCCTCATGAAGAGAATTGGATTCGGATACCAAGGGAATCAATGCTTTAAGGGGAGCCCAATCCAATTATATCTATAATAAGTTGATGTCATGAAAATCATCACATTCCATGTGGGAAAAGCTAATGAATATATATATATATATGAAAAAGATATAATGGTCGGAGAGGCAAAGATGAAAATTCTATGGTAAAAAATATGGATATCTGAGAATGAACCCGAATGAGTCCGTTGAAGCATTCTTTGACATGGTAAATGTTGTAGTAGAAGTTATGAGAGATCTTGGTGAATCCATTGAATATAAAAATATTGTGATGTGAATCCTCTGGAATCTTCCACCTCTGTTCAATCCAGAAGATTTAGTCTTGGTGGATAAATACCTAAAAGGGATGACATTAGGTATCCTACACCACACCCTTGTTTCATATTAAATGATAAATGATGATAATGATGTTGTGGAAATGAGGAAATCTAAAGAGGTGGAATTCAATTCCAAGAAGAATCTCACCATTCAATATTCTCATTAAGAAGAAGAGAGAGATGAGGTGATGTCATTCCTTTCCTCGAATTTTCATAGTGGAAAATGAATGTTCAAAAGGAAACCTCCACTTTCATGTTTTATATGTAGAAAAGTTGGTCATCTTGAAGAAAGGTTCCCCATGAAGTATCAGGATGATGAGGAGGATGAAATTGAAATTTCCAAGAATAAGTATTCAGCCTATGGGAAAGGAAAGAAATAGTTCAAGAGAAATTTCATTAAGAAGAAAAATATCCTTTCAGAAGAATGTGACAGTTCATATGAGACTGAGGTTGAGGTTGTTAAAGAGATAGTGAACAGGAAAGATCGTTGAGAAAATTCTATGGTGGCTATTGTCAGTAGTACTCATAAAAAGAAAGAAATGTACATTGATGAAGGAGGGAAAGTTGAAGGAAGAGTTGATATGCATGCCGAGTTAGAGGATGATCTGGAAGAGATAGATGTTTAAAGATCCAAAACAATGAAATCCAACATATTAGTTTATGATTCCAAACTCTATATGCTTTATAAAGAATAATAGAAGTCTTAGTTGATGAAATAAACTGTAAAACTCAAGTAATCAACACCAGAGGAATCAAAATCGGCTAGTGAGTATAAAATCATGATTGATGAATAGATAATTGATATTGATGGCATCAATCACCTAATGAAAGATAAAATCAAGCATATTTATGAACATGAAGGAGTGTTTTCTGGTCTATGAAAAAAGGTTAAGGAATAAAAAAAACATCTGATTCCAAGAACATTATCAAGAAAGAATATCATTCTAATGATAGAAAAGATGAATTATGAGACAAGTAGTTTATTAGGGTAGAAGCGGCAATTGAGATTAGATGTTTAGGCTGATTTGGGGCTTGATCCAAAATAGAAATCAGTCGGGATTGAAGTCAGACTGGAAGCACACATTCCAAGAATGAAAATTTATGTGGGTATAAAGCAGAATCAAAAAATTCAACAATCCAAAGAAAATATTGGGGTTAAAAAAGTGACACACAATAATGTTCCTTTCATTATGTTTTATTGCTGTGGAAATATGGGAAACTCAAAAAATATTTGTTCTATAGATAGAAGATACATAAGGGAACAAGAATGGAGGTGGCAGACAAATAGAAAATGGTTCTCTAGAACATTTATGGAAGGTAATTTTTTTGGTGTAGAGTATTTGGGCACATGGCTGGATATTTTACAACAAACATATAGAGGAATGTGACGAAGAAGAATAAAAATGTTCTCACGTAATAGATAAATGAACCAATAGCTGAGGTGAGGATGAAAAATAGATTTTCATTTTTGCAAGATGATGTTGGTCTATCATTCTCTGAGAAAGATTAGAAGTATCAATCTATGCCGAGTATGAAGGAAAAAATATGGACCATGAAGAAAAATGATGAGAAGGCAGTGGTGGATGAAATTTACCTTAAAGCATCAGACCATTCTGGTGTGTGGATCCTTGACGTAAGTTTCCCATCTCAAATGACAGGTAATAAGGATATTGTCACAGGAATACAATATAGAAAAGAATAAGTTTTAAAGTTTGTAAACGATGAAGGCCTGAAGGTATTTGGATCAGGAAAGACTGGGATTGGGGGTAAAGAGATGATACATGCTGATGTCTTAGTATTAAAAGGCCTCATTCACAATTTTCTCAGCATTAGTCAACTATGTGAGTCAGTACATTCTATAAGGTTTAATAAGATGATGTGTATCATCAATGGAAGAGATGGAGCAGCCTTTATATAGGGAAAAGTAAAAAAGGGATATTTGTACCTAGAAAGGGAGAAGAAGATATGTTTTTTTTGTCTGAAGAGGAAGAAAACATGATGTGGCATAAACGACTTGGTCATCTATTCCAACCATCCTTGGAAGATCTGGTAAAGTTTGATGCAATAAGAGACCTCCCTAAGCTATCACGTGATCATAATCACATGTGTGATGCATGCTAACAAGGGAAGCTCATCAGAAAGACATATAAGGAAAAGAAAAATCAGTCCAAAAGACTGCTCGAAGTGGTGCATGCTGTTGTTTGTGGGCTAATCACTCCAAGTGGAATTGATGGAAATATGCACTAATTTATTTTCATTGATGACTATAGAAGAATGGCCTGTGTATTTTTTATTTCCCATAAGTCCTATGTGTTCATCTTCTTAAAACAGTACTGGAGGTAGTGTGAAAGGATTCTTGAACAGAAAATTATGACGTTTGGTACTGACAATGGTATAAAATTTACATATAGGAATGTGGAAGTCTATCTAGAGGAATGTGGGATAAGGAATCATGTTTCTTCAGTAATAACCCCCAATAGAATGGCGTTCATGAAAGGATAAATCAGATCATCAACAACATGTCCATAAATATGCTTATAGAAAAATTACTACCATAGAAATTTTGGAAGGAATAAGTATTGATGTCGGTATATATTTCTAACAAGGCCTTGTTGTGTCTGAAGGAACGAAAGACTCTATATGATATGTGGTACAGGAAGAATACAATAGCGAATTACTTTCTAATCTTTGCAATTATGTGATTTATACTCAATAAAGAAAAACACAGAAAATTGGACTCACGAGGAGATGAGGGAATATTCCATGGCTACTCAAGAAAAATGAAATCATATAAATACATTAATAGAAGGCTGGGAAATGTACTTAAGAGAAATGACATCATTGTTGTGGAAAATTATGAGAATATTCAACGGCACAATGAAAAAAATAATGATGAATGTAATGAGGAGAATACAATGTAGGGGAAGAAGTGATGGCCACAGGTGATTCATAAGAAGATACTGATGATGAACATGAGGAATTAAAATCTATATCTCCACAAAATATAAATATTCGAGCTGAAATTGATAGGAAGAATATCATTAGTGATCAGTCATCTCTAGTTCATACAAGAAGAATGAAATCTCAACAAAAGACATCATTCCTATCATAGGTTGATCCTAAATTATTTTCTCATGAATATAAAGATGAAAAATCGATTCATTCTATGAATGATGTTCTAGATCAGCTTGAGAAGAATCAGACATGGGAGACTGCTTTGAGGCCAGAAGATATGAATATCATCAGGACTAAATGGGACTATTTTAACAAAATGAATGAAAATGGAACAGTTATTCAAAACAAAGAACGAATTCTGTGCAAAAAATACTCCCAAATAGAGGGAATAGATGTTGATGAGACATTTTCACCAGTTGGAGGGCTATAGACAATCGAATTATTCCTAGCCATTATAGTGCAACAGAATTTCAAAGAGTTCCAGATGGATGTCAAATCCACATTCTTGAATGGGGTTCCAGAGGAAGAGGTGTATATCAAGAAACCATATGGTTTTCTAATCATGAGGATGACAAATGGTTTTTTCTACTGAATAAGGCGTTGTATGGGATGAAACAAGCACAAATAGCATGGTACTGAAGGATTGATTAGTATTTGAAGAAGATTTATTTCCAACATGGGGGATTTGATTACAATATCTATTTGAACAATGACAGTAATAAAAGGATGATAGTGATAGTTTATTTTTATGACATAATATTTCGAGGATCTGATGAAGCACAGTGTTGAGCGTATTACAAATTCATGAATAGCTTGTTAGAAATGTCAATGATTAGAGAGATGAAATTATTCATTGTATTACAAGAGTCAAAATGAAGGAATTTTACTTCAGTTTCTCAATACAAATATGTTGAAGAAGTTATGTGGATATTTAGAATGGAAAATTCCAAGGAGACGAAGACTCTAGTGGATACCTAATTGAAACTATCCAAATATGAGGATGGCAAGGAAGTTAACATCATAGAATATAGGAAAGTAAATGCATATTTTCTATACATGACATGAAATGTCATGACATTGTATTCTCTACATGCCAATAAGAGAGACATCAGAGTAATCCCACAGAAATCCACATGCATGTATGGAAAAAATAATACTTTGGTATATCAAGGGAACAATTGATTTTTGATTGATATATAATGAAAAATCATAGACAGATTTACTGGGATATACTGATTCATATTGGGCCGGTTCAGTGGATGTTAAGAAATAAATTCTAGTAGGTTCTCTATATCTTGGTTGATTGAGTATTTATTGGCTAAGAAAGAATCGATATTGATTTTCATTGAGCACCACAGAGGCTGAGTATATTACGTCCACTCAAGCATGGAAAAAATTCTTCTGAATGAAGCAACAACATGATGATATGGGAGTTGAAGTGAAGTCTTTGATTGACATTCAGGGTGATAACTCATGTTCTATAAATCTCAGAAAACATCTCTTCCATCACTCAAGGAAAAAAGCACATTAAGATAACGTATCATTTTATTATGTAGAAGGTTGAGCAAGGAATTGTGAAGTTTGAGTATGTTCCCATATAATTTCTGGTTGTATGCATTTTGACAAAGGCCTTAACCAATAATTCATTTTACAGACATTGAATGGATCTAGTAGTCTATTTAACTCCATGAAGGATGTGGAACCCCCTCTCCCTGAGGTATGGTTTGATTTACTTACGTCTATAATATGTGTTCTCTAATCTGTTCCATACCACAAAAGTGTGACCTTTGTGTTCATTGACAAAAGGTAACAAAGAGTGACTCCTATATGGGGAGAAATTGTGGCTAATGAAGGGAGATGATGTATTTTGAAAAGAAATGGGGAGAAGGTGACATGTGGAGCAGAGTGATAGGGGAGTTTATCTAGACAAGTGAAGAAGAAGATGATAGGGGGATCATTTGGATGAGAGTATGTGATTTTCGAAGTGATCAGCCCGAGCTTATCATGGACAACATAAGAACCCACGAAATGATGAAGAATATTATAAAGTCATATGATTATATAAGTTATTTATGAAAGAATAGATATCACAATAGCTAAGAATTGTGATAAAAGTAGAAGAGTGACGTTGGAATGGTGTAAGAATCATTCCACTGATCAGAAATTTGTATCAGGTTAGTATCAACAATTTGTTTCATATATGAAGTGATTCATTGATGAAATTTTCATTTACTCTTGTTTCTCACACCAATCATTGCTCATGTGGGCTTATAGTATGTGTCGATTGAATCATTGATTGCTATCAGAATCAATATAGGAAAATAGTGGATGAAGCATTAATAAAGGATCTTTTTATAAAGGAGTTTTCAATAATCCCCAACGGGGATATTGTTGGGAAAATATTATCTCAAGGTATCATTGAATCATTTTTTAGGTGAATGTGTTTGTTGAAAAATAGAGCCTCCATGTTGTGTTTGTTGACAAAGTATACTATGATGATCAATTTAATGAAAAAGAGGGTTTACATTGTGATTTTTAGAGTTCAAGAGATGTTTTTGAGAATATGTGATTGAATAAAGAACCTCGACAATGGAATGGATGATCTGGAGGCAGTATAAAAATGAGAAGATACAAGGTGGTGTTTTCCCTTGTTTTCCAAATAATTAAGCCTAAAATCGACAAATGTAGAAAAGTGTTTTTTGAAAAAAGGTACTTGGCGCCGGTGTCTTGGTGGCCTGGAAACTTGGGCGCCATATGTTTTTCAAGATCAGAACATCAAAATACGGCAATGGAAGGAGGGGAGACCATGTTTTGGTCTAGGCGTGCAAGGTGAATCGGGAGACATAGACATGGGTGGTTGGACTTGCGCACTGGGAGGAGACTTGCACACGACAGTCAAGGTGGCAAAATTGGATATAAATACAGGTCCAACCCTCCTCATTTTTTTATGAAGCTCAACACTAAGAGGAAATTAGAGCTCCAGTCGTGCAGGTGGTTTGGGGGCCTAAGTGGTGGTGTGGCCGCCCAAGTATAAGGTTATTCAGAAGTTTCTCTCCAATTGATAGTGGCATGCCAATATTGGTTTGGGCATAAAAGGATGAGGTTGGCCCATGTATTTTGTTGAATAAGGGAGTGTCGTGCATGTTGTTTGGTGACACTTGTGCGCCAGGCTTGGAGAAGCATGCCAAAGCATAGAGAAACATGCTAGGCAATGGATAAGTATGCCAGTCATTCTAGGGATACACGGAAGGTGGAACATTTCCTGGTACCCTTGATGCAAAGTGAGATTCATCTGTGGGACAAAATTGGATATCAACACAACATCTACATACAGAGGATGATTCGTTCATTTGTGATAATGAAGGGACTTAAAAGTCTTTAATCTATGCGTAGATCAAATAAAGAAGTAGTGAGCACACTATAGTTATGAGAGAAGTGATCTTTCATATTGTGAGTGGTTGTAAACTCGGAGGGATTGTGAGTCCGCTCCGAACATTGTATAAAGTAGTGCGCTTATAGGGGATTGGGTACATCAGCACATCTGCAGTGTATGCTCCTTGGATGTATTCCATTGCGGGTGAACCAAGTAAAACCGTTGTGTCATGTGCATGATTTAAGATTAATTCATACTCTAAAATGGGAAGGATAGAGAGAAGACAATTTTTTATAAAAACAAAAAAAGATCAAGAAGATGTTTTTTATTTCTTCATACACTGATTCACCCCCCCCCCCCCCCCCATCAGGGTATCTAGCCTAGTGGACCTGTAATCATGCATAGATAATGATGTTTATATATAATTTTATATTTAAATTTAATATCATTGATAATTACTTATAGCATATTAGAATTCTAAAATTAATCCACACTTATCAAAAATTATTCATGGTTTTCATTCTGAGAAATATTTAAAAAGGAAAAGAATATGAATGAAAATTATTTAGTACCTCAGATGTTTTTTTTTCAGAAAATACATGTTAGTTCTGTCATTTTAATATTCTATGCTAATTTAAGAGACACTTGACCTATATTTTACAGATCTCCAAGTATATTTCATAGCCTTTTAGTAATAGTTAGATTTTTTATAATACATTTTCATATATTTTATATTATGGAAATCTCCCCTGATTTGTCCTTATTTCACTATTAACAAACTATTTTATTAGTAGATTCATAATTTTTTCACTCTTTCTTCTAATTTATATACCTATCATGTGGTCCTTTATAGATAATCTTTTTTATGAATTTTATATTCCTATATAATTACTTATATCATTTAGATAGGTGATCCATTTAGTTATCAATTTTAGAAGGTTATTAATCATTACATGAACATTCTTTTTTTTAATATTTTATATTTATGTCCGATGTTTTAATGGCTGTCGTTTTCTACTTCAGTTTATCTTCTTATTCTGATTTTTATGTGTTCCTCCTCTTATATAATAAGGTTTCCAAGATGTTCATTTACTAGTAATTAGATAATATCATAGAATTAGTTTATAGAAAATAATGTTCCACTCCACCTGTCATGATAACTTCTCAAAAGTTACATCACTCAATTATTTTCATTAATTCTCATCTTAATTGCATGAATCGTATTCATAATATTATTGAACCTAAGATAAATGTTAGAAATTAATTCATTAGGCTTCACTTTTAAATTATCATATATAATTGTAAAAATATTTTAATGAATCTCCTTAACATTTTACATTCTCCCATCAGAAATAGAATGAGAACTAAAAATTTAAAAATTGGTCTAACAATATGATATTATATTAAAATCAACTTCTCATAATGAAAAATATAATGCATTCATTTGTTTATTGTTTCAATCGTAATAAACATTAGTAGAATGACTTCAAAAAGAGCTATTGGCTTTATGTCCATCATATTTGACCTCAATAACAGTGAAAATATCAAATCCCATTCACACTATATTTATTTTTACCATGATCTTCCATTGAGTTTAATTTTTTCCCTTAAAATGAGGTGGCCAATTATGTGAATTACTTCTTTTCTATTAATATCAATATATATATATAATTACATTCCAAAAAATCATGATATTTTGATAAAATGATATCATATTAAAAAGTACATATAAATTATATGATTCCATGTCGGTACCAATAGACATCTCAAGAGGGGGTAAATTTATTTTCCAATTAAAAATTTATGTTAAAAAAATTAAAAAAATAAATCCCCTAATACAGTAAAAATTATCATTTCACTCAAAATTTAGAATTATATACTTTGTCTTTTTATAAATTACTATTATTTGTTCGTTCACAACACAAATAAAAATAATTTTTAAAAACATATATAACCTTTGAAATAGATTTAATAAAATAAATCAATGAATATAAAACAAAAAAATTCAACAATCATAGTAATGTTTTTCTTTATATTTAAAAAATATATTTTTTTTGGTTTAAAACTAAGGGAAAAAAATAAATTCACACAGTAGAATTAAACAAGGGGTTTTGTCTCAAGCCAAAACCAAATATCTTCTTCATAGAAATGATGCAATTCCAAGTATAATATTATAATGAAACTTATCCACAACCTGTATCAGTTTTATAATACCACTATACATAGACAATCTAGTCTGTACAAAATCCTCTCTCATAGTTTTTCGTGGGATAAAATGAGATAAGGTCACACAAGACCTCTTCGATAGTTATATATGGGAGTAAAAATGAAAATAATTAAAAGAGACTATATATCACTCTTTCGTTCAGTAAATGATCATGTTTTTAAAAATTTATAGAGTATAATAAAACATGGCTTGAGATTTATGCTAAAAGAGAAGGATAAAAGAATAAAGAGTGTGAAGATTTGATGAATCTCGGTTTCATTAGCATCAATTGTCAAGGAGTGGTTGAAATTGTTTTTGAGAGTACTCGAGTGTGTTTGTATAGAATCTGTAGAAAAATAGTGTATCATGGATGTACTAGAAAATCCTTCATTCTTAGTCAACTAATTGGAAAAAACATCCAACTACTTCACCACTTCAGTTCTACACTTCCCACACTTGCGTGAACAAGGGGATGTGCTGAATTTATTATATTCCATATCTAAATACATATTTCATTAAATTGATAATAAATAGAGTATTATCCCTATATTGAGAGATAGATCTAGAAGGTCTGACTGATATTTAAAGAAATCTATGCTGTTGTTTAATAATAATCATTCATAAATCAATGAACCTATAAATATCATTGACTACCATATTCTATCCATTTGAGAAATTAATTTTGAATTTAATTCTTAATATCACTGTTATAAGGATAATCTAGTGGTTAAAATGTCATAGTGGTAACTTATAGCATAGGGGTTAGTGGTATCTTCACTTATCGACAACACCACTTATTGATAAATGCATTTTATTAGTAATGATATCTTCTAATGGTAATGGTAACTACAGATGTAAGTGGTATCTCTTGAAGGTTTCTCCACATGAAGATAGAACATCTTGATGGTAGAGATTATTGATGGTATATATTTTAGTGGAATCTTATGGTTGTAGCTAGATTCAACAAATGGTAGCTTGAAAGAAATAGTGGTTGGTAGTCATGGTTTATTCAATAATATGCTAGTTTTATTATTCTATATAGAAAATAAATGACTATAATAAAACATAAAACGGATTATAATAATAATAAAAATGATTTTGGATTATTAAAATAAAAATTTTCATGGAAAAATCATATATATTTTATGATTTATAAAACTATTATCAATTGTAAAACATGATTCATGATAAAATTTTAGATATTCATATTAAAGAAAATTGAATGATCATTATATATCTTCGTAATGACCCTATTATATTTAATTTTCCATATGTTTATTCCTATATACATATGGGTAATCCTACACAAATCCATTTTTCTAAATATGGGATCCTTATTTATTGCGAAATTAAATTATGTATCCCATGGAAATCTCAAAAATATAAAAATTTCATAACCCAGGGATCATTTTCTTCTGAACACACCTTATGATCAAAACATTATAGTGATTAACATTAATTTTAAACTTAATTTCAAAATATAAAACATTTTTTAATACATAATATTTATTCCTTTATGTTTCAGGACAAATCTATTTATAAAAAAGGTATTGAATTTATTTATTAATACTTAACCATGGAAATGAACCTTATGAATATATATTTATTTAATAATTTTTTTTCTTTTTTTAGATAAAATTATATACTGCCACTTCAAGGAATAAAATTACGACATAACATGTAAAATTCTTATATAACCTTATAAAAACAACTAACAACAAAAAATAATCACCTCCACATATACTAGAACATAATGAATGGGAACCTTATGTATCATATTATATCAATACTCTTTAACCTATTTAAAAATATGAGAACCAATAGACATGGTCAAGGCATGACCATCCCTTATCAGGGATTCACATTCTTCCTTTAACTATCAGCCATAAATTTTCACTAATATTATAGCCTTAACATATGGTACAACACCTTAAGTAAAACTATATTTTATATAGGGATTAAAACTATATACAAAACTTATAAATTTTATAAATTTATCAACACTATTAATTTGATGATTCCCCTTGTCCATGAGAGGACCTATAACCATCCTAAGCTTTTATAACACTACTACCACTCAAAAAACACCAAAATAATAATATTGAGTTATTGAAATACTAATCAACAAATAATAAATTATTAACTAGAAAATATATTTTACTGAACCTTTTTTCCCTTGTATGACATTAAAATATATTAATAAATATTTTCAAATGAGGAAATGAGAATGCATTAGATTCCATGGCCAAATGACCCAGAATTGATATTATAAAAATATTAAATAAATTAATATCAACCACATGTAGTTTTTTAGAAATAATCATAATATATATTGATTGAATACTGAGACCAAAAATATAAAACCACGATTGTATCCATAAAATCAGTTTACCCTAGGAACATCCAAATGTTGGTCTAAAATGTATGTTCTACTAAGGAAACTATTGAAGGGTGCCTTATGTAAATTAATTAATTTCATTATTTAATGGGAATAAAATAAACTTTACTATATAAATACATCATTATGTTGATTTTATATTATTATTTTCACAAAAATTTCAAAATATGATTGCATTTGGAAGGAATTATTTGTTGGTGAATTGACAGCAGATGATGAACGTAAATCATATCAAGGTAGTTAGAGAGGTTGTGAATGCATTGACTCTTATCCATTTTCGTTCAATGTTTTCTTCACCATATATAAATTCAAAATTGGGTTAGGTCTCATCAATGTTCTATTTCACTACTTTTTTTAAAATAATGTGTATGGATATTTACATATATACTTTGGATATGTTTGATTTGTTCTTTATGAGAGCTTATTTCAATAATTAGATTTATTATATTAATCTCTAATTTCTAGGACTTGATATCACCCATGATATCCATTTAATTTGCTAAATTTTCCTGAAATATTATCCATTTATTGATTAGATTCAATCCTATTTTTTATCCCAACTATTACTTACATTATTTGTCATTGGCCCATGGGGTTTTATTCAACATTTTCATCGCAGCTTCAACTGTGATTGAACCCCAAATTTTTGTTGGATTAGTGAATTATGTAATATATGTGGATTTTATATGGATTATTATTAGTTTAATGATATGGGTGATTCTTCTAAGGATTATTGATCTGCAGCAATGATGGAAAGCGACATGAGACTTGTCGGGAATTGCTAGAAGCATCATTCGAGTGGCTAGATTCATATATTCAACCATCAAAGGCTAGGAAAACTGTGGTCAGTGTTATTACCTGTTATTTGGGATGAATTCACGTTGTAAAATGGTGAAATCAGGGTGGAGTGTTTGGATTTTGAGAACTATGAGGAGAAGATGATTTTCTCTGGAAAACTCGGCTAAATGTAGCATAACACAAGAACACACCCTATGTAACCCTGAAGTTATAAGGATATTATTTCAAGGAAGATAAGGATCACATGCCATGTGATTGGGCCCACATACTATGTGACCCTCCCCAAGTGGCCAAGACATGTTCCAGTTGGTACATGCCTAGGACCCCTTATGGGAGTACACGTGTACTATGAGAGTAAACTGGGAAAGGGAAGTACCTAGGCTAGGTATAGCTCTAGGAATACATGAATGGATAAAAGAATAATGTTATGTAAATTATAAAACTGGAAGGCCTCATGTGTTGGAGGCACACCATGTGGACCCTCTACATATCATGTACTTTGACATGGTTCAAAACCATGCTTAGAAGAGTGCACAACCATTAAGTGAATTAGGAAAACACAACATGTGGGACAATACCCATCTTTTAGATCCCTTAATAACATATTATTCTTTTATATCCTTTTCTTAGACTACTCTTTTGGGTCGTGAGTATCCTATCATAAAAAGTTTACTATGTATAACGTGATGGAATCCATCATAGTTTCTTTGGAGATACAATTTCAGATGTTTCGAGAATTATGATTCTTTAAGTGATGTATGATGATGCTATCAATCAGGTAGGATGATTAGTGATAGCGGCCAAGGTTTAAAATCCCCTCACTTAGTAGGGTGTTGGAAACCATAATCCATACAATGTTTGAGAAGCACCCCCAATGGTACTATGACTTGGGTCCCCTACCCACTGAGTGGAACACCACTAACACATTAGGTTGTTTGTCCTATATCTCTACCAAATAAGTGGAACCCCATATTTTAATAGTTTATGAGGCACCCATTAACACAGTTTTACACCAATGATGTAGTTGGGTAGGTGTCTTGTACCCATTGAGTTGAATCCTCCATACAGACTAGGGTGACTATCCTATACTCAGCTACTAAGTGACATCCCCATATCGCGCCAGGGTGTGGGTCCTCTCTCTATTTAGTAGAATCCTATAACAGACTAGGGTGTGGGTCTTATTTCTATTAAATATGTACCCCCGTAGGATATGGATTAGTTGAAATGTTTGGGTCCTCTTCAGGACTTCATTGGACATAAATGTGAGAAACTAGGAATTGTTGATGGCCATTTGGGTCCACAGGTATACTCATCGGCATTGGTAAGGTCATGAGATGGAGAACCCATTTCACAATCATATGTTTTTCATTATGAATATATATATATGATATTGGATTTCATTTCCCTATTTATTTGGTTTTATATGACTAATTCAATTGTCACTCTCTATTTCAACCATTGTGATTTTCAGGGTTTCATAATGGTTGTCTATATACTCACCCCTTCATGGACATTCCCACACCTATCATATCTTGTGAATTTGAAGGATATTTTTTAGGTGAAATTGGTTTAGTGTAGCGATTCATTGTTTAATAGTTCATGTATGGTTTTCAGGAATAGAGATCGAGATTCATGCTCTCTTAGATTTCATTTTCATCCTTTTTTTTATGTTTGGAATTCATTTATTGTTGTGAATGATTTTTTTCATTTCTATTTGGGTTGTATTATTTTGTACTATGATGAATTCCATAGAAGTATATCATGTTTTCTTTACTCCAGATGTTTTTTTTCATTTATTATTATTCTGGTACATTGTTTCATGTAGTTCTTTCTATGAATGTGTATAGCTACATTAGTCTAAGGCCTCACTTTTTATATTATTATTCCATAGAATGTTTCACCAGCCTATCATATACTAGAGACATGAATGGGGGTGTGTTAGTTCTGTATTCCCGTAATAATGTGGGCCCTGGTGGGTTATGTCATTATAGATTGGTATCAAATTAATCCATTCCTTATGATACTTTTTGAAGTTTTTCTGTTATGAGGATTTGTTAGGACTCAGTCTGAGGGTTAAAAAATTACTCGAGGGAGGATTTAGGGATAGGGAACCTAGTGGTTGTGTTGAAACTAATGTTACTATACATCAGGACTCTGACTACCTTTCTGTTGACTCAACATATCGAGACATTGAATAAAGATATAAATGTTACATGCATCATGTATGGTTGAGAACATTGAATTTAATTCTTGAGTCAGCTTCCCATATATATAAATATATATACATGTTCTTATTACCATGGTGTATCAGGATCAAAATCATGATTCCTCCATGAAGATAGCGAACATGTTTAATGATTCACGAACATTATAATGATCTAATAATTGATCAGACCTTAGTTTAGGGGATATATTGGAATGGGTTTTCTCTATGAAAGTAATGACAAATACCACCACCTATCAAGAAGTTGATAGTATCTGTAGGTTAGGATTTTTATGCATGAATGATTAGGGAGCTATGTGAGTTTATTCACAACAGGACATTGATGTTTCCTGGTGATCCTTATCCCTATGAAGTGGATGATTGGATTCATTCGGTGACATAATTATTTAGACTCATGCGTAACCTCATGGATCATATGGTTTCACTAGAATATAGTATTTTTTATGAAGCATCTTTCCCCTGGCGGATTCTATTCATGAATACTTTTTATGATATGACTCTCTCATCATCAGAATTCTAGAAACTATTTCCTGAAGAATATTAACCTTCATGATTGAACTCAATATGGATTCATGAGCTAATAGAGATGCATCAGGGAATTATTATAGTTTTTGAGTTTTCCTATATGATCACTAACCTTACATGGAACTTACTCAACATAGTATGAGATGGTAACTTTTGGGATCAGATGTTTGAGAAGGGTCTCTATCATCACATATATACCAGTGTGGCTACAATTTTATTTGAAAACTATGATTGAATTATAAATATTACTCTGGTGATGGATGAAATACTTTCAGAGGGATTATTTGTAGCTAAATATGGAAGCGGCCAAGATGTGGTTGATTCATATTCACCAATGAGTAGGTGTAAGTCATTAGGCTCTTATCATATGATACCTCATCATTATAGGTCTCAGACAAGTGGAAATACAGGGAAGGGTTCATGTAGAGGATCAAGTCATCTCAAAATGGGTTATATTACTTATTTTATGGGTTAGGTCACATGGAATTTGATTTCATAACCCTGACATGGCAAGGGGAAAGGCAGACAATGACTAGATCTCCATGGAAGTGGTAGCATCATGATCAGAGTTCTCCTCATTGTTTCTATGGAGGTCCACAGGGAGGTGATACTGGTAGTGGGTAAATCTGACCTCTAGAGGGAGGATTTTATTTTGGAGGGTGAATCTATCAGGTACCTCCACCGTAAACATCATGTTGTATATGCCAGGATCAAGGAGATAACAGTCATGGATGTGGGACGTTGTAATCCATTGAGGTTTATGAATCGAATGCCCCTAAGATGATATATGGTATGATCAGAATTTATTACACACCTTATATAGTACTTTTACACATATTTATGAGTCATTCCATCATTTTTATATCCCTTTAATGATAATAAGATCTCCCTATTGAGATCAGATCACTACATTTTTTCCTAGTGTTTCGAACTAGGTGTGATTCATCAATATTTCTTATATACTATGAGAGAGAGATGGAGTGTGATGGTGAGAGTTTTTTAGTTTTCAAAGTTTTCATCATGATAAAACATTATGATGTAATCATGGGTATGGACTGTATTTCCATGATTCAGTACCAAATTGGATATCAACATAGAATGTTTATGTGTCTTCAAACTTATGGTATGATGTTATCCTTTTTACATGAGAGAAATCATAGGGATGAGAGAGTGGTCCTTGCATGTAGTATTAAATGACCCATCACCAATTAATTGGAGAGTTGGTCCCATCTATCAAAGCTCTGTTGAAGAATATATATTCCATTAGAAGTGGGGGAGTTAATTGATATCTTCAAAATTAAGTTCCATTACTTCCTCTTAGGAAGGATATGTACATATTCATTTAATTTCACACCATGACCATACTGATATATTCTATTGTATATTATATGGCCCCTATGGGTCTCCATGAGATGAATTTTTCGTTGTATGACCTTTCAGAGAAGGATTCTATCAGACCCATTATGTCCCCTTGGAAACAATAATTTCGATTCTGAAAAATGAGGACAAGATCATGTGGATTTGTGTTGATTAACATTCCCTGAACCAGGTAATTATAATGAAAATGATCCTTTATTTTTTTATGACCTCTATGATCTATTGTGAGTTGTGAGTTTTCTCTAAATTATTGATCATGGGTCTAAATACCATGAGTTGAGTACCCTTACCTATTAATATATATTTTTTAACCATATCATTCAACAATACTTGGACTGATTTGTGGTTTTCTTCATTGATGAATTAATAATTTACACCATGATTGAGGTGGAGCATACCAATCATCTGAGGATGGTTCTATACATACACAGAGACAACTATCCATATTGTATCCTATTCATGTTCATGTTCTACATCTATGTGGTTTAATATTTGGTTCATTTCATATATGAACATGGTTTAGATGTGGAACCTGTAAGGATTGGTGAAATTCTTTCTTAGGAGACACCCAAAAGTGTGTTGTAGTTTTAGAGATTCATTGTCTTTGTGGTGTACTATATGAGGTTTGTGTAAAAATTATCTTAGATTCCAATCCCTTGTAACATTATCTTATGGAAATGAAAACTTATTACTATGACTTAGATTTGTTAGATGACCTTCAAAGAGTTGAGGCTGAGGTCGACCAGTGCTTCTGTTTTGAGACTACTATAGGAGGGAATGGAGTGTGTAGTTTATTATTATGTCTATGAAGCTAGTATCAAGTGGGTATTGATATATATGTTGGAAATGATAACATCTAGGACATGTATATTGATACCCCATGAGCATAACTACGTGACTAATGAACTAGCATTGGTAGCAGTAGTATTCACTTTGAAGTTGTGGAGGAACTATCCTCACAGACTATTCTTTGTTGTTTACTAAAACTATAAATATCTCAAGTGTATCTCTATGAAGATAGATATAAACCTAAAATAGAGGCCCTTGATGGATTTCTTAAACACCTATGACTTTGAGATAGTCTATACTCAAGGGATGTGTAATATGGAGATAGATTCCATCTTATTCTGATTTGGTGGACAAGGTGTTTTATCAGTTTAATTCATAAAAAATGAACCTAGGGGGACACAATGTCATATATCTTCAGTCCATGGGGATGAATCTTCTACTTATCTATTGTGTGAGGGATTGTCCATTGGGAGAAAAAAACTATGACATTATTCATGATTATATATCATCAGGAGATCCACTAGAATGATTTTCTGATAGAGAGGAACATGTCATCTATTTCTACAAAAAGATAGTGGTTCCAACCACATTTCGATAGGAAGTGTTGTGGAAGTCTCCCACATCCAATTTTTTTGTACATCCTAGAGTGGTTAAGGTGTACAAGGACCTTCCATGTTTGTCTTGGTGGGTGGGAATGAGGTAATGCATAACCATGTTTTTCTATTAGTGTCTAACATTTTAGAAGGTAAATCTTGATCACAAGGTTCTGATATGTTTGATGAAACCTCTTAAGATAAATGAGTGGAAATGTGATTTCATATCCTTGTAATTTGTGATATGGATTATGTGGACAGTGATAGGCCATGATGATATATGGGTGATTGGTGACAGAGTCACCAAGATGGCACACATCCTTCTATCATGAAGCAGAGTTCCATGGGGAGTCATGAGTAATTGTACATGTGAGAGTTTTCATCATGGTTGTGGAGAGGTCTAAATGAGTCATTTGGGACCTAGTTAAGGATTATTGTGGAATTTAACCCCTATAATTAATTTGAAGGTGTATGACACTATTCAGGTGTTAGAGCATATGTTGATAGCTTGTGTTCTGGGCTTCGGTCAGAGTTCGGATGATCACTTGACATTGGTTTAGTTCTTATATAATAAAAAATATCATTCCTTGATTTACATGTAACCATTTTAGTCCTTGTGTGGTAGACTTTATAGTTCACCCTTGTGGTAGACCAATAATGGAAAGACATCAATTATTGGGAAAAATTTGTTTCAGGTGATGATATAGAAAGATCATGTGGTCCTAGAGTGTTTGAGGATAGCCTATAGTGGACATAAATCTTACACAGATTGAAATAGTATTCCCTTGGAGTTTCAGTAGGGAGACCATGATTCCCTAAGAGTCTCCCCATTATAATTATTTCAGTGGTTTGAAAGGGGTGGAAGGAAATCCACAGGGTTCATTGGATTGTTTGAGATCTAATAAATGGTTTTTTAGGATTCTTCCCACCTATCCTTACCCAGGTTGTTGTAGCGGGTGTGTGGAATCTTCCATGTGTCATATCTGAAGAGATATGTGCATTATCATATGATCATTATTAACTGTGGTGAGTTATAAATTTATAATTAATACACATTCATGGAGTACCCAAAGGAAATTGAGGATCATATGGAGAGTATCATGTGATGATGGACCATTTCACTGTTCTGTGTGTTGTGGAAGCACGAGATCTAGTAGGAGATATTTTGGGAGTGTGATGGCTAGATGGAATCATAGTATCACCACCATTGTGTTTAAATTTCTATTTTTAGGGATGAAAATCCTCAATGGGGGGATATTTTAGAGATTAATTTTTATGTGTAATTCATTGAAATATATTATATAATATTTTCAGATCCATACGCTATGATAGAATAAGGGTTCAAAGCAAGGTGAGACTAGAATTTATATTATAGAGATATTAAATATATTAATATAATAGACAAAATGTCTTTTAGAAACTATGGAATATATTTTAAGGAGATCATCAAAATATAAATTTGATGCAACTATTTAATCCTGAATACATGGTTTCCCCTTTTTGAGGCCTAATGTTTTTCATTGTCAAACATTCGTTTGAGGCAATTATGGGAGGGTGTGTTATTTTAATTCATTAATTTAATTAATTATAGAATTTAATTATTCAAATATAGGCATCCAACTATAAATATGTAGTAATGATGATTACCTATGGTAAGATACATAACCCTTTCTACAACTAAGACAAGGAGAAGAGTGTTATTCATTGGAAGATCAATATTGTCTGATAAATGGTGATCAGATCAAGGTGGATTGAGAGGAAATGAATTTAATGAGTCTTCTCCATTTCTAAAAAATTTTGTATTCACCGATGATTATGCATAATAAAAGTAGGGCTCATAAATTGTGTAATTATACATTTTTATTGAAAAATTGACCATGGTTATTTATTTATCTACTTTTGATCTTCACTATTAATTAATCACATGACCCAATTTCAAAAATTTCAAAGTTTAAATTAAATTATGACTGTCAAGCCTTATGCTCAACCCTTAGATCCCTATTATGTAATAGGTCTCCCCGAACTCTTGGCCAACAAAGGATAGACTTATTTCCTATGAATTTCTCTCCAAAATTCTTCATTTTCTTTACTATTATCCCTCGGAATTAATGTTTGATATTTTCAAGGTGGGTTTGAGCATGATGAGACCCTAATATTCCTGTATGATTTTAAAATGATAAATGGGATGACAATTTATGGATGGGTCTAGAAAGGTTGTGGTCTGAGGGTGAGGTATACATGGATTTGGAATCTAGAGCAATTGATGGAAGGTAATTGGATATGTGGTAGGGATTGCGATTGTTATTTTTTTGGTGGAAGGGTTCTGATTTTTACCACCAAAGGCATGGAAAATTATAGTTGTCATCATTTCCATTGATTTCCGCAGATTTCAAGTGGTCAACCTGCATAAATCATGTCAAGTAGGTTGGATCGAGAGAACAACATAGAGAAATTTATTTTTATGTAAAAATATACTAAACACCATACATTCCAAGATCACACATCATATATCCCCCGTTATTGTGAAGAAAATGTTTCAGGGAAGATTAGGATCACACGCCATGTGGCCATGCCCACATTTCATGTGACCCGCCCTAGGAGACCAAGCCATGTTCGACCTAGAACATTCCTATGACCCCATTTGTGAGGAAACACCATATACTATGGGAGTACACAACCATGGGTTGACTTCAACCATATCCTGGAACATGACTTGGAGAACATGGAATGACCTAAAGAATACGACCATTTCTTATATCACACATTCATTCTTAAAGTGGATATGTAATTCAATGTGAACCATTTATATTCTATTTATGGTTACATGGTTTCCAAGATGTGTTCCCAAGGAAACATTTCCAAGAAGCTAGGTCGGACCACATGTTTTTTGGTCCCTTACACGTCACGTAGTTCCCTCTAGAAATTCTTCATCTTGTATCTCATTTGTTTGGAATCAAATTTTAGAATGGCAGTAGCATATTCTATGAACTTTTATATATAAAATTCTATTTTATATTTTATATTTTATTTTATGATATAATGTGACATTTTCTGAGAATGTATCTTATTTAGGTGACATTTGATGATGGAAGTGATCTAGCAGGATCATTAGTGTGAGAAGTAATAGTCAGAAACCCCTATTGTTTCAGGGTATAGGTCTCCCATACTCCTTACACTAGTTTAGTGAAACCCCCTATGGTACTAGGTCACGAGTCCTCTACCTAGTGAGTGGAACCCCTTGAAACACTAAGGAGTGTATCCTCTATTGATACCTATCAAGTGGAACCCCCTATTTTAGTAAGGTGTGGGTACCTTATTCATTGACTGGACCCCCCCCCCCCCCCCCCCATATCAGTAGGACGCGAGGCCTCTACCCATTGGCTAGCTTCCCCCAAACACACTAGGGTGAGGGTACTCTACCCAGATACTAAGTGTCCTCCCTATATCGAAACAGGGTGTGGTTCCTCTATCAATTATGTGGAATCACTCTAATGTAATAGGGTGTGGGTCTTATTTCTATTGGATATTGATCCCCCTCGTGATGTTTAGTAGTGGGGATGTGTACGTACTCCTCATTAATTATTGAGAAAGATACTAAAGATGATGGGACTTGATGATGGACCTTTGGATCTATAGAACGACTCCCAAACATGGGACTTGATTTGAGATCTATTTATCCTCTATCCCTCATATTGGTTTATTAATGAGCATATATATATTGTATTGGGTTTTCTTTCACTCTTTGTGTTGAGATGAATACAGCTATCATATCTCCCTATTACTCTTTTTTTTTGTTTTTAGGGAATCTTACTGGGTATGTATATACACACCCCTTCATGGGATTTTTCCCCACATGATGTTCCTTATGTAGATGAAAGATATTTTATTAGTGAAATTAGTGGGGCGTACTGATATTCTGGTTCAAAAATTGTGAATGATGTTTAGGCCTAGAGATTATGAGTTGAGCCATCACATCCTTATTTGTTTCCAGTTTATATTGTTATAGGACATAGTTTTTGTTTGGGCATGTATTTTTTCCTTTTTTTAACTATGGTTTTATGATTTATTACTCTAATGTATTTGATCAAGGTATTCCATATGTGGTTTACTATAGATTTTTTTGTCCATTTTTTTATTATAATGCACTTTTAAATGGAGACGGTTGGTTGAATATATACTGGTATATTAGTCAAAGGCAACAGATTTTATAGTATTCCTTCTTATAACATATCAGCATCCCATAGCCTATTGAATGAAGGCTTAGGGTTTTGATGGCTAAACTATTCTCCAATCTGGAAAGTAGTGGTGGGATAAATCATTATAGACATTATGGTTGTTACAACTACTGAAGAGTATAAAATGTAGCATATAATAATAATTTTTTAACATTAATAATTAAGATTTTATTTTATATTATACAATGTAGAAAAGATATTTTGAGGAAGTCAGGAGTAAAGGTAAGGTTTTGTTTTGAAATCTCAATTAAAAATAAATATTTTTTATAAAAGAAAATTATGTTATGGAAAATATTATTTTAATTATACAAGAACCCCTTATAGATTATTCCCCATTCTTTATTTTATTAGACAACATGTATTCTCAAAATTTCCCCTCACATTGATTTATAATTTACTAAGAATGTTGTGTGCTTGTTACACTGACCATAAAACTTATTTGTTGTTGGGAATATTTTTCATTCATGTCAATTTTTTTTATTATAAACATTTATAGATGTATATACACAAAAGTAAATGAATTATAAGAGTTAATTTTAAATTGGTTTTGACATTTTTTTATAAAAAATTTTAATGTAATCTTTATATCATTTTCCACATGACTAATTTATGTTATCGTGTTCTTTAATTTTCATTATGATTATTTAGATCTATGATTTCTTGGGTATCAATTTAAATTTTAAATTTTTTATATAATTTTTCTAACATGAATGACATATATTTTATTAAGTTTTAAAATACATTTATAAAAAATGTAAAAAATATTTCGTTAAATTTTCCAAAAGGTTTTCTAAGTTTATTCTCATGTGTTTTAATTCTATGGCAAAGTACTTTTTGTTTCATATGATTTTCTAGAAATATTTTCTAACAATTTCATCGTAATTTTCTATATAGATGGATTAGGACAATTTATTAATGATAAAAATTTTAAACTCGTTTATTTTTTAAGGGTTAATTTTTCTTTGATAGATTTATAAATATTTTCATGTTCATTTGGAACACATAATTCTGTGTTTTTATTATGTAAAGGGTCTTATTGGAATTATATAGTCCTTGAATGAATTGGTTCATGATTTATATCTATTAAGATGGAATATATGGAATTTGGAAGTAACCGTAGTCAATTATATTTAGGGGAATGGGGACTGAACCCATTCCGCTATGGGACTATACCAATGTGTTGTGAAGATGCTGACAATTATTATTTACATCGAGAATTATTTTCTATGTTTATGATTATTCCACATTATTATTCCACATTTTTAATTTATGATTCATTTCAATGTTGTGTTTAATGATTTGTTCTGATTATCCCTTGATTAAACATTCATCTGTCCCATTTTTTATTATATGTTGAAATTCATAAACATTCATTCCTGAATAATGATACATGAGTTATTGGATATGATTTCCATATTTTTTTCATGTATCTTGATTATGTATAGTTACTCATATTTTATCATATTATCACCTTTGTTTTGTGATTTTTATCTATTTTTTTAACCCTTACTAAGGTTATGAGCTCACCATTTCTAATTTTTTCCTTCCCAATGTAATAATAAGTGTATTATGAATGATATTTCTATAAGGTTATCTTATGTGAATATTTTTTTTGTAAATGTTGATGTATATTTTTAAAATAATTTGGTTATGTATATAATCTTCTTAGACGCTATACTTATAAAATATAGGGTGTGATTTTTTATAATATATGTTGACTATTTATGTGAAATTGTGTAATATGTATGTATATTATTGTTGGTTAATATCACTTATTCAACCATACTCCTTTAAACATCCTCCTACGATCTAAAACACATTAAAATCACAATGTATAATACAATGTAAAATCTATGACACTATATCAGATACCTATCAATTTATTATCTTCCTTTAGAATTAAAACCTAATGTAGAAGGATGAAAATAAAACTCAAAATCCCAAAAACCCATAATATAACTCTCAAGTTGTGATATATCAATCATATTACAGTCGTCACATTATATTAAAGAAAATAACCTCAATGATAAAAGAAAACTATATATATATTATAACAAAACATGGTCTAAAACAAATTATTATACCATGAATGAATCTTCTAATCAGTCTCTCATGTACATTTCTCAAATTCAGAGGTCCTAAGAAAGGCATGATACAATGTAACGGTGGGCCCCTAAAACACACTCTATTGATTATTTTGAATCTCAATAGGCTACTCCACAAATATTTCATCCTCTCTAACATCAAAATCTCCTCATCCAATATCATTTGTTTCATTATTAAAATATTAATGAATATTAGAAACCTAGAAAATTTCATGGATTTGATCCATCTACTATGAAAGAGCTAATCAGTACACCAATTAACCAACAGAAACCAATATTTTAATTTTTTTTAAATGATAAATCATATATCTAAATAGATCATATACATCCCATAATATAAATAATCCTTTTGAAACACATAATAACCAATCAATAAATCGAAAGTACTCCTCCTATGACAAGTGTAATACTTATAAAAGTCTTGAGTAGCCTTCACTCAACTATGACTCACCCACACCATTAATATTTTTCTCTACATAAGTTTTTGTCGAATAATTATGAACTCTCGAACCATGGCCTAGTGCAAAATAAAATCTGTAAGGTCTCACATACAATTCTTCAAATATATCCATACCAAAGGATAATTCATAGAAATTATTATCGGTCAACTAAACCAATGGAATATGATTTACCCATGAACCTTAAAAATAAAAACACATGAATCCAATATATCTTATATATTTTTATATTATATTCTCTATTTTACCGTCCATATGGGTATGAAAATTAGTGTTAAGTAATAGTTGAGATACAAAATCAATTTGAATATTCTTGCATACAACTTATGTAAATTGAAGATCAATATAAGAGATGATTATCCTCAGAACATAATGGATCTCCACAACATATTATATATAAAAAATCTATCAATAACATAACGTACATAACTCTTTAATATCTATGAAATGAACCAACATCATTAAGCATTCAAAAATCACCCATATGGAATCACATTTAAAGGTACTGGGTGTAGTGGAAGCACTGATGAAGACATGGAAAACATAGTCCTCTTATAGTCAATGAATAATATATGATATACATGACTAAGAAAATCAATACCAATAAAATTTAATAGAATATTATTTGAAATATTTAATCTCAGAAGAAAAAGGTTGGAATACTAAATATAAATTATATATAATTATAAGAATGATTTTGAATTACCTTGATCAAGTAATTATTCCATCTTCAATAAATAAGTGAACCACTCTTGTTATTCTATTTTTACACGATATGAATCAAGGGTAGATTCCATTTTACATTGATTTACACATTCTGTGCAGACTGTCAATCTTCAATGTAATGACCCAATTTCTTATAAATAATGTTCCATTTTCAAATAAATATATTACTTATTGAGTACTAATTTTATTGAAAACACATTCATTACATGGTTAATTTAGAAAAAATATAAAATATAACAATTTTGATTTAAAAGACAATTAACAATCATAACTATTGATAGTATAGTAGTTGTACAATGACTGATAATATTAGTATATATTAAGGGTTATGATGAAGTATAATTTTTGTAGATTGTAGCAGTTATGTCCTTCACTATCATGATCATTCTCTATAAATCCCATTTATCTAAGCATTAGAGGGATATGAAATCACTGGGCTTTTACCTTAATTAAGACCAAGATCAAATTCAACAACTAAGGCATGAATGAAACTGTTTATGAAAAATTTTCAAGTTGTTGGTATCAAAACATAATCCATGGTCTCAAACCACCACAACAAATCACCACCACCTTCCACTTACCCCTTACATAATACACATGTTTAATAGGGGGTTATGTAAATATACCCTGGTTGAATTAATTTTTATATATTACTTTTTAATGAAATATGTATTATATTGAACAATGTTTCTAATAAATTTCTCAATGGTAATTTTTTTGTTTGATAATTTTTAAAATGAATTAATAAAAATTTTATTTTTGGGAAAATTATAGTTTCATTTTCATACACTGTTTTGATTTATACAATAATTATTGAAATAAATAATTTTCTAAAAAAATATTCTTATTAGATAAAAATTATATAAAAATATAACATAATATAATATAATTGAGTCCAATGTAATCTTTATAAGGGTTGTAAAAGTGGTTAATATTGTAAAAAAATTTATTTTTCAATAAATAAGTATTTTTACATAAAAGTGAATATTATAATATTTAGAAGATTATTTTAATAAAATAAATTTTCATATTGAATCCGACATGTCAAATTCAGAAAAACGTGCTTTTTGAAAAAATTATATAAGCATCAAATTTTTGGGTAAAAATTATATAAATTTTTTATTATAAAATAATAAATTAGTTAAATAAATACAATATGGTGCATCCCTTGCCAAAATTTTGTATCGACTTTAAAATAATGTGTTCATAATGTTATTTTATTAATTACCTAAACTGTAATAGAAACCTATAAATCCTATATTATATTTTTGTGTATTAAAACTAATTATATATGAATATATCTCACTTACACGACACCTGGGATATTATTTTTAATGAGTTCAGTTCATATTCTTATAATATGTATAATTCCACTCTAATTTTAAAGAAACCACTGGAAAACCCATGGGTTATTTTTTGGATTTGATTATTTTATGATATAGATTCCAAAACCTATTTCCAGAATTAATAAATAATTCCACTCCCTTTGGCTATAGAATCCAACCCAACCTCCCATTCTGTTTAACTTAAAACCATTTTAGAATGAACCAAAATTTTGATTCTCTCTATAGATCCCTTAGAAGCTATTTTCAATAGCTTAATAATATTTTATAATGATTTTAGAAATGGCCAGTCAAGATAATTGATCCTCCCCACCTCCTCTTTATTCATGTACTTAATTTGAATTATTTGGATTTAATTTCCAACTATATATGTTATAATGTTTTTTTAAAAATCCATTTACCATGCTTTTGATTTACAAGTAATGGTATACAAACTTTCATCTCCATTAAACCCTTCTGTAAAACATTATATAAACCCATTGTGAGGTAGAAATTATCCTGGGATTTTCCAGGCCAAACATTTTCGTAGTGAATACCCATCCACGTTTCCACTCAAGGGTATTCATCTATATGTTCCTATCCTTAAATGAATTTTTAATTCCATGTATTTATCCTATATTTACTAGTCATGGGATATAAACTAATTATTAATGTTTTTATGTTTTATGATCTATGTTGAAAAAATACATGTACATGATAAGAATATGACAGGCATTCCTAAAATTAAATATCTATTCAAAGAATTGGGGAATGTTTTTAGCTCATGAGATACCATTTGTGGTGAATGGGATTCTATCCTAATAACTATATGTTTTAATTCCTTTGTATTTATCCATGAATTATGTTTATGATGTCATGTTTTTGGTTGTTGGCTTATTCCAAGGTCTCCTTGATGTTATCATTGTATGTAATGCTTCAATGTTAATGTTTATGATTCTCACCCCTTTATGTAACCTTTATATAAATATTAAATAACATGTATTACATTAATCATTTTATATATTAAATATGCTCTTAATTGTATGTATTAATCACCCCTTTCTTATATGTGTCACCATGTTATCCCATGTTTTATTAGAAGATCGATGGAATATAGGGCATGCATTGATGTTTCTATATAATTTTTTGTGCCAATATTTTATGTTAATGAAATAAATAATTTACTAATGAAATGCATCCCCTTGATCATCTATAATTATATTAGATGAGTTTTTATATAATAAATCATTAATAATTTTTTATTAAAATATGTGTTTTCATTGTAGGTATTCAAGGATATTCTACTTATTTTTACGGTTGAGATAATAAAACCATAGTAAAAGCCTTTAGAAAATACTATATAGAATAAATCATCCCTATATTTTGGTAATGTATAGATTAGGTTGTATCTATGAAATAAAAATCCCATTTTGGATACTACAAGTGGATCTGGCTCTAGAACAGTTGTACTAAGTGGTAATAACCCTGAAGAGGGTGACTTTTGTATGACTCAACCATCACCCGGTGCACAAGAAAAGGCCTTGTTTCACACCATGTTTGAAAATCTGGTGGGATATTAATTTGTAAATTCACAATCCCGTAATGAATCATCATTAAGGTAGAAATAAAAAAAATATGTTTTGAAATAGATCAAGTATAACGTAGATTCAAACAAATAAATTTTTAGGTTATGAAATATATGTCTTTTATGAGTAATCCCACTAATATTTATGGTTTTATATTTATGTGTTTATGTTTTTAATAGTTTTAAAATTATCATCCATAATTTTCCCTTTAATTTAGTAAATGGATTAAAATATGAGAAAGTGATTCAGGAACCAATGTGAGGGGAAATTTAACGACTACCCAAATGAAATTCTCAACCCAAATGGAGTAGGAATCTAGGACTTTGTGATGATAAATTCTTAATTGATTCATGTATTAATCATAAAATTAAATTATGAGTAAAAACTACATACCCTATGAAAAATAAGGTTAAAATTGGTATATATATATATATATCTGTGTGTGTGTGGGGGGAAAAAGGCCTGTGAATTTTAGTAGATCTTATGATCCCATCATCGTAGAACAATGGATCAACTCCATTAAGAAAAACTTCTTCTATAACGACCCGACATTAAATATTAAATAATCTAGAATTACGTTAATAATTCACATTGAGGATAATTTCATTTTTATATATTTAGATAATTAGGTCATAACATATACATAACAACATGAATATTACATGTAGACACTTCTACTTAGTATCCATTTTTTCATAATATAAAAACTCTTTGAAAAAAAGATTCATGTATAGTTCAATGTTCTAGATAGCATGAATTTTCCATGATCCCATCCTCGACCCTATTCGACTTTATTTCCTATGAAAAATATTTCTAAAACATGGAATAAGCATAAAATGCTCAGTAAGAGATACACAATGAAGGAAAACCATTAGTTTTTCAAACCAATAAGTAAACCACGAATACCTTTTCATAAGTAAAATATTTTCACCTTTATGAAGTAGTAAATACTCTTTACTAGATAAAATATCATTGATTACACTTTTTTAAACATAAGATTACCATAAAACCCATAGAAATCGCACATAACATATATAGTTAACTTGGGACATAATCATAGTTAAATGGAATAACCATACGGTCTACTTGCACACATACCACTAAATTGAATTTCCATACAGCCGAATTCCATACCCAATTCGTGGAGGTTATAAAGTAACCACTCGTACTACTTTATCATGACACCACCTGTCATTTGGTTTATCACGTAACCACCCATCAAATGTCCATGTACCATTATAAATCATAACACATAAAATATTGTAAATATATACATCTCACTAATAACATTTCATTTTCAATCAAAAGAAATCATTTCAAGAAATTTAAATAATTAATCCATTTAAAAAACCATTTTCAATTCCAAAACACCCAAAATAGAATAAGGGGTTTCCTTTTTTATTTAAAACCATTAAGGTTTATAGAGGAAGACAAATAATAATTACAATGGTGGAGAGGTCATTGTCGCCGCAAATGATAAAAATATTCTTTTTTTCGTTTATTAAAATGATTCATAAAAAAATTATTTGAATTCAATTAAATTTAAAAGGGGTTTATTATATATCCTATAAAAGAAGGAAGTGCATATTATCAAAACATGACTCTATGAAAGGAGATTGAGACGTAGTCTCTTACCTCGTGTCCGGCTTGACCCGTTCATTAATTAATTTCATGAATAATAACCTTATGTTAATTTATTCTTGATTCAGAATATTTTTTAATTTTATTATTCATTTTTTATCACTTATTACATTTCTATAACAATTAGTTAATTATTTGAGTTCATATCAGACATTTTGTCGATGTTTGGAACTTGAGTTAAAAATGAACTTTTTATAATTATAATGTTTTCATGTGGTTGTAATTACATTATCTCCAGAATGATATTCATGATTTATATATAATATATATAATATTTATACAGTATATATGTATTTATAATAGTCTATATTATTTGGATATATTAAAATGAAATGCAGCGATCATGGAGACGTTATGTTGTACGTACGGATAAACGCTACTTCCATTTCATTTTCTTCATTTTAAAAGGAATGAAACCCAAATGATACATTTGTATATTATTATTCTAGTATAATATCATATTTTATATATGTTACATAAATTCATTAACACCATATTTTATACATTCCGTGTATTGTATGAAGAAGTCATATCACTTTTAGGTTGCGATAGTCCGCACTTCATCTTATGAAATTATCGTATATATACAACATAAAAAGAATAATGGTAAGTTATAAAGGATAATTAAACAAGAATAAAGATAAAATAAATATCATAAATAACATACATAATTATAGTTTTATCATAATGGCCACCATGAGAGGCGATAGGAGATATTTGAACAAACATTTTTTCGTGAGGCAGTAGTTCATCGTCCATAGAAAAAGTACGTTCCTATCCATTAGATGGATGTGTGTGGAAGTATAGTTCAAATAATTCTCATAAAAACCTCATAGAATATTGAGGATACTGGTTTTTTTATAAAATAATGGAATAAATGGATTTTAGGTATTGACGAAGTAAAATAATAGAAGAGAACTTGATGGAAGACGTTACCTTTAAATCGGGTAACTCCCGTTGGTTTGAACAACAAGGCTTTATTGAAGTGATTTATGCCTACGTTAATGATTCTAGGAGGAATATTGGGATATTGAGGGCTTCTTGGAGTAGATTTTGGACTATAAAAGGGGATATAGAGGTGTGTATAATGTGTTAGATGTGGGGTCCTTTTATAAGGGGAGGAGGGGCTCTTTAGGAAAGTTTGAGAGTATTGTTTTATTATAAAAGTATTTTCGGTTTAAAAGGGTCCAAAACAAATTTAATTAGAATATAAGGTTCAGATAAGTCTTAATAAAATCTTAAAATAATAATTGAACATGTTTTGTATTTTTTTAATCCTTATCATTTTATTTATGCTTTTGATAACTTATTTAATTTTTATCATGTCCTCTTATAAATTAATACTATATGATTAATATATTTACAATAAAATGGAAAGAGACCAAAAAAGGATAATTAAAGTCATTTAGAACATCATATATGTCAGTAGGCCAAATCATATATTTTTAGAAATATTTTATCATTCAATAAAATTGTCATTGTTTTAAAAACTCATTTACATCAATTTATAATCTATTCATATCAAAACATGTAAAAAAATCTATAAAAAATTGATTATTTAAAAACAAATTCATTATTAAAAAAATAACAATTAATTAGTATATCCAAAAATCGTGTATGGCATAAAAAGTTTGAAAATAAATTTATTTTAATATTTATAATTTAATTTATTTGAATCCTATATTAATAAAGAAATTACAGCATCACTATCGTGTCATAATTAAATTTATTTATATAATGAATAAAAAAAATATAAATAAAATATCATTATGTAGGATCATTTTTGATATTTAATATTAATATTTATAGTCGAAGAGATAACCTATATGACCCTATATAAAAATTGTTTTACTAAAAGATATAAGTTTCTATCTTTTTTGTCTTTACATTAAATTAATTAATATAAGGTGTCGTTATCACCCCCATATGGCTCCATGGGGTCCCAAAATCGACCCAAGGATAACCATGGTCGAATACATATCATAAAATAGGATTATGAAACATGTTAGTGTAATTTAATATTATTATTATAATAAATTTTTACCCTTATTAATTAGATTTATCTTTTAACCATGGTAAATAAAATATTTACTCAGATAAATATTGATAATATCTAAAAATAAAGTTACCTATTTACGCAATTTGGAAATATTTATTCCAAATATGGAATCCATTTTTTCAAATTCAAAACAAAGAAATAGAAGAATTTAATTTATTATTTTTTCCAATTGTCAAAAAAAACGTGTTTTTAAGAAATAATATCTTTCAAATTATTGATAAATGTTTATGTCCAATTTCAACATGAAATTACTTATAATGACCAACATTGGATTAAATGGTAATAATATACGCTAATTACACTTTAAAACCAATTAAAAATATAATCTACCATAAAAATAAAATAGATTAATAGGTAATTTTGATTTAAAATATAGTATTTTTTACTATTTATTAAAAAATGGAACATTATTAGAAAAATACCAAAATTTCATCCAAAGTTACTTTTGATGTACCAATTATAAATAGTCTTATTATTTTGTCAAATAGAACATATAAAGGTGACAAAAACTATATTTAAAAATGGTTCTCCATCAAAAGGTGGTAAATCGACCCATTAATGAATATTAGAGTATCTACGCTTAAAATTGGATTCTTTATATTTTTAATACTCTAGAATTTGTTGGGTAAATGTAAAAACATTTCAAAAACATGTGTAATGATAATATGTTTAGTTCTGTTCATTTTTTCTGATAGAATGGCTAGGCGATAACTACCATTTAAAAAATGTCATATTATTATTTTTCAGTATGACTCAGCATTGTATGAAAAATAAGACATAAAAAACCAATTGTTGCATGTCAGGTACGCCATCAAACATAGAATCCCATTTATTTAATTCAAAAATATTAACAAACATGAAAATATCATATTTATTTATTTACTTCGGATGTTACATCTTTCCCCCCTTTTGGAAATTGTGTCCCCACAATTCTATTCACTTATCAGGTAAATAGGGGATATTTATCCCTCATAGAATTTTCATATTCTCATGTTTCCTCTTCAACTATATAGTTTTTTCACACAACCTTTACCTGATGAATTACCCTATTCCACAACACATTCTCTAATCGGTCAAAAATCTGGACTGTTTGCTCCTCATAAGAGATATTCTCTTCCAATTGAACTACCTCTAGGAACAAAGCATGAGATGGATCTGAAATATACATTCTCAACATTGAAACATGAAATAAAAATTGCGTAACTGAGATAAACATGGAGGTAAATCCACTCTTTAGGCAACTGATCCAACATTCTCTAGAATTTCATAGTGTCCAATGAACGTTGGACTCCGATTTCCCTTCTTTCCAAAATGATTCACACTTTTCCATGGAGAAACATTGAGAAAGACATGATCACCTACCTCGAAAGAAAGATCCTTAATCTAGTTATCCACAGAACGTTTCTTCCTTCTTTGAGATGTTCTCATTTTCTTCTGAATCAATAGAACTTTATATGCGATATCTTCTACCAATTATGCTTCAATCAGCTTCATTTCACCTACATCATCCCAAAAAGATGGAGTTCGACACTGCTTTCCATATAATGCCTCCAACGAAGCCATCTGTATACTAGAATGGAAACTGTTATTATAAGAAAATTTAACAAAGGAAAGATATTGGTCCCAACTTCCCTGATAATCCATTGACAAGGCACATAACATATCTTCCAATTTCTGAATTGTTCGTTCTGACTGCTCATCTAGTTTTCGATGAAAAGCTATACTAAAATTTAATTCAGTACCCAATGACTTTTGAAGGACTTTCCAAAAGTTAGAAGTGAACATGAGATAACGATTTGGTAAAATAGAGAGGGGGACTCCATGCTACCTAACTATCTCTTTAACATACAACCATGAAAGTTGATCTAGATCCAAAGTATCTCTAATATGATGGAAATGAACAGATTTAATCAATCGATCAATAATAACCCATATTGAATTGTTACCTTGAGATGTCTTCTGTAATCCCATAATGAATTCCATCGATATATTTTCCCATTTCCACTATGGAACCGATAATGAATGAATCATCCCTTTCGGTAAATTCCACTCTTCTTTAACCTATTGAAAAGTCAAACACTTCACAGTAATGTTAGAAATATCGATTTTCATTCCATCCTACCAATAATACTCCCGAAGATCTCTCTACATCTTAGTACTGCCTGGATAAAAAGAAAACGGAGAACTATAAGCTTCACATAAAAACTCTTTCTTCAAATCTGAATCAAAAGTCACCCATAATCGCATTCCAAACCTCTAAAATCATTCTCTATCAATGTTAAATTCAAGTATCTTACCCTTCTAAACCAACTCAACCATTTTCGGCAACTCACTATATTCTTTCTATACTTACTTAATTCTGTCTGCTATGAATGATTGTATAGAAACCTGAAACAAAACAGAGGAAAATTTTTGCACCAACAACTTCCAAAACAAAATTCATCAAATCAAAAACCTAAGTATATAATTCCAAATTTTTCATGTTTAAGGTAGAATTACTCTTTTGACTCAAAGAATTAGCCACTTTATTTACCTTTCCCAGATGGTAATGGATCGTGCATTCATAATCCTTGATTAATTCTAACCATCTCCAATGTCTCATGTTTAATTCTTTCTGAGTAAATATGTACTTTAAAAAATTTTGGTCAATATATATTTCACATTTTACTCCAAACAGATGTTGCCTCCAAATTTGTAAATCAAAAAACAATAGTAGTGAATTCCAAATCATGTGTTGGGTAATTTAACTCATTGTGTTTTAATTGAAGTAAAGCATAAACAATTACCTGATCATTCTTCATTTGGACACAACCAAATCCTTTCAATGAAGCACCACAGTAGATAATAAACTCACCATTTTTAAAATTTAGTTCCAAAATTGTAGAATTCACCAATATTGTTTTCAATTCCTAAAAACAATCATCACATTCTTTTTTCAAAATGAATATTACACCTTTTTACATTAACTTAGTCACCGAGCTAGATAAGAGTGAAAAAAATTCAACAAAACACTGCTAATAACCTACTAAACCAATAAAACTATATATCTAGGTTATATTTTTCTGTCTTGGCCATTATTCAACAACTTTTGTTTTAGCATGATCAACAGTTATTTCATTTTTTGAAACAATGTGACCAAAGAATGAAATTTTTTGTAAAAAAAACACACACTTGATGAATTTCCCATACAATTTCTTTTCTTTTATGGTTTTCAATAAAACCCTTAAATAACTTTAATGTCCCGATTTACCTTTGGAAAAAACCAAAATACCATCAATGAATATCTCCACAAACTTATCCAAGAACTCACAAAAAATTATATTCACAAGATGCTTGAATACATCAAGTGCATTGGTCAACCTGAAAGACGTAACGAAAAATTCATAATTTCCATATCTAGTATGAAACCCAGTCTCTAGAATTTCTTCTTCCTTTACTTTCAACTGATGGTACCCCGATCTCAATTAAATCTTTGAAAATGATGAACTCAATGGATCTGATCAAACAAATCATTGATATGAAGAAAATGATACTTGTTCTTAATAGTGATGTTATTAAAGGCTCTATAATCAATGAAAAGCCTCATTGAACCGTCTTTATTTTTAACAAACAAGACAGGAGAACCCCATGGTGATGTGCTAGGTTGAATGAAACCATTATCAAATAACTCATGCAATTGCTTCTTTAACTCTATAAAGTTCAATTTGATCCATTCGATAAGAGGATTTTGAAATTGTCTTAGCATCATGAACTAAATCAATAGTAAATTCAACTTCACGACCAGGTATTATACTAGGAAGCTCATTAAGGAAAACATCAAGGTACTAATTTAATACTAGCACATCATTATTCGTAACAGTTCCGTTGTTTTCAACAATATGTGCAAGGTTACATTCATTTCAATATTTTACTAGTTTCTCATCTTCCTGATATGTTATCAAAAGTAAGGGTTCATTCGTGTAAAAAAATTGAAAATATTTTTGAAAGAAAACCTCTTTAGGTCTGCAGTCAATATTAACATGATAAATAGAAATCCAATCCATGCCCTAAATAACAACAATATATACTAGAGGAAAAACAATATGTTTTTAAGGTAGGTTCTTTCTGAACACAAAGATAGGAAGGTTCTTATAATTTCTTTTATTCTGGAAATTTCCTCTCGTAGTTTTTAACATTGTTCCATGATTCATATCTTGAGGTGGATGTTCCAAATTTACTAGAAAACAACTCAGAATTGAAATAATGTGTATACCCTGAATCAGACAACACATTGGCATAATTTGAATAAACAAACAATATAGTTTATACTACTTCATTTGATGGCCCAACATCAGATGAATTCGTTCCAAAGGATTTCATCACCCATTTCTGCTTGTGGTCCAGCTGTTTTTCCTCAGTTGAGTTCTTTATTGGACACTCATTTGTGTAATGACCAATTTAATTGCACTTGAAACATCTTACCGCTGGATTTTCATTTCCTACTTGATCATATTCCTTATAGTTACAAGAAATATGACCAGACATAACACATCAGAACAACTATCTAGTCTTTTATAATCATTCTACAGGATGCTTTTTATCACACTTCTCACAAGATGGATATTTAAATTTCTTACATCTCAGCTTCTTTGATGAACTCTTTCCCTTTTCCTGCCAACTGGACCACTCCTTTTGTTTTCTCTCTTGGAACACCCAATCATAAGAAAAATACATTTCTACCATCATAGCACAACTGAAAAGTTTCTCATAGATTTTTATTTCACAAGAGGATAATGCTCTTAGATATCATGGCTTCGGTCCGGTGTAAAATCTATTTATCTTACTATCAAAATATCAAATGAAATTTGGAGCATACCTAGCCAATCGAGTGAACCATTATTTGAAAGAAGCCATTGATTCATCCTCCTACCTCAATTCCAAGAATATTTTTTCCATCCTATGTCGATCTACTATAGGAAAATATTTATCAATAAACATAACATTGAATTTGTCCCAACCATGAGAATCAATATCTTCACTATCCCTGATATTTTTCACCATCGACTACCACTGATCATCTTCACCTTCAAAATGGTAAACATAAAGACTAAGCTTTTTATTGTTTGTACAACCTATGACATCAAAAATATTTTCCAGTGCTTTGATCCAAACTTCATCTTGAACAGGGAAAGATGATCCTATGAATGATGGGGGACATTGATTCATGAAATGGTCCACTACTGAAATGTTCCTCTATGGTTGATCTGGTTGATCTCGTGCAAGGATACCACCACCATTTATAGCATGAGTCAACTATTCCATCATTGCAACAAACTGTTCAGTTCCGATTCAATCCATCTCAGGTTTCTTATTTGGAAGGTTATTCTCCTATGTATGCCTTCCCAACATAGCTGCCCTATTTCCTCTACGGAAAACCATTCTAAACACAAAAATATCTTAGGCGAAGAAAAATGGTAATATGTCAATGCTATATCATTTCAATCATACCATAAATTAAATTAACAATATTCTAACTCCTAATGTTCTCTAAACCGACCTATGATTCCAACTATAATGACTCGACCTTAAACAATACATAATCATGGATTAAGTTAATAATTAACATTGAGGATATTTTTAGGTTTAGAGATTTATAGATTTAGGTCATAACATATACATAACAATTTGAATATTATATGTAGACACTTCTGCTCAGTATCCATTTTTTCCTTAAATTAAAACTCTTTAAAATAATTCATGTCTAGTTCCATGATTTAGACATCACAACTTTTCCTTGATCCCATCCTTGACCCTATTTCACTATATTTCTTGTGAAAAACATTTCAAAAACATGGTATGAGCATAAAAAGATCAGTAAGGGATACCCAAAGAAGGAAAACAGTTAGTTTTTCCATACAACAAGTAAACCGTGAATACATTATTGTAAATAATAATTTTCAAATTTATGAAGTAGTAAATACTCATCACTAAATAAAATATCATTTTGTACCCTGTTGGAATAAAAATAAACCATAAAACCCATAGAAATTACACATACCATATATAGATAACTTGGGACATAATAATACTTAAATGGAATAAACATACAATCGACTTACACACATATCACTAAATGGAGTATCCATACAGCCGAATTCCATACCCAATGAATTGTAGGTTATAACATAACCACCCATCCTATTTTATAACATCACCACTCATCATTTGGTTTACCATGTCACCACCTATCAAATTTCCATGTTCCATTATAAATCATAAAACATAAAATATTGAAAATATAAACATTTCACTAAAAACATTTCTTTTTAAATCACTAGAAATAATTTCATGATATTGAAATAATCAATCCATTTCATAAACCATTTTCAATACCAAAACACCCAAAAACAGAATAAGGGGTTTCCTTTTTTATTTAAAAAAACATAAAGGCTTATAGAGGAATCCAAATAATGATTTTGGTAGCGGGGAGGTCATTGTCGCCACAAATGTTAAAAACATTCATTTTGAAATTTAGTAAAACACTTCGTAGAAAAAAGATTTCCTTTGAATGAAATTGAATGTCAAAGGTTTTTATTATATACCATATACGATAAAGAGGTTTATATTATAAAAACATGACACAATGAAAAGGGATTGAGATGAAGTCCCTTACCTCGTGTCCTACATAACCCGTTCATGTATTAATTTACATAATAATAAACATAAGTTAATTTATACTTGATTAATAAATTCTTTCAAGTATATTATTAAATTTATATCACTTATTACCTTACTATAACAATTATTTAATTATTTGACTTCTTATCAGACATTTTGTCGATGTTCGGATCTTGAGTTAAAAATGAACATGTTATAATTATAAATTGTTCATGTGGTTAAAATTAAATTATAAACAAAATGATATTCATGATTTATATATAATATATATCATATATATAAAGTATATATATATTTATAATAGTCTGAATCATTTGGATAGATGAAAATTAAAATCACCGTTCATGGAGACAGTAAGTCGTATGTACGCATGAACGCTACTTACATGTCAATTTTTTTATTTTAAAACGTATGAAAACCAAATGAAACATATGTATATTATTATTCCAATAAAATATCATATTTTATATAATTTACATAAATTAATTAAGACCATCCTTTATATTTTCCATGTATGGTATGAACAAGTCATATCACTTTGAGGGGGCGGTTGCCTTCATTTCCTCAAATGAAATTATCGTATATATATACAACATCAATATAATAAAGTTATGTTATAAAATAGAATTAAATAATAATAGAGATAATATAAATATCATAAATATCATATATAATTATAGTGCCATCATAATGGCCACCATGAGAGGCGGTAGGAGATATTTGAACAATCATTGTTTCGTGAGGCAGTAGTTCGTCGTCCACAGAAACTGAATGTTCGTATCCATTAGATGGTGGTTTGTTGAAGTTTAGTTAGAATACTTCTCCTAAAAACATTATAAAATATTTAGAATACTGGTGTTGTTATAAAATAATTGAATAAATATAGTTTAGGGAATTTGGATGTTAAATTAAAGAAGATTACTTGAGGGGAGACGTTACCTTTAAATCCAGTAACTCCTCTGGTTTGAACCATAAGGCTATATTGAATTGCTTTATGCCTAAGTTAAGTGTTCTAAAGGTAATATGGGGATTTTTAGGGCTTCTTGGAGTATATTTTGGATGATCCAAGGGGCTTGATAGGTGTGTGTAATGGTTTATAGGTGGTGTTCTTTTTTAAGGGGGGGAGGGGATCTTAAGGTAAGATAAAAAGAATTATTTCATTATAAAATCATTTTCATATTCAAAAGGTCCAAATAATATTTAATTCAAATATAAGATTAATATATGTATAAATTAAATTATCCAATAATAATTGGACAGGTTTATGATATTTTTTAATACTTATATTTTTTATTTAACCATTTGTTATCTTATTTAACTTTTAACATGTTCTCTTATATATTCATACTATATGACTAATATATATACAATAAAATTAAAATAGACCCAAAATGGATCATTAATGACATTTTTAACATTACATATGTCTGTTGGCTGAATCTTATATTTTTAGGATTATTTTATCATTTAATAAAATATTAATTTTTTTGAAAACTCATTCATGTAATATTATAAACAATTTATATCAAAACATTTAAAAAAATATAAAAACAATATTATTTTGAAAAAAACTTAATTATATCAAATATAACATGTAATTATTATCTCTAAAAATCGTGGATGTCCTAAAAAGTTTCAAAAAAATTATTTTAATATTTATAATTTAATTTATTAGAATCTTTTATTAATGAAGAAATTACTATATCACCATTGTGTCATAATTAGATTTATTTATTTAATGTCTAAAAATTATAAATAAAATACCATGATATATGAAATAATTTTTTCTTTCAAAATAATATTTATAGTCGAAGTGATGACATATAAAACCCCATATAAAATATTTTTTTCTAAAAGTTATATGTTTATGTCATTTTTTTCATAACTTTAAATTAAGTAATATACATTGCCATTATCACTCCCATGTGGCTCCATGGGGTCCCAAAATCAACCCAAGGATACCCAATGTTGGAAATTTATCAAAAATAGGATTATGAAACTGTAAAGACCCGTAAAATTCAAGTGAAATTTTTTCTAAATTTTCATTGGGATTTTACAAGAACGCGGTTTCTGACGGCACTTGATTCCAAGGCCCGGAGTGCCCGGAATAAATTTCCAAAGTTTGGCTCGGGTACGTTCAGTGAACGAACAAGCGGGTTTTCCTATATTTTGAACCGGTGCTCGGAATTGAAATCTGATGGCACCGATGAACTCGCAACACCGGTAATCGCTTAAGGGAACCTTTACCATAGTTGCGTTTGTGCGGGAGAAGAAGTTATTTTTTGGGGATTAATTAAAAAAAAGGTGAATAAAATTATCGAATCAATTTTATTTCATGTTATGTGGTTAACTTCTCCCATGGGAAGTTGGTGGTGGGCCCACATCCATCCAACTTCCCATGTGTGGATATTGGAAAGGGTGGGGCCCACACAAACCCCCCACCTTTTCAAATTCCTTAAACTCCCTAACCCACATAACCCCTCACTTTCCTAACCCCTCTAAACCCCCCATTTAAGTTTTGTTAACTTATCACCTCATTAATTTTATAACATCTTATGTTAATAACTTAAGTGAGTTAAATGTGGGTTTTGAATTTTCAAACTCTTGAAATTCAAATGGTTAAGTTGTGTTAATAAAATAAAACTTGGTCTTATTTTATTATTGTTAGAGTTTTGCAACCTTGAGAGGATTGGGAAAGAGGTCTTCTTCTTCTTCAACCTTGACGAAGAACGTGAAGAACATCGTTCTTCAACGAAGAACTTCTCCGCCGAAAAACACGGTTCTTCCATGACGCCGTATCCGCGACGAGACGTTCTTCTTCTGCGTCATCTCTTCCGCGACGGTTTTCCCTGATGAAATCGCCGTCAACGACTTCAAATCCTCGCTTCGCGACGTCGACGTTCATTTCCCACGATGCCCGACCTCCGCGACGCTCGTCTTCTGCGGCTCGTTGACGAACACCGTTCCTAAACCGAGGTAGGGGTTTTATTTATTTATTTGATTCGTGAATACCAACTTGTTGATCTTCGTGGATTTAAACCATTTGTTATCGAATAACGTGAGGGGGTCGGACCGCACAAACACGGCAGACCCTCCTCCTTATTTTTCATGATGGTTCCTTTGTGGTTGGTACGGGAAGGCGTGGTGCCGTCGCACCACGCGGTTTTCATGCGGAAGGATATGCGCGGCGCCATTGCGCCGCGCCATGGAAGGAAGTTCAAGAACGCGATGTCGTCGCGCCGCGTCGAATAAAACCAAAGAACCGCGGTCGGAGTCGGGCCGCGGCGAAGGGGTGCGGCGCCATCGGGTCGCGCTGGAAATCTACAGAGACAACGCTAATCGTTTGACGTGCGGATTGACGGGCAACGACGAAGCAGACCGTTTTGGCATTTGAATCCCTTCGCAGTGAAGGTGGGGTCCCGTGGGGGCCCTAGGCGAAGACGGCAGGAGAAACGGACCACCGGAGCGTTTCCGGTGGTCCGCGGAAGGCGGCGGCGGCGCGCCACGCCGGTGGCGCGTCGCCGGCGTCAATCAGCGGTGAAGGGGGGGGCGGTCGCGCGCACCCCCGCCGCTCCGCGGCAACCACTCGGCTGTGGCCGGCCGGTCGGGCCGGACCGGACCGCGCCGGACTGGGTTGGGCCCAGCCGGGTCGGACCCGGTTCGGGTCGACCCGGTACGGGCCGACTCAGGGGGGGTCGGGCCGGGGCGGCCCGGGGCCAGACCCCCGTTTTCGGACCACTTTCGGTCAAATGCCCATATCTTGAGCTGTAGAACTCCGATTGACGCGCCGTTAGTGACAACGCGATCCTTGGATCGAGACGGTCGTTTCAGTATATCGCACTCAAGGTTTTGGAATACTTTGAGTTCGACCGGGTTGGTTCGTACACAAAACCAACCGGGCCCTTGGAGCGGAAACGCTATATCTTGAGCTCCGGACGTCCGAATGACGTTCCGTTGACTTTGTTGAATTCCTCTTAGTGAGACGGATCTTTTGGCTTACTCCGCTCGAGTTTTGGATGTCGTCGAAGTGCGTTCAGGTTGGTTCGCTCATGAAACCAAACAGGCCCCTCGAACGAAAAAGCCAATAACTCACAGACCGGGCGTCCGATTGACGTGTTGTCTGTCTCGTTGCTTTCATCTTGATGAGATGGAAATTTTGGCATACTTTGCCCGAGTTTTGGTTGCTGTTGGATAGTGGCCGGGTTGGATTGTACCCGAAATCCAACCGGGCCCCTAGAACGGAAAAGCTGATATCTTTCAGACCAGACGTCCGTTTGACGAACCGTCAACAACGTTGGTGATCTCGTCGAGAAACGGTCCCTATGAGTATTCCCTATGAGAGTTCGGGGTACAGTTGAGATACATCCGGGTTGCTTCTCTTATGAAACCAACTAGGCCCCTGGGATGAAAAGGCTAGTAACTCACAGACCGGGTGTCCGATTGACGCGCCGTCTGTTGCGTTGAGACCCCTATGACGAGGTGGTCCTTTGAGATACTTTTTCGTGGGACTTTGAGATACTTGGAATATCAACTAGTAGATCGTGGAGCGGACCCTCCCAGAGACGAGCGTACGGAGTACGGAGACCGTGTAGCTGGCTGGAACCTGAAGACTACTTGTCCGATTCGAGTCGGAGAGACTTGTATAGCCCAGTGGGGAGCACTACTGTGTTTGGGTGGCAGACCCACAGCGGGGAGCACTACTGTGTTTGGGTGGCAGACCCGCGGTACTCGACAGGAGGAGTACCTCTGTAGGAAATGAGGGGGGAGTACTACTGTGTTTGGGTGGCAGACCCCGGCAGGAAGCACTACTATGTGAGGTGGCAGGCCCGCGGTACTCGACAGGAGGAGTACCTCAACAGTCTTCGGTTAGTGAGCAGTACCTCGGAGTCCTGACAGGACCACTGTACACTCCAGAGACGGGGCTCTTTAGCAGTTACGGTTTCGATAATGAAAATCTTGGTTTGAGCTGAGACTTTTGACCTTTGTGTTTACCTCATGATTGAGATTGGTCACTTGATAACTTAGGTATATGTATGGGCATATACCTGGGTAGTGGTTATCCGTTGATTTCCCAATCCTTGTGTTTCCTCATGATTGAGATGGGTTACTTGATAACTTAGGTATATGTATTGGCATATACCTAAGTAGAGGTTATCTGTTGAGATCTTCTTTGTGGTTATCCTTGTTGGTTTTAGTGAGACCTTGAGGGTCTCGGGGTCCCTACTGAGTATCGTTATACTCACCCCTGCACGGGCTATGCCCACACCTCGTTGTGTTGGTTGCGGACGATGGGCAGTGCTGACAGAGGTTGACTGTTCGAGGACTGGACGGTACCCGGAGGTGGACTACACGACGAGTCAGTATCTGGAGGAGGACTTCACCGCGAGACGACACACGGAGGAGGTTGACGGGCGAGAACGTTGAGGAGACTATCTGTACCTACCCTTCAGGTAGGAACCATGGTGGATGATCCAAGAGTTGTGCCATCTGTACCTACCCTTCAGGTAGGATCCGAGGAGGACGACCTAGGAGCTTCTTCCTTATTCCAGCTGTTTCTCTTTTTGCTGTTGTAATTTGTTCAGTTGTAGTTGTACTTTTACTTTGGGTTTGTATTCTGGCCCATTTTACCTTTCAGCACTTCTCTTGTACTTAGTGTTTTACTTCCTCTTGTACTCTGTAGTGTTTTTTTACTTTTATAAAGGCAATTCCTTCCTAGTTATCGGGATTTACGCCTTTAGTGCTAGTCGCCAGCCCCTGGCCTATGGAAGGTGGGCTTGGGGTAGTCACAGCATGGGCCCCGAGGACGGGTCGCGACTATTTGGTATCAGAGGATTCGGTTCTACCGCAGAACTTATAACTCTGATATTTTCTTTCTGTGAAGCAATAGTGTTAAGGGTACCGAGTGTGGTCTTTAGTTCAGGGAGTCCAGTGTTGGTGCGGGCGGCCGACGTATCCATACACCAGGACCCTGACAACTGATTTCCGACTTTGTTCACGAAAACACTGATTGCGTGTGTGTCTTCAAAGGTTTTCCCTTAAAACAGCTCAAACCAGGTCAGCTCACCAGGTATAATCGTTTGACCATGTTACGTTGTTTCTTTCAGGATGCCTTTTCTCAGACGACCAGCTAGAGCCCTGAGAGTGGTTCGTACTGAAAGCCCGCCGAGCGACGTGGCCTCAATACAGGACCCTTTTCCAGCGGAGGCACCAGTGGTACTACGAACCGTTGGGCCGCCGATGCCACCAGCCCCAGCAGCAGAGGGTGCACGTCGTATGAGCGCACTGCACGAGTTCCAGTGCCAGAGGCCACCTAGGTTCCAGGGAGGGACGGACCCGCATGTGGCTGAGGATTGGCTGGAGGCTGTGGTGAGAGTCTTCAGGCTAGTGGGGACGCCGACAGACTTCATGGTGATCTTTGCTGCCATCCTCCTTCAGGCAGCAACAGGCAGGTGGTGGAGCCACTTGTTTCAGTTTTGCGACGGAATGGCCTTCGCATGGGAAGACTTCGAGACCTTCTTCAGGGTGGAGTTTGTGCCAGTAGCTCTACACCCCGAGCGTGTACAGGAGCTTCTGACTTTGCCGCGTGTTTTTCGATCAGTAGCCGAGTCATCTGTGGGAAGTAGACAGATGATGCAGAGGTCCAGGAGGACCAGACCAGCAGTTGGACGATCTCGGGTTTTAGGACCGGTGGTGCGGGGCACCCGGGGTGGGGTCAGAGCCAGGCGTGCCAGAAACAGACTGTGTTACTCATGCGGCGGGAAGGGTCACCTGGCATGTGACTGTCCGACTCCTCCTACAGTTGATCCGCAGGTGTTCGAGGAGCCACCAAGGCAGTAGAGCTCCGGGAGCAGGTGGACAGGAGCAGAACTAGTGGATACGTCCCTTTTACTTCTAGTTCCATGTTTCTATTGTATTCGTGTCTTTGTACTATGAGCTGCAATATTAAAAAGACACTTATCTTTGTTTGCTTTCCTGTCCTTTTGTTTGGTTGATACTGAGTGGTCCCGGTTAAAACTATTGACTTGACCCTCACTTTCGAGATTTCTACTGGAGGAGACCTAGTGACCTCACACTGATGCCGACAGTGTGACTCGACCCTTGGAGGCGAGAGTGACAGTCAGATCTCTTGGTAGTTACGTCGAGGCCTTACAACGTCATCCATGGCATGAATGCATCATTAATGTCAGGATTGACTGTATTAGGCAATGAATGTGTTTCATCTAGGGGATGAGACCGGATTTCTCTTATTGGAAAATAGGAAATCATAGAAGCTCTTGTGAGACTAGAGAAGGTCCAGGTCATCCAAGAATGGATGAGGACAGCACAGGGCCGACAGAAGCCTTATGCTGATAGGACTTGGAGGCCTCTAGAGTTCGAGGATGACGATCACGTCCTTATACGGGTCTCACCTTGATGAGGTTTAAGGAGATGAGGACAGGGAGGTAAGTTATCTCCGAGGTTCAACGGACCTTTCTAGGTCCTTAGCTGGGTAGGCGTGGTGGTTTACCGCTTGACCCATCCACCTCAGTTGCACTAGGTGCACGACGTTTTCCAGGTATCTCAACTGAGGAGATATATGCTCGACCCTTCGCATATCATCGACCATGAGGAGCAGGACAATGGCAATGAGGTTACTTCCACGGAGGTTCTAGTGGGGATCAAGGGTCGACAGGAGCGGATCCTACGGGGACGATCGATTCCATGGGTGCACTTTCTCTGGCAGTACGGAAACCTCCGGGTGAGCACATGGGAGCGGAAGGCTCAGATGCGTGCTCTGTACCGTTTTTGTATCCTTAATTTGTGTTAAAGCTTTATGGGGACGTAAATCCCTGAGGTGGGAGTAATGTAAAGACCCGTAAAATTCAAGGGAAATTTTTTCTAAATTTTCTCTGGAATTTTACAAGAACACGGTTTCGGACGTCACTTGATTCCGAGGCCCGGAGTGCCCGGAATCAATTTCCAAAGCTTGGCTCGGGTACGTTCAGTGAACGAAAGAGTGGGTTTTCCTATCTTTTGAACCGGTGCTCGGAATTGAAATCCTATGGCACCGATGAACTCGCAACGCCGGTAATCGCTTAAGGGAACCTTTACCGTAGTTGCGTTTGTGCGGGAGAAGAAGTTATTTTTTGGGGATTAATTAAAAAATAGGTGAATAAAATTGTTGAATCAATTTTATTTCATGTTATCTGGATAACTTCTCCCATGGGAAGTTGGTGGCGGGCCCACATCCATCCAACTTCCCATGTGTGGATATTTTAAAGGGTGGGTCCCACATGAACCCCCCACCTTTTCAAATTCCTTAAACTCCCTAACCCTCTTAACCCCTCACTTTCCTAACCCCTCTAAACCCCCCATTTATGTTTTGTTAACTTATCACCTCATTAATTTTATAACATCTTATGTTAATAACTTAAGTGAGTTAAATGTGGGTTTTGAATTTTCAAACTCTTGAAATTCAAATGGTTAGGTTGTGTTAATAAAATAAGACTTGGTCTTATTTTATTATTGTTAGAGTTTTGCAACCTTGAGAGGATTGGGAAAGCAGTCTTCTTCTTCTTCAACCTCGACGAAGAACGCGAAGAACACCGTTCTTCAACGAAGAACTTCTCCGCTGAAGAACACGGTTCTTCCATGACGCCGTATCCGTGACGCGACATTCTTCTTCTGCGTCATCTCTTCCGTGAAGGTTTTTCGTGACGAAATCACCGTCAACGACTTCAAATCCTCGCTTCGCGACATCGCGGTTCTTTTCCCGCGACGCCTGACCTCCGCGACGCCCTTCTTCCGCGGCTCGTTGACGAACACCGTTCCTAACCCGAGGTAGGGGTTTTATTTATTTATTTGATTCGTGAATACCAACTTGTTGATCTTCGTGGATTTAAACCATTTGTTATCGAATAACGTGAGGGGGTCGGACCACACAAACACGGCCGGCCCTCCTCCTTATTTTTCGTGATGGTTCCTTTGTGATTGGTACGGGAAGGCGTGGTGCCGTCGCACCACGCGGTTTTCATGCGGAAGGATATTCGCGGCGCCATCTCGCCGCGCCGTGGAAGGAAGTTCAAGAATGTGACGTCGTCGCGCTGCATCAAAGAAAACCAAAGAACCGCGGTCGGAGTCGGGCCGCTGCGAAGGGGCGCGGCGCCATCGGGTCGCGCTGGAAAACTACAAAGACGACGCTAATCGTTTGACGTGCGGATTGACGGGCGACGACGAAGCGGGCCATTTTGGCATTTGAATCCCTTCGCAGCGAAGGTGGGGTCCCGAGGGGACCCTAGGCGAAGACGGTAGGAGAAACGGACCACCAGAGCACGTCCGGTGGTCCGCGAAAGGCGGCGGCGGCGCGCCGCCGGAAGTTGTCGCCGACGTCAATCAACGGCGAAGGGGGGGCGGCCGCGTGCACCCCCGCCGCTCCGCGGCGACCGCTCGGCCGCGACCGGCCGGTCGGGCCAGACCAGACCACGCCGGACCGGGCCGGGCCAGACCGGGCCGGGCCCAGCCGGGTCGGACCCGGTTCGGGTCGGCCCGGGCCCAGACCCCCGTTTTCGGACCACTTTCGGTCAAATTCCCATATCTTAAGCTTTAGACCTCCGATTGACCCGCCGTCAGCAACAACGCGATTCTTGGATCGAGACGGTCGTTTCGGTATATCGCACTCAAGGTTTCGGAATACTTTCAGTTCGGCCAGGTTGGTTCGTACACGAAACCAACTGGGCCCTCGGAGCAGAAACACTCATATCTTGAGCTCCGGACGTCCGAATGACGTGCCGTCGACTTTGTTGAATTCCTCTTAGTGAGACGGATCTTTTGGCTTACTCTTCTTGAGGTTTGGATGTCGTCGGAGTGCGTTCGGGTTGGTTCGCTCATGAAACAAACCGGGCCCCTGGAACGAAAAAGCCAATAACTCACAGACCGGGCGTCCAATTGCCGCGCCGTCTGTCTCGTTGCTTTCCTCTTTATGAGACGGAACTTTTGGCATACTTCTCCCGAGTTTTGGTTGTTGTTGGATAGTGGCCGGGTTGGATTGTACCCGAAATCCAACCGGGCCCCTGGAACGGAAAAGCTGATATCTTTCAGACCAGACGTCCGTTTGACGAACCGTCATCAGCGTTGGTGATCTCATCGAGAAACGGTCCCTATGAGTATTCCCTATGAGAGTTCGGGGTACAGTTGAGATACAGCCAGGTTGGTTCGCTTACGAATCCAACCGGGCCCCTGGGATGAAAAGGGTAGTAACTCACAGACCGGGCGTCCGATTGACGCGTCGTCTGTTGCATTGAGACCCCTATGACGAGGCGGTCCTTTGAGATACTTCTTCGTTGGACTTTGAGATACTTGGAGTATCGACTAGTAGCTCATGGAGCGGACCCTCCTAGAGACGAGCGTACGGAGTACGGAGACCGTGTAGCTGGCTGGAACCTGAAGACTGCTTGTCCGATTCGAGTCGGAGAGACTTGTATAGCCCAGTGGGGAGCACTACTGTGTTTGGGTGGCAGACCCACAGCGGGGAGCACTACTGTGTTTGGGTGGCAGACCCGCGGTACTCTACAGGAGGAGTACCTCTGTAGGCTATGAGGGGGGAGCACTACTATGTTTGGGTGGTAGACCTCGGCGGGAAGCACTACTATGTGAGGTGGCAGGCCCGTGGTACTCGACAGGAGGATTACCTCAACAGTCTTCGGTTAGTGAGCAGTACCTCGGAGTCGTGACAGGACCACTGTACACTCCAGAGACGGGGCTCTTCAGCAATTATGGTTTCGATAATGAAAATACTGGTTTGAGCTGAGACTTTTGACCTTTGTGTTTACCTCATGATTGAGATGGGTCACATGATAACTTAGGTATATGTATGGGAATATACCTGGGTAGTGGTTATCCGTTGATTTCATGATCCTTGTGTTTCCTCATGATTGAGATGGGTTACTTGATAACTTAGGTATATGTATGGGCATATACCTAAGTAGAGGTTATCTGTTGAGATCTTCTTTGTGGTTATCCTTGTTGGTTTTAGTGAGACCTTGAGGGTCTCGGGGTCCCTACTGAGTATCGTTATACTCACCCCTGCACGGGCTATCCCCGCACCTCATTGTGTTGGTTGCAGACGACAGGCAGTGCTGACAAAGGCCGAGTATTCGAGGACTAGACAGTACCCAGAGGTGGACTACACGACGAGTCAGTATCTGGAGGAGGACTTCACGGCGAGACGACACACGGAGGAGGTTGATGGGTGAGAACGTTGAGGAGACTATCTATACCTACCCTTCAGGTAGGAACCGTGGTGGATGATCCTAGAGCTGCGCCATCTGTACATACCCTTCAGGTAGGATCCGAGGAGGACGACCCAGGAGCCGCTTCCTTCTTCCAGCTGTTTGTCTTTTTGCTGTTGTACTTTGTTCAGTTGTAGTTGTACTTTTACTTTGGTTTTGTATTCTGGCCCATTTTACCTTTCAGCACTTCTCTTGTACTTAGTGTTTTACTTCCGCTTGTACTCTGTAGTGTTTCTTTACTTTTATAAAGAGAATGCCTTCCCAGTTATCGGGATTTACGCCTTTAGTGCTAGTCGCCAGCCCCTGGCCTAGGGAAGGCGGGCTTGGGGTAGTCACGGCACGGGCCCCGAGGACGGGTCGTGGCAGAAACATTTTAGTGTAATTTAAAAATTTTATAATAATATTTTTTACCATTATTTACCATATTTACCCTTTAACCATGGTAAATAAAATATTTACTGAAGTAAATATTCGTAGTGTCTAAAAATAAATTTCATCTATTTTCAGAAATTGGACCTCATGATTCAAAATATAGAATCCATTTTTCCAAATTCAAAATACTAAATTGGAAGAAATTAATGTAAAATTAATTCCTGTTGTCAAAACAAAAAGCGTGTTTTTATGAAATAATACCTATCCAAAGAATGATACTTATTAATGTCCAATTTCAAAGTAAAATTACTTATAATGACCAAGATATGATTAAATGGTCAAAATATAATCAAATTAAACTTTAAAAACAATTAAAAATATAATCTAACCATATATATAAATTAGATTAAAAGGTTGTGTTGAATTAAAATATAGTATTTTTCACTATTCATTAAAAAATGAACATTATCCCAAAATACCAAAATTTTATCAAAAGTCAATTTTATTTCCTTATTCAAAAGAATAGTATTATTTTTCAAATATAACATATAAATGTGGAAAAACTAGATTTAAAAAGGGTTCACCATCAAAAGGTAGAAAATCGACCCTCTAATGAATAATAGTATATTTATTCTTAAAATTGGATTCCTTATTATTTTAAGCCTCTAAAATTTGTTGGATAAATGTAGAATCATTTAAAAAACATTTTTAATAATAATATATTTAGTTATAATCATTCCCTCAAATAACACAGATAGGCGTTAGTTACCATTTAATATAATATTATATTATTATTTTTCAGTATGACTTAGCATTGTGTGAAACATAAGACTTCGAAGAAACTCATTGTTGCATGTTGGGTACGCCATAGAATATAGAATATGCTTTATTTAATTCACAAATATTAATAAATATGAAAATATAATATTTCATTATTTACCTGGTATGTTACATATTCTCCTTCTATGCTCTGAGAAAAATAAAGTCATGTTGGTTGTTTAACATATTGATAGAGAATGTGATCAATCGTAGAAATTTATAAAAAATATGTAGCCTAATGAGGAGATAGATGGATTAATGTAGATATAATTTACAAAAATGTTTTTAATTAAATATTATCCTCACACTATATAATATATAATAGAGATATATTTACTTGGACTCAAGTAAAATTATGTTGAATTCATTGGGGGAGTACAAGGAAAACTTCATAAAACTTCATCAACAACAAATGTAAATTTGACCACTTATTTCACAAGATAAATCCAAATATATGAAAATAATTGGTGATTAGATACTCTAACAGGTACTAGGTAATATTCCAATGCTACCACAATTTTGATATGGGGAATCATGAATCTCAAGGGTATCATGTATATAGAAAATTAATTGGATATTGGATTTTATTTTTGGAGTTGTGATGTTGAAATATCATAGAAAAAATAATGTTCATTAACTCACCTATCAAAAGTGTGGGAATAAGTATCCTGTAAATTACCTTTAGTGGATAATAAAACACTTTTTGGTGTGGAAATTAGGGGATCCTAGAAAATTAATGTTTAATGTAGAAATCAAATAATGTTATAGAAGAAAGGAGTTATATGGTTAACCCTATACCTGTTGTGAAATTGTTCAACTTCAATTAACAGGGACACTATATGAATAAATGAACTAATCCCAAGGTCATCAATGATAACAAACAATTACAACGTCAATGTCCTAGTGATAAAGGTAAATCTTATTTCATCCCAACTGTTGAGGTGGATTTTGACAATGATGTAGGGATATGTATTCTAGTTATTTATTTAAGGGTAAAAACATACTATTTTATTACGGTTCTATGCATAATTTAATATCCTGCATGTTTATTATAACTATTACAAAACCACCTCATAACATGGAATTTGAGTCATCTACTCTAAAAAAATAAATAAATTATTGCATCCCAACAATATAACTCATCCCTTTTTAAAATTTGTGTGATGAATTTCCCTTCCATCCTTGTGATAATCCCTTTAGAATAATTTTATGTTATGTTGGTCATGTATTTGATTTATTTTTATACATGAAAAATAAATTGTATAGAGAATAAAATCACCCTCTGTATAATAAATCTCCCTCCAATTCTATTCATGTTCAATTGTTATGATAAATCTCTATTGAATTCATCTTCTCAAGAAAGTATATTATGTCCTTTTGAGTAATTATATTAGTCTTAAATGATTGAGTCTAAGGAAAATATGATCCTTGGCGACCTATACATTGTAAGGGAATTCACAAATGTGTTTCCCAAGTAATTTTATACTCTTCCTCCTAGTAGATATTTTGAGTACTAAATATAACATATATCTTGTTCATTTCAAATATCCAAGAATCCATATATAATTTCGATTATTGAACATTAACTATATTAAGAAGAAACTACCGAAAAACCTAGATAAGAGGTTTATAGCTCACGTACTTCATCATGGTGTTCACCAGTCCTTTTCATTATGAATTGTGTTTGGTCAGTGTTCCTCTTCATTGATTATCGTGACCTTAAATATAATAAAATAATGAAAAATCATCCTTTGATAGTGATTGATGTATCCTTTGATCACCATGGTGATCCCCATCACATATACAAGGTGGATCTTCAGTTAATATATTATCATGTAATGGTGGATAACTAGGATATCCCCAATAAAAATTTTATTCATGGTGTGGGAACTATGAGTTCATATTGATTCCATTTGGACTCACTAATGTTTCAACTGTATTTATGGACTTTATTAATGGAGTATTTTGGGATAACCTTTAAAAAAATCTGTATCCTTTATTATTAATATTATAATACAATCCATAATAATGGTGGAGCATGAGAATAATTTGAATATAATATTTATGGAATGGTGAAGGAAATTTTATATGTTAATTATATTAAATGTGAGTTATTGATTGAGTAATTAACATTCCAAGGAAATTTTATCATCATAAAAGTGATATATGTGGATACTTCAATGATATGGGAAATTGAATTATTCTCCAATGAACATAAGTTACATAAATATATAGTTTACAATGATTATATAGATACTAAAATCGATTTATGAGAAACATAAAATGATTTCCAATCCGACTGACCATTATAACTCATAATGGGGTTATGTTTTTAAGGGAAGATAAATGTGAGGAGATTTTTATATAGTTAAACAGCTGGCTAATCATATATTATTTACACCCTCTACCAATAGTTTTGGATGAATTTTTTATCTATAGATATGTTTCGAAAAAGTGATTGGGTCATCTACAAATTAAATATCACAAAATGGGAACAAATCTTTCCCTCCAGTCTATGATCCAATAATTTAGCAACTAAACATATGATCTTGAATTAGCAGTAGTGATCTTTGCATTGAAAATTTGGTATCATTATCTCTATATGTAAATTTGTATTGTATATATATATTTTATAAAAGTCCAAAACATATATTTACACAAAATAATCTCAATATCCATCAACTAAGGCGGTTAGAGTAGTTAAATGATTATGATTGTTATATCCATTTCCATTCTGAGATGTAAAGAAGTGGAATATATTTTGAGTAAAAAAACATAATGAAACCCTATCACTGATAAGTATTACAAGGGATCAAATATTCATGACATAAAGAGGATGAAAATGGGAATAAAAAATTTATCTTAATCATATCTTACTAAAATAAATGTTCAACCATCAATTCATGAGATTATCTAGGAGTCCTAAAATAATAATTGGGTTCTACAACAAATGGAAGTGAATAATTAGGTTTTAAAATTGTTTAATATGGAATAATATATTTTATAACCTAGATATATGTCCCATAAAAACAAATTCAAAATAAAAAATGTCTAGATGATTCAAATTAATATGTACTTCTCTATCCACCGAAGAGCCACTGTGTTTTACTGGGATCTAAATAAAAAACATTAGTGGGATAACATGAATAGGGTCACTGTGTAATTTTTATCTAGATGATTTCTATGAAACCAAGTCATGGATGACTTATATAATTCTATGGGTATTATGAAACCATTTCTCATATTATAATGGCAATGTTGATGCACTACCAACGGTTTCTTCATAAGACTCCCTAATATATATAATTGAAATAACATTGTCTAGGTGGTAGTCGATCACCATAACAAGTTAACTCGTTTCATTAATATAAACGAAGATTTCTATTTGGACCAACTTACCATGAATACATGTGAGAAGTGGTAGTGGTACGAATACATGGATTTCTAATCACTTTTTTATCTAATTGAGATTAAATTTCTATCTCAAGGTTCTATAGAATCCTTCATCATGCACTTGATACAAATCCATGATTCAATACCACTATATCCCTTATTAATATGGAATGTATGATACAATTGTTCAAAATATATAGGATATTTTGATATCATCTTCATTATATTTTGATTGATGAAGGGATCAACACCTTCCCCTAGTTGATTTCACATGTGACAACTATTTCCATTCTAGTATTAAAATGGTACGTTAAAAGGCTTTGTACGGTAAGAGGTACAGGACTCCAATAGGTTGGGATTAATTTGGAGTGTAGAAGATTATGGGTCCTAATATTATCCAAGATATTATAGAGAAGGATCAAACCATTTCGTATAATATTAAATCTGTAAAAATTCAATATAAAATATAGGATGAAAAACATTGAAGAGTTCTAGAAATTGAGTTTTAGGATGAATTACTCCATCGTATATCATCCTAGAAGAAAGATAGGTGGTTTTGGGAAGAAGGGAAATATTATTAAAATATATATCTACCCCTTTGTGGTCCATATTCACATAAGTGTCATGGATTATTAACAGAAATCACATACTAGCCTATCTCAAGATCATGACATATTCCATGTATCTCTCTAGAGAATATAAATACCATACCCATCACATGTACTAAATCCATATGTGGTACTCTTATAGAGTGATAATTAATATAAGAAGTATCTAGTGAAGATATTTTATCATAGAGAAAATTTTCTATGTATATAGGAAACTCACAAGGTCAAAGTTCTATCATGGAACAACAGGTTTGACGAAGAAACATGGGAACTAATAGGGGTAATAATACATAAGAACCCTCATCTTATTTAGTGTATTAAATATAATTTTTATGGTGAAATTTTGGAAATGGGGTAAAATGAAAATTTTCTGATTTGTAAATTAAATTAATCTTCTAATGAATATGTTCCATATTAACTAATGATGTTATAGAAATCACATGTACTACATTGGTTAATTTGTAAAAATTATAAAATATTGATTGTTGGATTTAAATGATAAACATGAATCGTTACCATTGACAAGTTAGACATTTTATAATGGATGATAAGATTGGTATGTATTGAGCATTATGGTAAATTCTAGTTTTCATAGAATGATAGTGTGATGACCATGATAAGTAATATTTTTTCAGTATGTCCCATTTATTGAAGCTTATTTTTTATATGGATTCGCTAGGATTTTCCATTAACAATTCAAAAAAAAATCAATTATTGAAGTATGAATGAAACCATTTATGGGATATTTTTAAGATTATTGAGATCATGGCCTAAACTATTTTCATCGAACCACCCCTAAAATTTCAACCATCACACAACATACCCTTACTCTGTATGCTCATTTAATAAGGTGTTTTGTATATGTAAATACCCAAGATTATCATATATATATATATATATTACATCTTAATATATTAATATTTATTACATACCATAAATATGAAAACCATAATCATATATGTTTAATTTCTTTCGAATCTTGGATCCATAAACAACGGTTCCATAGCTAAACTTCATCATCTCCAACTATGTTCTCCATAACTACCACCCTTCATAGACATATATTACATAATACCTTACTTCATAACATAGGGAAATGAATATTAAGAATCTTTTAGATTGTATTCTCAGTAATGGTATACAATGGAGATATCAACATAACATGATTGTAATGGTATGAGAACAAGATAAAACCATTTGAAAACCATACACTACATATCATAGATCAAAAACAAGAGTCATGTAATAAATCATGGTAGTTCATAAGATCTGATTTATAATGGAATAAAAGGAAATAAGACATGAGATAATAACATTTTTATTACAAATGGATTTATGGGGTACAAATAATAATTGAAATTTATTTCCATAGTAGTCAAGGCTCAATGAAAAAATTGTCATTGTGGAATGGGTTCATGGCCAAACTCATTGTACTAGTCGAGCTTCACTCCCACGACTATAATTTTGGAAAAATACATTACTGAATTAGATTTACTACCAATTATAATCCTTTTTATCTCTTGAGATATCAATATTTACACAATTCTATGGAGGTAGATAGAGGTCCCACCCTTCCATGGCTATAACAGGACCATCATCCTTATTTGTACTATAACCACCATCATTAGATATAATGTAACCACTATCCTTGGTTATAAATTAAAGAGTATACTTGGTTATATTGCAACTAAAATCCTTCGTTATAACATAAAAATATACACATAATGAAAAAGATATATAGGTTTCCCACAACATCAAAAAATAATCATTATATCTGAACCCATCAAAAGAAATTGGCTTTATAAACATCTTTTAATCCTAATAATAAAACACCTAAAGAATGAATAATCCTAGTATAATTGGATCTTATGAATATTAATTTTTATTTAATATCATAGGATATCAGCTATGATTTAATATTATTTTGAAAGACAACTTGGTACATTTCTTTAGGAAAATAAACATCTCACATTGAAATTATTGTTTAAACACTAGAATTCAACAAAAAATTGTGTGAGTGCTATTATATTAAAATATTCTTGTAATATTATAATTAAATATTTAAATCAACAAGAAATTATTATTTCGTTATATATAGTTCATATTGTACATGTTAAAACAACTTCTCCTGTCATATTTTCGATAAAATAAAAAAATTACCTTATTTGGAAAATGACAATATGATTCCACTAAAACGATTTTGAGAAAAGTAAAACATGAGCAAAATTATCTTTCAAAATCATTTTATAATATTTAGAACATTATTTTAAATATTATTAGTATAAATGGACATTTAATAAAAAACATCGATGGATGAGATGTATAAAATATATTTTTATTAAAAAAAATTATTCCCTTGAGTACATAAAAGGTTGAAAATGGAAGTAAAACATATAATTTCCGGAAATAAATTTTTTTAAAAGAAATTGAATTATTTTATTGACAGATATATCATAATATTTCATCATTAGCAGAAAAATTGTAAAAAATCCCGATAAGAAATGAGATTGTAAATTATAAACCATACCACATTGGTAACATTTTAATCATTTAAAACATTAAAAAAATTTAAAAATTGAAAATATAATAATCATTAAAAGAATTATATTCATTATATAACATGTAAAATTATTTATATAAACACCACACATAATAAATGAGTGGTCAATATGTTATATTTCCACCAGAAATAAAGAGACTGCAAATCCCTTACCTCAAGAATATGTTTACTTCTTACATGCTAAGACTTATTATATAATAAATATAGTTTTATTATATCTATATTTAAGAACCATATTAATATTTATCATACCATATATGATTTACTTATGACCTTTTTTTACCCATTAATTAACAAATCAATGATCGAATCACATTTTGGTTAAATGTAACTTTGTTTTTTATGTGCGTTTTGGTTTGGTATTTTCTATTATTTTTCTGTGATTATTATTCCATCACATACATAATGTTAGATATTATATAATTATCATATATATTAATTATATATCTATTTAGTGTAACCCAAAAAATTGAGATATTGAAAATGAATTTCCCCATTCATGGGGACGGTATGCCTTACGTACAAATAAACATTGTTTCTATTTCCTCCAAATATGGATGAAAAAAGGTAAAAAATAAATCTAATTTAAAAAATAATTTATATCTTATATATATCACATATATTCAATAAATCATTCCTTATTACCATCCATTTCAAAATAAAATGAAAAATGTGTTGCATCGCTTCATGGAGGTGGTAGTCTAGAAGTATACATTAGCGATATATTCATTTTCCAAATGATTGGAAGGAAAGAATTTATAAGTGATATTATCATTAAATAATTATAATTATGTTATAAATATAATTTATAATCATTAAATATATCCTTATCTCCATATATGAGAGATGGAGATGCAAAACAAATTACATCGGTTCGTAAGGTAGCTGTCTTCCGTACACACGATTGAATGTTTCATTTCCCATTTGATACAATACGAGATGGATATAGGTAATTAAATTAATATAATAACTTCTCAGTATATGGGATATACTAGTGTTGTTATAAAATCATAGTTTAATGTTATTTTAATTTGATTAAAGAGAAATAATACAAAAATAAATGTTTAATAATTTTACCTCTTCTTCAGAGGACCACTTTAGGATTCTTATTATGCATTCTAATGTGGTTTTCTTAATAAAAATACAGACTCTAGTATTTGGGTAGGAATTTAAAGAAGATATTTGTGTATTTATTGTATGAGAAATAGGGTATTGTTAGTTTGGAGAAGAAAATAGAGTGGGTTCACAATTATTAGTGGGGAATAGAAAACACATAGAATTTTTTAAAAGAATAATGTGTATCCATGATTTAAAAATGAAACAAGGAACATAAATTGTTCATTAATGAAGGTAATATATTATACTGACAATTTTTTTTATGAAATTGGATTTATACAAGTTCTTATCTACAACCTGGCTCGATGGGGCTCAAGCTGCTACTAACACAAGAAATCTGCCAATAGGCCAAGGGCAGGTGACCAGTGCCATGTTAGTATATCAGACACATAGGGAGGAAGTAGATTAATGTACTAGTATAGACTATCACATATACAAGACCATAAAATTCGTAAATTTAATACAATTGACAAAAATGCATGCATAGATATACAATCCCATAATAAAAGTACGACAACAAGGTACTAAAAAACCAAGGCTAAATAAAAGCCCCCAAATTGAAAATGTAAAAAACGTCCAACCAGCAATATAGGAGAGGACTACTATCAAAAGAAACCATGGGGACACACCATGGTCTTCCTGATTCAAAATTAACATCATATCCCTAGACTTTATAGGGCTTTGACAAATGGTAAGTCCTGAATGACCTGAAGGCCTTCTTTTTTATTTTATTATGGATAATCCCCATTTTAAGGGTTGACGGGGAATCCATACATCACCTGTAGGCCCAAGGCACAAGGACCAACACAACCCGAAGGCCAATTACATGAACCAATGGCCTAGAGTAAAACAATGCCCATTACATTACCCATAGGCCCAATCGACTAGAACTACCCCTCCCTATCTTCTACATCATTTATCTATTTATCTCCCCACCTTGCATTGATGATCGTATAGCATTGCCCCATGGAATGCTCCATGGTGCCTGGTCCAAATGGCGGTTTCCATACCCTCTCATTCTTGAAATCTGGTTAGATCTACTTTGGGGACTTCTACTCTTTTATCTGATCCTCTTCTAGGGCCTTCTATATGTGAACTGGTCTAATCTATGGTCTTTGTTGACCAAATGCCCTAAGGACCGAATGCTTTGATGACCCGAATGCCCTAAGAACTGTAGGCCCAAAATGGTGGCTCGAAGGCCCAAATCTGGTGAATAGTTCTGGATGCTATAGTACCGAATAGTATAAACTATATTAATTCTACATTACTTCTACAATAACCCGAAAATTCACCTCTACTCGATTTCAAACCCGGTTCTCTTATATTCCAATAAGGTTCCCTTACCACTCGGGTATAGGCTCATTGGCCCGACAAATGGTCTAACATATGAAAAGTATACTACATTTGCAGGCATAGACCATGTAAAGGTGAGTATAAAAATACCAATTACGACACCCAAAATAAAGAGACACAAATAATTAAGAGTTGTTAGATCATACATTTGATACTGAAATTAAACTAATAAGAAAAAAAATAGATATACTTTGGAATTACACAGTTCCTCTTGGAAGTCACAACCAAATAATCAACCATAGGATTCTGCATGAAACTTCTAGGAAGTTCGTATTCTAGTACAACCCACTCAAAGAGCCCTGAAATCACCAGTGAAAGCTCATCCAAGAAGTTATGATCATTGGTCCCTTACCAATAAAACTCACTTGTCTTTTAATATGTTGATACATATATTTGGGATCACACCCAGTATACCTAGGGGTGAACAAAAAACAAAATATGTATCATCTTGCTATTTATGGGATCATATGCTGAAGATACATTGAAACCTACTGAAATGTAATTTTAGATTGTGTATCAACACCCTAAACAAGGAGGTCATGTAGATGCAACTACCCCTGTATATAATATAATAAGAAATGATAGTGGATCACACCCCATTTTAATAGAGGTACACCACAAAATCTATCTAATAATCATCCTCAAGAGTGGATCATAATCCAGAGCTCTGAATGTAATTCCACATTGTACCATCAAGGGGATGGACGAAGGGAATGAACTCAACTGATAGAAGTCCAAATTTATGAAACAAAGGGCTCAAAACACAATTAAAGGGTTTTAATGGCTTGTAATTGATTGTACATGGTGTGTCCATCCAACCTTGGGACATCCTATGTGTCGCGACCTCGCATGGAATATAATCATCAAAATACATGGTTTTAACTAACTAGGTACACAGAGTGTGTAGGTCAATCTTATACTCTTCCCATTCCACTATCCTATTTCCAATCTCCTTCTGACTAATCCTATGAACCAAATTTTGTACAACTGGTTTTTCCCTTGTACACATATTCGTGTATGAGCATATGATAATTTCCATTTCCATAAGCACCACCATACCCCTTCATGTGTATCCTCTAAGATTCATGTCAGCCCTCTAGTATTGTTCAAAAATTTTGTGACTTGTGATTCAAGATGTGTAAAATTTTATTCTCAATAAAAACCCTAGTACCACTTTTAGGGCCCCACGCGGAGTGTAGTTCTATATTACATATAGTATATCATGGTATTTTATAAAATCCATATGGTATCCTCTACATCATCTATCTATTCTATTGCTGCCATAAAACCCTATTGGAATCACAGATCTATGATCATATTATCTTATCATTTTCCAATATACGATCTTTTTACTCAAATATACTGGAAAATTACACCTTTGATCCATCTATAGCCACACCTCTCCACCACCACTTGTAAATCAAGAATAGTAGGTGTCCTTGATCAGATCCAGTCCACTTCCGATCATCCTTGGTTATTGCACTTAAATTTCACCATCTACTAAGAACCACACCCATGGTATTGATCCTTTACTCCAAATAATGGTTGGGAAATGATTATATACCCGTTATTTGTCAAATCATTGGACAATGAAAATACCAACAATGAATGTACGCCGAAACATGGTATCAAACCATAAACCATAAATGTGTAGAAAAAACCTGGGCATATGTTCATTTTCATCCTAAATCAGTTGTCATAGGAAAGAAGAAAAAAGGTACCAAAAATGATAAAAAAAATTAATAAACCAAAAAAATTCAATCATTGACGTCAGAATCAATTAAAGATTTTGTAATTGATACATGTTCAACTATGATTAATGAACGTGATATAGTCACATAACTCAAAATCCTACCTAGAGTTTATATTGATCACAAATGAAGAATGGGCATGTGTTTTCATTTTTTGAGATATCCTCTATCACAAACCGAGCTAATTGAGATCATGATACAACTACCACATTCCTACTTATATAGAATAGGGTTTTGTGGAAAGTGATGAAGTACATAACTAATAGAGGGATTTACCTAATGTACTTGAATGAAGGAACCCCTACCATAACCATTCCTATGCGTAAAGTAATAATAAAAAAATATTCAAATTTTAAAGAATAATACATGAAAGTGAAACTTCTAGGAAGTATAAGAGTAGTATAGTGTGATCTAAAAAGTAAATGTGAAAAATATACACCCAACCAGAAATATGTACCAAACTGAATGAACATGAAAATTAATGTGCTGAGAGACCCAGACTCTAGATCCACACGACCCAACCACAAAATTTGGTCAAATTTATTAGGGTACCCCCAAGACCCTATGTAATCTCTATTGAACTGACTGTCATCTATTTTAGACAATAAACATGTTATAAAATCCCACATAGGGATGATTATATACAAACCAAGTAGGATGAACCAAAAGATGAAGGGAGAATCATAAGAGAAATGATAGAAGTAAAAAATATCACTCCATTTAATGAAAATAAATCTATAATGAGGATAGATATATATAATCTCATAAATGAAACCCATTTGAGAGAGAAAGGGGTCTCCATCTACCATCCTAACCAAGGAAAATAGTATGCGTCATTATTCCAAGATTCATTAACAATGAACATCATATTTTGTGTTTTTCCAATAAAAACATACTTGTCCAGACACACATCACCACTTTACAACACAGTCAAGGGGACATATTCTATAGGTAGAGTACCCATGACCTGGTATAATAAGAGGCTTATAGTCAAATAGTTGATAGTTGTACCATTCTCTATGCTAGAAGGAGTGTTCCATTATATTGGTTTGGGACCCATACCCTGATTCTACATGGGAGTACCTCTCTGATAGTTTATAAGGGACCCATGCTCAGTCCTAAAAGGAGCATTCTTGTCTAGTGGTTGAGGAACCATTCCATTAATCCACAGGCCAGTGTCACTATAATAGTTTTTAAAAAAACCTTTCCCAATCCTTGAGGGATGGTTCCTCTCTAGTGTTCGATCACTCATTCCCTATCTTCGTAGTAGGGGAAATATTATAGTGAAAAGAATACATATGACATGTCCTAGAAGGATGGTTACACTCAGATAGCAGATAGGGTACACATACCCTATCACAGAAGGAGGGTTCCACTCTAATGATCAAGGACCCATGCCATGAATTCATAGGATGTTTCCAATCTAATAGTTGATGGAGGACCCATGCCAAGAATCCATAGGATTATTCCACTATAATAGTTGATAGAAGGAACCATGCCTTGTCCCTACTAGATGGTTCCACTATAGTTGTCGATGATCCATGCCCTGACTCCATTTGAAGGTTCCACTTTGATAGTCAACAGAGAACTCATTCCTTATCCTAGTAGGAGGGTGCAACTCGACCATGCCCGGACTCTACGGTAGGGAGCCAATCTGATGGAAAGATAGAGGACCAATTCCCTATTATAGAAGGATGGTTCCACACCAATGTCTTTGATGATCTTCCCCCATCACTACAATCATCGAGAATTACATAAATAATATTCACACTCATAACATATTTCATCGTCTCTTAAGAGAAACTAAAATGGCCACCATTTCATTCTACATGGAGAAACACTCGTGATATGGTACTCATAAGGAAAATTTTTTGTCAAAAAAAAGTATATAATAGAGGTAAGAGTTTATAAAAATGAGGGTACATAGTGGGTAAGGGGAACCATATGGCGTGTGGCCCCTCTCAGCAAAATGGTTGTGTTATTATCTAGTAGATATCTCAATTCCCTTGTATAGCTACATAGAATTAATGACTAAATTTAATTCCTCATCCACTTAGGTCCCTTCCCATGATCCTAGTCATGTCTGTGTACCATAACATTTATTTGTATGTTGGTCGTGTTTTATGGCAATGTACTATGTTCATGATTGTGTACACTAGTCAGCTGCCTAGTTATACTGGTGTATGTGTACTCTCATTGAACATTCTAGGTCACTAGCACTGGATCACATGACATGTGGTATTCAAACATATCATGTGATATCTAACTCACATAGAAACCCTAGACACCACAACCAGGGGCATACAATCCTTCTATTTGTCAAATTATTGGGAATGTGGTTGGGTTTTTCACGGAATCATTGATCTATTATGTCTTCCTCTTTATATTGATCTAATAATTGAAATAACACCTTTAGTACATATAAAATCAATTGAATGATCTTTTTATCATTGATTAAATCCCTCTAGTGGCCGAAAATTGAATTTTGTTGAACCATAGTGGTTCCTTGTATACACCGTGCGCCTCCAATCATACTCAATCAGTCAAAAATCCAATATCCATGGGCACCATCCCCCAAATCCCATCTATCCCCATATTATCTATATATTCATTTCACAAAAATCTACCATCTATACGGGGGTCCAATCTCAGTGCTTACCACCCAAAAATAGTCTATTCCTTTTCCCGTAGTCCAATGATGATGAACACAAAGAATGTTGGGTTAAAAGATTGAAAAAATATTGTGAAACAATTGATGGCCAAGAATTCATGTCCAATGAATTAAAATATGTGATTTCTAGGATGATAAACATGGAAAAATAGATGTTAATCGAATAAATAAATAAATATGATACATTGGTTCATGGAAAGGATTAAATCGGGTGCATATAAAAGAAAAAAGATTTGATTATTATCAGTAGTTTAATAATATGTGACTAAATCTAAAAATGATGAGCACTACTTCAATTCAAATCATTTGTTGATGAAGAATGCACTATCTAATGGAGGAGGAAGATATGATGATATTGATGAATATTGATTCACCTAGAGTAGGAGCCTCATCGTCCTCAGATCTCAATCCACCAATGAGGAATATAAAATCCCTCCTCTCAATGTTCCCAGTGCTAATCATATAATCTTGTAAATATTATATAATATAATATTTATATAGTTTTTATGTTATCTCATTTAAAAAAATAAATACAATAGAAAATTTATTTTATTTAAATGCACCCACTAAAGGCCTATTATGAAAACATCCCATGTCGAACAACTTTTGGTCGCACCAAGATTAATCCTCCAATTTTTTTCAAATGTGGTCATAGTTTTTTTATCCGAGACTCCATTTAATAGATATCCCATTTTTTAGAAAAATTTTATTGGCATAATATTAAATATATTTACTATTTTCCTAAATTTAATTTCGAGCACACCATGACTTGGAATCAACTCTGTCTCAACACAAAGCTCTGAAAATATTTCTAGATTTTTTTCAAATTAATACAATGATAAAAAGAGAGCCTTATTTATTCTTTAATTCAAAATTTTCAACCTAAAAATGAGAATACTAAGAAAAAAGGTCAGGATACTGAGACATCATCTTTCACTCTCACTTCCATTAGCTCTCAAACATGCTCTCGTGTTTCCATAGCACATGAACCATGGGGATAGTCCATACATGTAGGGTCCTCTCCTACCAATCCTCAACCACCGCTGGGTGCTCTGAAATAGGGTTACCATCCTATATGTCTAGTTTTCCCATTTAGTTCATTTCTTTGGGGTAACACATAAATCTACCCAGATGCAACACATAGAAGGTGTCATGAAACCACTCCAATTGTGGGGTTTAGTCAAGGTGGTAGGAAACCTCACCAACCCTCTTTAAGATCACGAATGTCCGGATGAATATTGGGGATAACTTTCCTCCCCAATCAAAAATCAACAATCCTTATCATGGGAATTGTATTAAGAAAATAGGGTCTCCCTACTCGAACACCAGGTTCCTATGACATCAATCTGCATAACATTTTTGTCTTCTCTATGTGGTCCACATTATCTCATGAATGACATGAAACTTCTCCATCACCACCTACACTATCTATATCCAAATAATTTACACCTCTCCAATCATTTTCTTGCATAAGGTTGACCTATAGGATCTCCCGTACATGGCCTCAAAAGATGTCATACTAATATTGGAGTGATTGGTATTATTATACACAACCATTAACATTTAAAAATAGCCCTCCTAACTATGACTGAAGACTAAAACACAATCCATCATCTTATACTCTACCCCCTAGATAGTGCACTCCCTATTCCCATCTATCTTGGTATTAAAGGTTTTTCTCATACTAAAATGTGATCCAAATGCCTCATAAAGGACCTCAAAAAAATATGACATACACAACCCATCACGCTCTGACACAATAGTCAAGGGATCTCCATGAAGGTTAATGATCTCCTTCATGTAAAACATCCCCCAAACACTCCACAAAACTCCACTCCATTATAGTAGGGATGTGAACCAACATCATATGTTGGTAAAAATTCACTGAAATGGCATCATGAACTCTTATTCTTCACTGAATCTATATCACTAAGTCTAGGGATATTTCATCCCATTTCCACTAGGGGATCTTAAGAAGATACAATAAAACTATAATATACTGGCTCATAGAATTCACCAAGGGACAAGTGGGGAACCGATAAAGGAACTCATCTAGTCTCTCCCATAGACCATACCACAAAAATTGATGCTAAGCTTCTCTTTACAACTTACCTGCATCGGGATGTATATCCAAAGGAGATGTGTGAAACTCCCTCACCACCTAATATCGCATCCAGAATGGGACCACCATTCATCCCTATAAAATAATGATTTGATTACATCCTTCATAATATCCATCTCATGAATCTCTAGAGGATATATTGTATCATAATACATCACAATCGATGCCTCTCAACTAGGAATCTCTCACACAATGAAGGATTGTAGGGTTCAAACCATTGAATAATGAGATGATTCAAAATCCTCATAAATCAAGGAAAATTTTTGGGAAGATAACTTCTCAGGACACTCTTAAACCAAGTGAGCATGAGAAATCCTGATAATAGAATATAACACCATGTTTCTCTTCCAAAAAGTATATACAATCTCAGAGTCATAACACGATAGCAACTCCTTCTAGTGCCTCTATCTCAGGTTCATGTCTCTCTGTGTGAAGGAAAAACTAAGTCTCTGATGGTATGAGTTAAAAACAAAGTGCTCTTCTAGAATATAGTGACTTCACACACTCACAGTGAACACTACTTCTACCAAAAATAGGTTGTGAGTCTCGTAGTTATGCTAGTGTGGTATCAACTGCCTCGACACATATGTGATCGTTGTATACCTCTACATCAACAAATAGAAGAGCCCAACTCCTGGTGAATAAAAATATATTACGTACTCTATCTCCACCTTTAATAGTAACAAAATTTGATTACTCATCATCCTCAACCTAACCCCTTGATGGTTATCTAGTACTGATCAGTTCAGTTAAATGACTTCCCTTTTCATGTTAGAGTGCTCAAATGGGTTTCAATTAGAGAAGGTTCTTCCAAAATCCTCTTGTAGTACCCAATAAATCCTAGATAAATAGGCACATCTGATAGGATCATGAGTAGATCCCAAGAAAGTACTACATCAAACATCACAAAGTACAAAAAAAATCAATTCTATGAAATTATATACACAAGAATCTGAACCTCGTATTTCCAAAACTAGAAAATTAAGAGATTAACATAAAGTTTTTACTCCCAAATAAATTCTATGATTGACCTCAAGTGTTCTGAATTTTCTTATTATGACACACTTTATAAGAGTATGTCATCAATAAAGGAAAAAAAATTAGTCCTTGTAGACTATGAATATCCACTTCATCAAAACTTTAATCATTTTAGGACACTCATTACACAAAAATTCATTACCTAGAACAATTGCATTCCATAGAAACATCCCAATTCTAGATTTGAAATGTCAGCCGTGTGAACTCCAAACTGGTGGTATCTCTTCTTGAGAACATTCTCCGAGAACTAGCTCGTGCCTCTAAACTAATCAATGAGTTTTTAAGTCCCAAGAAAGGTGTACAAGTTCTTTACCATTTCACAGTTTAGATGATGATAATCCACAAACTTCCATAAATTCTCATCTACCTTTTTAGGAACAACATCATATTTAACTAGGGGGACACACTAGGTCTAATAAAACCCTTCTCTCAGATCTTATAAAACATCAACTATAGATCTTGAAGATTGGTATTGTCAATATGATCTATTGTAGAATATTTTGGAAAATTATCATAGTGAATGTAGAATAAGAACATCATATATCACATATGAGGTACTCCCATAACAACCATCACTACTAGAAAAAACAGGTATTTGCGACGGGTCATTTGCGACAGGATCCCGTCGCAAATGGCCTTTTGCGACGGGGGCCCATCGCAAATAGCCCATTGCGGAAAACGGCGTCGCAACAACAATTATTTGCGACGGGCCCGTCGCTAAAGACATTTTTTGTGATGGGGATCCTTCCCGTCGCAAATATTACTCCGTATATTTGTAAAAAACTTTTAAAATAGTAATTGTGATGGGCCCATCGCAAATAGTAATTGCAACGGGGCCCATCACAATTACTATTTTTAAAAAAAAAAATAAAACTATTAATAAATTATTTTTATGAATATAATAATAATACTATTTGCGACGGGCATAGTATCTCGTCGCAAATACTATAAAAAAATAAAAAAAATAAATTATTAATAAATTATTTTCATTAATATAATAATAATCCAATTATAATTCAAAAATAAAAAATAATAAAATATTAATAAATGATTTTAATTAATATAATATTAGAATTATAATTCACAAATAAAAATAATAAATTAGTAATAAATTATTTTAATTAATATAATAATAATAGAATTATAATTCAAAAATAAAAAATAATAGAATATTAATAAATGATTTAATTAATATAATAATATTAGAATTATAATTCATAAATTAAAAAATATTAATAAGTTATTTTAATTAATATAAAAATAATAAAATTATTTTACATTCAAATATTAAAATAATTCAAATATTACAAAAAAATATAATTAAATTATAATATTATAAAATTTTAATATATATATATATAATTTAATATTATAAAATATAAATAATATTATTATTCATATTAATATTGTTATTTCAAAATATAATATTATTAATATTTTATAATGAGACAGAAACTACGAATAGAAAAAAAATTCATATTTTGATTTAACAAACTTTATAACATAAAAACAAACTCTAATCTGAAGGAGGGGGGAGGGGGGATCTGCAGATGCTGGTGGAGGAAACTCCATCCCTAAAGCATGAGTGAGTCGGTGCATGTACTCCATCTTCTCATGTTGCTGCTGCTGCCATCGACTCATCTTCTCCTCGTACAGCTGTTGCTGGCGTCGACGCTCCTCCTCATGCTGCTGTTGCTGCTGACATATCTGCTCCTGCTCCTGTCGGAGACTCTCTATCAGTGCAGTCTGAGGTCGCAAATGATCCTCATACTGTGTAGCAGAAGAAGATGCACGAGCTCCTCTCGAGGTGGATGCCGACATCGCAGCACTGTCATAATAATCTCCGGGAGTCAGTCGAGAGCTGATACCAACTACCCGGCCCTTCCTGAAGGCATACTGGGTGGCCTGCATCCATGCCGCCTCATCAAACTGACGGCCAGTGGTCTGATCTGATGAATCAGACTGACTCTCAGGCCGGGTCTTTGACACTGCGGCCTCATATGACTCCTGTAGTCGCAATTTAAAATTAAAATTGTGAATATATTATATGCAGTTGATTTTTAAACTTGAAAACAAATAATACTGACCACGATGTGATGCTGACGATCACCTCTGAGCTCTCTAGTAGCAGGATCACTATACATCCTCCGATATACGTCGTACTCCGTAATATCGGGGTGCTCGACAGCCTATAAGAATAAAAAATACACTGTTAATATTTATAGTTATATAAAATATTTATAAATAATGTACGTACCAGATGTTGTCTATGAGTACTGAATGAACGACTCCCAGCTCGATGAGTCACCTACTGTCTCCCCCGATTCGGCTCCCCACCGATGATCTCCTCTGAAAGGCACCACTCAACCAGTGCGCACATAATCCATCCCATACATGGGATGAAATGTACTCTGGTCGGTGTGCTCTACATGACTCGTCAAAATCTGACACTCCTGCTTTCTTCGTGGCAGCTTTTCTTAAATTGTGCAAAAACTCACGAAAGCGATCACGCATGGCCACCTCCCATGCCTCGTGGATGGCGTCACGCATGGTATCCTCAGTCGAATACCATAGACCCTACAAATAAACCAAAATATCAAGTTAGAAATGAAATAATTTTCAAAATAAAAATTATTTATTTACGTATGTACCAACCAATGGCCGAACATGGCCTGCTGCACATCAATGGGAATCTTCTCCCATGTGGTCCACGGCTGAGAGAAATAGTTGCGCAAAATAGCGCTGCCCTATCCGACTACTATATGCGGAAAACTGTAAAAATAATAAAAATTTATTATGTGAATAGATTAATGAAATCTTAGTCAAATCCACAGGTTAACACACAGGTTATCACACCTCCGTGTGCGTGGATCAAACCCAAGACGTGGATGTCGCTCGGGGACGGGGTCGGGAATCATCAATCGTGCAAGACTGCGCCCCCTCTGCGTACTCCCTAGAGCGCCTGCAGGCTGAGGATCATCTGCCAGCAACTCATCCGCATCGAAAGGCAGGTCAGCATCCGCCAAATCACGAAATGTGTCGTTGTCCATCTAAAACAGAAAATGTTAATGTTGTTAGCAAATAATTGATAATTACTATTATATATACATATATATATATTATGATTGTATATAACTACCATGTAATTCTATCAGTGTTCATCTTCATTATCATCTTCATATATGTCAATGTCATCTTCATATTCCTCCTCAACATCATCGATATCCATTTGAGTTCCAGTTGCTTCATCTCTTACCATTTCAAATTCATATGTGACATCATTAACATCATCTTCATCACTGACTCTTAAATGTGGGGTGTCGTCATCGATACTCATGTCTCTTTGTAAAAAAGATTGATTTTGAGTACTCTCTTGAAAAACTTCAATTCTTTGCACATCAGTGAAAACACATTCACTTTGACTAAACTGATTGTCTTGAATTTTGATTTTTATTACACTCCACCAATCAGTCAAGTCTCTTGATGTAGCATAGTACTTTTCATAATAAATTTGATGTGCCTTTTGAGCCAATAAGAATGGTTCATTTACTGTGAGAACAATTTTACATTTAATATTGATGATTCCATGAGTCGGATGAACACGCACGCCTCTCTCTGTATCCAACCACCGATATTTGAACATGGTTATGTAATGTTGTCCAAGATAACAGAGTTCAATGATTTCATCAAGTATGCCATAAAATTCAACTTCATTTTCTTGATGATGATATCCTCTAAAGCTAACTCCACTGTTCATTGTTATTTTTGATTCCCCATATGCATGTGTGTGAAATCGAAATCCATTCACCACATATGCATTATAAGTTTTAACAAGTTTGGAAGGTGGGTTACTCAATATACACAGCCGTTTGTCAATTTTATCACCATGTCGAGACACCTGAAATTTTTTGAAATAATTATCAATATAGTAAACTATACATTGAATGAGTTGCTAAAAGATAAAGAATTTATGTTACCAGTTTTTGAAACCACTGAGAGAAATATTTCTGTTGGTGTTCTTCGAGAGCAGCTGCTGTAATTTGTGGAATTTGTTTCTTGATAGGATTATCATACAACCTATAAAAAACAAAGTTATTTACTATAACATAAATGATAGAATAAGTGATATAAACACTTACAGTACAACTGATTTCATCTCTTCACAGTTGAGCAGAACATACGTATGAGCTCTGTGATGTTCATCATCCGAAAGCCAGTGTTCAGAAACTCCACCAAAACCAAGATATGGCTGGTTGAAAACAGATAATTGATTGTCGATTTCATCAATATTCCTCTGGTTCCATCCCATTCGGTTGTGTTTTGAAGGATACTCAGATTCAAAATAATGGGAGCAGAAAAAAGATATTTCCTCTTGGAAATAAGCTTCTGTAATAGATCCTTCTATAGATGCTTTGTTATGTACTTTTCATTTCAATTTTTGCATGCATCTTTCAAATGGGTACATCCATCGAAACTGTACTGGACCTCCACATTTGGCTTCATAGGGAAAATGTAACATCAAATGTTCCATTGAGTCGAAGAAAGACAGCGGAAATATTTTTTCCAGTTTACATATAATTACAACAACATCTTCTTCAAGTTTGCATAGAGTATCATAATCTGCTGTAGCCGCACAAATTTCCCAAAAAATTGAGACATGTCTGTTATGGAATCCCAAATCACAGAATTCAACAGACCTCTTAATCCAATGGGTAGAAGTCTTTCCATTATAACATGACAATCATGACTTTTTAATCCAGTAATATGACCATTCCTTACACATCTACCCAAATTGGAAGCACAGCCATCTGGAAGTCTCAAATCTGCAATCCACTGACAAAATAATAAACGATTTTCTTTAGACAGTGTATAAGATGCTTTTGGTTTCAGTAACCTTTCTGTTCTGACATTCTCAAATAGTTGCAGTTCTGGACGCCTACAAATTTGGGCAAGATCTAAACGTGCATTTACATTGTCTTTTCTCTTTCCTGGCATATCCAAAACTGTATGAAACAAATTATCAAAATAGTTCTTCTCAATATGCATGACATCCAACATGTGGCGGACCAACAAATCAGACCAATATGAAAAATCCCAAAATATGCTACGTTTAATCCAATTGTGTTCTTTCCCAAAACCAGAAATTTTCTGTTGGTTTATTGTGGGACCAAAAGTGATGGGAGGTAATGAAAATACAACTGGTTTTAACTCCAAACTTGATAGCATTTTTGGAGGTCCATCCCCTTCAACTGTTTCTTTTCTGAAATGAGATCTGTTTCAGCAAAAAGGATGATCAGCTGGAAGAAATATGCAATGACAGTCAAAATAACAAGGTTTCTTTCCATGAATGAGCATAAATGCTTTGTTCTCTCCCATACAGTAAGGACATGATTTCTGACCATGTGTACTCCAGCCAGATAACATCCCATAAGCCGGGAAGTCACTAATTGTCCACATCAATGCTGCTCTCTGTATGAAATTCTATTTCATAGCAACATCATATGTACTGACACCAGTACTCCACAATAAACTTAATTCATCAATCAATGGTTTCAAATAAACATCAATATTTTTCTTCGGATGTCTTGGAATTAGTAAAGTCAAAAAGATATATGGCTCTTTCATCAACATCCAAGGAGGTAAATTGTACGGAGTTAAAAAAATAGGCCAACATGAATATTGACTACCATAAGATCTGAATGGACAAAAACCATTAGTGGAAAGGCCCAGTCGAACATTTCTATCTTTTAAATCAAAGGATGGATGCACTCTATCAAAATGTTTCCATGAATCACCATCGGTTGGATGATTCAAGCTTTTATCGGTTGAAATATTCGCTTTATGCCATGACATCATTGTCGTTGTATTCTTAGACATGAATAAACGCTGAAGTCTGGATGTAATCGGAAAATGTCTCAACTGTTTTACAAGAATCAAACAAGACTTCCCATGTTGCCCTTCTTTATATCTCAATTGCCCACATGTGGGACAACTATCCAACGACTCATTTTCTCCAGAATATAAAATGCAGTCATTTGAACATGCATGAATCTTCTGACAAGTAAGTCCGAAATTTCGAACCAGCCTCTTACTCTCATAGTAATTTCCAGGCAAAACATTTCCTTCGGGTAACAGTGTTTTAAGAAAAGAAAATATCTGGTCAAAATAGGTGTTTGACATTCCGTTATCTGATTTGATAGCCATAAATTTTGCAACTGCTTCTAATTTTCTCATCTTGCAGCCAGGATACAATGCATCCTCAGCAGACCTCAACAACTCATAAAATTCAGACGGTGCCAACGTAGGATTTCAATCTATATCAGTCGGAGTTTCTGTATGTTGAACAGATGAACCTGCAACATCATGTACTAAATCTTGAAACCGGGATGGATCCGGAATCAAGTTGGTATCACCTACTCTGGAACTGCATTCACCGTGTTGATACCAAAAAAGATAATCTGGTTGAAAACAAAAACACAAGAGATGTCCCCCCACTTTGTCAAAGGTGTCAAACGTTCTCAATGCACATTTTCTACAAGGGCATTTTATTTTGCCTTCTGAAACAAATTTTGGATTTGATGCCGCAAATGATAAAAAATTCTCCACACCCTCTATATATACTGGATTTAAACCAGAACCGGTTGGATTTCTACGTTGATTTATCCATATGCGGTCATCTAATAATGACTGTTGACGACCTCGTTGTTCCATATTTTTCTATAAAATATAAAAGCATTACAGGTTTTGAATAATTTGTTAGAAAAAACACTCAAGCAAGGATTGAATATGTTGAGAATAAAGCAAAACCTATTACAAACATTGATAATTTTAATATTATATTGATTTTTTATTTTTTTAATAATACTAATATAATTTTTTCATAAATATTAATTATATAATAATAACATTATTACATTATTAGTATATTTTATTTTTAATATTAAAATAATATAATTTTCTATATTATATACAATTCTCCTTTCATCTGTGTGTTTAAAATTCTGTCTCCACATGTAATATTTGCATTCACTTTCACCTCTCCATTGGCGAGTAGGTTGATAATTTTGAAAAAAAATGCAAATATTACATGTGGAGACAGAAAACACACAGATGAAAAGAGAATTGTATATAATATAGAAAATTATATTATTTTAATATTAATAATAAAATATACAAATAATGTAATAATGTTATTATTCCTAATTATTGGTAATTATTCCAAATTATTGGTAATTATTCCAAATTATTGGTAAATATTGGTAAATATTGGTAAATATTGGTAATTATTGGTAAATATTGGTAAATATTGGTAAATATTGGTAAATATTGGTAAATATTGGTAAATATTGGTAAATAGTGGTAAATATTGGTAAATATTGGTAAATATTGGTAAATATTGGTAAATATTGGTAAATATTGGTAAATATTGGAAAATATTGGAAAATATTGGAAAATATTGGAAAATATTGGAAAATATTGGAAAATATTGATAATTATTGGTAATTATTACTAATTATTACTAATTATTACTAATTATTACTAATTATTACTAATTGTTACTAATTATTACTAATTATTACTAATTATTGGTAATTATTACTAATTATTGGTAATTATTACTAATTATTGGTAATTATTGGTAATTATTACTAATTATTGGTAATTATTGGTAATTATTGGTAATTATTGGTAATTATTGGTAATTATTGGTAATTATTGGTAATTATTGCTAATTATTGGAAATTATTACTAATTATTGGTAATTATTACTAATTATTGGTAATTATTCCTAATTATTGGTAATTATTACTAATTATTGGTAATTATTACAAATTATTGGTAATTATTACTAATTATTACTAATTATTGGTAATTATTGGTAATTATTACTAATTATTGGTAATTATTACCAATTATTGGTAATTATTACGAATTATTGGTAATTATTACCAATTATTGGTAATTATTAATAATTATTACTAATTATTACTAATTGTTACTAATTATTGGTAATTATTGGTAATTATTACTAATTATTGGTAATTATTACTAATTATAACTAATTATTACTAATTATTGGTAATTATGGGTAATTATTGGTAATTATGGGTAATTATTACTAATTATTGGTAATTACTACTAATTATTGGTAATTATTACTAATTATTGGTAATTATTACTAATTATTGGTAATTATTACTAATTATTGGTAATTATTACTAATTATTGGTAATTATTACTAATTATTGGTCATTATTACTAATTATTGGTCATTATTACTAATTATTGGAAATTATTACCGATAATTACCAATAATTAGTCATAATTTACTAATTACCAATAATTATCCATAATTAGTAATAATTACCAATAATTAGTAATAATCACCAATAATTAGTAATAATTAATAATAATTAGTAATAATTAGTAATAATTAGTAATAATTACCAATAATTAGTAATAATTACCAATAATTAGTAATAATTACCAATAATTAGTAATAATTACCAATAATTAGTAATAATTAGTAATAATTAGTAATAATTACCAATAATTAGTAATAATTACCAATAATTAGTAATAATTACCAATATTTAGTACTAAATAGTAATAATTACCAATAATTACCAATAATTAGTAATAATTACCAATAATTTGTAATAATTACCAATAATTAGTAATAATTACCAATAATTAGTAATAATTACCAATAATTCGTAATAATTACCAATAATTCGTAATAATTAGTAATAATTTGTAATAATTGGTAATAATTACCAATAATTAGTAATAATTACCAATAATTAGTAATAATTACCAATAATTAGTAATAATTACCAATAATTAGTAATAATTACCAATAATTAGTAATAATTGCCAATAATTAGTAATAATTACCAATAATTAGTAATAATTACCAATAATTAGTAATAATTACCAATAATTAGTAATAATTACCAATAATTAGTACTAATTACCAATAATTAGTAATAATTACCAATAATTAGTAATAATTACCAATAATTAGTAATAATTACCAATAATTAGTAATAATTACCAATAATTAGTAATAATTACCAATAATTAGTTATAATTACCAATAATTACCAATAATTACCAATAATTACCAATAATTCGTAATAATTAGTAATAATTAGTAATAATTATTAATTATTACCAATAATTAGTAATAATTACCAATAATTAGTAATAATTACCAATAATTCGTAATAATTACCAATAATTAGTAATAATTACCAATAATTAGTAATAATTACCAATAATTAGTAATAATTACCAATAATTAGTAATAATTACCAATAATTAGTAATAATTACCAATAATTAGTAATAATTACCAATAATTACCAATAATCACCAATAATTACCAATTATTACCAATAATTAGTAATAATTAGTAATAATTAGTAATAATTATTAATTATTACCAATAATTAGTAATAATTACCAATAATTAGTAATAATTACCAATAATTAGTAATAATTACCAATAATTAGTAATAATTACCAATAATTAGTAACAATTACCAATAATTAGTAATAATTACCAATAATTAGTAATAATTACCAATAATTAGTAATAATTACCAATAATGAGTAATAATTACCAATAATTACCAATAATTAGTAATAATTAGTAATAATTACCAATAATTAGTAATAATTACCAATAATTAGTAATAATTACCATTAATTAGTAATAATTACCAATAATTAGTAATAATTACCAATAATTAGTAATAATTACCAATAATTAGCAATAATTACCAATAATTACCAATAATTACCAATAATTAGCAATAATTACTAAATAATTACCAATAATTAGTAATAATTACCAATAATTACCAATAATTACCAATAATTACCAATAATTACCAATAATAAGTAATAATTACCAATAATTAGTAATAATTACCAATAATTAGTAATAATTAGTAATAATTAGTCACAATTAGTAATAATTAGTAATAATTAGTAATAATTAGTAATAATTACCAATAATTACCAATATTTTCCAATATTTACCAATATTTACCAATATTTTCCAATATTTTCCAATATTTACCAATATTTACCAATATTTACCAATATTTACCAATAATTACCAATATTTACCAATATTTACCAATATTTACCACTATTTACAAATATTTTCCAATATTTTCCAATATTTACCAATATTTACCAATAATTACCAATATTTACCAATATTTACCAATATTTACCAATAATTTGGAATAATTACCAATAATTTGGAATAATTATCAATAATTAGGAATAATAACATTATTACATTATTTGTATATTTTATTATTAATATTAAAATAATATAATTTTCTATATTATATACAATTCTCTTTTCATCTGTGTGTTTTCTGTCTCTACATGTAATATTTGCATTCTTTTTCAAAATTATCAACCTACTCGCCAATGGAGAGGTGAAAGTGAATGCAAATATTACTTGTGGAGACAAAATTTTAAACACACAGATGAAAGGAGAATTGTATATAATATAGAAAATTATATTATTTTAATATTAATAATAAAATATACTAATAATGTAATAATGTTATTATTATATAATTAATATTTATGAAAAAATTATATTAGTATTATTAAAAAAATAAAAAATCAATATAATATTAAAATTATCAATATTTGTAACAGGTTTTTCTTTATTCTCAACATATTCAATCCTTGCTTGAGTGTTTTTTCTAACAAATTATTCAAAACCAGTAATGCTTTTATATTTTATAGAAAAATATAGAACAATGAGGTCGTTAACAGTCATTATTAGATGACCGCATATGGATAAATCAACGTAGAAATCCAAACGGTTCTGGTTTAAATCCAGTATATATAGAGGGTGTGGAGACTTTTTTATCATTTGTGGCATTAAATCTAGAATTTGTTTCAGAAGGAAAAATAAAATGCCCTTGTAGAAAATGTGCATTGAGAACGTTTGACACATTTGACAAAGTGGGGGGACATCTCTTGTATTTTGGTTTTCAACCAGATTATGTTTTTTGGTATCAACACGGTGAATGTAGTTCCAGAGTAAGTGATACCAACTTGATTCCGGATCCATCCCGGTTTCAAGATTTAGTACATGATGTTGCAGGTTCATCTGTTCAACATACAGAAACTCCGACTGATTTAGTACATGATGTTGCAGGTTCATCTGTTCAACGGTTAAATAGTTATTTGCGACGGGCCCCGTCGCAAATAATAACCCGCCGACATACTATTTGCGACGGGGGTATATTCCTGTCGCAAATATCTTTTACCACCACCGGTTATTTGCGACGGGCAGTTACCGCCCGTCGTAAATAACTTTCCCGCGATTTGGCTCGCAAAGCGCGCCATTCCTTTTGCGACGGGGAAAGCTAACCCGTCGTAAATAACTACTTATTTGCGACGGGGGAATTCCCCCGTCGCAAATAAGTTTCTAACGAGACTATTTGCGACGGGATTTATCCCCGTCGCAGATAACCCGTCGCAAATACCCATTTTTCCTGTAGTTCATGGGAAATAAATCCATAAAATTGTCCACAATATATAGAATTATTAATTATATAGACCATGTTAAACCATGATATACACTCAATAACTGATCGGTGTAGGGGTGCAGCCTTCTGCTTGAAAAAACCCAATCATCCCGCAATGATATCTCTCTCTCCCACAAAGGATAATTTCACCCCCCCAATGTAAAAGAGTTTTAATAATCAATTGTGATAGTATATATGGTCTCATACCATAAATAACTAGTCCAAACACATGATAAAATCATAAGGTTTCGTCATTATAACCCAAACGTCCCATGTGAATGTCTCTCCAAGAAGTGATAGATTCAACGTCTGGTAGATAAAAGAGATCGAAGAAGCATTACTCATATGGACCTCAAGGAAAAGCAGTTTGGATACTGTATCAAATTGGAGCTCCATAATTCACACCAGGATTAATGATATGAATGAATTACTCAATCCTATTTCTATTATTATATATTTAAGAGTAGAATAAACATTGGTCACCCCTCTAATCATATTTTGGGATGCCGAGTCATATTTCTCCATCCCCTCCAGCTACCCTTGACCCTGACTACTAGCTCCATTAGCCTGAAACAGGAATCCAAGTGGTTGTGGTTGAAGTATCTCATAATTTCATCTAACACATATAGCTCCTCATCCTGGATCCCCACATACTCATCTTCCAACTCCACTTGATGGGGGCATGGCGTGCCCTTTCTGGAGAGATCCAACATAGTAGTACTTATGTCGTGGTTTTCCATCTGTTATCTTCCTACCCCCCCCCCCCCTCGAAATACCTACTTAGAAAATCTTGTTCCACATGACCTAGACATCATATTCATAGAAACACTACACCATGGGATGTCATGGTCCCTTAAATAGTCCTTGTTACACATTACCACATGCATGATTTTGATACTGGGAAGATCTCCCTCATCAATATCTTACTGATTGTTTATTTCTAGGTTTTGTAGATGGCTCTACCCTAAGACTCCCACTACAATATTCAATTTCCTAGAATCCCTCTAAAAATAACATCTCCATCACTAATAACCACTCTGACACTATGAAATAAGTGGGAGTGTATAGTGATAAGACGCATGCATGGATGTCTTTGTGGAAAACATGCTCAAACTTATACACACAGATGTATCCTTTAGGAATCATCCTAATGGAATTTCGTGTATGTTATATGAATCTCGTGGAATTATTTGAGACTATCATACCTCACTATTTTACCTACAGAAACTCTTGAATTTGAATTGACTTAAAGAATGAGTGGTTGTAATACTTAATAAATATCTACTAGAATTAAGCCCATGAGGGTGTTGAATCATCATGTATTAGAATAATTGGACTCCACTATCACCAAGATACTCATTGGAAATAGATGACTGTAAGTGAAACCACTTGATCATTTTGTTTCTAGATAATACTGAAAACATGGATCACTGACTCTAGCCAATCCCATACCTCATGGTGATATGGATCACTACGGAACCTCAGTAGCCTCTAGCACTATAAATTCTAGAGTTTCCAATGCTTCCACGCATCCTCAACCTACTCTACTGGTACTGAATAACACTCTACGAGCGTGATTTATTCTAAATTTCTACATGGATTAATGATCTCATGTGATGGATCCTTAACTATGTACCCATCACTTGTTAAATCATCATCATGATCTAGAATTCATAACCAATCTAGTTGTCTTCATGGAGGAATCATGAAAATTAAATGAAAATGTATCATGATCCGATGGGAATATATATATATATGGAACTAAATAAATAAAAATAGTAAAAATATTTAATCCTATACGATGAATATATTGTTAATCCCCAATACAAATGTCTCAGTTTTATGATTGGTCAAGTAGGTAGTATGAGTCGTAGTGAGTGGATATATCAGCCTTTGCATCAACTCTAAGAACACTATCCGGAAATACATTCTTCAAACACTTTGAAACTATTTCTATAAATCCAAACCATATCATTATATTAGGAAAAACCCCAAAACTATTCCATGTAATGAATGGATTTTATACCAATTAGTCGCAACTTGGCCTAAGGGGGCTCAAGCCTCAACAACACCAATCCCGCCTCTATAGGCAAGGCTCTAGGAAAAAATCATTTAAATGCATAACTAATATTGGATACCATTTCCTAATGTACATATAGTTATGTACCCAACCATATACATCAGTATTTAAGGATGAATAACAATAAAATATGAAACATCTGGACAATCAACCATACATGTAAAACATCTAGGTATTATAAGAGTACGGTAGTAAAATATGAAAATTGTAAAAACTAAATGATTAAACAGATTGATTCACAACCTATAAAAATGAGAAAGTTAATGTGTTGAGAGGGTTTGAATCCATATCTCCAATCCTCAGCCACTATATGTATTCAAATGCACTAGGGTATCCATATGATTCTATTTAATAATCATCAACCTATCCATAATCTATTGAATAAAAAACACATGTGGGAAATTCTCTTCTACATGTGATTATATATATAACTAGTAGGACATCCCATAAGATGAAGGAGAAGTATTAAGAGACATGATGTAAGTAAAAACTCATCTTATAAAAATAACCTAAATCCACATAGATTATACATTTATATATATATTTGATCATAAAATATACCTAGATGAGAGAAAAAATGGGATCTCTATATCACATCCCATTATAGGAAAAGTGTCTTCCATTAGTTCCAAGAGGCCCATCATTGATTACAAACATCTCACATGTTTTTTAGTAGAAAGATTCACGTCAAAACACACTTAACCACTATATAACAATGTCTATGGGAGATACGTTCTAGGTATAGGACTCCTGACATGGTAAAATATGAGGGTTCCCCTAAAATATTCAATAGAGGACTTATGCCTTGTCCTAATAGGAGAGTTACACACTAGTGAATGAGGATACATGGCATGACTCTACTGGAGGGTACCACTCCTATAGTTGATAGAGGACCCATTCAATTTCCCAGTATAATGGTGTCACTCTAGTGGTCAAGAACCCATAGCTTGACTCTGTAGGAGGCTTCCAAATTGATAGTAGATAAATGACCCATGTCTTGTCCTGACAGGATTGTGATACTCAAGTGGTCGAGGGCCCATTCCCGAACATTGCAAGATGGTGACACTCTTTTGAATGATATAGGACCAATTCCACGACCCAACATGAGAGTACCACTATGATAGTAAAAAATAGACCCATTCCATGTTTTAGTAAGAGGGTTCCACACTAGAAATTGAGGAACCATGCCCTGAATCCGTAGAAGGGTGCCACTATGATAGTCAATAAAGGACCCATTCCATGTCTCAATGGGAGGTTACCACCCTATTGTTCAAGGACCCATGCCATGAATTCACAATAGTGTGCTAATATGATATTAAATAGAGGACCCATGCCATATCCCAGCATTAAGGTTCAACTCCAGTGCTCGATGACTCATTCCCTAACTATATATTAGGGTGCCACTATGATTGATATATAGAAGACACATTCCATGTCCTAGATAGAGGGTTCCACTATAATGCATCTGATGATCCTTCTTAATCACTTCTATCATAGATAATTTCCTAATAATGTTTTATAATCATAAAATATTCCATCATATCTCAGAAGCCACTAAAAATTACACCATAGTGTTCTATATAGAAAAAATCTCAAGACATGATACTCTAAGAGAAAAATCCACTAATAAATGAAGGCGATACGAGAGGAAGGTGTTCCTTCAAAAGGAGGGTACACAACTACTATGGGACCCACACTGAATATGGTCCTATTATGTTTTCTATCCATTTCCCCCAAGAGTATGACAATCACATCCCATGTTTCCCAACATGGAATGTAAGAGGACCACATGGTGTGCGTCATCCACAGAGGGTCCTACCCATGCCCTGATTCGTGTCTGTGTATGGTATATGTGTCTGTTTACCTTTGACATGTTCTATGGAAATCTAGTCTGGTCATGTCCATGTACATTGAATGTGTGCATGGCCATTCTCATGTTTTTATACACATATAGTATATTTCGGATCATTAGAACTAGATCTCTTGGAGTGTGGGTGTCCAACACAATGTCTAATGTTTAATATAGTTGGAAGAACTAGCCATTGTTTCTAGGGGCTTACATTTCATGTGTTCATTAGAATAAATGATGAGTATTATTGTTGTTCATAGAATCTCATATCCACTATGCATTACTCCAAATCGACCTCTTCTACAAAAATCACACCACTAGGACATTCAAAATCAAAGGAATGTGGATCTGATAATCGATTCTGGCCCTTTGATACCCAGATATCATATTTTTTTATCCACATTGGTTCTTAGAATTCCCTACATTCCTACCATCATAGTCAATCTGTCCCATATCCAAGATCCATAGGAATCATCACCCAAATCCAAAAAAAATTGGATCCATCCCCAAATCATTAATACGTTCATCAAACATAAATATGCGGTTTATTCAGGTGTCCGATCATTCTTGGTTCAACATAGAAATAGTTGAATCACGTCCCTCTGGTCCAATGATGAAGAACGTGAAGAACCATGGAGTAAAATCCAATAAACAAGGGGGGAACAATATTTTTCCAAACATTATTAGACAACAAATTCAAATTGGAGATATTCGTGGTGAGAAACATGGAACCCCATAGATTTATTGAATAAATAAATAAATTTGATACAGGTGATCACGTAAAAAAAATGTATAAAAAGATCAAAGATATAGATTTGATTATGTTAAATATTTTAATCATAAGGTAATAAATCAATAAATGGTTACACCTACCTAAATTTGAATCTTCTGTTGATGAAGAACATACACTCCATCATAGTTGGATGATCTGCTACATTCTTGGCATCATGATTCGCCTTGTTTAAGAGGTCTTTCATACTCTAATCTCATCCAATAATTAATAAAATTTAATTCCTTTTCCCAATGATCCATGTTTTATATATATAACCCAATTTTTTTCTATAATAGCATATTTATAGAGATTTCTTTTGAGGACTTCTAAATAAAATATATAATTTATTTTATTTAAACACACCATCCAAAGGACACATTTTCATAATTCCCCACACCAATAAAATTTATTTTCCCCACGGGTATACCACATGTTTCAGATTCGAATATTGTCTCTGATTTTTGATTTGAGGCTTCATTTGAGATATATCCCATTATTCTTATAAACTTATGCACTCGTAATATAGAATATATTTAATATTTTTAGATAAGTAATTTTGGGAACATCAGGCCTCAAAATAAACTTCTATATAATCCATTATCTCTAGAAATATTTCCATATATATTTCATAGTCATAAAAATAAAAAAAGGGTTAATAAATCCTTAAACTATAAAGGTGAAACAATCCTTGACCTCAATCCAATTTGATGTCGTCAACCATTTTCTCCCCCAAATCCCTATCTCAACGTTCATGGTCATGAAAATAACCCTAAAAAGATTCCATAGAGGCATAATTATAATTGATTATTAGTTTTAGGATTTAAATTAAAAATTGAAGTAAATAGAATTAATTTAATGTAATTATTCACCCATAAAGGCAAACAACCCTACGCCTAATGCCAATAATGGTTATGTTATGACTAGGGAAAACCCCACATTATAGACTAAAAATAGATCTCATATTTCTGATGAATGACTCAATTTAAGAGTTATTTCACATTTTTAGGAAAAATATATAAGTGTGGTATTAATATATTTAATATTTTTTAAACACCAATTTCTAGCTCATCGAGCCTCTAAATCTCATGTCATCTCAGTGTCTAGATCTATGAAATACTCCATATAATATTCTGAATTAATACATGGAAAAATAATATTCATTTCATTTTATATCATTTAAACATGAAACCTTTTATTTTAATCTCCAGAAAATATCATTTGAAGCTTAAGCACAATAATTAATTTATAATTTTCTGCATCGATTTTATCAAAAAAAAATTGGCATTATTATATAATGTTAATTATTCTAACTCCAAATGGAAAATAAATTTTCCAAATTTCATTTATATAAGTGCATAAATATATATTAAAATTAATCTTGTAGTTGTGAAAGAAAATTGGGATTCCAATGATAAAATTTTCAGAAGTATTTAATGATTTAATATCAAAATTCAATATGATTTATATTATAGGGAACCGAATTGGATTATTAAGGATTTAATTGAACTTATTTTAATTTTAAAGAATCTTAAAAAAAATTAATCTCATAAATACTTGAAATGAAAATGTATATTTTTAATAAAAATCATCATTTTCACTATTTATAATATAATTAAACATGTGAGATTAAACTCAAAAATTAAATGTAATATAATTTATACATGTTAATTCCTTAAATTAATTAAATATTTTATAATAAATTCTGTAAAATTTTCAAAAATTTAATTTATAATTTTTTCAAAATATCTAATAAAAATTATTTTTTAAGATAAAATTATTTTCTAATAATATTTAGACTTCAATAAAAACTAACTACATTTATATAAATATATATTTTTTATATAAAACATTTATAATTATTAGTAAAAATATTATACTTCCTATTCATAAATACATGTCTAATGGCTAAAATACAATGGTCATGTATAAATAATATTATTAATAGTGTATCCAGATTTTTTAAAGCATGATGTCATGTGTAATGAATGTTATAGAGGAGTTTTAAATTATTTGAAAAAAAATCATTAAAACTCAGGTGTTAAAATATCAAGGTCTTAGTAGTAATAATTTTTATTAATATAATGATTTAACTGATCATGGTTTCTTATTACGTTATCAATGATTAAATAATGTGTTTTATAGAAATTATATTTTTACATGAAGAAATAAAAATTGTATATTTTGGGAATTTATAGTTTCAATTAAGGAATTATTTTTGATAATATAAAAAATTTAAAAAAATTTAATATTTTAATAAAATATTCTTATTAGATAATATTTATTTATAAAAAAATTGATAAAGTATGTTAATGAAGTCCAGTGTAATTTTTAAAGGGTCTAGAAAGTGGTAAATATAATAAAATATTGTATTTTTTGTGAATATGGATTTTAATTAAAATTGAAATGTTTCATATTTAATCAATTATTTTGATAAAATAAATACTCTTTTGGAAATTATCACGTAAAAATTATCCAGTGGTATATTTATCATAAATTTTTATGATAGATTGATTTTTTGATAAAAAATAAATACAATATAATTATACAGTATTTATTAGGACATAATGAAAGATAAAAAGTAATTTAATAAATAAAATAACTGTCCTAAATTATGTTTCCCCTTTAAAATATTGATTATTTTATGTTCTTTGACAAAATTTATCCACCCTTAATGAATCCACCAAGAACATATACTATATGTTAAGGATTTAAATATAATTATTTATGAAAAAGACAGACTTACACATCATCAAGTAATTTTTTTTTATTTCAATTATTAGACATATAAAATAATAAAACCAATTTTATATGGTGTAAATCATGGTCACAAACCATTGGATATTTTATTTATCTTATTATTTTATGATGAAGAGTCAAAAACATATGTTTTTAAATTAATAAAAATTCCCCACACTTTGAATATAAAAATGAACCCAAACTCCCATTCATACTCAATCAATACTACTTAAGAAATAATGTACTCTTCATTTACCTCTCTAAATCCCTCTTAATGTGTTCCTATTATCTTTAGAAGACCCTACCAGTCATTTATAAATGCCCCTCAAGGTAAGGCATCAACTTCTACTCCTCTTTATTAATGTTCATGATTTGAATTATACCCTTTTAATTTCCAAATTTTAACCATTTTAATGTTTTTTTTACACATACCATTATGGTGTTTGTCATTTCCATGTAAATATAGACCAGGTTTCAGTCACATTAAACCCTTTATTGAATCATTATGTACTCCAGTTATGCAACTGAATTTATCCTATGATTTTCCATTCCATATATTTAATAGTGTATTTCCTTCCCTATTTACTCTTAAGGGTATTCACATAGATATACATATCCTTTATTTATTTTGTACTACTATTTATGTAAGACAGATTCCTTAATCATGAGATTAAAAGTGATAAATATAATTATTATGTTGTATGATCAATATGACAGAAAATTGCATGTACATGATTTGAATGCGAAGAGTGTGCCTAAAATTATATATCCCTTTAATTCATTAGGTAATGTTTTTATCTCCAAAGATACCATGTATGGTTTATGAGAGGTTATCCTAAGTGAACTATGTGATGAACTATCATTGGTTTTCCATGACTTAAGTTTATGATTCCATGATTTATGTTGTTTCCAAATTTTTATGTTTCATTGAGGTTCTCATCTTATATCATGCTTCAATGTTGATGTACCTAAATATCATCTATTTATGTCACATTGATATCCCTCCAGACTAAAATTTATTAATTTCATCACATTCTGATTTGATTATTCCATTATCAGGCTTTAAACATCATACCTTTCATATGTTGTTCCCCCGGTTAACCCATGCAGTATTATAAATTCAATGAAATATGAGGGAATGTATTAATGTTTTTAAATAATGTAACAATTTTTATGTTTCATGTTAATGTTCGACATGCCTAATTTAAAAAATCCAATATTACTTATAATATTTTGTGATTGTAGTAAGTGTTTATTTATGTAATAAATCATCAATTAATTTGTATTAAAATATCAGTTTTCATAATCGCCGTAAAATTCAATGTGTGCTATCATAGATGAATCTGACCCTTGTGATGATCATTGTTGACAAAAACTAAATACATGAAGAGAAAAATAATTCCTTCTGGTGAAGGAAAATAATTCACCTATATTATAAAGAGCATTTGGGGGAGGGATATCTCTATTTTTTGACATATTTATCTCCCTATTTAGTTATTCTTAATGAAGGAATGAAGCTAGGGCTCGCAAAAAATATCATAAACATGTTTGTATAGTACTGCGGCAAGAAAATATATAATTTCATAGGGAAACTTTTTATTTCCGTTATTCCCAGGGAACCCCCTGTATAAAAAATAATAATTTTATTATTATTAACATAACATTTTCTAAATTGAGAGATAAATTTAAAAATGTTTTCTTGAATAAATAAATTAATTTTTATTAGAAAAATATCTAATATATAATTTCTCATGAGACCAAAAAACTAATTCTTCCAATTCTTCTCAATAATTATTTTTCCTTCAATAATTACAATATAATTATTTAAATAATTGCATCTATATTATTCACTAATGAATATATAATTATTATATTCAACGAATTAGAGAATAATTATTTATTAATCCTTCATATAACTAAATTAATATTTTATTAAAATTAAATTATAATAGAATAAATAAATACAGTATATTCAAATAATTAAATAAATAATTACCATGGGAGTAATTTCTTTTTAAAAATTCAACCCACATATATATTATCATTAATTGATATTGAGTGACCATTTTTTATCAAACCAATACAAATAATTATTAATCTATTTTTCATAATTATATTTATTCATCATGTTAGATTCATATTCAATTTAACTAAGGTTCAAAATATTATTACTATGCAACCCCGAGAATTATTTCTCAAGGGTATTAGGATACACTGTCTAATATCTATGGTTAGCATCTAGAAACGCCCCAATGGTCCCATAGAATAATAATTTATTGTTTTAATTATATTTTTTTATAAAAGTTTTAATTACATTTAACCTCATATAAATTTACATTATGTATCATAATCTATTTATTTCAAAATATAAAAACAACAATGCTCCATTATAGTGTAATTGACAATTTACATGATGTCTCATTTTTTGAAATTATTGAAATGAACTTTCCAATAATATTTCCATATACAAGGACATAATATCATAGTAAAATTCCCATGAATGATAATGGGATATCAATATCCATTATAGAAAAAAATGGATAAATACTTTCTCACATTATTCATTAATAAAATATCACTCATGACACACACAATGTATCCTACCTCAACATTAGAATATGTCATAATGATTTCATCAACACATAAAATCACGCAACTCTTGAAATAAGTTAATAATAATCATAAATTCAAAGGATCATTACACATGTCTTTATATGGGGATATCAAAATACACATATAAATGCAGATTTCATTTGGTGTATCATGCTCTCATAACTTCATGCACTGATGAATGCAAAGGGCATAGACCATAAGAAAGTGTCTCACATTCCTATGAGTCTCCACCCCTAATAGAATATATACTTTTTTCTCTCATCAAATAATATCATCCATCAATAATACATATATTTATGAATACTATCATGACTCTTTTAGTAACCCCCAAGAAGAATCGGAGGTGTATGTTTTTATCAAGGGTGAATGGGTGGTTAACCTTTGGTCTATGATGGAAAAATGGGGTACTTATAGTACCAAAGGATCTTATATGCATGATGTCTTCAAGAGTTGGTTCTTGGGAATAGAGTATAATGTGATGGAGTCTAAGATCAGATGCCTCGTTGTTACAATGATTTTCTAAACTCTGTGGGAGGAAAGGAACAAAGCAAGGACAGAGGTCCAACCGGAGATGGCTTCGCTACTAGTGAGGATGAAGACTATTCTTTTTTATCTTGGATCATTGATTAAAGGATGGCTGAAATCCTATAGTCCCTACAGACATCTCAACTGTTCAGTGGCACACCCAATATCCTAGGGGGTTGGATTAGATAGAATCAAATGGAGAAAAGTTTCAATCTTAATGTCCAGGGGTCACTGATTAATGTCCAGATGCGTGGAGGAGGACTAGTGCGGTAAAATATTGGCTTGGAGGTGTTTTATTTTATTATCATATAGGGTCTAGGTAGTTCATTAGGGGTGGAAACTCAGGATTTTCACACTGGGGTCAGGCTTTGAAAAAAAATTAGTTTTTTCTTTTAGAATTATAATTGAACTCGGAGGTACTGATACGAGCTTCTCATGAGAAAGTTAACCCACCTTGGCAGTTTACTTATCTAGTTAGAATATGTGTCTTGGAGATTCGTAATGGATGTGTGATGCGTTATATTCCAATAGAGGCTGACTTTTCTACGGATTCCCTTTACCAGGAGAGTATTCCTGATTAGCCCTTGGTAATTTTCTCTAACTTGTGGTCCTTACCTCGGGAGTTCAACGATTTTTTCCAACAGGATTCCCTTGGGATTCACCACTTTAGACCTCTCTTATTTATTTCTGTATTTTAGGGATCCACCTCCTTTTGAATAATAAAAAACAAACTTTCAATCGACTCTTTTAGGTACTCATAATAGTGGGGAACTTCAATGAAATTCATTCTGGAAAGCATTCTTATGATATTATCCCAAACTATGTCTCATAGAATAAAAAAAATTATGTGATAAGAAATTTTGTTAATATTAATATAAAATTATATAAGTAACCATAAAGTACATGGAATATAGATTTAAAGAACCAAATTCAGTAGAATACCACTTATACTAGAGACAACCTCTAACAACCTTCACTCCTCATTCTATCACATGATGTTCAAGCTTCAATTGAAATAAATCTTTATTAAAGGGTCCAAACACTTTTTCTTCCATGGAATCTCTTCTCATAGTAACTTCACATCATTTATAAATATCCCTCAATATGTGTTAATTTAATAGTCTATGAGTCATCCATTTATTTTAACTTAACTCATTTATGAGAGACACCACTAAAGTATTATCATTATGCAATTTGATAGGATATTTACTAGTAGGTACCCCATCAATATTTTGGAAAAATATATGAATAGAAACTAAATATCTGGTTGTATCATATGTTTTTAATACTCAGAATAATCTGTATAATTTGTGATAACGTGTTTCTTTGAACTCTTCCAACCCATATCCTCTGTTGATACAATCAACATAACTTTACTAACCTCATATTATTCTGATTTGTTTGGAAACTAGAATTATTTTATCCTCTATTGACTAGTTCCTAGTCACCTAAAAAATCTAGGAAAATATCTCTGGTGTTGCTCGGATACATAGGTTTAACTTAAACGGCTGGCTAGTCATGTTTTTTTAAATCTTTTTTATATATAACTACTATGCATAACGTGTTAGAAATATGAATATTAATATAAAAAATAGAATTCTTGATATATCGTATGACAAATGTTTATGAGATCATACCCATTTTCCCTCTCTCTCTCTCTCTCTGATTGTGTATAATCACACATTTTCGTGTATAGATGTATATAATGACACGAGATCCAACACACTCATATATTTTTCCTTAGTAAATATCTTTATTATATGGGAAATTTATGTTCTTTTACATAGTCCATGTATTCTATTAGATCTTTCTTAGATAATCACGATCCCTAGAATTTGGGTTTCTTCACCTAAGTCCTTCATGGAGAGTCATTTGTTCAACTAATCCCTAATGGACTGTATGAAGGGTATGTCATTTCTAATATGTAATAAGTCATTAAATTATAATAGAAGTAATATTCTATCACTACCATTAAACTAAATACAAACACATGGGGCACATCATTTCTTTTTGAATCAAAAATCACTTATGGATTCCTCAAACCCCATGCTCTAAGACCACGATACCTGATTTAACCGATAAATAGTTATTTTCAACTTGTATATCTTACTGGAATTTCATGGAGTCACAAACCCTTTAGGTTGTTTCATATAGATCTCATCAAGATTTCTTCAACTAAGTAATGTTATTTTTACATCCATCATCCAAATATCATTGTAATGGAATGTAACTATGTAAAATATAAATATAATGAATTTAAATATAGAAATTTAAGAAAATATGACATCATATTCAACCCCTCGATTATGTTTATACTATATATCCCCTAGCCATGATTTATAGGAACATAAATTACCATATTTTCCCATTTTTCTCATAAATAAACATCTTCACCCTACAAGATTTACGTTAAATTTATAATCAACTAAAACCCATACTTAGTTCTAATAAATGGAATCCTTGTTAGAATTTTGGGATTTTTCCATCTTTAAGCTTCTGATATGTCTACAGACTCCTTCATAGAAGATTGTGAATTATTATCATACAATAATGAGATTCCATCATTAATTACTATATTATAAGATATTTGTGCTTCTTTAACCTCTCAAGTAATCTTATACATAATTTTTTATTCAAGAACAAAATATTTCCTATGAACCTATGAAATATATTCCTACACCAACTCTCATGTATCTTGAGATTGAACTAAATCATTTTCATTCCCACTATACATATTGAGTATGTTCTCCCTTACCATAAAAATGGCTTCTCATATTTTAAATTAGTTGGTAATCATTTTATAATGTGTGTTGATGTATGTAATATTTATCCCAAAATGGTCAATGTAAAACTTGCATGGATCATTATCGACCATACCATGTAATGAAAGGATTAGTTCCTACGTTAAATGAAATAAATCCACTTTGGTGTATAAGTGGTCTTAGTTGGTATATAATCATACAGTCCCATAAAAATTTATGAACTCTTGGTTATGATACTCACCACCTTGATCAGGTAAAATATTATTTATCATCTTATACTATTTCTTTAATGATATATTATGGAACAATATAAATTTCTCAAAGTATTTATGGTTTTACATCATTAAGTATACATATTCATATATACTAAAGTCATTAGTAAAAGTAATGATGTAAAAAATATCTGCCAATAAATTCTATTAAAAGGTATATACACATCTGTGTGTACAAATTCCAAAAAAAATGTATCTCTTTTAAGTTTTCCATCAAAAGTTTTATATATCATTTAGACTTATAAAATTGTATGAAATCTAACATATGGTTTTATCTCAAAATAGTCTAGGTTTCCATCTTGATAGTGAATGTTCAAATGATTGTGATTTACTTGACCAAGATAGTGATTCCCAAACTTGTTCTAAAATGATTCATGCAAAAATGTTTCACTGATGATTTTTAATACATGGTTTTCATAATTCAATACATAAAGAAAATTACATATATATTCCATATAATTACATATATTGTCTTTATAAAATTTTTATTTTTTAATTTCATTAAATAAATGTAAAACCATGTTTATATATGTAGGATACAAAAAATATTGTTTCATGGTTATAGTTTTTAGACGATAAGAATCATTTAAAACCAATACCATCCCATTTGGAAAGGGAAGTTGGTATTCTCAAATAGCTAGAGTAACATTCATCTCTCTATTGGTATCATATAAACCCACCTATCATATTTAAATATTTTAAAATATACCTGGTTAGTGTATTTGAATAAAAATGTGAGCCCCAAAAGTTGTATCTAATACTCAATATATAGAAATAGGAATATTTCACTCGATATAGATCAAACATAATCTTCCCCTTTATTCATTGACTGGTTTTTTTCATCCAGTACCAATGTTTCCCATTGAAAACTTACAACATCATTTTCTTCTTAATGAATTTATATCTTCTCTTTCTTTAAAGGAAGGTCGTCCAGTTCCTATGACGTAGGATACGACATGGTCCCCTTTTCCTTGTTATTCCTTTTCTTATTAACTATGTGGATCACTGGATTTTGACACCCCATGTATTTGTCATCTTTTTGAATAAGATTAAATAGTTCCAAATGATTTTTCTCATTATTTCTCACAATATAATTAATAATAAAACTACTGAAGAACCCATGTAATGATGATAAAATGATATCCTTGAATAGATAATTCAAGATTGTAAACCAGCATATGTATAAGAACTCAATGAAACCAATAATCTTGACTACTTAAGGCCCATATGATTTTTAATATGAAATAATACATTTGAAATGTGAATTTGGTATCTCATATCTCTTTATTCCCACATTCTATTGATAAATATCACAATGGTAAGACATGATTCAATAAAAATCCATATACTAATGTTTCACTAAAATATATATAGAAATGGATGATATCTTGAAAAATTAGGCACATTTGGAATCATATAAACAGTTAAAATATAAATATAGTTCTTCCTCAATATAATATTTTTCATCTTCCTCAAAAAGTGTGTTTTCTAGCACACATAATTTCTATTCATGGAATAGTATTACACCCCAGAGTTGAAACCATTTATAGAAATTCAAGCTAGTGTACTAGTTATCCATATCTAATATGGATCATAGTGATATAGACATAGATTTTTGGGTTTACATTTTTACAATAAAAAATATAGTAAATTTACTATATTATTTATATAATATATTTGATAATAAATTTAATTCAATTTAATAACCTCTCCCTATTTTATTGAAACTCAAAATACCTCATAATATTTTTTAAAATATATAATCCCATGGATATACTAAATAAAATCATACACATTCCCATTCTAATTACCTAGACTGATTTTTATCAAGATTCTCAAGGGTATTTTGGCTTTCACAAGATTCCTGCTATATTTACTCAATGATCATTGATATGTTGAGGGGACTCCCCAATAATAAAATACAAGAATATGATTTCCTCAACAAATTTCCACCTAACTGTATTATGTATCTCAAAGTAGGTCAACAATTAAATAATGATCGGTTAATTCAATCAAAAAATTAAGATAGATCTTCTTAGATAATTTAATGTTCCATTATAGAGGTAGTTCATGTACTTTGAACTATGGTTTGATTTCTAACCATGTAGTGGAATCCTATATTTACATAATAATTTATTTGATTGATTTTTATATTATGTATAAACTTCTAATTGTATCTTTTTATTTAATTTTTTAATATAATGTGGATTTTACATAAACTATTAACAACTTCAAGTTAATGTTTACTCATATTATAATTTTTATGTTACTTCCATCTTGAATTCAGGTTAATTAATTTATTTTGAGATTAAAATATACAAAAAAAATTAATCCTAAAATACAAAAAAAAAATGTATCATTATCACGAAATTCTATAATCGTTGGTTTACCAAGAATATTTTAAACCAACCCTTATCTCTAGGTAATTATCTATTGGAAACAGGAACAAATAATTTTCTAACATTCTTCATGTTCCCTTATGTATATCCTTGACTGGTTTCATCTCTTCATTAAAAAGAACCACCTCAAATTTCTAGGGAGCTCTATAAATTACATAATTTTACTCACACATTCGTGAGGGTAACCAAATGATCTTGTAAATGGGGTTTACATAAAATACCTGTTTTTCAAGAATGCCTGTATTTAATGATAGGAGAGGAAGGAAACATATGAAATTATTTATTTTAATATATAATAAAATAAACCATGTAGTGATAAATTAAATAAACTAGTCTCATACACAGGTTGGTCTAAGCTCATTATCATCTATGTAGAATTAAATGAATATGAAAAAATGACACTATCTAACATTCACTGAAATTTTTTATTTATTATTAATATAATCAGGATTGAATTAATTAAATTAATTAATTAATTAATTATATTTATCCTAATGCCAATATGAATTCTCTTGGGAGTTCCTATCGTAAAGGAAACATGGAAAATAAAAAACAAGAGTTATATGTAAATATAATAACATGGAGATAATTTATATTTTATCAATTTTTGAACCTCTTTAAATATTCAACACAACATATTTCAATAGTGTAATTAGGATTAAAATTATACGGTTAATTAATAATTATGTAATTTAATTTGTTTCTTTATTGTGTCACTAAAGTTTTTTGTACTAGTGAGATGCAATCCAGCTTCATCATTTTACATGTATCTATGATAAACACCTAAGTAATTATTGTGTATCTTAGATGAGTTACATGAATAATACTAAAGAGAATCCAACCATGTGTTATGCCTTCATTTTGTCTATAAAACCCACATATAGACTCATTTTATTCTTTGAACAAGGGAAATAATGAGTCGCATGGAATGTATAACAACTACATGTCATGAATATCAATAAAAATACATGTTGTTAGTATCTTGTGATGCTATTATATATATTTGATCACAAATATAGTAAAAATTTCATCACTAAATCATATGGTCTAAAACACTATGTTCTCTATAGGATCAGTCAACACGTAGTGTTTTATTAATTGCAACACATGTTATTAATTCTCATCATTTCTTGTATCCCATGATACATATATCTGTAGTGAACATGGGTATAAATTATATACTTTTGGTAACATTCCATATAACTCAATCTACATGCTATAATCCATGGAATCTCACAATTATACCCCGAATTGTTCTCCATCTGATATTCTCCAGTTTAAGATAATATCAGACTTCAATAGGGATAGTTAAAATAATAAAAAAATTATTTAAACATCTATATTGAATAAATGAGTAAACTAGAATCAACAACATTAAATATTTTCATATAATTGTTCAATTAATAATATAACATTAAAAATTATCATATGGCAGACTCTAATAACACTTAATGATTCTGGTTGTATTGGAAGCACCGGTGAAGTCATTTCCAACACTAATTTTTTTGTTAATCAATGATTAATCAATGATGTACAAAGAGAAGAACATTATGACATTGAAAAATAAATTGGTTATTAATTAAATATTTAATCCTAGAAAAAAATGGGAGGCGCATCATATATAATTTATAATTAATTTATAGATAGATTTGAATTATCATAATCTTGTAATTCATCCCTTACTAGTAAATCAGAATACCACTCTAGTCATATAATAATTTACCTAGAAGAATTGGGGGTAAATTCCATCATGTGGTGATCCACGCATGCTTCCAGAATCTATGATCATCATTCTAAAACTCTTTATGTTCTATGATGGATTAATCTAATTAATGTGATGATCACTATTGATCACACTAAAATCCTTCAAGAGAAGAAGAATTTATTCATGTTGTGGATGAGAATTTCTCTACATTATTCGGGGAATTATACACTGGAGTTGTAAATAGATTATGAGGATTCTCTCCATATTTCCTTATTCAGAATAAAGGATTAAATATAACTCTATAAAAAAATGTCCTAAATTGGTTTTTATAGTATTAGGGATTAAAAATCAATAATTCTTTATGTTCCCTTACTATTATATTAATTTCGGGAAAACCCTATGTATAAGTAGAAATATTATTATTATTTTTGACACAACAAGTTCTAAAATCATATATAAAATAAATATTATTTTCTTCAATAAATATATTAATATTTATTTCAATAATATTTAATATAACACATCTCTATGGACCACAAAACATGATCGGTAAATGATCCGAAATATTTATTTTTCTGTGAATAATGATTACTTGTTTATTTAAATAATTATCACTACTTTATTATCTAATTAATATATATATATTAGATTCACTGATGTAGTGAATAAATTTTTATTAAATATTCATATAAAATAATATTTTCCATTATGAATAAACCATAATAAATTAATGATTTATATTCACATAATTAAATAAATATTTTCCTAGGGAATAAATATTTATTATATATTTAACTCACATATATATTCTTTTTAATAAATGGTGATTGAATACTCATCATGAATCTAACATGAATAATTATTAAACCACATATGTGAATAATATTTAAATATCATGTTATATTCATATGGAATTTAATTGATATTTTGAATAAACATAGTCTGCAACCATCTTGACCACTTTCTTAGTGGAATGAGGTTACAGTACCTAAGGTCCAAGATTAGCATCAATAATTATTAAAGGCTACCATACATGTTAATGTCACAACAACATATAACCTCTTATAAACATAAACTGTGTAACATTTCCTTATATCTTGATATCTCAAATAAAATAGGTTTCATTCTAGTGTCCTCATCCTATGCACTCAATGTCAATATCTTTAAATTTATGGAAACTAATTTATTGATAATACTGCCATTATAATGAACTTAATTAAGAAGTTTTATCCCCATAAAATGGCATGATATATCTAATTCGATTAATAAATATAAGGGATACGTTTTTTATTTCATTAGTCATCAATACAATATCACTCATGACGCACCAAAAAAATCATATCTCACAATGAGCATAAGTCATCATAGTTTTCATAAATAATCATTTCATGTGAATCATAAGATGGATTAATAAGAATCATAAATTTTGAGGATTATTACACAGATCATTAGAGACAAATATCCAATAACACATAAAAAGTTCGATTTCCCACAAGTATTTCATTTATCAAAATCTCTTGCACTAAATATTACCAATGCCATACATAATAAGAAGGTGTGTTGATGTCTTCTGAGGCTACACCATTGATAGACTACATCATATCTATCCCATAAAATTATATAATATAGCTATATAAAATATATTTATGATTACTTCTTTGGAACTTCTAGGTTCGTATCAAAGTGATGAACTATTTTGATATTTTAGTGTGATAAGTACACATAAGATATCATCACATACTATTTTCTCTAGAATATGATTCATGATAAGAAAAATTATTAATATTAAAATACACGAATAAAAGTAGTCATATATTATAAAGAAGTTTTTTTAGGGATACATCTCCAAAAATACCCTCCTTGAGATTATGGTTGACTAGTAATGAAATACATTGATATTTCATTCAATTTCCACTGATTAACTTCCAATAGTTGAATAAAAATACAAAGAACAAAATTTTAGGCCTTCACTAAATGACAGATCAAACATTAAGATACAATCTATATTAACAATATTTCTATACATTTCAACCAAAATTAATTCAAAGTATAATACATATTGGTTATACTATTATGAATTGTTATAGGTTAACTATGAATCTTACAAAGAACTATATATTACAGGAGTCGTGGATCAAAGTGATTCCCATGAAAAAACCACTGATATTATTCATCCTCTAATCACTAATTAATATCATCACCATATAAAATACAGGAAAACTACACCTCCATTCTAGGACAACTGCTTTGAGATTCCTCCACTTTCCTTAATAAGGAAGAATGATCTATCATTTGATACATAAAAATCCATTGACCCAATATATCTATATCAAAATAAAATGCATCAAAATCCTCCATAATTTTCTATGAATATCCAAATTCATGACCAACATCATCATGACACTTCTAACTCATCATTTCATCAATAATATTTCCCTTCACCTAATAATAGGAGATCTCAACATCAAAATATTTCATGAAATCCATCCAAACTTATTGATGAAAATTCAATCCACACTAATAGATAATATTCATTAGGATATTTTGATATGTTATGTTTAAAAACATAATACCATTGAGATAATGTGGAATCATTTTTAGAGAAACCACCACTGTGTCCATCACATTATTGTGGAGCGAATACTTACACCAGTTGGGAAAACTGAAATGAACCATGACTGAACACTTCCCTATATTACATCAAGACACATCCTATACAGATATGAGAATCATTTAATAAGACCCCAAATGTTAATTCCTACTTATGAAACAAAAGTAAGTTATAAATGATCAATTTCTATTTGTGGAACACAAAAATTGACTGAAACTAAATCATCCAATAGAAATAATGGTCCTTTTTAGTAAAAACCATCATTAGTGAAACAATATGTATCACATATATGATATATTACACTTTTAATATCATGTAAGACTATGTGTACTATGAAAATCTATATAATTCTTAGGGGATACCAAATAAAAACATCCTCATTATACAAAGAATTAGTAACCACTTCTTTTCAATACACAACATGCCAAAAAAATTCATCAGTCATTTACAGAACATTTATATATATACTCCTATAAAAATATTTCTATTAATGAAATTCTATGATGCTTACCACTTTTATATATTTATCCTCTTATGAAATCATATACATGAGGATTCAATCGATGAAAAAATCCACAAACACATCCATAACTCATGGAAAAATAAAATCATCAGTACCATGAAACTTTTCCCTATGTTCATGTTAGTGGAGTTCATAACCAGGAACTCTATGTGTCCATAATGACATCTGAAGGAATCTATAAAAATATATCCATGCATCACCATCATATGATGATATCCAAACCATAAAATAATCATAGAAAACTATCATGTTTTCTTTCAACTAAATGAATAAACTTTTCATCCTCAATATGGGATTATAGTTTTTCACTAAAAAAAATTCAATTAAGGGTAATAAATTCACAACCACCACAATAACAAAAATAATATGTTTTCATGCTCTAGAAACATGTAAATAGTCTTCAAAATAGTGTCAATGTCCAGTCTCCCAATTTTTAGCGCTCATTGGTCATATCTCTATTGGGATAGCCTATGGACATGGTTGGGTCCTAGCTATGGACATAGGTTGTCTAGAGAGACGATAAAGTACTTTTAAAATAGACTCAAATTTTTTTTCTTATGATATATCCAATGTTTTTTGTTCTAATTAGTTTTATATCTATTATAATATACAATGATCATGGTTGGTGGCCATGACCATAGGTATTTCAAATTTTTAAAATTTTCTACCTTGTCGGTTTAATCCTACGAACTAGGAGTAATTATGCTATGGTTTTACAAATACTCTATAACACAATATATTCCAATAAATATGAATATATATATATATTAGTTATAAACTATTTATAAATTCAATTACACAACATGGATAAATGGTCATATTCCACATGTACTGCAGACACAACACTTCTCAAACCCTTCCCCAATATTTCCAATATTGGTCTATGGGTCCCACATAAACATACCAATACATATTATATCAACTATGGTTGTAGAACCAATGGAAAAAACGTTTCACACATTGGCGTTTTTCATCTCGGTTATATATAACCGACGTCCAAAGCTGTAAAAATCAATTCATCACATCGTTTATTGTATAACCAACATGATAAATCGATAAAAATCCATTTTTTACATCGGTTATTTTATAACTGATGTTAAAAATACTGAGATTAGATTTATCACATCGTTTAATTTATAAAAGTCATGAAAATCGAATCTGGGTGCTTTATCACGTCGGTTATAAAAGAAATGACGTGATAAAGCATGTCTCAGTCATTTATCACATCAGTTATCAACAGAACCGATGTGATAAAACACCATTTTTCATGTCAGTTATAAAATAAAAGATGTTATAAATTATTTTGTACTTCGGTTATTGAATAATCGACGTTATAAAAAAAACATATTTTATCACATTGGTTATAAAATAACCGCCTTGATAAACATTTTAAATGATTTATCAAGTCCTGTATTCAGTCATTATGTTTTCTTTGATCATGAGACCTGCAACTCATCTCTCCCACACAGAAAACCTAGAAATGATTCTTCAATGTCATGAACTCTAGCCTCGTTTTTCAAAAATCATTCATCATCTTTATTGTCAGCAGATCTATCAGGTCGACTCACAACACTCAAGGAAGATTCACATGACTCAGTTTCAGTATTAATTTTATGTGATGCCCTAAAGTAATTTTTTAAAATATTATTTTTCTATCTTTGTTCTTTATATCATGGTAAGTTTCATAGTTTTCATTTATACCATGCTAAATTCTTTTCTGGTAAAAGCACCCATGGAATTGATATCATGAAACTTTATGCTTTTTGTGTCTTCTATCTTGTGTGTGTGCGCGTAGAGTGGGTGTCGAAGGGAGTGGGGGTTGTTTAGATGGCTAGGGACTATCCAAGGGGTGGGGGGATATCCATGGGTGGGGGTGTCTAGGGGGTGTCAAAGGGGTTGGGGGTTGTGACTATGGGGGTGCAGGGGCTTTCCAAGGGGGTTGTGGTGTCCAAGGGGGTGGGGGTGGTGTCCAAGGGGTGAGGGGGATTTCCCAGGAGGTAGGGGTGTCCAGGGGGTGGGTGTGGTGTCCAGGTGGTGCATGGGATGTCCAAGGGGGTAGGGGGTTTCTCGGGGTGGGGGTGTCAAGGGGGGTGGGGGTTTATAGAGGGGGGGCTGTCAGGGGGGGTTGTACAGAGGGGGGGGGGGGGGGGTAGGGTGGGTTGGACAGAGGGGTGGGGTGTCAAGGGTGTTTCAAAAGGGGGTGGGTGGTGTCCAGGGGGGTAAGGGGGTGGTGGTCGGGGGTGAGGGGGTTGTCCAAGGGGGTAGGGGTGTCCAGGGGGTGGGGGTGGTGTCCAGGGGGTGAGATGGATGTCCAAGGGGGTGAGGGGGTTGTTTCGGGGGGTGGGGGTGTCCAGGGGTGGGGGTTGCCTAGAGGGGTGGGGGAAGTCCAGGGGGTGGGGGCCTGTCTAGAGGGGTGTGGGTGTATAGGGGGTGTCATAGGGGGTGGGGGTGGGGTACAGGGGGTGTGAGGGTTGTCCATAGGGGTTGGGGTGTCCAAGGGGGTGGGGGTGGTGTCCAGGGGGTGGGGGGGTTTCCAGGGGGTGGGGGTGTCCAGTGGTTTAGTGGGCTTTCTAAGGGTGTAGGGGTGTCCAAGGGGTGGCAGTGTCCAAGGGGGTGGGGGTGTCCAGAGGGGTGGGGGTTGTCCAGGGAGTGGGTATTGTCTAGTGGGTTGGGGTGTCCAGGGGGTGTCAAATGGGCTGGGGGTGGTTTCCATGGGGAGTGCGGGGGCTATCCAAGGGGGTTGGGCTGTCCAAGGGGGTGAGGTGCCCAGGGGGTGAGGGGTTTTCCAATGGGTATGGGTGTCTAGGGGGTGGTGTGGTGTCTGGGGGGGTGAGTGGGATGTCCAAGGGAGTGGGGGTTTCCAAGGGGTGGGGGTGTCCAGGGGAGTGGGGGCTATTGAGAGTGGTGGGGGCTATCCAGGGGGTGGGGGCTGTCCAGAGGGGTGGGGGGCTGTCCAAGGGGTGGTGGTGTCCAGGGGGTGTCCTGGGGGTTGTGGTGTCTATGGGGGTGGGGGTGGTGTCCAATAGGGTAGGGGGTTGGACAGCCCCCTCACCCCTAGAAACCACTCCACCACCCCCTGGACACCCCACCCCCATGGAAATCCCCCCACCCCCTGGACATGCCCCCACCCCCTGGACACCCCACCCCCTGGACACCCTGGACAACCCTTACCCCTATGGGCATCCCCGACCCCCATGGGAAACCCCCCCCTGGACAGCCCCCAACCCCCTTGGACACCCTCTTGGTATATATATGTATATTTATATATCCCAACAGTTTCATAGAAATCATTGGAATATTTTAACACTAGTTAGTATATACAAATGGTTTCTGTAGAATCATTGGTATAGGGTTATTGCAACGACCATATTTCCAACAGTGTGTGAAACTGTTGGGGTATTCAATCACAATGGTTTCAAATCATTAATATCTGTGAAAATTTCAGTAGTGAATGTATACATATTTTACTATTTTACTTCATATTTATTTTTTACAGATAGTGAATTCGGTATATAGTTCCACCATGACGTATTCTTTGTGTACCTTAAGAAGAAAAGAACCAAGATGAATTTAATACTGTTATAAATAACTATATTTTCTTTTTAAAATGGTTTTCATGAATATTTTTTCCAAATATGCATAGATTTGTTTTATATTTCAATATTGTTTTTACATTCAAAGTATGATATTTTTCATATAATTATATATTTGTCTTATATTAAAAATATTTATAATATTGATATTTTTTATAGGTTAATAATGAGTCGATGTTCGATTAAGGAACATCGAATGAGTAATGAATATGAGTTTGGCGTTGATGCCTTTTTGGAATTTGATAAACTAAATGTTCCAAGCAGTGAAATGTTTTGTCGTCCATGACTGAAATGTTTGAATATAAAGAAGTTGAAAAGTAGAGAAATCAAAGATCATCTGATTTTTCATGGTTTTAATCCGAGTTACATCCCTTGGATTTGGCATGGTAAAACTAGATAGAATGTCAGATATACATATGATGATTATTCTCAAGATTATAACTCTGATGGAATTGGTGAAATTATTTTAGATATTATAGCACAAGAAATTGAGATAGAACCGACAGTTGCACATCAATATGGTGATGATAAAAAACCATTGTATCCTGGTTGTATAGATTTTACTATTTTTTCAACGGTGTTATGATTTATTAACCTGAAGACGAAACATGGATGGATTGACAGAAGTTTTATAGAGCTGCTACAATTGATGAAAGTCATTCTTCCAAAATATAATGATATTCCAGATTCCCATTATAAGGCCAAGAAAATATTATGCCTGATGGGATTGGGATACAGGAAAATACATTCCTTTCTGAATGACTAAATGATATATATGAAGGAATATGAATTTTTCTCAGAGTTTCCAAAATGTGGGACATCACGTTATAATTTGAATGAAAAATCACAAGCTGAGGTATAGATTACAAAGATTCCTTCCAAGGTATTTTGGTATATTCCTATAATTCATCATTTGAAACATTTATTTTCTAATTTACATAATTCAAAAAAGTTATGATTCCATGCTGATGAGCGGATATGTGATGGAAAAAATTTTCATCCAAAAGATTGTCCACAATGGAGGAAAATTGATGAGTTGTATCCTACATTTGGAAATGAAATTAGAAATATCAGACAAGGGTTGTGCACAGATGAAATGAATCCATACCAAACCCTCAGTAGCACACATTGTTCATGGCATCTTTTATTGGTAATTTAAAACCTCTCTCCTAAAGTTTGTATGATGCGCACATATGTAATGTTGAGTATAATGATATCTGGTCCGAAGAAACCCGTAAATGATATTGATGTTTTCTTCTCACCATTGATTGATGATTTGAATATTTTATGGGAGGATGGTTTATAGTGTATGATTCTTATAAAATGGAATATTTTCAACCGAATGCAGTGCTTATGTTCACTACAAATGACATCCAAGAATATGGAAATTTTTCTGGATACAGTGTTAAGGGTAAAAAAGCATGTCCAATTTACAAACAACATACTTCATATTTTCAATTGCATCATGAGTGGAAAACAGTGTACAATGGTCATTGAAAGTTTTTTCCTATTTATCACTCTTATAGAATAATAAAAAACATTCAATAGATCACATGAATTTTATATTTATCCAAAACCTTTATCCCATGATGTGTATATTGAGATGGTGGAAAACATTGATGTGAAATTGGGAAAGATGCAAAAATCAGGTAATGATAGAAATATTTGAAAGAAAATTTCAATATTTATTAAGCTACCATATTACAGATATCATGAAGTTAAACATAATATTAATTTCATGCATTTGGAAAAGAATATCTATGATAATTTGATTGGAACATTTTTAGATATTAATGGAAAGACAAAAGATGAATTATGAACATTTCTTCCCTCATCTTGTCATATATTATCCAAGAAGGAGAAAATTAACTTTTGTCAGTGTCTACATGATATCAAAGTGCCTCAAGGTTATTTCTCTAATGTAAAACTTTTTGTCTAATTGAGGGATTTGAAGTTGATAGGTATAAAATCTCATGATTTTCACGTCATGATGCAACAACTTCTTCTAGTTGCATTGCATGGAATATTTCCCATCCATTTCAGAAAGACTATAATGAATTTGTGTTATTTTTTCAATAAAATTTATAATAATGTGATTTATGTGAATGCTTTTAATATTTTGGAAAATGATTAAATTTATATACTTTGTCAATTGGAAATGTATTTTACTCCATCTTTTTTTGATACAATGGTGCATTTAATGATACATATGGTTCAAGAAATAAATCTTTGTGGACCTTTATATCATCACGGGATGTATCCTTTTGAAAGGTATATGAAAATATTGAAGAGTTATGTTAGGAATACATATCGACCTAAATCCTCCAATATTGAAAAGTATATATTTGAGGAGGTTGTAAAGTTTTGTACGAGCTACTTGGTTATGGTGGAGCACAAAGGTTTGCCTCCATCTCGCCATGAACGAGTTAATAATGAGGGAAATGGGATTTTTGGCTTGAATGTCACATTTTTGTCAGCTTAAATGATGAAGAAGTAAGAATTATAAATCTTGAATAACATAGATGATTCTCAACCATATATCACATTGCATATTAATGAGTTGAGACAATGTCATCCAAAGAATAAAGAAATGTGGATTTTGAATGAGCTTGACATAACATTTTCTCATGGATTAAAGAGACTATTCTGGGTAGATCTAATATATCAGAGAAATTAGGATGGATAATGGGTGGTCCATGTCTAAATGTGATAACATGGTCCGGTTATGAAATTAATGGTTGTACATATTTTATAAAAGTTAAGGACAAGAAAAGTGCAGTTCAGAATAGTGGTGTATTGTTGTTTGTAGAAGCAATGAATTTTTCAATTTCTAAAGATAAAAACCCAATTTCTACATCAAGTGTATATTATGGAGTTATTGAAGATGTATGAGAGGTTGATGAAATTATAATTAAAATTCCAATTTTTAACTATAAATTAATTATTGATAACGACAGTGTCAGACACGATGAATTTGGAATGACAGTTGTTAATCTGAATAGAGTGGAAGACATAGCTGATTCTTTTATAGTGGAAACACATGAAAAACATTTTTTCTATGTAGTTGATCAATCATATATGCAGTGTTTTGTTGTTTTACAAGGAAAAACAATATGTTGGTGAGGATCATCTTGATGATGATATTGATTTATATGAGATCCCTACTTCCATGTAATGATTATCAGAACATAATGATGAACATGTTGAAGACATGTTTTGTGCCATAAGAAATGATCACGATGAATGAATTTTGGAAAACAATCCATTTGGAAATTCCTAATATTATAGGTTACATATGTTTATTTCTTGTTTATATTTATTATTTTCATAAAATATTAGATATTTTAATTTTTTTTCTTTATTAAAACATGTATTAAAACAAATAAGTAGATGTTTTTATTTATTTTAGTTTTGTTTAGTGTATTTTACCTTGTTTACCATATTTTACCTATGTTTACCATAGTTTCCCTTTATGTAATTTATATATTTATCGATTTTTTGAATGAAAAATACACTACCATGTTTACCATATTTACCATTGTTTAACATTATTACTATATTAACCATGTTTACTATTATGTAACTTTGTTCAATTTTCCATTTTATGTTTACATTATTATTGTAATATTTGAATTTGTATATTTGTGAACTATTGTTTGTTTTTTTATTTGAAGGATAATTACAGATCAATTAGTTGATCAAACACATGATTCTGGAGATGAGCATAATGATCATTCCTCTTGGGAGGAACATACACATGCTCCTCATAATGTTCTCTATTCTTCCTCATGTGATCCCCTAACGAAAAAGAGTTCAAGAGTTGGTAAATGTGGGTGCACACATTTACCAAAATTATCACCTACCTGTACGCAGGACCAGAGGATACTCGTTGATTTTGATGAGAATGATATTGCTATAGGTCCAAATGTAAAAGATTTTAAGATATTTGTATCAACTCAGGGTAAGGGAAAAGTATGAATTTTGTATGCTTATTGGAGAAGTGTTGAAAAGAGATAATATCTCAGTTATCAGAGATGATTTTGGTAAGTTATTTTGTTGTTGTGTGCCTATTATTTAAATGTTTCTTGTATAATTTGATTTACCTCTTCTTTATCAGATGGAATTTGATATTCCTGAAACTATAGGAGTTAGAAAGAAATATTTTTTGATGGCTGATAAGAGATGGATGGATTTAAAATCAACCCTCACATATGAATTCATTTTTGGTCATTGGAGATATGGAAATCCATGTCATATATATCCATTCATATATGAAGACACATGGAGACAGTTTGTTGAATGTAGAAGAAAAGATTAATTTTTGGTAAGGGAAATGTAAACTTTTAAAAGATTTCTTGTATAAATGATCTTATTAATGTTTTGTTAATTATTTCTTATTCTGAATTTATAGAAAAAAATAAAAATTTCATCAATAGATCCAATCTAAAAATGTATACCCTCATAGATTATCTCGGGGGGGAATACATTATTAGAAGAAAAAATGATCGAGGAAAATTTAAAAAAACTGAGATCTGAGTCTTCAAGCTCTAGAGAGGTTTCCCCTCCACCCCCTCCATCTAGACATGAAAAATAGAAGAGAGCTCAGATGGGAGAAATGGGAAATATCTTTTGAACTATTCGAGAATCGTAGCTCAGTGGATTGTATGATATTTATTTTATTTAGTAAAGTTAACTATATTCTTCATATAATTTGAATCATTAATGAATTGTTCAATTAATTAATATAGGATTCACTTGAGGAGTAGAGCTCATAGGGGTTATTTACAGCTGTTGGGAGGAAAGATATTTTATCTACAACATTGGGAAAGCCTGAACATACTGGTCGTGAATTAAAATATTTTATGGGTGTATCGATAATAAAAGTGTTTCCATATTCTTATACATCTTCTATTAAGGGTGTTTATAATAAAAAATAGAATCCTTGGAGGATTTAGTTCATAATATTAATGTGATGATGGAGGAAAATATTAGATCGTCAGTACAGTCTATGTTTTTAGAAATTCAAAGACAATTCTAGACTATAACTCACACTCCCCCACCTCCCCCTGCAGACCCCATTATCTATCCTCCACCACTGATAGTATCTCCCACTCCCCCACCTCAGCCAGTGGACCTTATTTCTTTTCATACTCCTCTGCCACAACTTCTTACTTATTGTGAGTTATATGTTAATGATCCTCAACATCATATTATTCCATCTTGGTTGGTATATTGTATAGGAGATACAGTTCATCATCAAAAGTTAGAGGTAGAGCATCATTGGGTCACTGTACATGATATTATAGATAGATCCACTCAAGTCCATTACCTACAGATGAGGTGACGACATTTGGACATAGTATTGGCCATTTTCTAATTTGTCCATCCATACATTTGTGACTCATTACCATAGGGGTATGTATGTTATATCTTCTATTTTATTTTTTTATTAAAGTAGTTTTTTAGAATTTGAAAAATAATATATTTTTCTATTTATTTTTACAAGAATACATCAAAGGTAAAGAAATATTGTATAGAAAAAACCAAGACAAATGGCTATGACATCAGATACAGATTCTAGTAGTATTGAAAAATTGTCAAGATATTCAAATTTTTTGTGGGATCATTATGAGTTTACAATGGAATCTCATGTTTTGTACATGAAATAACTATGGGGATTGTGAAAGCTGATATCATGGAGCTTGTTACTAGAGATAAGTTGGTCATCAATGTGGTGTAAAGTTTTTCCATGTAAGTCTTACCACATTTTCCCTACGTTATATTTATTAAAAATGTATACTTATATATGTTTTGTATTAGGTATCTTTATAACATGTGTGATAAGAATGAGTGAACATATGTATATGTATTCATCGACCCGCATTTGATTTCCCCCGAAGCACATGCATTGGATGGGGAACAAAGAATTATTTATATTGATGAATTATTTGATTAGAATATAATCACATGGTGTTGGATGATGCCTTTTTGTGGGAGTTATGAAACATATCTCTGGAAAATAACTCATTATCTTTTGAAATTAAATACCACTAACCTTAAATTGTCTTTTATCAGTGATCATTGGATGTTAGGTGTTTTTTCCCAAGGGAGAAAATACTTTATTGGATATTCTCTGTCTATGGCGATGTGCAGGAATGTTTTATGAATATGTTGGAAAATTAAGATTTAATTTCTTAATAGTTTTATGTATTATCATGAATTATAAAATTATTTTATTCATATTATTTTTTAACAGGGTATGGGTATACTTTAGAAAAAAACACATAGAAAAGGAGTGCCAAGATCAAATATATAAAAGTAAAGGAAATATCCATTTATAATTTTGTAATTTTTGATGTATTACATAAAAATAATATTTTGTATCTATATTCATTCATACATAATTTTCATGAACCAAAAGTTGTCGTCGAATGTGTATATTATATATTAAGATTTATAAATGAAATAATTACAACTGTAACACTAGTGAACTTTGACATGGTCAGATTTTCTTTTAAAATTTTACATTGTAAGATTTCCTTTTAAAATTTTCCATAATATTTCTTTTGATTTATTCATTAAACATGTTATGTACCATACTTTTAATTTGAATCTATTTGATGACCCTCAACCCTATAGTGATCAAGAGGTCAAACACTTATAATAGGATTGGTCAAATATTTTTACAGGTTTTATTGGATTTTAGTTTGTTTGTAGTGTAAAGGGTAATTTTTTAATATTGTCATTATAATTGGGTATTTTGTAGTCATTTAGGTTCGATTTAGGTTTTATGTGGACATTTTTTATTATGAATGTTATATATGTGAATGTTTACTTTTTCTCTACTTCTTATTTTGGTCTAGTTCTGATGGTTTCTCTGGTATGGATTATGGTTTGGGGGGTTCCCAGGGGTTTGGGGAGGTGTCCAGTGGGGTGGGGGGGGGGCTTCCAGGGGTGTGGGAGGGCTATCCAGTTTATTTTTGGGTGTCTATAAGGGTGGGAGAGTTTTCCAGGGGGTGTCGAGGTGTGTGGGGGTGCCTAGATGGGTAAGGGGGCTTTTGAGGGGTGTGGGAGGGTTGTCCAGTGGGTTGGGGGTGACCAAGGTGTCTATGATGGTGTGGTGCAGTTTAGGGGGTGTATAGGGGGGTTCTAGTGGTGTGGGAGGGATCTACAGGGGTGCACAGGGGTGTGGGGGCATTTCAAGGGGTGTGGGAGGGTTGTCCATGGGTGTGGGGGTCTGGGGTGTTCATGGGGGTTGGGGTGTCTAGGAGGGTGGGAAGGTTGTCCAGGGGATGGGGGTTGTCCAAGAGGTTCGGGGGTTTCCATGGGTGTTGGGGGGTTTCCATGGGGGTGGGGTATCCAGGAGGGTGGGAGGGCTATCTAGGGGTGTCTAAGGGTGTGGGGGGTTTCTAGGGGCGTGGGAGGGCAGCCCAGTGGGGTGGGGGTGTCCAGAAGGGTGGAAGGGTTGTCCAGTGGGTGTCCAGGGGTGTGTGGTGGTGGGGGGGGGGGGGTTCCCAGTGGGGTGAGGGGGATTTCCAGGGGTATGGGAGGGTTTTCCAGTGGGGTGGCTATGTCCAGGGTGTCCCTGAGGGTGGGGGCAGTCTAGGGGTGTCCAAGGGTGTGAGGGGTTTCTAGGGGTTTGGGAAGGAATTCCAGGGTTTGGCTAGGGGTGTGGGGAGGGATGTCATGTGGGTTGGGGGGTTTTCAGAGGTGTGGGAGGGTTGTCTATTGGGGGGTGTCCAGGGTGTCCATGTGGGTAGGGGAATTCTAGGGGATGTACAGGGGTGTGGGGTTTGTAGGGTTGTGGGAGGTTTGTCCAGTGTGGTGCGGGTGTCTAGATGGGTGGGAGGGCTGTCCAGGGGTTATACAGGTGTGTGGGGTGTCGAATGGGGTCAGGGGGATTTCTAGGGGTATGGTAGGGCTGTTCAGTGGGGTTAGGGTGTCAACGGTGTCCAGGGTGTCCATGAGGTTGGGGGCAGTCCAGGGGGTGTCCAGGAGTGTTGGGGGGTTTCCAGGGGTGTGGGAGGGTTGTCCATGGGGTGTGGGGATGGTTTTCCAGTGGGGTGGGGGCTTTCTAAGGGTGTGGGAGGGATGCCTAGTGGGGTGGGGGTGTCCAGGGTGGGGGCATTCCAGGGGGTATCCAAGGGTGTGGGGGGTTCTAGGGGTGTGGGAGAGTTGTCCAGTGGTGGGGGTTGTCCAGAGTGTCCATGTGGGTGGTGGTGTCCAGGAGGGTGGGAGGGCTGTCTAGGGGGTGGGGGCTGTCCAGGAGGGTGGGGGTGTCCAGGGATGTGAGCGGCTGTTTAGTGGGGTGGGGGGTCAAGGGGTGTGGGAGGGTTGTCCAGGGGGTGGGGGAGGGTTTTCCAGTGGGTGGTGGGGTTTTGGTCTGTTTTTGTTTTTGTTTCATTTATTATTATGGCTTGGCATAGTTATGGGTTGTTTCTAGGGGTGTGGGGGTTTTCCAGGAGGGTGGGGGCAGTCCAGGGGTGTGGGGGGTGTCCAGTGGGGTGGGGGTTTCCAGGGGTGTGGGGATGGGGGGTTTTCTAGTGGGGTGGGGGGGGGTGGTATGTTTTTGTTCTGTTTCAGGTATTCTTTTGGCTAGGCATAGTTTTGGTTGAATGTTTTAATTAAAAAATTTTGTTTTTAAGTCATTTATTTTATAACCGACGTAAAAAATGCACCGAGATTGGTTTTAGCATTGGTTATTTGAAAACCGACGTACCATATGCATGGGAATGGTTTTTACATCTGTTTTTTCATAACCGACTTAATTAATGGAATGGAATAGATATTTACGTCGGTTATAAAATAATCGATGTAGTAGATTTGTTTTCATGTCATTTATTATTTAACCGACGTGGAAAATCGCTTCAAAGACTACTTTATCACGTCGTTTATGAAAATAACCGACATGATAAATGCTTAGGAGGCATGATTTATGACGTTAGTTATTATATAACTGAAATGATAAGTATATACAACATCAGTTTTTAAATAACCAATGTAATAAATCCCGGCTCTGAATCATTTTCTACGTTAGGTTTTTATTAACCAATGTGAAAAACACTTCGGTTTTTTTTACATCAATTTTAAAATAACCGACGTAAAAAACAATATTTATAATGTCTTTTTTAATAATGTCGACCAAAAACCGACATAAAAATTAAAAAATAACTGTCGAAAAAAAATTATTTGCACTAGTGTAGTCCCTTCTTGTGTGTACCTACACCCTTGGAACATGGTTCAATGTGGGTAAAAATATTTTATTGACACCAATCTACTGACTATCGTTATCAAAATCTGATTTTAGTGTATGTTTATAGTAGTTAAAAAACTACCATTCTCCGTCATTACAAATAAAACAAGAGTACCTCAATGCAACAAGTTGTCCATAAAGAATCCCTTCTACAATAGATAATATATCAAAATCCATACTTTTAATGAATTATAATGTCTCATCCAATATATGGATAGATAAATCACAAATATATCGAGTTAAAATTATATCCCAATCTCAATGTCATATAGTAGGGGTGAAATCTAATCCTATTTAAGAAAACTATCTCGTAACTCCTCCCTGACTGTAGTAAACATCAATACCAAAACTTCTACTAAATTCAACATCAGTATGATTAGTTGGGTTGGAAAATAGCTATACACATATATAGACCATTTAATTGTATTTATAAATAAAAAACACTAAACTCTAACATTCTAAATCAGTGAGAGAAACTCTCCATTATATTAAATCTATAACATCATGGAAAAAATACAACTAAACCATTCCAAGGATAAAGTCATTAAATTATATCAACACTAATAAGTAATATACCATTTAATGGTGTTTTCCCATCAATTGATCAAATCATTGATACATCCTTACAATAAAAATATCCAATTTTCTTAGTTGACACCAATGGAACTAGATGTATCTACACATTATATACTAAATCTCAGAATAAGATAGTTGAAATTATAGAGAGTGAAGAACTAACATTAAATAAATCCTAATATATGGTGGGGGACAAAAAGTATGTACTGTGAATGATGTATGACCAACGTAGTGTTGGAAACACCATAGAATACATTTTACTATACAATTTTCATCTTCATCACAATCCATAGTGGAATACATCTCTATAACCACATTCAATCCTTTATAGATGAGGATGTTAGTATTATGGTATGATACCTTACAGGATTCATTTTCACTCCACAACTAAATAGATTAAAACCCCTATTATTGAGGATAAGAACATGATGGAAACTATTGTGGTGAGTTTATATAATATTTTCCTCCTATACCACACTAACTATTATGAATGATGTAGAAATTTAACAATTTATTCCCACCAACAAAAGAAAATAAAACCAAACAATAGGATCTTATTAAATATTGAGAATCCATTAATCCAAAAAAATATATGGAAATAAATCTAAAACTAAAAGTTCATCAATATAAACCTATACATCAAATTTTAATGATAATACCTTTGAATATATCCAATACTCTATATGCTTTTAAATCCTCCCTCATTATATTAACTCATCCATTAAAAAATATTTTCAATCACCACAACCATTATAAATATATCAACCTTTACCAACACCTCAAGATATGTGAGAAAAAAATTGGGTTCCCATTCATTGGAACTATGGAAGAAAAACCTCCTCAAAATGTGATTCTCCATCATCCTTATATAGATGAATATTAGGATAAAACTAATAATATTTTTAAACTTAATTCCATCCTCCAATACACTCATTATCTCATTTAATTGAGAGAGGAACTATTTTAAAAATTCAATTTTCATGAAGAATGAAAATCAGCATGAAATTTATTATAAAACAACTTCTTGAAATACCTATGAATTCATTGGATAACCAAGAAAAAAATCCACCATTCATGGGCATCACCCCTCAATAGGCTAAAAAATAGTGATACCAAATAATCTTTCTTAACATGAGTCAAACAAGAAGAAATATTGATCAAATTAAACTATTTATCAATTTACTAATTAAATTTATTCTACTAATACTTCTGCAATATCTAATGGTAAACCTCGGAAGTTGAATTCCTCCAAAAATCACTCACTTATTCATCAACTATATGATTACCTAAAAAATCTCTATACATTTATATAACTTGGAAAACATGAGGATTTCTTCCTACATTCATCTCTACATAAGAAATAATAACTCTTAAGCCTGAGATATTCAATCCAAATAATGTTAATTAAATTAGAGATCATTTTAGTTCCCCTGATATTTCTCTAATTTAACCAAAAATCCAAATTATCATAATTAATATACCATAACCTGGTCTCCTACATGAAATAAACACTATTTCACTTTATTATATTAATAAATTATAATTTCCTTGACTAAAATCATAGGGGTAATAAATATTGTTTCCTAGTGATTATTCATTTCAATTATCACATACTAAGATTGACTAATATTGTTTAATTTGCAGTATAATATAGTAATAACAAGTGTATAACTCTATAATCCTCCCCAAATGCTAACAAAATCCAAGATACCACTTTTTTTGAACCATCTTTGTTAGAACCTCTCCTAGGTTAGTAGTGAAGTTAGGCATGAATCTCAAAGCCCATGTCTAATTAGCAATGGTTTGGTGGCCATCAGTAAGTGTATAAATCAAACAAAGTGGTTGGAATCATTATTATAAATCATGAATTAATTAATCCACTAATCACCTCCCTATAATATATAACAAAATTAATCCGATAATACATGTATTGTCATATATAAAACAATGTCTCTAAATAAATACCCAAAATATGAAACACCAATGATAATGATTCTTGATCACCATAAAACTCAAAATCATCAAAATGTAATGTTCATCATAATCCCAAAATTTGGCTTCTAATTATATAAAAATATAATATAAAATATAGAGTTGATTATACATGTATACTCAGTAGGAATATGTCTAGGTTGTTTCACAAAAATGTTGAAGAAACATTCTAAAACCTCAATGAATAAACAAAAAAACTGACATATCACTTATAAAAAAAATTATGTATCTAACCTCACTAAAGGATCACTGAACAAATCCAAACATGAGGATAATGATATAAAAATCAAATGGATATCTTTATAAAGGTACCCTATAATCACATACCATTCAAACTAGTCTCCCTTACTCCCCAACAATATATATCTTAGTACTCTCATCCCTTCAACATCCACATAACCACATTTCACATAACCATAAACACACAACACAAACTATATTCCCATAACCAAATACTAGATCTATATAACCACATATCAATACTATAATACGCAACACTACCACATTAACACATGTAATAATATTTGGAAAACAAAACCTATATAATTTTAGGAATAGAGATATAGGAATGGGTATTAGTTAACCATTTCTATCACCTCCATTTTACATATTTGGGAAAACTCCTAGAAATAAAAACCTTATATTGATACCAGTAATGATAACTGAATTGGGAAGTGGTGTGTAATAATTAACAAAACCTAAAATGAATATCTAATATGACATGAAATCCTAGTCTCAATGTCAAATATCAAATGAACATTCTCTTTTATTACAACCAAGACCAATATTCTTGAATGGTACGTCAAAATTTGTTTCCACCTCTAGAAACCAAACAAATCATCACCAAAGTAGTCACAAAAAAGAAAAATTCAAATTTTAAATTTCATTATCAATTCAGAATTGTTCAATTCACATCTCGAATTACATTTGTTATTCCAAATTTATCAGTAGCCTCTATATTATTATTTAACCATTTCCACTTCATCATTTAAGATTTTACTTTCATTATATTAATTATCTTCAACAATAGTCATTTTTTTCTTCATTTATACCATCATATACCATTGATATATTCAATTCAATTCAATCAATAAACACTCTATATTTCAATGTGATGATCACAAACTGGAATACTTACCTCTCTATAAAGCCCCAACTATAACCACACAATCATCTCCTATACCTTGACCAAATAGGGATAACCATTTTAAGACAATCATATCTACTTCAATCATTATTAAAATGGTTTAATAACACCCAAAAGTACCATGAAATTACACATAATAAATTATATCCTTTGAAAAATAAAAATTAAATTCTACCCATTTACGATTTAAAATTATATCACATTACTCAAGAAATTGATATGAAATAATAATAATATATTTTAGGTTCCCATTCTTCATTTAAATTAATTTATTTATGATATATATCCAATTTCAATCCAGATTCAACATATCAATGATAATATAAAAAATAATAGTAATTTATTCTTAAAATAACCAACAAGATCAATAAAAAAATGGTAGTAACATGTGAAAACAAGTAAATCATGATTGGAAAACTATTATATCCCAATAATTAATATCTAAATTATTATCCTTAGTTGGAAAATCTTATCTCTTTACACAAATATAAAAAATGGTGATACTTCCATAATTACATATTAAAATAAAGAGGAGAAAGTATAAATTCCCCACCTCAATTAAACATTCATCAAACAAGTCATAATAATGTGAATAGAATAATATTAAACAATTATTAAACTACCAATAATTACCCACAAAACCTATACATTCAAATCCCTTATTAATTAATCAACTTCAAACTAAATAAATCAAAACCAATACCCCTTTGATAGCTATAAAAGATGAAAAGATGAATAAGAATGAAGAAAAAATGAATATAATAACATGTTGGATCATAACACATCAATAATGAAATGTAATGGAATTTAGATCCACTACAGACATATATTACTAAAAGATAATTATTTTAATTCCTCAAATGTTATAATTGAAGATAAAAACATAACAGTATTTTTGAATTGTCATGAATTTAAAATTAAAAAGAAAATCACAAGATAATTGCATTGTAGTCTTCATCATGGTGTAATTATATTCATATACAAGAATCATGGAGGTATCTATCTAATTATTAGGTTCAAAAAATATTTCAAATTGATAAAAAAACATCACAATGAAATACCTATCGAAATTTAATATTTCTCAAACGATGAAAAATAATGGAGTGACTCTCTCCCTCTTTCGTTAGAACCTGGTTGAAAATATACACGACCGTGGTGTAGTAATAAGATCCCTAAAACAACTGTATTGACTAAATATATTCCAAAATATCATGGAATAAAACTCTAGGGAGCAACAAAACCCAGTAAACTACAATCCCATAATCATGGTGAAACTGACTCCCTATATCAAAAGAGAGAAACAAATAAATAATGGAACAACCCTTATAGTGATTCCTAAATCCTTAGACCAAAATCGCATGAACCACAATGCAATTTAGAATCCCATATAACTCTTCTTCTATATATAATAAATCAAGGTGATACACTGGTAATGGTTGTGATTCATTGATTGTTTAAATTTTCATCCAAACTCCCCTCCACTTAGACCAAACATCTCTTAACATGCTCTAAAATTCTATTACTCCTCACAAAAAATTTAAATAGACAAGAGACATATATGCCTCTATATGTGTTTAATGCTCTTTATCACCAAATATATAATGAAAATAATTTTTTAACAGGTGTATTAAATAAAAGTTTTTAAAAAATTTAAATTGAACTCGTTGTTAAATTATATTTTTCCAAATCAATTATAGTCAACAAAAACAATAATATTAAAAAATATATTAATAAAAATTACATTCAATTACTAACCACCAATAAATTTGATAGTGTTTATCACATCGATAAATATGTCATCAAAATTTATAACATAATAATACATCATAAATTATTATGAAATGGAGTGGATTGTAAATTTGTTATGATTTTAATTTTGAATCCATTACTGATAGAATACCAAATGAAATACCATAGACTAATAAATAAATGATATGTTCATAAAATGAATTTGTTAAAAATGTAAAAGATCAAAATAATCGAGTAAATCATGTCATAAATTAAAAAACCCCTCAAGAGACTAGAATTTTTTAGAGAAACATTATAAGGAAAGTAACCATCTAAATATTTATAAATAATTATATCAATAGAAAATAGAAATAATAATAATTTTTTCATTTTTTTACATTAAAAATAAATTTTAAAACCCCATGCTACCACGGTATGCTTCACTTTGAATAATACAATAGCATGTGTTGTACACAACTTCGAGTTCTAAGACACCACAACCAATCAAACTAGCAGTTATGAATAGTAATACCCACTTTTTAAAATTTTATACATTTTATCCTTCAAAAAGGACTTCATTTTTGGATTCAGAATATCGAAATTATCTTAGGGTGAATTTTTGGTATTTTTCTATGAACTTCCAATTTTTTATGAATAGTGAAAAATACTATACTTTAATTAAAAACAACTTTTTTAGTAAAAATAATTTATAGTGATAAATTATACTATTGAGTGGTTTTAATGTATAATTAGAATATTTTTTTACCATTTAATCCAAATTTGGTCATTGGACATATTTTCACATTTAAACTACACATAAACAAGTGTCAATATTTTGATCGTTATTATTTCATAAAAACACACTTTTTTTACAGTGGGAATTAATTTTAAATTAATTTTTTCCACTTCTGTATTTTAAATTTAGAAAAATGGATTCCATATATGGAATCAGGATATCCAAATTGTGTAAATAGTTAACTTATATTTTTAGACATTTTGAATAATTACTTCGGTAAATATTTTATTTACCATGGTTAAAGGGTAAATCCGGTAAAGATGGGAAAATAACTAATATTATAATAATATTAAATTACCCTAACATGTGTCCTAATCCTATTGGATGATACACGTCTGACCATGGGAATCCTTGGGTCGATTTTGGGACCCCATGGATCCACTTGTAAGTGAAAATGACACTTTATATTAATTAAGTTAATGTAAATACAAAAAATTACATAAGCATGTAACTTTTAGTAAAAAAAAATTACATAGGGTTATATATGTTATCTATTCGACTATAAATATTAATCAAAAATCTAAAAAGATTTCCTACATAGTGGTATTTTATTTATTATTTTTAGACATTGAATAATTAATGTTATTTATGACACAATGATGATGCAGTATTTTCCTCATTAATGAATGAATCAAATAAATGGTATTATAAATGTAAAAATAAATATAATTTGTAAGTTTTGATGCCATATATGAATTTTCAAGGTTAATATGACATGTTAGGATTGATAAAAGGAGTTTATTTTGAATTAATAAATTTTTTAAGACTTTATCAAAAATCCATTACCAAATAGTGTCAAAATTGACATAAAAGTGATTTTTAAAAAAATATTATATTATTAATTGATATTCTATTCCTAAAAATCTAAGTATTGGACAAGAGACTTAGATAATGATAGGTGTATAATTAATTAACCACTTGGGGTTCGCAAGAAATTTTATAGTAAGTTTATTAACAATATATTATAAAAATACATAGTGACATGGTAAATATCAAACTAATTAACTAAGAGTTAAATCTAAGAGATAAGGTTAGTATAATGACACAAACATGTCTAAAACCTATTGGTTGAGTGGATTTCGACCCATCCCCACCTTAGCCTTCAAATAATCTACTTTTTAACCATTATAAACTAAACATGATTTTATTATAAAATAATATTTCCCTCTTTTCCTAAGGTGCCCCTCACCCCTCTTATTAAAGGGAACTCCCCCTTCTCTATAATTCACACCTTCAAACCCCTTTGGCTCGGTCTACCCCTGTCCAAATACTCTCTCAAATATCCTCCCTTCATTATAAAGGCTCTTCTTTAGTCATAAATCCAACCAATGGATCCATTTTGATCAAATCAAAATGAATAACCCGAAGAAGAGGAAGTTAACTTACCCTCATCCAAGGAAAAGTACAAGGTAAAGGTTATTTCCACAATCTATTTATTATCTGACGTTATTTTTATATAAGTATCTAATATTACCTCCTTATCATCCATATCTTTTTTTTCTTAAAAATGTATTGTAAAACATTTTTACTATTTACTATACTATAGGTTAAAGTCATTTATACCCTTATTTGACCTTATATGTTTTGAAAGGATTCTTTCTGTCATTTTCCAAACAAGGTATATTATGACCATTTCGACAAAATTAATGTAAAAATGTTTTTTTAAACTTGTATGGCAGGTGCGGCTATTTTACGCCGTTATAAAATTGTAGAAGCATCCCTTACATTCTTATAAGAATATTTTCAATGTAAACGATTTCTTTTATAATTATGTGACTTTTAACAAAAGAGATATTTTTCTCAAATGGTTTTGATTTCATCTATGTCAACATCCTTTGTTGTATTTTATGCTTATTTGAAGTTGATTAATTATGATAAAAAACATCCATTTTTTATTTAAGGTTTTGTGATATTTTTGATTTTGGATGTGTTATTTTTACAACATTCATGGTTTATGGTTAAGTATTGACATTTTGTATGCTAGTTTTAATATGAATGTTTATGTTATGTTTAAACCATTTCATATGAGGAATGCATTGGATTTAGTAAGTGACGGGTGGAGCCAGCTATATCTCCCCAATGCATTGGTAGGTCTCCTTAGAAAATTAGACGTGGAATTGGCCGAGGCTTTCCCAATTTGATATATGTTTTTGGCCGAGGCCTAAATCATTTTTAGACGTCTTGGCTGGGGCCCTAACAAAATGTTTTAGAATGTCCAACATTATGCATTCCATCATTATGAAAGTGGTTATTTGATATTTCATGTGATTATTTGACTAGTATAATATCCATGTGAAAAAGTAAATGGAATTATTTGATTTTATCTTTGCCATATTATTTTGAAGTTCAAGTTTAAAAATATTTTGTTTTAGTCCTATACATTACCTTAAATGTTTATGATTATTTATGAAAGTTTCTGCTATATTGTTATCTTTACTAAGAATCTAAGCCCACCACTTTCTATGTTTTATTTTTTCCAGGATGTGAAAATGATTATTATGATTGACCTGTAGGGATAGTCTATGGGATATGAATGTGGTTAATGAAGATAATATTGTTGTAGTATTTCATTTTTCAATGTAATGTAAAACTTATGAATGTATCTAGTGTTTCCAAGGCTACTAAACCAATCAGTCTTTTGAGACTTAATATTTTTTGATCATGCCAATGTTATGTAATAATGCGCCGACTTTGGGTAACTGGCATTGGGGCATTACAGTTGGTATCAGAGAACGTTTAGTAATAAACCTTGGAAGCTAGATTTAGATAAAATCTGATTAGAGCACAAAGCCCTAAGATAGACTTTAATGATTAGTATAGAAGAACTTCCTAAAATTTTGGTATTTTAGAGATTTTTTGAGTTTTCTAAGCAATACATCTCTGTTTGGATACGACCAGGTAGAGACGGCTCTGGCACAGATTTACCTAGGGGTAAAACCTGAAAACACCACTTTGTGCTAGACTTAAACGGGAACTAGTGCACGACAACGGGCCTTTATGCACTCTTGGTTATGACACTCCCGGGGGATATTATTAGGATAATTCTCATTTTTTTTATAAACCATTATGAAGGGTTTATGAGTATATACTTCCTCAAAGAGATCCTTTTTACGATTATGGATTATATCCATAAACTATTAAAATTATGCTAAAGTGTTTTACAAGTATGGAATTATGTATTTCGATTCATAAACTAATCTAGATTTTTCTATTGTTTAGAAATGGCGCCTAGTGGAAGGAATGGGATATGTATCAATGCACGCACTCCATGTAGGTATTTCCCTCCTCAAGATAATTATAGTGGATCTGGTGATACAACTCGTGTTGATCAGCTTATCACTATACTAGGACAACTCACTCAGGTTATGTATAATAAAATTACCCTTATAGAGAACCCAGATCGGCAGCGTGGAGGATCAATGTTAGATTGATTCATGAGGCAATAAACACCAACATTTAATGGGGGTACAAATCCACTAGTTGCTGAGAAATGGATAAATTCCTTAGAAAAAAAATTCTATGCCTTGGGGAGTAGTGAAAGGGAAAAATTTGTCATGGAATTTTACTGCCTCTATGGATATGCCGATCAATGGTGGTCATTGATTCAGAATACTAATGTAGATTAAGAAGTATCAAGTATGGAATGGAGGGAGTTTAAAGAGATTTTATTAGAAAAATACTTTCCTCATGACCATCGAGCGGATATGGAAAGACAATTTCTGAGTCCGAGGCAAAAGGAGGATGAAAATTTTGTAAAGTACGAAGCTAACTTTACATGGTTAGCGAGGCTTGTTGCATATTATATATGTAACCCAATAAGTAATATTGATCGTTTATTTGATGGGTTAAAACTATTTCTCCGTCTAGTACTAGTCTGACAATACTTCTCATCATATGAATATATTGTCTCATGTGCTATCAAGGTAGAAAAGGAATTCTCTATGTCATATGACTTTAATGCAACATAGGAGAAGAAGATATATGCTGAACAATCTGGGAAAGGAAATAAGGGAACATTGAAGAAGGGAAGAGTTAAATTTCCACCATGTGATAATTGTGGATGGAAGCACCCAGGTGCCTGTCTAAATGGAAAAGTAGTATGCTAAAAATGTGGACAGAAATGTCATCTTGCTGGTGATTGTAAGGGAAAGAAAGACACTACCAATGTTCAATGCTACAATTATAGGGATATGGGACATTATGTGAATGAATGTCCTAAGCGTTAGGGGAACTTACCTGAGAATAGCCCAAGGGATCAAGGCCACGGTTATGTTATCACTAATACTAAGGATGAATCTTATAAATATGTGGTTGTGGGTAATTTAATGGTTTCCTCAAGTTTAGCTAATGCTTTATTTGATTCTGGATCATCGCACTGTTTCATATCTTCCCAGTTTTCTATAAAAATAAGTTATTTCCAATTTGATTTAACATGGGATTTTTCAGTCAAAACTCTTAAGGGAAGTATCATCGCAACAAAGTTTTGTGAATTAGTCCCCATTAGGGCATATAAATGTTCTTTCTCTGCTGATCTCATCGTTATACCCATGATTTCATTTGATATAATCCTCGGTATGGATTGTCTTTCAGACCATGATTCAAAAATTTATTGTAAGGAGGTTAGGTTTTTTGATGACAATGATAAAGAACAGCATATCATTAGAACAGAAATGCCAACACCTAATTCTTATCTAGATCCACCTCCAATATCTCAACTAAATTCAATTATTGTGAATGAAGAGAATGAAATAACTATGGGTGAGGAAATGAATGTTTGAATAGAGGATGTACCTATTGTTCTAGAATATGTTGATGTTTTTCCATAGGATTTACCTGGACATCCTCCAGAACGATAAATTGAGTTTTCCATTTACCTAATTCCTGGTTCAAGGCCCATGTCGAAGACCCCTTATAGAATGGCCACTGTGGAATTAGTGGAATGGAAAACACAAATACAGTAATTGAGTAATAAGGTATTTATTCTCCCTAGTTTTTCACTATGGGGAGCCCCTGTTATTTTTGTTTAGAAGTCAGATGGATCTATGAGGATGTGCATTGACTATAGAGAGATCAATGTTATAACAATAAAGAAGAAGTATCCCCTACCTTACATTGATGATTTATTCGACCAACTTCATGGAGCTCAATAATTATCAAAGATTGACCTACAATCTGGATATCATCAGTTGTGTGTGAAGAAGGGAGACATTCCAAAAACAGCATTTCGAACTAAGTACGGGCATTATGATTTTACAAAGATGCATTTTGGGATGACTATTGCACCCTCTGTATTCGTGGATCTAATGAACAGAGTTTTCATGGAATATCTTGATGACTTCATAGTAGTATTTATTGATGATATCTTGGTATTCTCCAAAAGCAATGAAGATCTTTAAAATCACTTACGCACCATTCTGGAAACCTTCAGAACAAATGAATTATATGGTAAGTTTAGCATGTGTGAATTCTAGCATCAAGAGATATCTTTTCTTGGCCATATTGTCTCTAAGGATTAAATCTCTGTTGATCCTTCTAAGACAAGAGAGATATAGGAATGGCCAACACCGAAGACTATAACTGAGGTATGCAGTTTTATTAGTTTAGAAGGTTATTTTCGATGTTTCATCCAGAATATTGCCTGATTGGCTAACCCATTAACGATGCTCACACATAAAGGGGTTAAATTTGTTTGGACAAAATAGTGTGAAAAATGTTTTGAAGAACTCAAGAGAAGATTATTCAATGCTCCTATCTTGACTCTACCATTGGGGAATGATGGGTTTGTTATTTATAGTGATGCATCAAAGAATGGACTTAGTTGTGTCCCTATGCAGAATGATAGGGTAATTGCCTATGCATTACGACAGCTAAAAATTCATGAACAAAACTATCCAACTCTTGATCTTGAGTTATCATATGTGATCATTTCTTTGATGATATAGAGATTCTAGTATCTTTATGGTGAAATTGTGAGATATATACCGATCACAAGAGTTTGATGTATATTTTCACACATAAGGAACTCAAAACGAGGCAAAGGAGATGGCTTGAACAACTCAAGGATTATGATTTTACTATACATTACCACTCGGGGAAGGAAAATAAGGTGTAATATGCTTTGAGTAGAAAGGATCATAGAGTTCTGAACAAGATGAGAGTTGAAAAGGATCATATTTTCATGGATCTAGTGATAATGGATATGGGAATAACCATGGAAGGTGAAACATCAATGCTTTTTCCAGTGGATGCCAAAACATCATCACTAGAAATGATAAAGAGATGAGGAGTTTCAAAAGAAGATTAAAGCGGTGAATGTCAGGTGATTGAGTGACATCATATATGAAGATGAAATTTTGAAATTTGGGAAGAGTGTTTGTGTTCCTAACATTCCTGATCTAAAAAGAGAATTGTTGGATGATGCTCTATGTTCCAATTTCTCTATACACCCTGGTATCACTAAGATGTATAGAGATTTGAATGAACATTTTTGGTGGGACAACATGAATAGGGAGATTGCTGATTTTGTGTAAATATGTACGGTTTTTCAACAAGTGAAAGCTGGAAGGCAACAGCCTGGAGGAGTCATGAAACCTCTTCCCATACCTGAGTGGAAATGGGATAATATTACGATGGAATTTTTCATGGGACTACAAAAGACTCCTAGAAGGAACAATGTAATATGGGTCATTATTTATCATATTACCAAGTCTGCACATTTTCTTGTTATAAAAGATGATCTACCACTTGAACATCTATCAAGACTATATATTAATGAAGTTGTGAGACTTCATGGAGTACCCATATCGATTCTTTCTGATCGTGATCCACGTTTTACATCAAGATTCTGGAATAGTATTCAAAAAGTCATTGGATAGTGAACTTTGTTTGAGCACTGCCTACCACCCTCAAATAGATGTACAATAAGAACAAACTATTCAAACCATAGAAGGCATGTTGAGATCTTTCTCACTTGACTTTCAGGGTAAGGGGGATCAATATTTACCTCTGGTAGAATTTTCCTATAACAATAGCTTCCATTGAAGTATTCAGATGGCACCATATGAAGCGTTATACGGAAAGAGATGTCGCACACCAACCTATTGGGATGATGTTGGTGAAAGGAAACTCGTAAACCAAGAACATGTGGAGGGAATGATAGAAAAGGTGAAGTTAATCCAAACCCACATCAAAGCAGCTCAAATTAGGCAGAAGTGCTCTGTCAATAATAGAAGGAAGTATTTGGAATTTCAATTAGGTGATCATGTTTTCTTGAAGGTATCTCCATAGAAGGGTGTTTTACAATTTGGTAAGAAGGGTAAATTGAGTCTTAGGTACAATGGACCTTTTGAAATTCTAGAACGAATTTGGGTTGTTGCTTACCGTTTGGCAATGCCGCCAAGTCTCTCCAAAGTTCACAATGTATTCCACGTATCACTATAGAGAAAATACATGTCTGACCCAACACATGTACTCACCTATGATGAATTAGAACTATAACCCAATATGTCTCATTGTGAAGAGTCTGTCAAGATTCCTGATAACAGATAACAAGTGTTGAGAATCCGAACGACTCGCCTTGTAAATGTTCTTTGGAGAAACCATAAGATGGAAGAGGCAACGTGGGAACCTGAGAACTTATGATGAGGAACCACCCGAGTATTTTTATGCATTAATATTATAGAAATTTCTTGGATGAAATTATTTGAAGGAAGGAAGAATGTAACACCCCAAGCTTCCACGGTACGCTTCTCTTTGAATAATATAACAGTGTGTTTTGTAAACAACTTCGAGTTCTGACACACAACCAATCAAACTAGTCATTATGAATAGTAAAACCCAATTTTTGAAATTTTATAAATTTTATCTTTCAAAATGGACTTCATTTTTGGATTCGGAATATCGAAATTAGCTTCGGTTGATTTTTTTTATTTTTCAAAAAAACTACCAATTTTTGATGAATATTGAAAAATACTTAACATTAATTAGAAATGACCATTTTAATCAAAATAATTTATAGTGCTAAATTATAAAATTGAGTGGTTTTAAAGTATAATTATAATATATTTTTACCATTTAATCCAAATTTGGTCATTGGACGTAATTTCACAATTAAACTGGTTATAAGCAAGTGTCAATCTTTTGATAGTTATTATTTTATAAAAACACGTTTTTTTTACAGTGGGAAATAATTTTAAATTAATTTCTTTCGCTTCTCTATTTTGAATTTAGAAAAATTGATTCCATATTTGGAATTAGGATGTCAAAATTTTTTATATAGGTAACTTTTATTTTTAGACATTTTGAATAATTATTTCGGTAAGTATTTTATTTACCATGGTGAATGGGTAAATCAGGTAAAGAAGGGTAAAAAAATAATATTATAATAATATTAAATTACCCAAACACGTGTCTTAACCCTATTGTATGATACATGTACAACCATGGGAATTCTTGTGTTGATTTTGGGACCCCAGGGATCTACTTGTAAGTGAAATTGACAGTTTATATTAATTAAGTTAAAATGAATACAAAAATGACATAAGCATATATCTTTTAGTAAAACAATTTTTACATAGAGTTATATATGTTATCTATTAGACTATAAATATTCATTATAAATCTAAAAATATTTCCTACATAATGATATTTTATTTATGGTTTTTAAACCTTGAATAATTAATGTTATTTATGACTCAATGATGATTCAGTATTTTCCTTATTAATGAAAGAATCAAATAAATGGTATTATAAATGTGAAAATAAATATAATTTGAAAGTTTTGATGCCATCCAAGAATTTTATAGGTTAATATTACATGTTATTATTGATCAAATGAGTTTATTTCTAATTAATAAAGTATTTAGGACATTAAAAAATCAATTACCAAATAGTGTCAAAATTGACTTATAAGAGTTTTTAAAACAAATATTATATTATTACTTGATATTCAATCCCTTAAAATCTATGGTTCAGCCAAGAGACTTATATAATGATAGGTGTATCATTAATGAACCACTTGGGGTTTTTTTTGTATGTTTATAGTAATTTTATTAACCATATAATATAAAAATACAAAGAGACATGGTAAATTTCAAACTAATTAACTAAGAGTTAAATCTAAGAGATAAGGTTAATATAATGACCCAAACCTGTCTAAAACATATTGGTTGTGTGGAGATCGACCCATCCCCACCATAGACTCAAAATAATCCTCTTTTTACCCATTAGAAACCGAAAATGATTTTATAATAAAATAATATTTCGCTCTTTTCCTAAGGGGCTGCTCACCCCTCTTATAAAAGGGCACTCCCCATTGCATCTAATTGACACCTTCAAAGCCATTTATCTTAGCCAACACCTGCTCAAATACACTTTCAACTATCCTAACATCATCATAGAGGTCCTCCATTAGTCAGAAAGCCAACCTAAGGATCCCTTTTGATCAAATCGAATGGAAGAACCCAAAAAAGAGGAGTTTAACTTACCCTCAACCAAGGAAAAGTACAATGTAAGGGTTATTTCCACAATATCATTTTTATCCGAGGATTTTTTTATGTTAGTATATACTAGGACCTCCTTATCATCCACATCCGTGTTTTCATAAAAATTTATTTTAAAATATTTTTACTATTTACGATACTATAGGTTAAAGTCATTTATACCCTTATTTGACCTTATATTTTTTGAAATGAATCTTTCCGTTGTTTTCCAAACAAGGTAATTTATGACCATTTCGATAAAATTAAGGTAAGAATGTTTTTTCACTTATACGATCGGTGTAGTTATTTTACACCGTTATAAAATTGTTGAAGCTTCCCTTACAAGCTTATAAGAATATTTTCAATGTAATGGTTTTCTTTTATAATTATGTGACTTTTAAATGATTTCAAAAGAGATATTTCTCTCTGATAGTTTTGATTTCATCTATGTCAACATCATTTGATTTATTTTAAGATTATTTGAAGTTGATTTATTATGATACAAAACTTCCATATTTTATTGAAGGTTTTGTAATATGTTTGATTGCGGATGTTTTATTATTACACCATTCTTGGTTTATGGATAAATTATTTACATTTCTTATGATAGTTTTAATTTGAATGTTTATGTTATGTTTAAACCTTTTCATATGAGGAATGCATTGGACTACTTTAGTGACGGGTGGAGCCCACTATAGCTCTTAGATGCATCGGTAGGTCTCATGAGACAATTAGACGTGGAATTGGCTGAGGCATTTCCCAATTTGATATATGGTTTTGGCCGAGGCCAAAATCATTTTTAGACGTCTTGGTCATGGCCCTGAAAAATGTTTCAGAATGTCCGGCATTATGCATTCCATCATTATGAAAGTGGCTATTTGATATTGCATGTGATTATTCGACTAGTAGAGTATCCTTGTGAATAAGTAAATGTAATTATTTGATTTTATCGTTTCCATATTATACTAAAGTTCAAGTTTAAAAGTCTTTTGTTTTAGTCCTATACATTGCCTTAAATGTTTATGCTTATTTATGAAAGTTTCTGCTATATTTTTATCCTTACAGAGCATCTGAGCTCACCCCTTTCTATGTTTTTTCCAATGATGTAAAAAAGTTTATTTTGATTGACCTGCAGGGATAGTCTATGGGATATAAATGTGGTTAATAAATTAATATTGTTGTGGTATTTCATTTTACAATGTAATGTAAAACATTAGAATGTATCTATTGTTTCCAAGGATACTAAACTATTTGGTCTTTTGAGACATGATCTTTTGTGATCATGCCAATGTTATGTAATAATGCACCGACTCTGGGTAACTGGGGTTGGGGCGTTACAGGAATCCTTGAGTAAGAAATAATTATCTTGTCAAAATGGTTATGAAATAAAGATAAGTAAAATAGTTTTTTATATTTCGAATGAAATTTATGAGAACTATGTATAAAAATGATTAATAATCTATCGATTTATGGCTAATATTTATAATATTATAAGAGAAATAATAAAGATAGTCACTCAATGAATATTCTTACTTCTATCAATCCTATTTTATATTTAATTGATCCATATTTTTTTTAATTATATTAAAATAAATGAACAAAGCATGAAAGGAGTATTTTTACACTAAACATACAACACTTTTTGATCATACTTGTCAATATTTGCGGGTCTTTTCATTTCAATTATTTCAATAAAAGAATATTTTCCATTTAGATTTTTAATAATTATTTGTACTATTCATATTTAAATATGTCGAATAAAAAATATTAAGGGATAAATACCCGAGTATTTTTCATAAATATAGTTAAAAAATAAATATTATGATATGTAATAAAATAAATAATTTTAAAAAATTAATATATGTATTTAAAATTATGATAAAATTAGTCAAAATCACGGTTTATTTTCAAGAATACTCTAAAAAATGGAATCAATAATAAATACATAATTTTATATACACTATAGTAAAATTATACAATAAAAAAATGAAACTTAATATTAATTAATATAAAAATGTGAATGTTGAATAATTTACATTACATGAATTATTTGAGATATTTTTTTAAAAAAAAATATTTATATATACTCAATTTTTTTGTAAGTAGTTGTATGGATATTTTTTGAAATATGGACTTAACCCCATTATCATGAATTAGTTTTTTTATCAAGATCAAAATCTTCTAGAACAAAAAGAGTGCACATACAATTTTGTTAGGTCTTTTTTACCATTTCCTTTTCATATTTAACATTAAATCACTATTCATTTAAAATAATCAATGAATCAACCCGTGAAATAAAATGAAACAAAAATGATGAAATATAATGTAAAAATTAAAGAAAAAATTATTTAAATGTAACAATTGATAATAATTTTTGAAAATAGTTAACTAAACTGATTCATGATGGAAGGGAAATTATCGGTTTATAATGACTAAATAAAAAATAAATTAATTAACAATTGACAGAAATATTTTATGTGCTTCTTTCTAAATTGGACATATATAAATGAAAAAATTCAATAAAAATTAGTTACTATGAAAAATGAAAAAAATCAAACATATAATAATAGATGATTTAATGTACCACAAAATATCCATATGAGTATATTTTTTTGTAGGTAATGTATTTGTGATGAAATAATATTTGAGGCTAGGGTATATACTCCTTACTAAACATACTCAACTTGATGGAACAATATGTAATAAATCAAATTAAAAAGGAAAAATAATATAATTAAATAATATAAAATGGAAATTAAATATTGTGTTAGTGTTTCCATTATAGATATAAGTTATATTATTAATGAGTATAATGAAGTTATTTTTTAATTTAATATCACAAAATACAATGCAAGAGAGTATTAAAGAAATATAATTTCAATATTTGATCCTACCAATATACAGAAGAATCAAAAATAATTTTTCTAGAGATCTAAAACCACCATGGAAATAGAAATTGAACATAAAGAATGTGATTCAATACCTTTATGAGATGGATGTCTCTCTCTCAATTTTGGAATGGATTAAATTTAATAATTTATAGAATTAAATGATAACTAGTTGTAATCAAGGATGATTCAATAATCTATTCATTGTCATAACACAAGTGAAAAACAAGAAATTCATTGAATAACCACGATCTAAATAACCATTTAACGTATTGAGATGTGTGTGGAAAAGGAATGATATATAAAGTATATTGGTCAAATGAAATGGAATTTAATTAGATTATTCTAAATATCAGGGAAAATATAAAACCTAATATTTGTAGATGCATGAGGGTCCATTAGATAAAAATCAAAACTGAATAATAATAAATATCATGAGTTTAAGAATATATAAAGGCAACTGGATTCATGAGTAGTTCATACCAGGGAATATGCCTAAAATAATATGAAAGGAAAAAATATAACATCCATGGTTTCCCAAAATCCAATGTTGGATCAGTGAATAAAATATAGGAAAGTTCAAATAAAATGAAAATATTATTTTTTTCAATGATTATTTTTACATAGAAATACCATAAAAATAAAATACTTTTTTATAATTTATATACAATACCATTTTAAAAAATATAAACCTTGGTAATAAAAATTCATTTATTATAAATAAAATTTGTGTAAGGCCTAAACCCACGAAACCTTCTGATGACCCAACTGGGGTCTCTACCTATCCTCATGTGTGCCTCCCAATATGTCATAGGGTGTTGAATAACTACAACAGTCTATGATTAATATTTGGGAGCCTATAATCTCATTATCATACCTAAAAATAAAAAATAAATAACAAAAATTATTTATATCCACAAAAAAATTATGCGCATAATATTATAACTTAAAGATAATTATAATAAAAAAATATACACCAATTCATTAAAAATTTAATATGTGTTTCATGCATCGCATTCAATATCAAAGGATACCTGTATAAAAAAATGTAGTGAAAATATCTAAATAATAATGAAATAAATTAGTATGATCCCCTAAAAACATTGATCCTCTCCACCCAAACTCCAAACCAAGTTGGGCTAATCCATCTCGATAACAAGTGAAACATGTGATCATCCAATATATCAGAAATAATATATGAAGGATCACCAATGTGTGCATAAAAGGTGAAGAGAAATACATTTTAGTTGGTAACTACCAAATAGATCCCTAATATACTGATGTATGCATAAGAAAAACCAATAACAATTTTGTAACACAACTCATTTCAAGAATACTTATCATTTGATAACTAAGACACCACAACACTTGACATTACCTTGAATCTCATATCTATTAATACACATGTAACACATAGATGGAGGAAAAAACAAATTTTATAGTGTCAAAAACTAACTTTTTGTTTGACCATGGATAATGAAAAATTTTAAATATAATATGAGATTCTTAAATGGTCTAACCTACAGTGATAACCAATTCCATACAGTATCCAATAATAATAATTATGTAATAGGTGATGACCAATATCAAATGGGATCCTAGGATCATTACATATCTAACCATGGGTGATAATGAATTCTATATGGAATCTCAGGATAACTTTAGGTCTAACCATGGGAGATAACTAATGTCAGATGCCATCCAAACCACTTAGTCAGTCTGGCCATAATATTTTTATGAGTTTTTAGTTGGTCTTCCTATGGGTGATACTTAGAAGGTTCTATACACATTCTTAGGATATTATCTTATTAAACCAGAGGTAATATATTAATGTTTCTTCATGTTTTCCCATGTACATGGGTGGTAAGACTATGGTAAATAACAAACACATATAATGAGACAAGCAACTAGGTTGTTTAGCTATAAAGCCTACTCCCAGGGATTCATTCCACCATCACCTTGACAGTCAAATGAATGTAACCAAGGTAAACATAAAAATATTAAAAAATAACAATGTAATATATCTTATTTAGAATCACACACATACCATGTGTCCCACACCCTAAACCATTTCTTCAGTACATGTCACCATGAAATATCTCTATTACCCTAAAAATCATCACTAACCAAGAAGAAAAGATAACCTCACTTGGTCGGTTCATATCACACTAAACATGATAAGAAAAAGAAATAAATACATTCATATTAATTAAGAATTGATAAAGATTGTTCTTTAGACTTCACCCAGTCCTTAACAACTAATACTATGACACACTCATGTCATTATTGTTTATTATTTAATATAGTTTTATTTTTCTCAGTAAATTATACTTTTTTGAGAGTTTTGTATTAATTTTTTTTGGAATATTTTCATTTATGCAAGGAATGTAGAACTGGATTAAGAAAAAATTTGAAATCATTAATATTTGGGGATTTTTTTAGTTCATTTTATTTATGTATAGTCTGTCTTATATGAGTATCACATACTTTGGATTAAACTGTGTGATACATAGGTGAAACCATGTGAGCCCCTAATGCGTAAGGGTGAAAGATCATGGATTATGAATAGTCTATGTAAACAATGAGGCCAAACCGTATAGGAGGGTTTTTGACATCATGTTTATTTTTCATGGTTGGATCATGGTTTAGCCAACCATGTTTCAAAATCTATGGGCTACCCAATTTTTAACTTTTCCATGTTTCCCACTTTTCACCCACTTGATTTTTAAGGGGGGCATTTCCCCATATCCCTTATTCTCATTTGTTCTAGCTAGTATCCCAAGTAAGATAACTCTTCCTTCTCATCTATTTATTGTAAGCCTCAATATATACAATTTATTATGTGTTTCATAGGTTAATACCTCTATTTCTATTCTTCTCCCTTTTCCTTCCAAATTTCTTCATTTCCATTTTTTTCACTACTCCCTCAGAACCCTAGGAGGATGTTTTGGACAACAATAGTGTTATAATGGTTCAAAACATAGGTTTTAATAATTTAGGAATAATTTAGGTTGACTTCTTTCTTGGTTGATCATTCTATGTTGAAGGATATGTATTTCAGACATCTTGGGCCTTGATTCCACCATACTTGAGGACATTTTTTTATTTCTTTAAATGGAATGAATTAACTTTCATGAAGATTTTAATTACATTAATTTCATGATTAAATATATAGCTATATATATATAATATTTATATTCAGTTTCCAATCTGTTTTAATTGGATATTTATATGGTATAAAGTTAATAAATGCATTTATAGAGTTTTTTATTATTTTAAAAGATTTTTTGGTTACCAAGTGGTATCAAATGTTTGACTTCTATTTTTTGAAACTAAATTGGTTTTTTAATGGAAGATGACACAGTTTGGGACAAAATTTGGGTGACTAAGTATATTTTATGGAAATTTATTTAAATATATTTTAAATTTAATTAAAAAGAATTGTAACAGATATGTTAACATGCATTTTGAAATTTTGTGATATTGATTGGAAGTCGGAGATGAGGTTTTTTTAATTCCCTTTCGGAACATTGTATTAGATTTTTTTATGTGCATGCTTTCCAAATAAGAAATCCTTCATTACTATGTGGATTTGTGTGTGTGTGTGATGTGTATTGTATCTCAAGGATAATTATTTATATTTTTTTAATAATAATTATAATTAGGTTTTATTTATTATGTTGGTGTTGGGGGTGAGATGATAATTATGGTTATTGTGTTATTTGATATACATTGATGATTGTTTGATATGTTTTCATTTCTCACCAACTATGAGTTATATCACGGGACCTTACATATCTATGTAGAACAACTAGATACATGATATACTAGCCCAGTGTGCACTCACTAGCTAGTGGCATAAGAGAGTTGGTCCCTCATAGGGGTTTTATGTGGTACATAGAGACCCTTGAGAGAGTTTCAGATGAAAAGTATCCTAATTTCACTAGGTGAACCCTCTATGGAGTGTTAGTGATGAAACAAGGTCTATAATTGTTCATGTTATATCCTACTGTACTACCGATGATACTAGAAAATTTTAGACATGGGAATTTTCTTCCATGTATCACTTATTTAAATTTCCCTATATTAGCACCATGATTTCCTTAGGATGTTTTCTTAATTTTTTGGAATTATCATTTGGATTTCTCTTTCCATACTATTTTATAATTCATGTTCATTTTCAATTTCATTAATGGAAATTTTTTAAAATATTTTGTTAATTTTATTTATAAATTGTATTTTAAAGAAGGATTTATAATGTTTGTTTTGAAAGGAAAATAAAATTATTATGTGTTTTTATGGTGTTCGATTTTCTTCTGATGGGGAGGTTTATTTATAAAATCAATTTTGGATATAATTTTTTCTTCTAACATATTTTTTAGAAATTTAATTTTATTTTATGAAAACTATATTAAAGGAAAAAAATTTCAAATAAATGCACAAACTCCTTTGTCGAATCCTCCTAAGCTTAGTATCTCTCACACCCTTCATATTATATTATGTGTATTTAGTTCATATGGTTTATTTTTTATGTGAACTAGTTATGATATGTTACTGTGTTTATGTTCTAGTTCACTATACTGTAGTGTGGAGAGTGACTACGGGGTCCCATGGAGATGTTCGATGGTCGGTCAGTTTCATTTTATTTTGATACATTCCAGTATCACTCATGAAGACATGGATCTTGTTTGTTTTATTTATATATGGTATCTTGATTATTATATGATTCTTTTATGTGGTGATTTATTTAATTATTTATGTTATGTAAACTATTGGATGATTATTATTTTAAGATAAAGGTACATGAATTGGTGTATGACTTATATATAGGTCTTTCCCGATTTCCAGGATGACATTAATGTTTTATAATTAGTTTTATTTTGGATAATTCTTTCTCTATTTGTGTTTCATGATTCCTGGGAACTAGATTTCATCCAATTTGGACAAGGAATTTCTTCCAAGAAAGTGGAATGATGGGTCAGATGTTGGTTTATGTGGAAGCCTAGTATACATTGTTACAAATGGTATTATAGCCTTAGTTCATGGAAGAGGAGTCTGGTTCTTAAAATTTACACTTGTTATTTGGGGAATTTCATTATAGACAGGAGACTATGAAATGTTTTCATGACTTGAGAGGTGTCTCATGAGCAGTTTCTTGATCACCACATTTCATGATGAGACCCATGTTCCATGGGGGGTTGGGATATGAGTCTTTATGTTGAGTTAAATTTTGAATATATTTATAGGATTATATGGTGAAAACATTATAATTGGATCCCAATTGAGTATTATCATGAAACCATATATCCAAAATGTGAAATTGTGTTTTTAACAAAAAATGGATTCTTCATGGTTGGTTCACAGTTTACCAAAACACTTTTCCAAACAATGTTAATGTCCAATATTTGTTTTCCCACTTTTCCCCTACCTAATTTTTAAGGGGTTTATTTCCCTTATTCTCCCCTTTATATTCATGAAATCTAGGTTACAAGGATGATCTCCCCTTCTTTCCATGTAATAATTACAATTCTTTATTACTTTTATTTATTCCATATTTCTTTAGGTAATCCATATGTTCCAATTAATTCTCCTTACCCCTCCAATTTCATTCATTTTTTTCGTTTCACATCTCACCCTAAACCCTATAATTTTTTTCTATATGTAATTTTATTAGGGAAGTTATAAATTGGAGGATTAGTTATTTAGGGATTATTTGGGATATTTTCCTTATTATTAGGGAATTCCACTTCAAAGGTAACACATTATGATCCATTTATTTGTTGATTATACCAAAATTGAGGTACTTATTTTTGTTCTATTTTATTAAATGGAAATTAATTTTGTCCATGTTGATTTCAAATGACTTAATTTCTACATTATATATATGTGATATATTTATATTGATATTCGAAAGTGTTTTAATGGGATTTTCACTTGGAATAATGGTATTTATTGCCTATATCGAGGGGATTTTGGTATTTTAAAACTATTTATGGTTTCTATGTGACTTTAAATTGTTTATTGGTATGTTTTGGAATGGAATTATAGGTGTTATTTTATTTGAAACTATTTCGGTCATAAATTGTGTGAGGTGTGGGTTTTTTGAGAAATTTGATATGAATAAGTATAAATTTGATTTCATTTTTTTAAAGGATGTTATGAGAAAAATTTATAACGGTGTAATATGGATTGGCATCTCAAGATGAGTTTTTTAGGACCATATGGATCACTTATATTAGATTTCAATGCATGTGTGTTACCCAATTATGAGCCTATTATTTCTTACATGTGTGTCAGTATGATATGGATTATATCCCATGTTTGATGCTTTATATGTCCGTTCATATGATTCATGATGAGACGATTTTTGGTAACTCCTTTAGTTTTTATATTATATATTTTCTTTTAACACATTATGTGCTCAATAGCTTTATTCACATTCAATTCCAAACCAAAATGGACAATGTAATGTTATATAACCTATAAAATATAGTCATATAATTGTATGTCAATAAATAAAGCTAAATTTATTTTGAATTATATATATAAATAAAAATAAATTACATTATTAAAATTGAAGAAATACTAAAAATTCAATTAAGGTATCCCACTAACTACTGATATTGATTTATTCTTTAAAATATAACCCTTCTAAAATTTGATATTATGCACTTTGTTTTAATTATCTAAATATATTATATATAGAATATATTACTTGCCTTCATAATATTTTAACACTAATGTTTTTTAGAAATTGATAGAAAATAATAATAATAAATAATAATATATTAAAAAATATATTTTCCTATGAAAATGGGTTTCATTATATAGTTATGTTTTGATTTTAATGTTAAATTATAAAAAAAATTATTTATTAATTTTACCAAATTTAATTAATTTTTTATATTGAATAATAAAATAATCTTACTATGAAATTTTTGATTTTTTTTTTTGAAATTGATTATTTTTAGTCGAATAGTAAAAAATAATTTTTTTACCAAAACTCTAAATTTTATTATTTTAACATTATATAAAAAATACCTAAATGTTTATAATAAAATTTTTTCATTAAAATTTTTATTTAATATGTAGAACAATACATTTTAAAAAATAAAATATTTAATTTATAAAACCTACAATTAACAATTTAAATAATTAAGTAATATTTTCCAAAAAGAACTATTTTTGTTAATTTATTATAATTGAAAATGATTTTTAGAAAAATATATATTTTTTATTCTTTTAAATCAAAATAATTTTTTCTTTTAAAACAAATCTATCTTGAAAATCAAATACATTGATAATTTTAACCTCCACATAAATTTGAGTCTTGAAAATACACGTTTTAAATATGGGTTTTAACACGTCACATGAGGTAATGTAAAAATTGTGTTTTACTAAAATATTAAGATGTATATTATGAAATGTATTTCATATTTGGAATAATTATTTCAAAAAAAATTAATAATGTTCATTTTATTTTTATGCATAAAAAAGTATTTATTTGGTAAAAACTACTTACCATGGTAAAAAAAATAATGAAAAAGTGGAAATTATATGTGTAATGGACGAAAAAATATATTTATAAAATGTGTCAAAATTAATGGTTGAGGTATTGCATAGCTCATATCATTCCCCACTCCATTATTTTCAATTTTTTGGTCTTATTGAAATGTTAGACATGTTCTCTCTTTATATTAAGTTTGAATATTAAAAACATTTTCATTCTCAACACTTGTAAAGGGGCCCTCCCTCCACCCCTTCATGAAAACATAAAAAATTATATTTACTCCATAAAATATTCCATTTATCCTTCCCCTAAAATAAAATTAATTTTTTTAGCTGATTTTTTATCTTGATTTTTCATTTTTTATTAATTATGTGTCAATATGTGTTTGGTGTGTTTGGGTTTAGTGGTGATGCCATGATATTTGTTTTGGATTCATCTAATGGAATTGGATTTCATGTATGGATAATTCTCATTGGATAGAATCTGATGATTATTTTTTCAGATCATAAATGCCTAGGACATGTGTAAAGGGGGACTCTTTATTTACTATAGTTTTTAGAATATTAAAGAATGTCATGCAATATAAATTTCATATTTCATTACTTGAAGATTAATCAATGATTATATAAATAAAATTCCAGGTTTAAAATTAATAATATATTTTTTTGATGATTAATGGGGGAAGTAGAGAAGACAGTTTAGCTACTTTAAATTTTGTAAGATGGCTTTAAATGTATTTTTTTGTAGATATTATATGTATTTCATAATTTTTGTCTCAAATAAAAAATAGGTCAACATACACACTAGACACGACCAAGGATCAACCACTTGAACATGTGGGACTGAGGTCTACAAATACTAGTGGGAGCCATCATGGGAAATTTATAATTTTGTTTGGTCTTGTATAAGACCATGATGGGCCTGTGTATAGGGACCAAAGGATATTTTGGGTACATTGAGTGCGCCCATAGGGAGACAGTGGGTATGCAGAATCTTGGTTGTGGAGGTGTTTGTGAAAGGTGTAACTGGTATTGATCTCTGGTAGCCATATCAAGATACTAAGAACACTACTTTATTGAAAAAACATTTTTTTACTTTGTAGTTTCTATGTGGGATGTAGATTCATGCAACTACTCTTCCCACATCATTTAAATTATATAAATAATGCACCTCATTCAATATTTATAATATCAACCCTCCATCAAAGGAGCATGGTTTTATTTAACCTTATAACACTCGAAGGATACTTCACACTATAGTTCCTACATAACCTTCATTGATCAATTATTTTACCATCTTTGGTGATCCTGATGGAGGGATGAGGTATTTATATCAAACTAAAATCATCCATGAAATCTATCGTCATAAATGAAAATTAAGAGTTCGATGAATGAGAATTGTCAAATGTGAATGATAATGGAAGACAATATTTGATTTTTATAAATGAATTTATGATTTATGAGTAAAAAGAAGAATTTAATCGAATCATTCATGTGATTCTAGGATGAAATCCTCTCACAAAACAAGAGGTGAATTGTTTCTCAGCATCTTCTAAAATATCACCTAAATTTGGATATATGAATGTTTATATCTACAGGAATTCAAAGTGGATATACAAGTCCTAACTAAGTAATAAAATATAGATCTAGGTAGTTTAATTAACTATGATCCTTTCATATTATAGGAGGATTCCATACGAGAAAAGTAGCTAAATATATGTTGTGATATATTTTATTTTTAATGAAACAGAGCAAATGAAAACCCCACTAGATCACAATGGGTAGAGAGATCTATGAAGCATTAAGACAGCCTGAAGGTGTAATTCAGGTGGCTTTGAAAGGAGTTTAACAGTATCGAAGAAGCTTTATGATGATGTTTTTCAATGAAATTTTTTAAATTTCAGGATAATCTTTTATGTGACCTTCATTATTGAGTGATTTGTTTGACAAAAAATGAGAAAATTTCACATACACTATGAAACACAAATAATATAATAGATCTTGGACTTAAGAATAATTTTCATGAAGTAAAAGTATGTATTGAGTGAATAGTGTAGTGGGTAGTAAATTGTTTTATATGAAGAAGTATCACATGCAAGGAAAAGGTCATATAATAATTCGAGTTCATGAAAAGCATAGTTTATGTGCACATGCCTGACACATATACATTGAATCTAAACTAGAGGATATTAGACTAATTTTTGGATATTGTGTGTTCATGAATGAATCTTGAGAATAATATTGAAACCACGCACATTTGGGTTTTTGTAGTAGAGAAAAGGGTTTCATGTGGAAACACTCACATTCATTCCAGTATGATAATGTAAACATAAAAAACACTTGATATCTACCTGAAAAAAGATTCCAGGATGCCATTATATCCATGAATTAAGTGGAATATTTAATTTTTGGAAATTTATTTGTTTCATAAAATATTAAATAATAATTTATGATCCCTATTTTAATATGTCAATGTGATGTTGGGACTTCATTTGGAATTATTCATAGCCAGAGCATAGTTACACTGAGGCAACCACACAGTAACATGTGATGATATTCTTGAGGAATAAAAAGAAAACTGACTACTGGTTGTTGAAGTTAATTTAATAGGTACATGATCAATTCAGATCCAAATAGATCATGGATTGAGATAAGAGAATAATCCTATTGTGTTTCAAGCCTTTGAATTGAGATAAAGTCTTCTAATTAGTGTCGAGAGAAGGGGGTGCATTTTTGTTGAAAACAAGAGATTAAGAAGTCTCTTGGTTGGAGATAGAGAAGAAGTATTTTAGTCAGATCAGAATATAGTGGATGTATTTAGTTTAGATATAAAAGAAAATAGAGTCTCACTATTAGATTCAGAAAATTGCAATAACCTTTTTGATAGTGAATAATTCATGTTAGGTCAAACATATAATGGAGTAGTTATTTATACCGAACCATGTAAATAATGTGTGTTTCAATCTCTATTACTATACATACACATGATGTTATATTTAGAGATAATATTTTGTGGGTCTAGAACCATAAAAAATTCAAGAGGATTAGTTTGGAAGAAAAATAATTTGTAAAATGAAACCACTTATTCACCCCTCCCCTCTTAGTGGTCAATCTTCCTAGGCCTCTAAAAGTGGTATCAGAGCATTAAACTACCTCAAAAGATCCAAGATGAATTATGATTGATGGGAAAACTAAATTTGATCAATATTTAAAGTGTTCTAAAATCTTATAAGAATAATTATCATATTTGGAAGTATAGGATTCTACACTTTCTTCTATCACTCAGCCTAGAAGTGTGAGATGCAACAATAGTGTGTTCTCCACCCATTGATGATGCTTCCATGACACAATATCAATAGAAAAATTAGGAATTAGATGGAAATGTACAAAATTCAATATTGATGTCACTTAAAAAAGGTCTACATAAATGTCATGGGTCTCTATACTACCACGAAGATTTTGCATAGAATCATAAAAATCGATGATGATAGTTTCAATGTTAAGGAATCCAAAATAAAAGATTGGAGAAGTCTTGGGAAATTAAATTAAATTAAGAGGAAATTGTTGTTGACTATCTTATAAGAGTATAAGAGAGATTCGAAATGAATTTTGAGGATTTTTTGAGACGCTCGATGTAATGTACTAGAATTTCCATCAATTTTTTTCCAATTATATGGAATTATTTCGAGACCTCAAAATTTGACGGCACGTGATTCCAAGGTCCGAAGTGGCCAGAATAATCCGTCGAAAAACGTTATGAATTTAAATAGCATGCATGAGTGGTTTTCCTAAAAACATTGTAACAACTCTTAAATGGATGCCTAGATTAGAAATCTGAGGGCACCATTGTGTTGATGTTATCGGTTTTACCCTAGGAGCGACCTAAGTTTAGTCGGCACATGCCTCTAGTTAGAAAACAAGCAAATTATATAACTATAAATAAAATTATTAAATAAAATTATTTTATATGTAAAATGATTATAACTCACAAATGGTGACTCATATTAAAAATCTGAGACCACCGATGATCTCATGAGGTTATGATTTCTTTAGGTAGATCCTAATATTGGCCAGTTCATGCCAATAGTATAAGTCATTTTCTAGCCATAAATATAATAATTAAGTAACAATTATTTTATTGTTAAATCATTTAACTTCTAAATGGTAAGTTGGATTGAAAATCCAAGAGTACTGTTGAGTTTCTGAGGGTGTGTTCCCCTTAGGCGGAGCCTAACCTCTACTGGTGCGGGTCGAGTGTGAATGTTAATTTTTTTAACTTTTTTTAAGGTACATTTGGTAATCGTGCGAGGTGGATTTCTATATTTTGAATCAATGATCAGATTAAGAATATGAGGGTATCGTTGAATTTTAATTGTTGGAATTCACTTAGGCGAAGAATAACTTTTACTGGCAAGGGTTGGATGAAAAAGTTTATTTTTGGACTTCACGGAAAAATGATAAAAAAACTAAATGAGTTATTTTACTCTTTCTCCAACCGTTGAGTGGCAGTTGGAGGGAACAAAGTGTATCATCGGGAATTGAATAAGAATCATTTAATCACATGACCCTTGAGTTGCATAACCGCAATGCTCGTAGGATTAATGGATCATTAATTGCAATTCAGTAATGAGCCACATCAATGAATCCAATGTGGGTGGTTCCTTTTCTTTTATTTAAAAAACCATTGGCATGGGTTTTGGAAACCTATGAGAGAACTATAGCACCCAAAAAATTATATGTTATGTTTCTCTTAAATACATTATACTCATTATATTTCATGAATCACTAAGCCTCTATGAAACAAAACATGGTTACATATAATAGATAGACATAACCTATCCATTAATCATAAATTTGACAGCTCTGTGATTTGAATTTTAAAAATATAACATACACAGTTGTGTTAAATATGATATTTAGAGTCTGATAGAATTAACATAATTTTCTATGAATAGTAACCTACCCTTATTAATAGTAACATACCCTTAGGAATTGTAACATTACTATTCTGAATAGTATCTGTACCCTTGAGAGTATAAATGAATTTGGAAACCCTAAAAATGAAGATGAGTATTGTAAGTGTTTAAATATTTCGATTAAATAATGATTTGATTTAATATTTAATTAATCATATTTAGAAAATTATTTTTCAAAAATGGACGTCAATTTTTAATTCTACACGTCAAAAAATGGGTTGGGTGAATTTTTGGGATTTTTCTAAAATACATGAATTCTTGATGAATAATAAGATCTGATAATTCACGATAAATGCTAAATAATGGATTAATTGAGTCATTGATGATTATATAATGATGTAATCCAAATTGATTAGGATTCACATGCATATATTATTGTTCTTGGTCATAGAATACTCACTATTGGTTGTCTTGAGAAGAAATAATAAATTAGTGATTATAATATTAAGAAAACTCATCTCCCCTCCACAATACAAACCACCCCTCACCCCCTCTTCCTCCCACACCACTATGTTGAGTCAATAAGGTTTTCCTTATGACTTTTCCATTCCTTCGTACTTGGGGAAGATTGTTATTTCAATGAGGTTTCCTTATGACTTTACCATTCCTTCTTGTTTTAAAAATCACAAACACCTTATCTCAAGGAATATCTATTTTTACCATGTGTTTTACTTCTATAAGGAAATTTTCCTTCCCAAAGGAAATTTATCATTACCATTTTTTTCTTGGTTCTTTATTATTTCTAAGTATAATATTTGGTTTCTTCTCAAAATCCTTAGAATCGTATAATATATAGATATGAAGCATTCTGTTTTGGAATCTGAATTCTGGATACGAACGTTGATGAAGATCAAACTCCGAATTCTGGATACGAATGTTAATGGATTTTAACTCCGAATTCTAGATATGTGCTCTCGTGAAGTTCGACTCCGAATTCCGGTTACAAACTCTCATAAAGATCGACTCCGAATTCTGGTTATGAACTCTCATGAATCTCGACTCCGAATTCTGATTACGATCTTGTGTAATGTCCGACTATGAATTCTGGTTATGAATTCTGATTACGAATTCTTATGAATTCTGACTCCGAATTCTGACAACGAAGTCTCTGATAAACATAATCTCAATATCCTTGTATTATAGACTCTAAATAAATTTTTCATTAGACTCTGAACTTTTATTTTATTACAATCCGAATATTTGAGTTTGGTTATGTAACCATAATTTTGGGTACACTCGTTTTAGTTACAAAACGATGGAGTGTTTTCAGTTACTATCTAACTGTTGGCTGAGTTACATGTATACAGGTCTCTCTGGGATTTAAGGAAAAATATGACCATTGGATGAGGGAGATGACCATTGATGCCTTTCCTATAAATAGGAGCTCATTTGAAAGAGCTCACAACATTGATGAATTGTTCTATGACTCTAGAGATTACATGTTGTTGATGTGATTTCTAGAGAGAGACTCTCATGATTTGTCCGTATAGAACTACTTTTTCAGATTTGCTTTGTGCGACTCTAAATGTTGTTGATTACATTAGAGGGCTTCCGAGGATAGGAAGACAGAGGTGATGACTACCTTGAAGTTGAGGGCTTGCAGGGATAGCAAGACAGACCCTGATCTTCATATCGATGTCTTACCCTGGTGTGGGTAAGACAGAATTTCTTGAAATTATAAATCAAGGGACCATTATCCAAGGTTTTTGGATACCCTTCTCTTTGGGTCAAAAGATTTACTACTTGTTACTTGTATTGTTACATGTTTTCCACTGCATTTGTATTATTAATGAAAGTATAACTATCTTATACATCCTTATACGTGTACTCCAATTTAGTTAGATTCTATACGCTTTAAGGTAGAATTATTATCCTTGTAAACATTCATTAAGTTTCATTTTTACGGAACCATCTTTCCGGATTCACATTCACGAAATCATAATTCCAGAATACAACAACTGTGTAGAACTAGAGTTTTTGTGAATTATCTTGTTTAACCTTGTTTAACACAACCTTCATTAAAAGTTCCAAAGGAATTTTTAAAAGTATACAATTCACTCCCCCCCTCTTTTATTTTGAGCATCATTAGATACTACATACAATATCTCTATTATTTCAATCCTACATTTCGTATTATAGAGTATATCATACTCACATACCATCTCACAATTGGTATCAAAGGACTAGTTCGATCTGAATTAATCTCATGATTAGATTCTGAAGAGAATTTATCTCATTTTTTTCTCAGAATAGGTTTTTCGGACTCATAATGTTCGTATTTAGTTTTGTGTAGATTAATTTTGTTATATATTTTCCTTGCTTAGGAATATTTTCCTTGTTTACAAAACTTTTATTACTAATAAGTTTTTGTGGAATGAAATTTTCTTAAAGATGGAAGGAATCAGTGTTGGTTCCATAGATAATCTCAATCTTACCAGACCACCCATTTTTGATGTAAATGATTATAAATACCAGAGAGATCAAATTAAGACATTCATTATCAACACTGGAGTTGAAAATTTTGTTATGCTTACTGGAGGATACAAAATCCCTGACAAGGAAGTCAGTACCTTTACAAATGAAGAAAATCATGATTACCAACTGAATTACCAGGAATGAAATACTTTTCTTTGCTCCATGACTATAAATATATATAGCCAAATTTCATCATGTGAAGCAGAAAGTTATTTATGGAAGAAACATGAAATTATTCACTTTGTGTCACGAACCAAGTCGGGTCGCCATCTGACCCAGTGCCCGACCCAGTCCGCGACATGGCCCGAAGGGCATTCCCGATCCCCACGGGCTGGCACAAGTGCCCGGGTATCAAAACTAGCACATGGGAACGATTTTACCCGAAATAAAAGACGGAAAAACAACTAACAAGATAGATAAACTGAAATTAGAAATAGACAACGAAACGTGCCTTTAAACTATGAACAAGTTTAAAGTATACAACTCGAAACAATAACTACAAAGAAAAGACGACAGCGGAAACTAAAACTCATACTCAACCTCCCGGCATAAGAGAGGCCACATCAACACCATTCTGCATGATAAGACCAACTGCAACCTGAACCACCATCACTGAGCACGAAGTCGCAACCTAGAATATAGAAGAAACAGAATCTACATACACCCAAGGGTGTATGTAGGGTGTGAGCTAAAATCCCAGTAGGATGCCACCGAGAAATGGTTCCATACCACAACATCAAAAGACAATTTAAAGTGCGTAATCAAAATTATACTTTAAAAATGCATTTGAAGAAAACATTTACAAGCTAAATGATAAAGAAAAACACTAAAAAGGGACTCATTTCACAAACATGATTTTAAAGAGGAAGAGGAAGGTTCATTATGGGCACACACTCACACACAAACACACACAGGTGGTCCTCCATATGCCGACAGAAGGCACCACGCCATCGATGGTAGAGCACTATAGGTAAATCCCCTAAGGATCATCTAGCTCGAGTGGGACCCTAGAACCTCGTGTCTCAGTGAAACGTGGCTTAGAAGGCCACGACCCTCAGAAAATGTGGCTTAGAAGGCCATGACCCTCAGAACACGTGTCTTAGAAGTCCACAACACTCAGATATCATATGTTTAGTTAGTGTTGCAATCGTCAATCCAGCTAAGTGAAACAGGGACGATACCCATCCGGTTCACTAGCGCACTAGTTCTAGTTCGCCCACGTAGATACTCAGGGTTTTCCCTTGTGCTCAATCAAGTTTCACATTCACATAAGGTACATCACATTCACATATCCCGAACCAAACAAAACCTTACACATACAAGTCACTGCTTGCATACCCAAAGACCATTTAAAAGCAAACACACGCACACCAAAACCATTTTATAACATAGTTCAGATCAATTGCATGACTTGGTAAACTATTTAAACAATTTGAAGAACATTTCTAAATAGCACAATAAGAGTTTGCACATGAGGCATGCCCCATTTCACATGTAAGAATCCCTTTAAAAACATAACGCACACATAATTCTATCAAACATAACTCTCGCACTCCACAGATAATCTAATAAGTGCAATTAACAATTTATAAAACACTTAAAATTAGAAAAGCAAAGGTTTGCATAGGAAAGATGAACTTGATTTCATATAATAACGTCGCTTTAAAACCAAAAGTGCAGCTTGTACAAACCAAAACATGTTTTCCCATTGTTCAAAAGATTTTCAATTTAATTCCAAAAGTACACAACACGACAAACAGACTCCTAGTGACTCGTTTTCTTTGAAAATCTACATTTAATTACATAGACACCTAAAAGAACTTGAAAACAAATTTTTCACCTGCCAAACAACCACGAAAACCTTCCTAACCATGTTCCGCATCTCAAAAGACACTTAATTAAACAATTTCTAAAATAATAAAACATCACATATGCATGCCACAAGACCACACTTTAAAACACACAAATTTTAGATGCCATGACCATTTGAAAATCAATTGCACATCCCAACCCCTCTAAAACATCATTCGCACCCCTAAAACATACTCAATGTTCACAATAGAAATTAACACGTCGAAATAGTTTACCTTCTTTTGAAAAACTCAGTTTAATAACATTCATACCTCAAGCGTTCTTGAAAACACAATTTTTACACCCTAAACAATTAACTATAACGCGTCAGAAAATTCCAACAATACAACGCACATGAAAAATGTTGGCATTTACTTAAAAACAACTCAAATTCATCAATATGCATATCGAAGCACGTCCACAAATAAAATTCGCATCACGCAATTTTTCACTAGAACACATTATAATTTAATTAATGAGAAATTAAATTATCTAAATATGGTATGGCATGGAACCACCTACCGGCATGTATAAATCCTCAAAATTGGAGTGAAAACTTCATATTGCAGCGCACAACTTTAATCGCGTGTCGTTTTCACCACATTGAACCTAACACAAACCCAAAAAAAACATGAATCCAAACCCAAAACCCTCAAATTAAAGCCCCAAAACAAACCATTAAACCTCAAATCCAGAATCAAAACCCATTGTAGAACCAAACTTAAAATATAGAAAATAAATGAATGAAATAAATTAGAAAAAGAGGAAAACTCAAATGCACAAACCAGTGTGGTTTGCCGGATGGTGGTGCTACGCTGGTGGAGGTCCGGCGAGGAGGGGGGGTGAGTCGTCGCAAAGGGTTTAGGAAAAAGGAGGAGGTCGGCGGGGTGTTTGTGCGGGTCCGAATGGGGAGGCAGTGCGCCATGGGGGCTGGGGCGTGACGGAATAGAGAAGCGGGGAAGGGGTACACCATGGGATGCGGCCCGATTTTGAGTAGAAGGCAACAAGGGGTGCGGCGCAAGGGTTCTGGGAGGGTTGCGCCTCAGCTAGACAAGGGAATCAAGGGAGATCCGAGCTGCGGTGCACGACGGGGAAGGGGGTGTGGCTGGTCCGATGAGCGGGCGCGCGACGGGAAAAGGAGGCGCGCCGAAGGTGGAGGAAGCGATCCTAGTAGGAGGCGGTGGCCGGACGTGAGAGTCGGAGCAGGAGCAGGGGGCGTCGGGGGTTTGCCGGAAGGAGGCCGCAGGGAGAGGAGGGCGCGGCGCATAGGGTTTCTAGGGGAAAAAACGCAAAAGGGATGGGGGAGGGGCCCGACGGGAGAGAGAGTGTGGGGAGGGAGAGAAAAAAATAATAAAATAAAAAAAGAATCAAAGAAACCCTAAAATAAATGAAATAAAAATAAAATAATACCTATAATAATAATAATAAACAAATAAGCAATAACAGAAATAAAATAAATAAGTGGTATAATAATAAGAAAAATTGAAATTGCATCACATAATCTTAACCATAAAATTTATTAATCTCAAAAAATATTTTTATTATTATCATTAAAACAATTTATTAAAGTTTATTAAACTTTTTATTTTTGTTTTATTTAAAACTCATTATTCATTATTATTTGATTATCCGGTTATATTTTTAACTCATTTTGAAAGTCAGGCGGACAGCGCGGTCTCAGAACCGTGCCCTGCCCGTGCGTCCGGTGATGATAAACTTGAAGCAGTCATAATAATAATAATAATAGTATTTTCATGTGATATTAATAATATTATTATTATCAAAACCATTCATAATTCATCTTATTTTGTTAATTGAACATCATCAAGGCATGCAGTGACCAGGAGGGGTCGCGCGACGACCCAAGCGAGGCCGCACGGCTTCGACCGCGGCACGCAGGATGCAGTCAAGGTCAAAACACACATTTTTAAATAAGAACATAGAAATCTTATGTCGGGCCTCGACCCTAACTACCCGACGCTAGGAAAATTAGTAAAATACATAAATTAGAAACGACGGGTGTGACAATTCTCCCCACCTTAAAGCTTTCCTTCCCCGGAAAGCCACAACCAGAACAAAACCCCACAGCAGAAAACTACACTCCCTTTAGATTCAAAGGGGATCTCCACAACATCATGCAAAGAGAGGCAAACAAAAAAATCGTGCTCAGAGAGAGTGACTTAATGGAGACTTTAAGAAATGCGTAAAAAGACTTTCTCATATGTGTCGCCCACCCCTAAGGGTTAAAACACCTCCAGTTGACTAATCAAGGAAAACGACTCTTGCACCCGCGAAAACCAACCTCATCAGACGAAACAACTCAAACATTATGAAACAAAATCTGAACCGTTCGGTTGGAATCAGCAGACAAAGTCAAACCAAGTCCACGGAACATACTTATCACTTATCACCAAACCGTATTTAAAAACAGAAGAAAACGTTCAGCATGGGGAGGCCCGAGGGGCTCCCCACCATTAGAAACTCACTGACGCTCGAGACGAGACTGGAAAACCGACACGGGGAGGTTCAAGCGGACTCCCCGCCATTAAAGAAAAGTCCAGTACTGATTCATTCTAGAGACATTCGTGTGAGACCCAATGTGGGTCTCCCCACCATTAAGAACCTACCAACGCCCAGGACGAGAGTAGAAAACCAATATGGGGAGGTCTGGGCGGACTCCCCACCATTAAGGAAAGGCCAACACTGATTTATTCAAGAGACCTTTGTGCGAGACCCGTCATGGGTCTCGACGCCATTACAACGAACAGAGGATATATAACATTGAAAAATTATTGATGGTGACCAAACACCCCACCACAAGGGGCGGGGAGGGAGGGGCCCGACTACCGGGGCGTCCAAAGCATGGCCCAAGACAAACCAGCATTTCCACATTCATGGATGAGAATTATTCAGATTTGAGACAGATTTACTCAACAAACCCCATAAGGCCACTAAAGCCATTACATCCAGTGGAACGCGACCCCCAAAACTTTAATGCACGAGACGAACACTCCTCCACATGGTCACAAAAACCTTGTGCAACCAGACGGCTCGTTTGAAACGAAACAACCATAGAAAACAATTTAAACTGACTCCACTCTTAACCCCGATGACAGAAATACGGTCAGGGTCTCATACACTCTAGGGGTTCCTGACCACGCGCCAGCTTCACTCTGGGGCCTATGGCTGGAGCCCTGATGTTTGAAGCATCTCCTGCCTCGCAGCCAGGCCTTGAAGACTCCTGAACGAAGCTTCTCCTTTTGGTGTCACATGCAACCACACTGCAACATAGGCAACACCAGCAAACACGACACATTACAGCATCTGACTGATCATACGAGGAACATTCACCAACACCAGAGTTGAAATGGTGCATGCGCATCACCCTTTGTCACACTGGATAAGAACACGACACCACAAATCATCACCTGAACATGATCATTGCTGTTGAGAGGAAACAAAATACACTGGTAAGGACTTTAAACCGCGTCTTCAGCACCACGTGATTCCTGCAAACGACCATAGCAGCCTCATACGACTGGGTCTACCAAACCAGTAGCCTAACAAGAACCCTTCTTTAAACGAAACAAACCAAATACCAGAGGTCATTTAAAACGATAGGCTACACTGACGACTTAGGGTTGCTTCCAAACCACCATTGACTATCAAAGAGATCTCACATTGCAAGACATCACCGAACATGACCCTTGCAGCCACTGTAAATACTACAAATCCCTTCAAGACACTAGTCAACACTAAAAATTCTGAACCGCCTTCACCCTTCCCCGCTAGATTTCCTTTCACTGCTTCTAGGGGTAACCTTCAAACACAATAGTGTCAAACTTCATACCCGACGAGTCAGACACTACAAATACCAAAAATCCCTTCAACTCCCATCACATCTGTCATCCTTCTGTGAGAGAATCCACTTAGTTGAAAAAAAAGAGAGGTGGGTTCAATTCTAGAATTCAAGAAGAGATTCCTCAGATCAACTGGTGGGTCGGCCAAAAGCGAGTTGTCTGTGGCCACACTTCAATCACATGTCAACGCTTTACGGGGGGCATACCCTCATTAAGAAAGAAAACCGTGGACCCAACCAAACTGGTCCAACGGTCAAGATGTACCACAAGAAAACACCAAACATGCAGGGGAAACCACTGCAAGGGCTCCCCAATGTACTCTTCAAAAGAATTTATTAACCACACGCTTGCATGCCGTCTTACAAATAAGAATTCAAACTCAGGACATAAGTCATTCAGAAAGGATCCCCAGCTCAAAACGCCTCACAGCCGACATTTCCTAAACACAAGGACATGCCACACAAACACTGTTTACTAAAACACCATTTTTTCCCTTTAACAAAACATTTTGAAAATAAGCAAATCCAGTGGGTTGCACAAACACCAATGGTGTCCCATGGTCCAAACACATGCATGTTCTCGTGTCGCACCGGCACCCACCTCATGTCCAACCAGGCACCCATCCACTCGTGCCATTAACCATTTTTTTCGCATACACTCATGCATGTGGTTGCCCATGAGAGCACCAAGGATCAAAACCAAACTTTCCATTTTTTTTCCAAAACCAAAACATCCAATCCACACTTTTCAAACCTAATACCTCATTTTCTTTTTAAAGTGCTTTATTTCAAAACATTTTACAAAACAATTTCCAAGACTAAATCATTTTTACCTAAAAACCAAATTTCCACGAATCCAAAACAAAGAGACGAGAAATGACGCAAGAGAAAACTTGTGTCAGCAAGTGACTGGAACGTATGGTTGGAGGCCATACACCAGTCATGCCACTGCCACAGAGGGTATTCTAGGACAGAGTCCCCGGCTCCATATGGCTTTCCAGACCCTACGAGCTCACTAGGACCACTAACCTTACCCCTTTTTCCATTTCAAATAGACAAGATTAACCACAATGACCAAAAACACAGAAAAACCTCAACAAACTTTGGTAATTGGAGTCCCGCCACGAGGTGTGCTGGCCAGGCACCTTACTCGTAGCCAGGACATCGAGTCCCGACAACCTTAACTCAAGTCCATCGTGACTCTATCCTAAAAGAAAATGACCCAAGAGAGCAAACCTTGCCCTCCGATACCATTTTGTCACGAACCAAGTCGGGTCGCCATCCGACCCAGCGCCCGACCCGGTCCGCGACATGGCCCGAAGGGCGTTCCCGATCCCCACGGGATGGCACAAGTGCCCGGGTATCAAAACTAACACATGGGAACGATTTTACCTGAAATAAAAGATGAAAAAACAACTAACAAGATAGATAAACTGAAATTAGAAATAGACAATGAAACGTGCCTTTAAACTATGAACAAGTTTAAAGTCTACAACTGGAAACAATAACTACAAAGAAAAGACGACAGCGGAAACTAAAACTCATACTCAACCTCCCGGAAGAAGAGAGGCCACATCAACACCATTCTGCAAGAGAAGACCAACTGGAACCTGAACCACCATCACTGAGCACGAAGTCGCAACCTAGAATACAGAAGAAACAGAATCTACATACACCCAAGGGTGTATGTAGGGTGTGAGCTAAAATCCCAGTAGGATGCCACCGATAAATGGTTCCATGCCACAACATCAAAAGACAATTTAAAGTGCTTATTCAAAATTATACATTAAAAATTCTTTTAAAGAAAACATTTAGAAGCTAAATGCTAAAGAAAAACACTAAAAAGGGACTCATTTCACAAACATGATTTTAAAGAGGAAGAGGAAGGTTCATTATGGGCACACACACACACACTCACACACACACACACACAGGTGGTCCTCCATATGCCGACAGAAGGCACCATGCCATCGATGGTAGAGCACTATAGGTAAATCCTCTAAGGATCATCTAGCTCGAGTGGGACCCTAGAACCTCGTGTCTCCGTGAAACGTGGCTTAGAAGGCCACGACCCTCAGAAAACGTGGCTTAGAAGGCCACGACCCTCAGAACACGTGGCTTAGAAGGCCATGACCCTCAGATATCATATGTTTAGTTAGTGTTGCAATCGTCAATCCAGCTAAGTGAAACAGGGACGATACCCATCTGGTTCACTAGCGCACTAGTTCTAGTTCGCCCACCTAGATACCCAGGGTTTTCCCTTGTGCTCAATCAAGTTTCACATTCACATAAGGTACATCACATTCACATATCCCGAACCAAACAAAACCCTACACATACAAGTCACCGCTTGCATACCCAAAGACCATTTAAAAGCAAACACACGCACACCAAAACCATTTTATAACATAGTTCGGATCAATTGCATGACTTGGTAAACTATTTAAACAATTTGAAGAACATTTCTAAATAGCACAATAAGAGTTTTCACATGAGGCATGCCCCATTTCACATGTAAGAATCCCTTTAAAAACATAACGCACACATAATTCTGTCAAACATAACTCTCGCACTCCACAGATAATCTAATAAGTACAATTAACAATTTATAAAACACTTAAAATTAGAAAAGAAAAGGTTTTCATAGGAAATACGAACTTGATTTCATATAATAACGTCGCTTTAAAACCAAAAGTGCAGCTTGTACAAACCAAAACATGTTTTCCCAGTGTTCAAAAGATTTTCAATTTAATTCCAAAAGTATGCAACACGAAAAACAGACCCCTAGTGACTCGTTTTCTTTGAAAAACTACATTTAATTACATAGACACCTCAAAGAACTTGAAAACAAATTTCGTACCTTCCAAACAACCCCGAAAACCTTCTTAACCATGTTCCACATCTCAAAAAACACTTAATTAAACAATTTCTCAATTAATAAAACATCACATATGCATACCACAAGACCTCACTTTAAAACACACAAATTTTAGATGCCAGGACCATTTGAAAATCAATTGCACATCCCAACCCCTCTAAAACATCATTCGCACCCCTAAAACATACTCAATGTTCACAATAAAAATTAACACGTCGAAATAGTTTACCTTCTTTTGAAAAACTCAGTTTAATAACATTCATACCTCAAGCGTTCTTGAAAACACAATTTGTACACCCTAAACAATTAACTATAACGCGTCAGAAAATTCCAACAATACAACGCACATGAAAAACGTTGGCATTTACTTAAAAACAACTCAAATTCATCAATATGCATATCGAATCGCGTCCATAAATAAAATTCGCATCACGCAATTTATCACTAGAACACATTATAATTTAATTAATGAGCAATTAAATTATCTAAATATGGTATGGCATGGAACCACCTACCGTCATGTATAAATCCTCAAAATTGGAGTGAAAACTTCATATTGCAGCGCACAACTTTAATCGCGTGCCATTTGCACCACATTGAACGTAACACGAACCCAAAAAAAACATGAATCCAAACCCGAAACCCTCAAATTAAAGCCCCAAAACAAACCATTAAACCTCAAATTTAGAATCAAAACCCATTGTAGAACCAAACTTCAAATATAGAAAATAAATGAATGAAATAAATAAATAAAAGAGGAAAACTCAAATGCACAAACCAGTGTGGTTTGCTGGATGGTGGTGCTGCGCCGGTGGAGGTCTGGCGAGGAGGGGTGTGAGTCGTCGCGAAGGGTTTAGGCGGAAGGAGGAGGTCGGCGGGGTGTTTGTGTGGGTCTGAACGGGGAGGCAGTGCTCCATGGGGGCTGGGGCATGACGGAATAGAGAAACGGGGAAGGGGTACACCATGGGATGCGGCCCGATTTTGAGTAGGAGGCAACAAGGGGTGCGGCACAAGGGTTCCAGGTGGGTTGCGCCTCGACTAGACAAGGGAAGCAAGGGAGATCCGAGCTGCGGCGCGCGATGGGGAAGGGGGTGCGGCTGGTCCGATGAGTGGGCGCGCGACGAGAAAAGGAGGCGCGCCGAAGGTGGAGGAAGCGGTCCTAGCAGGAGGCGGTGGCCGGACGTGAGAGTCGGAGCAGGAGTAAGGGGCGTCGGGGGTTCGCTGGAAGGAGGCCGCAGGGAGAGGAGGGCGCGGCGCATAGGGTTTCCAGGGGGAAAAATGCAAAAGGGATGGGGGAGGGGCCCGATGGGAGAGAGAGTGTGGGGAGGGAGAGAAAAAAATAATAAAAGAAAAAAAGAATCAAAGAAACCCTAAAATAAATGAAATAAAAATAAAATAATACCTATAATAATAATAATAAACAAATAACCAATAACAGAAATAAATGAAATAAGTGGTATAATAATAAGAAAAATTGTAATAGCATCACATAATCATAACCATAACATTTATTAATCTCAAACAATATTTTTATTATTATCGTTAAAAAAATTTATTAAATTTTATTAAAATTTTTATTTCCATTTTATTTAAAACTCATTATTCATTATTATTTGATTATCCGGTTATGTTTTTAACTCATTTTGAAAGTCATGCGGACCGCACGGTCTCAGAACCGTGCCCTACCCGTGCGTCCGATGATGCTAAACCTGAAGCAGTCATAATAATAATAATAATTATAATAATAATAATAATAATAATAATAATAATAATAGTATTTTCATGTGATATTAATAATATTATTATTTTCAAAACCATTCTTAATTCATCTTATTTTGTTAATTGAACATCGGCAAGGCATGCAGTGACCAGGCGGGGTCACGCGACAACCCAAGCGAGGCCGCATGGCTTCGACCGCGGCGCACAGGATGCAGTCAAGGTCAAAACACACGTTTTTAAATAAGAACATATAAATTTTATGTCGGGCCTCGACCCTAACTACCTGACGCTAGGAAAATTAGTAAAATACATAAATTAGAAACAACGGGTGTGACACTTTGGAACTTCTAATGTTATTGAAACTTGAAGATCCATGCATAGAGATGAATATCATGGTTTCTGCATTACTTATGAAGAACCCATATGTAAGGTGAAATAAAGATTCATGACTATCATGAATAGTTTACAATCCATGTGTGATAATGGTTTAGATGATGAAGCGCTTGTTGATAAGATCATAGACATTATGCCCAATGAATGGGAATCCAAGAGAACTTCTCTTGATGAGAACAGGAAGGTTACTCAGATTTCCTTCGATGATCTTTTGGAACTCTTCTTCAAAATGAGACTAGGAAGAAGAGATATGTTGATAACATCAAAAAGAAAAATAGAAATGGTAGTGTTTCTTTTACTACAATGTCAAATCATATGAAATATAAGACTCCTGAGAGAGTTACTAGGACTATGTATAAGAGGGTTGTTATACAATCTGAATATAGGGGAAGTGAATCTTTTGAGAATCAGTTAGAAAATATTTCTCAAAGAATGAACATGATAGATGGATATAGGAACTTTCAATATAAATATAAAAATAAATAATGGAATGATAAGAATGATTATGAAGTAACTTTTTAAGAATGAAAGAGAGATGGACACATAAGACCTGATTGTCTTATGCTCAAGAAAAAATATAGTAATGAAAATGATTCTGAGAAAAATAGAAGGATGTATTACAATGTTAATGCTATGAAAGTCTTGAAATAAAATGAAACATGGAGTGCCAGCAGTGGTGACTCTTCATATAAATCATCAGATTACAAATATTCTTGATAGAAGAATCACGGTCTAATTTCCAGACTACCTATTTACAATCATAGTTTGATGGATAAGGTACACAATGATGAATCAATGACCAATGTTTCTTAAAATTCTAACTATAGTGATGATAAATATTATAATTCTTCGGATGATGAATCTTCATCTGATGAAGATAATGCATTACCTACCTAAGAAGAAGTTTCTAGGTTTTCCAAACTTCTTGAGATTGAGAATTGAAAACTCATGAAAAAACATGATAATGAAAATTCTAGGAATACTATTCTTACTAAGGAAATATCAGATCTTTTTAAAGATCTTGATAAGAAAAATGATTCTTTTGAATGTATTTCAAAAAAACTTTAGGAAGTAAATTCTGAGAAGAATAATCTTTATAAGGATCTAGAAAAATTAATTTCAACGAAAAATGTTTTTGGGCCTAGATCAAGTTCTCAAAATAATGTTTTCGAAGACAAGAACTAAGTTAACAAACTAAAATATGAAATCTTTTCCTTGAGGAAGTGTATGTCAAACTTTACCTTAGGTAAATAAAATTTTGATAAAATGTATTAAAAAATCCGACCTCTAAGGAATAGTTCTGTTTTTGGTTATACTGGTTCTAAACCAATTTTTAGTAACAATAACTTTGTTCCTAAAAGTTCCCCATTCAGTACCAAGTGTCAGTGTGGTGGGCATTGGGCAAAAATTGTTCCTTAAACAAAACGCACTCTTTAGGATTTCATAAAGAATATTTTTCTAAAAATATTTGCGTGCCTAAAATTTTTCTTTCTGAGATTTCTAGATCTAGGAATGTTTGGATTCTGAAAACCTAATTCTCTCTTAATATCGGGAAAATAGAGAGAGTACCAACATCGATACATGGTACATGGTTAGTGGATGTTCCTGGAATATGACTGGTAACAAAAACTATTTTGAAAATATTACCAAGACGAAAGGAGGGAGAGTAACTTTCAGAGATAATTCCCCGGGAGAATTTATTGGTATAGTTAATAACGTTATTTTGGAAAAACATTAATTTCAAATGTTTTATTAGATAAGGGTCTTAAGAACAACCTCATTAGCATAAGACAATTATGTGATGAAGGCCACCTTGTGAATTTTAGGAATGATATGTTCTTAGTAAACAATTCCAAGGAAGAGTATATTATTTCTTCCCATAGGCAAGAGAATGTATACACACTAAACCTAGAAGACCTTATAAGCCTTGATCTACATTTCCTTAGTGCAATGTAGGATCATTATTGTTTATGGAATATAATGTTAGGTCACTGTAACCTTAGGAACTTATGAAAACTTTTTAATAAAATATTAGTTAACGATCTCCTAGAGCTTAGACTTGATTCTTAAAAAGTTTTTGATCCTTGTCAATATGGAAAGCAACATAAATCTAGTTTTAAATCAATTGGTTATGTCTTAACAAATTATGCATTATAGTTTGTGAAAATGGATATTTTTTTTCTTATACAAACTGGAAGCATTGGGGGAAATTATTATGTATTTGTCTTAGTTGATGATAACAATAGATTTACATTGGTCTATTTTGTAGCAAATAAATCTGAAGCTTTTTTGTATTTCAAAAATTTTAGAGCCCAAGTTCAAAATGAGAAAAGCATACCATTGAAAACTATTCATAGTGATCATGGTGGAGAATTTAAAATTTTATATTTTGAAACTTTTTGTTGTAGAAAATGCATCACTCAAAACTTCTCAACCCCCAGAACACCTCAAAAAAATGGTGTTGTTGAAAGAAGAAATAGAATTCTTCAAGAAATAACTAGAACCATGTTGAGTGAGTATTATGTAGCCAAAAAATTTTGGTCTGAAGCTGTATGTACTTCTTGTTATACTATAAATTGAGTTTTAATTAGACCTTTTCTTAATAAAACTTTTTATTAGTTATGGAGTGGTAGAAAAACAAGACTTTCCTACTTTAAGGTTTTTGGTTTCAATGTATTCATTCTGAATACTAATGATAATTTACATAAATTTTCACCAACATTTGATGAAGGAATTTTCTTGGTCTACTTCACAACTTCTAAGGCTTATAGAGTTCTCAATAAAAACACTTGTACCGTTGAAGAAATAATAAATGTGAAATTTGATGAAACTGATCCCTTTGTTTTTAAACAACCCCAACCTATATCTTCGAATGTGTTTTCAAAAACTGATTATCAACCTATGATAGAAGATACTTCTAATAAAGAAAATTTCCAAGAAAATTCTTATGAAACATTGACTCCATAAGATTTCCTACCCTATGTTGATGAATAGGTTCTACAAAACCCAAATCAGGTGTTTCTTAAGAATAATCCCTGTGATAGTATCATTGGTGATGTGAATCAACCTGTAAGGACAACAAGTTCCTTAATAAATGAAATAGAACATCTAGAATTCCATTTCCAATTAGAACCAAAAGGCACTGATGAAGCTTTAGGTGATGATGATTGGATAAAATCCATGCAAGATGATCTAAATGAATTCGAAAGGAATAATGTCTGGACCTTGTTTGAAAGACCTAAGAAAACTTTTATTATTAGAGTAAAATGGGTCTTCAGAAATAAGTGTGTTGAAAATGGAATCGTATTTAGAAATAATGCTAGATTAGTTGCTAAAGTATATAATCAACAAAAGCGAATAGTCTATGAATAAAACGATGCTCCAGTAGCTAGACATGAATCTATTAGTATCTTACTTGCCTTTGTAGCATACATCAATTTAAAACATTTTCAAATGGATGTGAAATGTGCTTTCCAAAATGGTTTCGATCAAGAGGATGTTTTTGTAGAACAACCTCCTTGTTTTGAAGAAAAAAAACATACTAATCATGTTTTTAGACTTACCAAAGCTCTATATGGCCTTAAACAAGCACCAAGAGCTTGGTATGATGGACTTATAGGATTTTTGATTCAAAATGATTATGTTAAGGGAAATTCAGATCCAACCCTTTTTATAAAGAATGACAAGAAATATGTTTTTATTGTTCAAATTTATGTTGATGACATTATATTTGGATCAATTCAGCAATCTTTAACTGATTCCTTTGCGGATATAATGAAATCTGAGTTTGAAATTAGTATGATGGGTGAGTTAACATTTGACCTTGGTTTTAAAATTTCTCAAAAACCATAAGGATGATATATATATCTCAACATAAGTATATTAATGATATTCTCAAAAAGTATGGATATGAAAACACTAAGAGTATTAGAACTCCCATCAGTACCTCAAACACACTTGATCTTGATGAGTACGGGAAACTAGTGGATCAAACAACTTTTAGAGGTGTGATAGAAAGTTTACTTTACTTGAAATCTAGTCATCCAGACATAATGTTTTTAGTATGCTTATATGCATGATATCAATCCAATCTTATGGAATCTCATTTAAATGTAGTGAAAATAATTTTTCACTTCTTAAAGGGAACCATAGATTTAGGACTCTTTTATACATCGATAAGTGATTTTATTTGGAAAAGTTTTTCAGATGATGACTTTGGTGGGTGTAGAATGGATAGAAAGAGTACATCTAGAACTTGTCATTTCTTAATAGATTCATTAGTTTCTTGGTCATGAATGAAGCAACACTCTGTCGCACATTCCGCTGCTAAAGATGAATATGTAGCAGCTAGAAGTTGTTGTGCTCAAGTGTTATAGATGCAACACACACTCACAGACTATGGTATTATTTTTACCAAAACAAAATTTTTTTGTGATAATACAAGTTCCATTGCCCTTAGTAAAAACCCTACCCATCACTCTCATGCAAAAAAATAGATATTAGGCATCACTTTCTTAGGGATCACACATAAAAATGAGATATCATTCTTCAGTTTATCCGAACTCAAGATCAACATGATGACATTTTCAGAAAATCATTACCTTCCGATAGATTTGAATACATTAAATAGAAGTAACCACAAGGTAATATTCCTTGATTAACATATTTTCATATCAATTTCCTTATAGTAATAAACACATTTTCATTGGGTAATTATATATTTTTCATAATGATGTTTTTCATATTTTTCGTATTGAAGTTTTTAAAATTCTTCGAATTATGTTTTACAAATTTTTTTCACAAAAATTTTTTCATAATGACTTTTTGAAACTTTTCATAATGAAAATTTTCATAGACAATCTTTCAAACTATTCGTAATGAAAATTTTCGTAGTCAATTTTTCAAACTTTTCGTAATAAAAATCTTTTAGTCAATTTTTCAAACTTTTCATAATGACAATTTTTGTAGTTAACATTTCAATTTTTTTTTGTTTTGATGTTTTCGTAATGAATATTTTCATATATAAAATTTTCATAATTGAGTTTTTCAGACTCAATGTTTATTTTCGTAATGATATTTTTCACAGTAGAATATGTCGTAGTTTGAATTTCATCAAAAATAATGTCACCTATTATGAATAATCTTCCTAGAAATACAGAAGGTATGATTCTTTCTTAAGTCTTCAAGTCATTATTTCATTGCTGGTATTTTCTTTTGTATTTTAAATTCTCGGATACAAGTTTTTCTTAAAAAACCTCAAAAGAACAGATCCTACCAAATTTTCCTTACGACTATCATATAAACTATTATATATGATCAGAAGGATTCTCAGCCATTTTATTGAAATGGGAAGATGAATCGTCGCTTCAACTCCTATAAAAGGGGACCCCTGATGGTTGTCCCACATCGGTTCTCAATGCTTTTCATGTCAAAGTTCTGACTCAGTTCAAAAGCTCGTACTAAACTTTTCAGAAGTGCTTAAGTCCGAATGTCTATAGAAGCTTCTTCTCAAGATATGTCTACCGCAAATCCAATCTCATGTTGGAAAGTATATAGGGATAGGTTGGTACATCTGAACTTATTCAAGTATGATTATATTATATACAAGAATATAAAGCTTAATGGATGGGAGAGTGTAGCCCTATCTAAGCTAGGAGCTCAGGATGTTGTGTATCCAGATCTGCTGAGAGAATTTTATGATTCAGTTTACTTTTTCAAAAAAGATGACAGAGAAATATTTTCATTCAAGTCTTATGGAAAAACATATAAACTTTCTTACGCCAAGGTTGGTAGCTTGGTGGTGCAGTCTTATGAAGGGGAAGTCGAGTTCTGTTCTCACAAGCTGCGAGATGTTCAAGGAAGCTTTATCAAGGTGAAATATTTGGAATGTCATGGACTTACAAATTTCAAGACCACAAAGATTATATACTTATCTACCAACAATCAGATCCGGCAGTTTTGGGTTCAAGGGTTTTCCTTACCAAGAAAGGTTGAAAAAGACACTCTCATGAAAAGTGACATATATATCTTGGATTTATTGGTAAATCTAAGGAAAATAAATTTGATGAGTCACATTCTTATTACGATAGAGAAAATAAAGAATGGGAATTTGACAGCTCAAATTATAATGTATCATGCTATACTCTCCATTTTGATAGTTCGGTTTCTTGAATCATTCATGATTCCTTAATGTTCCAAGATGAGGAATTGAAAATTAATGTTAGTAAGTGATGACACTTTGAAAAAGGATGAATATGGGCTTTTCTAAGGAGTCATGAGAGTTTTATGATCTGCTAGAGGAAGAATCTGAAGCCGTTCCAAAATATATAAAAAAGGCTAAACTGATTAAGAAGGATGGAATCAAAAGAAAGATGAAGGAAGTGGTAGTAGTAGAAAAAGCTCCTAAGTCTAAGGAAGTCCAATATGCTCCTCCTAAACCCATGAAACAAAAATCCTCCTAGATGAAGTCGGCGCAAAATAGAGGGAGGATAAGAAAAATAGAAAAGAATGGGATCCATTGTTTGGTTTGGATCCTGCTGAGGCTAAGGTCTTGAAAAAATCAACT